>CM062835.1:22146100-22763827 GCA_031772345.1 Himalopsyche anomala
GGCTCACTGGGAGCGCTATCCGTCAGTTTGGAAAGCACTTTACTAAATAATTACCAGAATTGTGTAATACGGTTCCTTGTCTCTAACTACTCCATGACTCCAAAGTAATAAAAAAGTTTCACTATTAATTAAATCTGTCTTAAAGTAAATAGGTTAGCAGCGTAAAATAAATGTGATCTTAAATCATTGACCTAATGTCTGTCCGCCACAATCAACTTTTCGCACATCCGGAAAAGTCCATAATCTGAAATTCGAACAAAGAACGCGATAAATTCACGCGCGCATTTTTGACGACTTCTCCGAATAATTTAATGCACCTTATATTCAATAAAGAAAAATGTTATTTTGTTTTATTTTGGCGAGCGTTAAACGTCTTGTGTTTTTGTTTCTGCGAATTAAAATTTTGGTAGACTGCGGATTAAGTGCAAGGCGAGTGAACTTCACGTTGATTCGGTGACAGTTTTTTTGACTCTTAAATTGTGCGATCGCCAAATAAACTATGCAGACTCCGGCTGACCCATAAAAAAATGTAGTTTAATGATCTGATGGTTTACATATACGTATGTTAAAAAGAAATTATTGAACAAATCGATCCGAAGATGGAGTCAGTTTTTAGTTTAAAGCAAGTAGTCTTAACATAGTTGGAGGCGTTTCTTTTTCATCTACTCTTCAGCCCTGAAACAAACGTTGATTTTAATAAATATAATAATTCGTAAACTTTGTGATATTATGTCTGATGATGCTACTTATAGAAGTTAAACTCGCTTTACAATTTGTATCACAACGAGTGGAGCAACAAAGTTATCGAATTAAATTTTATATGAGTTAATTTTTGTGTAGATATGCTTCTTGCTTCTTCTTTGGCCATGTTCGCTCACTATGTGGAGCATATGGCCGCCACGCGGCACCTCCATGTTTCCCTGTCTCCCGCCAATTGCTTTGCTTCCTCCCATGACATGCCAGCATCCCTCAGTTTCGCCGAGTACATCTTACAGATAGTACCCGACGGACGTCCGGGTCACCGGAATCCCACCGGTCGAAAGAAGAGGCAGGCAGGATTGAGGCTTTCCGGAGGCATCCGCAGCACGTGACCCATATGCTATGCTTCACAACATGCTAACCTTTTTTTTAATCTGAAAATGAATTAAATACCGCTAATGACGATGCATCTCTGTGGGAAATAAGAAAATTCTAAATTAGCATACATAGGATAGGGATCGAGGGAACCGATAATTTACGCGAAATACGAATATGATAATAGTATAAACAATTCAACTAAAAATACCAAATGGAACATTCTTAGAACAAACAATGGTGACGAATTTTCATAAAATTTCTTCATGATTCGTACATTTGATAGTTTCGCGTCCGCTATTAAGCTTCCCAGAAAATTGAATTGTATTTCATGCGATTAATTTTTTGGGTGCAAAATAGTAGCATGTTGTTAGGCATATTTGCCAGTGTTTGTTCCTTTTCTGATCGAACAAAAACAGGGTTTTATTGAATAAAGACAATGTGGAAAAATAGCTGTCATACCAATGTCTTCGATCAATATCATGAATAATTGAATCGTACAAAAGGGTCTACATGTTTTGCATAATCTTTTATCGCTGTTTTAAATTTCCCCGTACTAAAAAGTGGGTGTACCAATCACAATAGACTTTTTGGCTCCGTTTTTTTTTATTCAGTCTGTTTTAAGAAGAATTCACATTGGCAATTCTTCTTATTGTTATTAAAGAAGCAATCACACGAAAAAGTATATTGTTGATGTGTGCACTTGGTAAATATTATTGCATCGCATTCGCGCAATTTGTATTTATGTTTTTCTGTCTTTTCATTGTGCATTTTTTTGCCGTCGCTGTTTTAATGGCAATGAAAAACTTTGTTAATAATTCTCTAACAAAAGAAACTGACAGTGAATTTTTTTATGCAATTTCGTTTCTTAGCACCGCAATCTTTTTTATTCTGGTACTTAGTAATAAAAAAAATATGTCATTGTATATTGCATGTATTACTTACAAAATCCTCATTCCTTGAATCAGTCAACCAATGTGCAAATATTCAAATTATGGATGTTTTCTAAGTCTTCCTCCAATTAAATTTTAATCGTTCAAATTATGTGCATTCACATAAGTTTTGTCACTAACAATCTGGGTTTCGCCTTTCGGTATCTTCATGCGTATCGTGAAGTGCAATGATGTACTTGAACTGACGCTTAGCAAATAAATGTATCACTAAGTTTAAAGTCATTATAGCCTATTATAGGCAAGGTTGTGGAATTGGAAAAATCTTTCGACTCTGACCCATTAAAAAGAAAAAAATAGTGATGTGTGTTCAAACCTCTAGACCAGCCATACTCAACCTGCGTCCCAGTAAGCCCTAATGTACGGTGCAGTAAGCTCTTACCAAATCGTGGATTTCAAATTCCTCGGCGAGCTAAAAAAAAGGAATATACTATAAATATGTTGCGGCCCACGTAGATAAGCAAATATCGGAATGCGGCCCGGAGAAAAAAAAGGTTGAGTATGGCTGCTCTAGACTCCATAGTGTTGCCATAGTATGCTAGCCTGACTTCCGATTGTGTACATATATGTAAGTTATTCAGTAATCATTGAAAAGATTAATTCAGTTTTTTATTTAAAGTCGTCGTTTTTTTATCCGACTCCACAGCTCTGGTTATAAGTGGTGAACTGATTATTCCGTATACGAATTATCCGCACAACGAAACTCCGCACACATTATTCCTATATTTATTATATTCCGCATAGATGTGTCATTATAGTGTGTCCAAAAACATAATGTTTACTGAAATACAAAATAACGAAAGAATATGTTTATTATATTCAATAATTCGTGTATGGAAGAATCAACAAACTGTTGCAAGTATAGGATGTTGTATTTTACCAGCATTTGTAAATATCAGGGCTGTGGAGTCGGAGTCGTGGAGTCGCGGTATTTTGGCCGGAGTCGGAGCGTAAAAAATGAGCGGCTCGATTTTTTTTTTGAAAAATATATTTAATGATGTGTATTTAAACAAAATAGTCAAAAGTGTTAACATTTCATGATTGGATGATTAAAGATGATCTGATGGTATACATATATATATAAGTTCAAATGAAATTATTGAAAAATTTTGTCGGAGTCGGAGTCGTTAATTATTTTAAAGCTGAAGTCGGAGTCGTCTTTTTTTCACGCGACTCCACAGCCCTGGTAAATATAAAACACGCTGATTGGTAGATACTAGATTGTATGTTAAATTATTTTACGTGTTTGGGTACCATAAAACATACGCGATATCTCATCTGTTATCTGCTATTTTATGTCATGTAAAATGTTTTTTTTTTACTAGCCATAAGGGATACAGTTGAGTAGTATATTATCATTATTTTTACAGAATAGCTTATATACGAAACCAAGAATGTGTCTTAGTTCTTGCAATGGTGTGATAAGGTTTAATATTTTAATTTGATTTAAAAATAAATACTGTGAAAAAGAATGACGAAATTGTCGGCAGGAGCATTTTTTTTAAAGAGTTCCAACTAACTACTCATGGTTCAAAATTAAATAGAACCGATACAAAACCGCAAACACTGTTATATTTTTGCAATGAAAGTAGTAGGGATAGAAGGGTGAGGCTAGGACAGGCCTAGCGGTTAGCTAATCGCTCTCGCGTGGGAGGGAATTTTTAGACATCACAAACACCAATGCCTTCGAACAGAAATCGATAAATCAATCGAAAAAATGCTGTTCGTACTGGGACTCGAACGCGTGAGGTGCGACACGGAAGCCAACAACGCGTTTTTTCATAAATTAATTTATATATATTCTAATATTCAAAGATCGCCTGTGTGGTCGAGTGGTCAACGTCGTTGGCTTCGGTTACGGAGGTCGCGGATTCGAATCCCAGTACGGACAGTTTTATAAATTGATTTTTCAATCGATTTATGAATTTCTGTACGAAGGCATGGATGTATGTGATGTCTTGAATTCCCCCCTCCCATCCTATCCTATGAACGGGGCGTATGGAGAGCGACTAGCTAACCACTACTTCTGTCCTAGCCCTACCCTTCTATTCCTACTCTCTTTGGAAAAAAGAGAGGTTGAGCAACTGAGTAACAAGCAGTTCTCGTAGAAACACTTCTGTTGAGATAAACTCTATTAGGAGTCCATATGCTCCACATTGGTAGCGGACATGGTAAAAAAAATCAAAACCGCGTTATCAAGTTGAAAAAAACGGTTTTAGAACAACGCATTTTAAAAAAAACGGTATCTAAAACCGACAAGCCTTACCGGTTATCAAAGATGAAATTAAATACCCTGAGTAAATAAATATTTACGCCATTCCACGTAAAAGCGAACAGATAGAATATTTTTGTCGTTCAGTGCTATTTTATTTATGTGCGCAGTACGTTCTGCAATTTTTTTCCTCTCATTCTCTTTCTCTCTCTTACTTGAGTATGACAGATTGCTTTGCTTATCTTTGTGGTTAGTAATATTAGTTTACGTTATTATTGCTTCGTGCTATGCTCGAAATAGACACACATATTAATTGAGTCGTCATTTTCATTCAAAATAATATATTTTTACCAAAACATAACGACTGTTTTTCTTTAACTCTCCTCGTGCAACTAGGGCAGGCAATGCCCGACGAATATATCTAAACGTGTATTCCTGTTTTTTTTTCAATATTAAATACTGGTATTGTAAATATTAAAACCGGTTTTAATACAGAAAGTTTGGGTCGTAATCAAAATCGGTATTTCGACATTTCAAAATTTAATACGGTCGGTAAAAAATCAATCATAATACTGAACATACTAGGGTTACTCATAAATACAGTGGCGGATTATCCCATAAGCGCAAGAGGCGCACGCTTAGGGCCTCCAAATCTTGGGGGCCTCAAAGATAGCATATATTATATGAAACCTTACATTTTAATTTCAGTTTTCAATATTCATTATTATTCTTCGAAGAGGTTTGCAGCACTTTTATGTTATTCGAAAAGCAGGGTTTCCAAAATTTATAGCGCCTGGGACCTCCAAAGTGCTTAATCCACCGCTGCATAAATAACGTACCGTTTCATAAAAAAATAATTTTCAAACATATTAGCTCATGCAAGATTCTCTGTTCCCCGCCAATCTTTTTGTGTTCTCCCATGTTATCCCAGCGTCCCGTAGCTTCGCAGAGTACATCCTTTATGGTCATTAGTGGCCTTCCACGACGGCAGGATCCATCCGGTTGGTAAAAGAGACAGGCAGAATTCATGATTTCTTGAGACATCCGGAGCACATGTCCAAGCCAGGACCATCGTCGCTTGTTCACCATGGACGTGATAAATAATTAATTATACATCACTGAAAAGTTCACTAAAACCTGTCTGATGTAACTCTTGTCAGATTTTAACTATTTCAATTCATCTCGAACAATTTTATTAAGACATGTGAAAAAAATACCACCACAATACCGGTATTGCAATCTCTTCGTGCAACGCCTTAATTTCTCTTATGATACAGTTTAATTTTCCTGAATTAAAAGCCCGTAAAAAAATAGAGATCATGTCACCTTGCAACCATTTCTTTTTTCTTATCATTTTATTACGACCCGAAAAATTAAATCTGAAGTGGCTTTAAAAAGTCAGACTTTTACCATTAATGGAAACTTCAGATAAATCTAGATCAATGTTTCTTAACGGGGGTGTAATGGCTTATTTGTGTGTTTTGTATATTGCGGTGGTGCATTTGTCATCTCTGAATCACAATAAAAAATAATGAAACGTAGAACTGTTGGCAACCCTGATTACAGTGTAACCAATTGAATAGATAAATAAATATTTAGCCATCGTAGCGAAATGATAACACGAAGAAAGTGGCGAATGACATCTTGTACATTTTTGTTAGTGGGCAGAAATCTGTGTCATTGCTTGCATATACAAATAAATATAAATGATATTGATGAACAATCAAAAAGTTTCGCCAGACATAACAACCTTCGGTGAACGATCATTGGTTGAACTCATGAACCTGTTCTAACGCGTGGCTAAAATTTCATAAATACCTAACGACATGTTAACTATTTTTCAGACTGGCCAGAAATTGACTTGTCTATGATTTGTGATAAAACAGGCCTGCGTTGCTTTTCCAGAGTGCATACACTTATCTTAGACGGTCTGCAGTGCCAGCGCGAGGTTATTTGGCGTCCTAGGCAACGATTATTGGCGCCCCCCTTTTTTACAAATCGAAATTATGATCAATATCGGGATCATAGATTTTTTTTATATATCCATGTCCGCTCTCAATGTGAACCATATGGTCTCATACGGTCTATGGAGGTTCTCAACAGAAGTTTTTCTACGTTAACTGTTTGTTATTTAGTCGCCCAACCTCTCTTTTTAGGATTATATAGAATAGGATACATAATTACAACGAACAAATACAAACGTCAACATAACATAAACCTTATTATTAGTGTATATAAAAATAATTTGAATTCCCCGTTTATGCCCCCTCTAATGGTTTGCGCCCTATGCGGTTGCTTTTTTTGCCTGTATGGTGGTGCCGGCCCTGTCTGTCTGTATACTTAAAAAGTGATTCAACGTTCAAAATTAGTGTATGTGCGCGGGAAAAGCACTGATGGGCAAGCTTCTTGACTAAAGCGACCACATTAAAACATGATTCTTGGGATTGTGACGGTGTTGTTCTAGGGATGCGATATGTATTATACACAAAAATCACAATATCTTAATTTAGAATCATAAAATTGTTTGCATATTGTACAAAAACGAGCGTGTTTTTATTTTAGATTACGACATAAAACCTAGCTTTATGTGCCACTTTTTAAATTGGATAATTTGTAAATCGAAAAGACACACCTGTGTTGTGTGTTCACAAACTTTACGCTTTTGAACACTCTTTACGAGCTGGAGATAAGTATTTTCTTTAAATTTCCATTGCTAACGAAAAGATAATAAAATTATTTAAATTTAAATCGCTGGGGTAATGACATGTTAGAAGGCTACGACCCTACCAAGGTCACTCGGGTTTTTATACGTACCAATTGTAATGTGTTGCATTTTTGCGGTTCTTAAATTTCCCTGAGTTTATTTTAAGTCGTGTTACGAAAATTAATTCACATGGCAATCGCTGGAAGCTTGTGTACTGCATTTTTATTATCTGATATATTTGAGTCTTATTTTTGTATGTTTCGAGTCCAACTCGACACCGTGCCGCGGGCGTTGAAGCTTTAATTCATTTTTTATTTACTAACTTTACTATGAATAATGAAAATTATATTTGAACAATAGCGGCAGAAAGACCTTAGTTTATTTACTATTGTAGAAAAAAGTTTACGTTTGTACTTTTAATTATACAGTAAAGATAAGTAAGAATCATTTTCTCAGAGCGGTATCTATCGCCTCACCTGTCAAGACTGTCCTAAGAAGCTTCCTGTGTAGAGCAGACATGTAGAAACTTTAATATTTAAATTATTATAAGAACAACTATGAGAAATAAGATGCGATCTTTTTTTATAATTAACGAATCATTTGATAGAAAATAATCACAATTCTGATAATAAATAAAAATTATGAAATACTCCATTTAGTAAATAAGTAAGAGCTAAGAATTAATAGTTTGAAATTATTGGAAACTAATAAATTCGTTAATAAAAATGAAACACCACCATTGTTGAATTTATTACCATTTAAATTTACAGTACCTAATACAGGTAAATTATTTGTAATTAGTACTATCAATGTTTGTTATCATTTTTATACAATTAAATTAATAATATTAATTAGCAATAAACGACCATTAAACTGCTTCCGGATAATACGGGGTAGCATACTTTTTCAAATCCAACAGCATTCATTGTCTTTCCACCAAGTATTGACAGTGAACACCTTAAAAGTAATCAATATAGGTAGCTATAGATATTCATTATTATTTTCTTTGTGGGTAAAGCTTAAAAAATTTACAGATAAAGATACAAAACATGAATATATAACCTTTCTGCCAAGTATTGACATTTGACATTGAGCGCCCTGAAAGTTTTATTATGCATGTTATATAAATATGAGTAATCTTTACAACGGTGTAATGCAGATTAATTAGTCTTCATAATACTTAGTGGATGTCATTATTTACATTATGATGTTGTTAATTATATATAACTAAAATCACCCTTTCCCATGAGTGTTTAATTAATCACCTGCGTGACAGCAATGAATAAATCCGTCCCGCTCTAAAGCTCTACATAAATACATGAAACGGATTCAATACAACAATAATTGTGGGGCACTTTCCCAAAACTGACCATTTCCAAAATTGGCGAGAATGGGTTAAGTATGCAGGATTTTTGAAGGATTTTTTTTTTGTCTCATTTATACATTGTTCACCACATCGATCGAAGTGCATGTGATTTTGCAGTTCGACTAACAATTTCCTGGAAACAAAAATAAAAATTTCGTTTTTCTTAAATAAATATAAATGAATTGTTTGTATTAGTCTAATTTCGTCAATGCATTCATGTCGACTGTGGAAATGAAAAAGGACGTAACCCACAGATTTATCAAAAAAGCGTTTTTCGACAATCATACTGTATTAAACTTGATACACGTTCTATTAAAATAATGTAAACTGCAAATGCCGAATTTGTATCTAAATTTAGCTTTTAAGTTTGAAAAAAGATGAGCTTGTGAAAATTGAAACCAAGAAAAAAGACCGAGAAAAAGTTTTTTGCTAGACAATTTCTTTAATTAATACATAGGTTCCCATCCTTTTTTGGGTGGCGACACCTTTTTATAAAAACCGTGTGACCCGCGGCCCCGATGCAATTGAAAAAGGCATTTTTTTTCAATAAGGTAATTTTAGTTGACCAATTGTAGTTTTAGTTTTGTTGTTCAAATCCAAAATCAAAAAAAGTTGGCGACCCATAGATTGGAAACCCGTGAATTAATATTACATTATTTAAATTAAACACCAGTTTAGAAGTCTCCGTGCACGTCAAGGTTGTGTATATTTCATAATTTGCATTTGGCCCAAAATCATCAAAATACGTTTTTTTGCGCCTCCTGTAAAATTTGATATGTGTGGGCTACGTCCATTTCCCTTTCCACAATTGATATTAAGTCCCTTTTATAATGCATTCATGTAAAGTGGAAAAATGGACACAGGTAGTCGGTTTTGGAAAAGAAATCCACAAATTATGGCATGCTTTAAACCCACAGACGGAATTTCGTTTAATTTAATTTTAGATTTGAGTTCGCCTTCCAGTTCCGTCCAGGATTCTCGACGCCATTGATATCATGTTGTTTTAGTCCTTTTTGGACACCTAAAATACCCGTCCCGCGCTCTGTGAGTATTAGAATCTACCAAAGAATAAGCATCACTGCTGTATTGTTTTTTTGACAATATTTATGTAATAAATAAATAACCTAACGATAGTCAGTCTGAAGATGGTTTTCGAATATTCGAAACACGTGTCACAATTAGTAACACAATCAGTGTAACATCAAATTAGATTTTAAATTTATTATTAATAAAAACACAAAATTCCTTTGTACTTTATTCCACTTTATTTAAAAGGTCAGGACCGGGTTCGCCCATTGCCAGCATTGTCAACTTATGCTCGCAATGAGCGAAACCGGTCCTGACCTTTTAAATAAAGTGGAATAAAGTACAAAGGAATATTGTGTTTTTATTAATATAATGCCTTTCCACCAAGTATTGACAGTGAACACCCTAAAAGTGATTATATTTATTACACAAGTTTTTGTAATGATCGAGACAAGTTTCGCTCATCAGTTGAAGATGATCGCTATGGTGACAAACTCCCGATCGTTATATAAAATGGTGGTGTTAGTGCAAAAGTATACATAAAATTTTATTTTTTTGGAAAATATATTTTCTAAATAATATAAAATCTATTTACATTATCGATTACAGCTAATGCCAATGCGCCAAATATTTTTAAGTTGAAAGATCATACGAGAAAAACTCGATGAGAATTTTTTGTAAGTCACTCACATTATTATTATTATTATTATTTTATTTTTTCAAATATTTGACATTACAGCTTACGCCAATGCGTCAAATATTTTTAAAGTTTTAAAGTTGAAAGATCATACGAAATATACTCGATGAGAATTTTTGTAAGTCACATGAGATTAACTCAAGGATAATTGACGCCACAAACACCCATGTCTTAGATCTCAATTGAAAAATTGAAAAAATCCAACTTGACAATGTGACCTTACCGGGAATCGATCCCGGATCCCCCTGATCGGTAGAGCAAGCTCTAACCAACTAGACCACAGCGGGCGACATTATGCCTTTCCACCAAGAATAAAATACAGTTAACACATTGACGATATTTATTTTTTGTTAAAAAAAAGATACAATACATTTAAAAACTTATTTTGACAATAGGTACACGAATCAAAATAAATATTAAAGAGTTGAAATAAACTGAATGGATTTTTTTTTAACCATGTCCGCTCCCAATGTGGAGCATATGGACTCCTAATGGAGTTTATCTCAACAGATGTGTTTCTACGAGAACTGCTTGTTACTCAGTTGCTCAACCTCTCTTTTACTAAAGAGAGTAGGAATAGAAGGATAGGGCTAGGACAGGACTAGTGGTTAGCTAATCGCTCTCGATACGCCCCGTTCATAGGATAGGATGGGTGGGAGGGGGGAAGTCAAGACATCACACACATCCATGCCTTCGAACAGAAATTCATAAAACGATTGAAAAATCAATTTATAAATCTGTTCGTACCGGGATTCGAACCCGGGACCTCCGTGACCGAAGCCAACGACGTTGGCCACTCGACCACACAGGCGGCATGATTTACTTTAATTAAAAAAATAAAATAATACTGCACAAAGCTTACTTGGCTGAATATATCCACCTCTCTAGGAAATGCATTGGTCAGCACTCAGCACTGCAGTCTTTGCGACTGACGTCTCATATGACCGAACCAATGAACGGGTTTTATGCTACGAATTTGATAGTTTTTAGAACTCCAGTAGTGCTATTTACGCTAGCATAGGAATTATTGTATACGGTCTGAAACAGTCAACATGTGATTGTCTTGGACGGTCTGTATACTCAAAAACGTGATTCTTCAAGAAAGTAAGTTTTGCCAAAGTGAATGTCATACAATCGAAAACAATTTGCTGCTAATATAATTCTCTTTTATTGAATCGTTTTTAATTTGTTATTCTTTTAATGTAGAAGAAAGTTGATTTGCAATCGTTCATATTGCAATGCAACTTGTAGGAAGTTTCATATTAAACAATTAATCCATATTTAAGTTTGCTAAGTAATAACAATAAAGAGTATGAAAAGCAGCACATAATAGGAACTTAGACACTAGACCTTTCTAATATTGTTTACTATATCCGAAAATAATTTACGATTTATGTATTTTAATGAAATCTAATTTCTGGCTTATTGTTACAGTGCCTCATTCATTTTCGAAAGTATAACTAACTAGCGGTGGAACAAATAATCTACGCACAATGATTTCTCCGACGCCCACATTGAAATGTTTAAACGCATTCAACTTGTAAATAATTGCAAGTTTTCACTGCAATTACAATATTATTATCAATGCATCTCTTGTAATTAATAATTTCACCATATATTATAATGTCCGCCTCGGCGGTGTAGATTTGCTTTATGTCCCACTTTCAATCAGCTTTTTGTAATGGTATTCTAATTAATTATACCTTCATGCTTTTTCTTAGCATAATTATTTCTTAACAAGTCACAATTCCTTATTAAACATACATTAAAAACTGTTCTCATCAGGTTCATCATACATAATAGCTAAGTTATTGAGCACAAACTCGTTTTTCAATAATAGATGTCATATAAACCAAAACCTGTTTATTTATTTAAGTTTTAATTTGCCTTCGAAAAAGTGAGTTTGATGTATAAAGTTCTTATTACAAAACGTCAAAAATTGAATAACAGGACAACCGTGTATTGTATGTGTAAATTTGCAGTTCACATAATTTCAGAGTTTGATATTCTATTTTCATGCCATTATCGTCGTAAAATAGTCTAAAACAGTGTTCCTCAACCTATGGTCCGCGGACAATCACCGGTCCGCGAGAGTTAATTGCCGGTCCGCAAAGACTTTTCGAAATTTTTTCGACATTATTATCTCCTCGATGTTGATGCAAAATGGTGAATGAACTGCCATCTGATATCTTATATTGTTATGAAATTTTGACTTGTATTATTTCGAAGGTTGGTACTTTCTGAAAATCATATGGATTTGTCAATAGTGGCGTGATCTATATGTCATTCTACGAACTATTGAATGATGTTGGTTGACGCCGGTCCGCGAGATATTTTTCCAATTTTTACCGGTCCGTGGATGTATAAAGGTTGAAGAACACTGGTCTAAAATATAGTTATTAACTGAGCTTAAGATTATATTTTGATGCAACAGATGTAGATATAGCGAAATATTTTCACCCATTCCTTAGTGCTGGGTTTCCTGAACTTATTGTGGAATGGAACACTTCGCAAATCTGGAAATGCTATCGGAACACAGCTTTTTTTTTAGGTTGGGCAATACGTAATAGTATAAAAACAAAAAAAAATTCATCAGTAAAATCCATATTATTTTTAAACGGTCTGGCGTCGAGTCTGTTCCTGTACTTTGACTTTGTTGCAGCATAAAAAGGAAATACTGCTTCGTGTAAATAGGTTATGGAAGAAAAACATTGATGACTTGTTTTGACACATTTGTGAAGTCTGTTGACAAACTCTCTAAGAAATAATTTAAATTGACATTGACCTTGGACATTCATATCGAAATCACTGATAAAATCAGTCATATTTTCATAATGACTTGCGCTGAATTAAGCATGTTGTTTTTGCTGTCGCGGAAAATGGATTCCGAAGTAAGGAATCGTAATTGTTAGTTTTCGGTAAATATTGAAAAATAATGCTTTTTAAGATAGCTATTCAGTTTCTTTGGAACAACAATGTTCCGCGCAACATAGTTTGGGAAACCCTACCTTAGCGAATGGCAGCTGTTAATCAGATTATACTTTACTAGTTGGGAACATTGTTTAATAAAATATTTTTCGTATCATTAAAACAGTCATATACAGCGGTGGGCTGCCAAAATCTTAACAAGGGGCTCGGTAAATGTTAGCCAAAATGCCTACACATTATAGATCAGTGTTTCTCAACCTTTTTGGGTCCGTGGCCCCTTTTGAGTGTCTTATTTTATGACCCCCCCCCCATACTTGTTTTGCACTACTGAAGTCTTATAAAGAATTTTGGGACCCGACAGGAAACCCCATTTTTTTAGGCCTTCCCAGAATTTGAAATCCAAAATCCCAGAAATTTGCGGATATCCCAAAATGAATGTCGTGAGACTTTTTTCAGGTCTTCTTAGATATTCCAATTTCTAAAACAACAATGTACGGATTTCGAAAAATTTGCCCGTGGCCCCCCAAAATTGTACTGTGGCTACCCTAAAAAGCCCCCTGAGGCCCCATTAAGACATGCTGTAGCCTCCCCCGTTGAGAAATCCTGCTTTAGACGATGCATAACCCGTAGCCCGAGGGTCACATGTGGCTCCTTTGTTTTTGTTGTTACCATTGAATGTATCATCTTTAAATTAACTAAAATAATTAAGTTTTTCATACTCGGACCGGTTAATTTTGTAAAATTTCGGCCCGTGCATACCTATAATATGTTAATAAGTACCACTAATTCTCTTTTGCGAATTCCTGTTCAAAATAGCATAACCGAATGCAACGTAAACTATCTTTCGTTTTTTCTATGTATACCGCATTTTTTTACACTATGCCCGTGTAAAGAAAGGATTGAGCGTACTTAAAATTACATTTTACTTGCGGCCTGAAATCATCATTAAAAAAATGCGGCCCGCTAGATGAAACGGTTGTGTCTGTCTGCTTTACACCAAGGATTGACGATAAACACTTGATTTTATTCAAACATAACACATGCTTGATTGACAGTTGGCTTCACAACCCTTGAACATCGTTTAGCTTCTGCACGGCTAATAGAAATATTTTGCATATTTCAATATACACATGAAATTCTATGACGTTTTAATGATATCCGGAATACAGTGCCTCCAAATTTTATTGCACCTGGGGCCTCTCGTTTGCTTAACCCGCCATGCTTCTTGTGACTCAAAAAAAATGTTGATGTCTCACCTTTCTTTATTTTCAATGCAATATTCCTGCAACACCGAGTGGATTATCTGCATTATAAGATGAACCTGTATGATTAAAATTTCACAATCGTGTACCTTGGTAGAAAGACTAGTTTGAAAAATATTTATTCCCCCTAGTTTTAAAAATTCACCCACTTCATTACTAATAACTATTTTTATTAGCATGTAATGGATTTTCAAAACCTCAGCTCGCCATAATATCGCTTTCTTGAACAAACAAGTGACTGCTTTGGTTTATTATCTTACGTACAGATAAATAATATGTTTGTAGTTCCAGGAAGAAGGCTATAATAAAACCAAAAAGAAATGTAAGAAACCTATCCCAAAACTGCAAAATAATTACAGTAAAGCATTGTATGTATGTAAGTTCATAAAAATCTAGACATCTGTTAACAATATAATATCCAACATCGGTATTTTTCAACATAGTCAGACAAAAGACAATAAGCAACGAAGGTCTCTTTTATTAGTCAACCGAAGTAAATGTTTTTTTTGACAAAATTGAAGGGGCAATAAAGACTTCTTATGTTTCAGAATAAAATGTAACCTTCTACAGAAATTTTAGCTAGGTACTACTGATTTCATCTGAAACGAATGATTTTCTCAACTTAACAAGGGGCTCTCCGGCCGTGCCGAAATTTAACAAGGGGCTCGCGCGAGCCCCCTCCAGCCCATCCCTGAGTCATAATACAATAAAGAGAAAAATGTTAATTTTTTCCGAAAATCTGATTAAAAAATAGGCGTGCACTTAGTCGGGCCAATACGGTATTACATATCCAACAAAATACTTTTTATGAAAATACATAAAACAAATACTTTTCACGATGTTGTATGGAACTGGAAGTAATTCAAACAGTCTTTCATTATTCGTTACTTTACTTGAGTTCAATTCATTACTTATGTATAAAACAACACATAGGTAATAATTTAGAGTTTTCCGGGTTAACCACCGAGAAAATTGCACCCACAGGACTAGAATCAATTTTCTAAGTGCTCTCTGATCACTCTCCAGGCTTTTTGTTTCAATCAAAGTAAATGTACGACTTGACTTAATTTGCTTGTTTATAATATATGTATACATATACCTCACGAATATCTGATTCAAAATTTGTGTTGTAAGTCGACCATTTTATTTGTGTGTGGTTGAGTGGTCAACGTTGTTGGCTTCGGCTACGGAGGGCCCGGGCTCAAATCCCGGTACGGACAGTTTTATAAATTGATTTTTCAGTCGATTTATGAATTTCGGTTCAAAGGCATGAGTGTATGTGATGTCTTGAATTCCCTCCTCTCACCCATCCTATCCTATGAACGGGGCGTATCGAGAGCGATTAGCTCACCACTAGTCCTGTCCTAGCCCTATCCGTCTATCCATACTCTCTTTGGAAAAAGAGAGGTTGAGCAACTGAGTAACAAGCAGTTTTCTTAGAAACACTTCTTTTGAGATTAATTCCATTAGGAGTCCATATGCTCGACATTGGGTGCGGACATGGTTTAAAAAAATAAATAAAATGAAAGTGGTCACTATCACCGATCCGTTATGAAGTCGGTGTACAAATAATTCGACAGTGTTTGTTGGTACTTCACCTCAGCTTGTAATTCATACCGATAATAAATTCGCAGCGATCTTCGCCGATGTTTTCGGAGCATCCTCGTGTCTTACGGGCAGCCTGCCAGCTGTAATTATCGTCTTATTTCATACCCGGAGGCTGGGTTAGGTTAGGTATGATACGAACCGGAGATGCGCGTGATCTCCGGTTCGACGACCGCGTGGCGAGCAAGTAACCTGCCGCGGCCGCCTTGCCCGTCCGTCCCACTGTATACGACCGGATCATCGCCGCGGCGTATTATGCATTGCAGATTTTCTCAACTAGCACCGTGCAGGCAGCAATAGGGTTAAATATACCAATTCAACTATGGTCGAACTTGGTTACAGCTTAACGACCGTGGACGCGTATTTGAGTCTTTGAAAAACAAAGGTTGCTGGCCGGCGGACGCACATATGCGTATAGGCGAAGTATCTGGAAGCTAAGAAAATTCAATTTTGTAAAGATATCACAATTTGCTTACAAATTATAGTGAATTTAGTTAATTTACAATTTTTGCGAATTTTTCGCAAAATTTTATTTCGCCAGGTGAAATTTTATAAAAAAACGCGCGGTCGTTAAGCTGTTAAGAGGAAGATGGGACCGACTGAATTTGCTCGTTATAAGCATTACTCGTTACATCAGAGAATAGGTTTTTTTAACCAATATTGGAACATTCAGTATTTTTACGTCCACTCCATTATGCGTGACGCGATAAAAGTTGAGATTGCATCAGTCTACAGCTAGCGAGCGTGGGGATCGTTTCGTGTAGTATTTTTTTCAGGTTTGAACCTGTCTGAGTAAGCAGTGTTTTTTTGTTTGCATCAATTACGGGCAAATTCGGGCAAAAATGGGTTAAACACTTACAAACATACTCATCACATGAAAACATGCAGTATCTGGAGCGGTCATATAACACAAAAAGTCGCAATTCAGACAAAAATACACAATTAGAATTTATTTACACACCCGTTGCACACACACGTTTTTCTGTTGATCCACTTTTCTTATAAAATTTAAAATTTATGCTTGTTTCAGTGTTTTCAGTCTCACTGTTCTTAAATGTTCCCTCGAATCACTCAACCCATTAAAAGACTCTTGGGTGGTCTCAGTGCTCTGTGTAACAAATTCGACCAGCTCGTCCAATTTATCATGAGCTCGAGAGATCGTGAAATATTTTGACGATATTTTTGCTCGGTATAAAAGTGAATAAATGTGTAAACGAATTTTTCCTCATTAAATCCGAAATCTCGCTATTTCCGTGATCGTAATAATCGAGTTCGACTGTATAACAAATTTAATTTTGTATCCACCGATAATAATATTTTTTTTTTCTTATTTTAAAATTTATAGCGTCTGCCCTATATATTCGACTGAACAATTTTGTCAATGGTTGTGATCGACTTCGAATCTTTACCATTCAAGAAAATCTGTCTTGTATCACCGTATATAACTCGGGTTGTCGTCCGGCAAGAATTTTGATACATTTAAAGATTATCGGATCAAGCATTTTTCTCACGTTTTTTTTCATATAGCATAACAATGGATTTGCGAATAAATTATCACTATACGAGGCTCTTAAACCGGCAAGGACGGAAGGTAAGGTACATTGAGTCTAAAATGAAGCGCGAGTCTGGTGTGCAGTGATATGAACGGGGCAGGTTTTTGTGCGAACTGCAAAGGACGTTGATACGTCTGACAAAGTAACGGCACTCTGTCGGTAACTCGGTATATCGTTTTCTTCACTTGGTACTCGCTTTCCCTGTTTACTTATCGTCTCATTAATACAATGTAATATGCAGGTACTCGGTACACGTTTCAACACGGTAGAAAACTAAGAACGGACGCATTCAAGGACTTCTAGCAATCGACGATCGTGCGCTACCAAGGAATATAATTTAATCCAGGGAACTTTGGATCGCAGGGACGAACATGAACGACAAAAAGAGATATCTCGCACATATTACCGTAAAAAAGATATTGTTGGAAATATTACAGAGTTAAAAACACAAAGACATATTCAACTTTTAATAACTTTATATACAAAATATGTATACATCAATGCAGGAGTAGGATAATCTGAAAACTTTAGTTTCGAGATAATGACAGCTTAGTGTTTGGCAAAAATTAATATCTCATTTTTAGAAGAGAACTGGTATTTTCCTATATATCGGCCCAATATAGGCAGAAAATCGTAACCGACAATTTATAAATTCTGCAGAAGTTTTTTTTTTAAATCACTCTCTTACATAGTTCGATAAATGAATTCATTATAGATAGTATATTAATATGTGCTAAATGCCTATCCTGATATTACACTGACTACTTTCAGTTATCTAGATCAGCGTTTCTCAACCGAGGTCCACGTAGAACAAACGATGACGCTAAAATGAACAGGTCCCTAAAATATATCAGCCGAATGAGATAACGTTCTAAAATTTTTGGCACTGACGCCTTAGACGCATTGATGTAGCGATACATGTATGATATTAAATTTTATACATTTCCATACGTTTTTGTCACCAACAGCTCGGGCTTCAGCATCTTGTTTTATTCAAGTGCACGAATGAACTTGTTATAGATATCTGAGTTAATTATGTTAAAACATTGTTCTGGCGATGGCGTGAAGTCGAAATTTCTTTCGTCAGTTAATAGCATGCTAAAGATTTTCTAATTTATGAGATACCGCAGTTTTACTTCACCCTTTGTTGACAATTGAAAATTAAGTTTAATTATTGCCCATTTTTACATTATTTTTAACACTTTGCCACTGATGACGAAAATTTCAACAAATAACTAGATTCGCTAAGAACGCGTAACTAATATAATTTGTATGGAACTAAATAACAACACTTCATTATTTTGACCTCATGATAATGTGCTCTATCGATCACAATTGTTTGTGATATTACACGTGTTTTATTTGTCGAATAACGTGGAACTAAAATCATGATTTGTTATTGGTTATGTTGATAAGGTCTTGTGATCATAGACTTTCGAATATTCAATGACGTTCACAAGAATTGGCATTTTTATCTAAACACTCTCACAAATTCTGAACTGTATCGATGAAAATTTGTTATATGGATCAATTCATTTTGATTAATTTTCAATGACTATAAGCGGTCGACTCATTTACTATATATTATTCCATTGAACACATGCGAAGCTAACGGAGCGAAGTATCAGTTTCTTCGGTTTATATTGTCATGAAATTGTATTCTACTAAAGCCCAGTTGTAACCTAAAATTATATTTATTTATCACTTTTAGGGTGTTCACTGTAGTAGTATTGATACTTGGTGGAAAGGCATTATATTAATAAAAACAATATTCCTTTGTACTTCATTCTACTTACTTCATTAATTACGTTACCCTTTACATTAGCCTATGTTAACTGCTCTTTTATATTATACAAATTAAAAAAAAATCTTTTGTAAGAATTGATATGGTTTTTAAAAATGTCTTTTTCAGAATCTTCATTGCTGTTGATTTTGTTACACAAGTACACAGACTTATTACTTGGAAGCGGGAAAAACACAAAATCATCATAGTAATGTAGAGTTTCACTTTGTTAAAAAAATTCCCAAATTTTAATTGGGTTTATAATTGACATCATTTGCCACTTACAATTATTAGTCTGATGATTTTATAATTGTATGTTATAGGTGTTAAGCATTTTAATTTTGTGTAATTATAATGTAATTTATAAATCCTTTTCATTGTTAATAGTTGCTTACACCTTTTATTTAAATTTAAATTTGTATAAATAGCACTATTAATATATTTTTCTTATCAGTTGATAATGCTTGCAATGAGCGAAACCGGTCCTGACGTAATTAATAAAGTGGAATAAAGTACAAAGGAATGTTGTTTTTATTAATATATTTTTTTAAGCATTTACTTGATAGAACTCTTGCTTACTTGGTTGCTTGTTTCCGGATCCGGATATCGACTTGTTGATTTTATTTGAAGTTTTGATTCAATGCCTTGAGTATTAATCCGTTGGATATCCCATATGAAAGCTTTTACGGCATCTTATAAGAAAATAAAATAAATTTAGGGTAGATTGACCTTACACCGTTGACTCATAGAAAACTTTGAACTCTCCAATTCAAATCACATAAAATATGCCGTTTCCTTATAGTATACCGAGGATATGGCGGCGGCGTTCGGCGCAGGCCAATACCCTCGCAGGGCTTTTGAGCCAGCGATAAGTAGGTACTGTCGGGAGAATCCACTCGTGTATGTACTTGGCCGGCTCGGGGTTAACAAACGGCTCGAAGCGAATCGGTCTAGACGTGTTTTATGAGTAGGTAAGTAAATCGCCGGTTGCAGATTCCGCGAAATTCGTCCTTTCGAGAGCTTAAAAGCGAAATGCGGAAAGTTGTTGATAAAGCGCAGATTAATACTTGTTGATAAAGCGCGGATTAATACTGTGAAGTCACCACACGTTTGACTAAAATACCGTTGCATGATTCAATAAAAAGTATATTAGCTTACCATCTCGTTGCATACTGATTATGGTGTTATATTTCAAAGCTTATCATTATATACCATTGCATACGTGTTTTATTTATTATTTCTTTAACACTCGAGTACCGAAACGTCGAAATTAGAATCGAGGAGCGATGGGATACAAAGTGACGCTAGACAAATTTTCGTAATATTTGCATAGCATTGATGGAGTTATCATTGTAGGTTACAATAAATATCAGCTATATATGATGCCTGCGTGGTCGAGTAGTCAACGTCGTTGGCTTCGGTTACGGAGGTCACATGTTCGAATCACAGTACGAACAGTTTTATAAATTCATTTTTCCATTGTTTTGTGAATTTCTGTTTGAAGGCATGTATGTGTGTGATGTATTATATTCCAACCTCCCACCCATTCTTTTCTATGAACAGAGCGTATCGAGAGCGATTGGCTAACCACTAGTCCTGTCCTAGTCCTATCCTTTTATTCTTACTCTCTTCGAAAAAAGAGGTTGAGTAACTAGAGACACTTCTGTTGAAATAAACTCCATTAGGAGTCCATATGCTCCACGTTGGGAGCGGACATGGTAATACAAATATTTTATTGGTATTTAGCGAATGGTTGAAATAAGAAGAATTTTGCAATGCGAATGTACCCCATAAGAAACCGAAGCTTAAATAAAGGTGTCCGACGAATCGAGAGTTTTAACAACGATATATTTAAATTCCACCAAGCACCTTCAGTCGAAATCTTAAATTATTTAAAGAAATGATATATATTTTTTAATCCGTGTTCGATCCCAATGTGGAGCATATGGCCTCCAAACAGAGGTGTCTTGACATATTTTTTCTACGAGACCTGCTCAGTTGTTCAACCATTCTTTTTTTCGAAGGTAGTAGGCATAGAAAGGAAAGGGATAGGACAGAACTTGTGGTTGATTTTGATTAATGTACCACATCTACAATGTTAATTAAGTTTTGAAATATACTGCAGACGGCTGCCTTTGTTTTTATATTCCTCAATTGGCTCGCTATTGAAATGTACATATTCGTCGGCTTGATGCAAGAAGTAAATAAAATGTATTAAAAATAATTTGGTAAATGGACAATATTGGTATATGTTAAGACAGTAAGTGACTTTGTTAATTTATGAAAAATAAAAAAAATAAGCACTTTTGTTGATATAACTCAGCGCTGACCAAATTTTGAATGACTTCTTGCAGCAAATCCTCGCAAGATTGAAATAATAAACTGAAATGAAACGCAAAAAAGTCTACTGCTAACATCTCAAAGTGGACATGTCGGTTTTTGTTTTTAGTTGCCTCCTAATATACTCGCGTGTCTGACGGATTACTTAGGTGTGTGTTCGATCTCCTTTTTAACGCTTTATTTTGTTTTTGTTACAGGTAAACGCTCGCCGTTGTGGTTGATTGAACTCGGCTGAAATGTGCATAGAAGTGACCGACGATTACCCACTGATCCTGATACGATACGTAGACACAAAAAAGTGTCTCATTAACTCTCTATAATTGCCAACGAAGCTTCAAAACGTGAGTGACATAAAAAAAAATCTGATTGGTTGCCAGACTAGAATAGTTTTTTTGTTTGGTCGTACTGTATGCCACTATATTAACCTTTTCAGTACCGCGATGTTTTGAGCTAAAAAAAACTTTCACTCAAATACATTCCGCATGTTTTTAATAATTTTTGAATAGTTTTAAAAAATAGGACTGAATTTATATATATTAAAAGTTTACTTATAAAATGATATGTATAGTTTAATATTTTCAAGTTACATTCGAGGTCTTCAGTGGCCTTACGGTATTCACGCCGTTCATGTATGTAGCGGCCACCAGTGACCTTACGGTACTGAAGCGGTTAACAAGTAGAATTATCGGCGTTTTTTTGTTTTTTTTTTGTTTAAACATGTTAATTAATAAAAGAGAGAAA
The DNA here is from genome assembly GCA_031772345.1 of Himalopsyche anomala. Lineage (NCBI taxonomy): Eukaryota > Metazoa > Arthropoda > Insecta > Trichoptera > Rhyacophilidae > Himalopsyche > Himalopsyche anomala. Next base: position 22,168,342 of record CM062835.1, read on the forward strand.
GTAATGCACGCAGTTTTGTAGATATTTATTCCGTTTACCGATTTTAATGTTAAACAAAGGCGACTATGGATTTGACATAGCAAAAAAAAAGTCATGCCTGCAATCCACAGCCATACAAAAACAGCGGATTTCATGTAATATTAGGTACACATTATACAATTTTAATTCTATTTTTTATATACGATTTGTACGACTATCTGTACAAATAAACCCCTTAGTCATGGTGGTGTAATTCAACAATTTGACTCAATTGCAGAATTTATATCAATAAAATATGTCAAAGTATACATGAAGTAAGTCATAGTACTGTCAACAGGTGACAGCACAATTTAGAAAACAAACAAAATGGCGGTTTTCTTGACACATACGTGTGGCAGAATTTTGTGTTGTCTAATATTTATTGCCATTCTCGTGCCTTTAATTGAATTCTCATTATTTATTCACATATGTATAAAAAAACTTAATATATTTGTGATTTGTGGCTGTCGCATTATTTAATTTTGTATTATTTGTTGCATATTAACAAAAAAACTATGTGAAATGTTTAATATTTGTACACAAATCGGTAGCCGTACAATATTGAGCGTGAAACTACCTAAAGTTTAATAAATCTAGTTGTTTCCCAAATTGAGTAAAATTTGACTTACGCCACGACCTTAAGTTAAACATTTTATCTTAATAATTTCCACAATATAATAATGTCTTGCTGAGTCATACCTGGATCATGTTTCACGCGTGTCCCTGTTTATGTTTTTATTACACAGATTTTGAAATGAGTCCATTAACTTTTTATTGTAGTGAAGTAGTGAATCTTTCTTGAATAGATTTTATCGCCTTTTATCATTATCAATATCTTGTGTTCAATTTACAAATGTTTACATATTATTCGAATCATAACCATTTATAGTAATGTGTTACTTCAGTTGACACTTTTGTTTTCGATGTTTCCTTGGATGATTTCTTGCATTACTTAGTATTACTGGTATCGCATGCAAGTGCCTTTGGCCAGACCTTATTACTTATCCAATGCCATCCTCGCCGACTCTATGTCTCGACTTTTAACTGTATTAAATTTCAGTGGTTTTTGTCTCCGCAAAATAAAGTTTACGGGAGTTTTAAGATGTTTCTTAATTCATTTATTGTTTGGAGATCGCGGAGTTGGCAATCCGTGCAAAGTGCTTGCGAGCCGATCAGGGATAGCTGGAGCAACCTTGAACTCAATGCGAAAAGTCTGGGACTCAAATGCCTCCTGTTCAACGCATGCATCTTGACAGTGCTGCTTTACGGTTGCGAATCATGGCACATTTCAAAAGCGCAGAGTAACCGTACACTGTGATTTGAAAACAGGTGCCTGCGGCGAATACTAGGTGTACGGTGCACGGAGATTAAAAAGCGGACTAACCAGCCTCTTATTCCGTCCAAAATAAAAAAAAGATGGACTTGGCTTGGACATGTGATTCCTCAAGAGAGTCTGAACCCTGCCTGTCTCTTCTACTTATCAGATGGATCCCGGCGTCGTGCAAGGCCACTGATGACTACATGACGCTGGGATGACCTGGTAGGAAGCAAAGAGACTGACGGGGGATAGAGAATCTTGGAGGAATCATGTAGTGATCATATGCTCCGTATAGGGAGCGGATATGGAAAAAAATCTGACACTTCATGTTCGATTTCTCACGCACTCATCATCTTTTTAATAGTGAGTTATTGAACTAGGAGAATGTGCTTGTAATAAGGGTATTTTTATACTTTTATGTAGGTAAAAAAGATATATATAGGTCAAATATGTATAAGAAATGCAGTTTTTTAAAGTGCAACTCAAATGTATACTAGAAATTTTGAATACTTGTATTTAAAATATGACTACTATTATTATTATTAACAGGCCTAATTTTGATTGATTGAGTCAACATTTGCATGAAACAGTTTTATTTTAAAATGTTTAAAATACTAATTGAATTATTCATTTTTAGAAGAATTATACATTATAGTTATGACGGTGATGTAATGATCAAATAACATCATCGATAACAAAAAATATGCTTAATATATGAAATATCCCATTCCACTGTTTATTTAAACTGATTCACATTTCAAATTTGAATCGATAGATCGACAACGTTATAATATATATAATATTTGCTTAACGTTTATGAAGAAGGCTTTTAAAAAAATGGAAAATCAAGTTCAAAAAGTTTTTTTATCGGACCAAAATAAAACATAATACAGAAGCAATATATATATTTTTCACTTACCATTAATGTAATAACACCGCATGGTCACCGCACGCGAATTGAAACGTTAAAATTGATAAGTGCTCACGTCTGTCGTGAAAAAGTGCAACGACCTTGCCGCTTGTTGTGTAACCATCTGCCAATTTTCCGGCGGGACTATTGACGCACCGCTTCGTTTCTGATGGTATCTTTTTTTACAGTTTATTCATTGTGGCCACTTACATCGCATCAAATGCAAATTTAATTTATTCTATTTTTTAAATTAAATGCTAAACCTTCCAGCGCTGAGATTGTTGAAAATGTTGACGTGCCATGCTTTCTCGGCCGTCGTTGAATTTAAGTGTTCATTTACTTGCAAAGTATACACATTAAAGATGTTTCGGGTCATTTATTTTTACTTCTGTCCTTGGGGTGCCTTTGATAAGTTTATGAAAGTTTATCTATGCATACATATTTAACGCAATTACACTCAACTCTTTTAAACGGTAGATACGTTCCAAAATAATCATCTAAAACAATCTTTTGCTTGCTAATAATTAATTACATACTGTCTTCTGTTGTTGAATTTCTTTTTGTTATTAGCACTCGCGGCTCGGAGAGTAGAAAAATACCAATCTTCCGATGGGGGTCGTTTAGGGACCCCAATGGTTTCCTCATTATTGGCCTTATTCTTATCAATTTCAAAAAAAAATAGTCTAAGGGCTTTAAAATATCTCTCTGCATCATTCTTCATACATTTTTTTATAAAAATCCGTGTTTTTTTTTAAATTAAATAATCATATTTTAAGTTTCGCGTAAAAAAGACGTCATCCCAGCACACATATGAAATCGCAACTGACGAGATTTAGCCCAGCAATCATTGCAAATGCTATTTTACGAGCGACCGCTTATCGCACGCGCTTATCGCGTTATCGCGTATTTATATAAAATGAGGCATCGATGTAAGTAATATGTTGTGTTTTTTTTGAGAATAGAATTCGAGGACACATAAATTATTATCTTTACTTTGTACACATCAATCCGTTTTTTGTCCTACTTTAAGGATCGTTTTTTATTTAGTTGATTTTTTTCTTTTCTGTTTTAAATAATAGAGACGGAACTAGCGATCGAATATTTTTTTTTCTTCTACAAAAGGTCCAAAAAACTATGATATAAGAATACCTTAATTATAAACATTGTATCAACCATATTAAAATAGATATTTAAGAAAATGTGGGTATTGGGGTCGCATTTCTTGAGCTTAGATAGGAAATCCGCGTTTTGTGCAGCGGCGTGGCCGCCTCATAGCAGAGTCATGCAATTCATGAGGGCCCAGCGAAAAGGAGGGCCCAAATTTCTACACACAACTCAACTTGACTCTTTGTTTCCCGATTTTGAAATAGCGAGGTCCACTAATAATAGCTAATACTATATATTTTTACACGATTCCCCGAAACGAAAAACACAGAAGCGAATAATAGATGTCGTAATAAAAAAAAATCAACACGAGGCAGTTATAACAAATAAAATGTTTTTCATCATATCCTAGCGATATTTCTAGCGATGAAAGCGAATTATGTCTAGTCTCTCATAAAAGTCCCCGTATGTAATCAAGTAGCGATTAAGAGTATTTTTTTTTCTTAACAATAATAATATTTTGTGCAATTTATTTATTGAGTCTTCATTGTTACTATTTTTTACACGACTTTCTTTACTATATAGTATTGTTATCACCGTTTTTTAAATGCAGGGAACAAATCTATTTTATGGATTCAATGACATTTTTTAAGCGGTATTTAGATTTTTTTTTAACGTATCTACCATGTAAAAAAAATGAGTTTAGTAACAAATTGCGCTGGAGGGCCTTGAGTGACGTTTGCACGAGGGCCCCAAATCTCTAGCTATGCCACTGGATTTGTGTCTGAATTGTGCTAGAAAAAATAATTCAATTATGTTAAAATATAGTATTTGTTCTTTTGTGTTCATCGTGTTACATCAAAAAACAAAATAAAAAGAGTCGAGTGTATATATTTGTATATATTTCGGTTTTCGACGAAAGAATCTGGATTGTCTTTTTTTTAGTGAACTGTTCGCATAACAATGCTAAAATATTATTACGTACAGTGATGTACGTTTAATCGTTTCTTCAATATCATTTATTCAACATGGAGGTCGTCGACTCTGGCGGAGAATTATATTTCGCATGCATTTATTATTACAGTGTATGTACGGCTTCGGAATGAACTGTGAATGTGCTTTGTATTATTCCATCTTATACACTATGCAGTATATGTAATAGACAAATAGACTAATGTACATATCGTTTGCCTAACTTGCTAAATTCGTATCAAATGTATGAAATTCGCTACCATAAAGCTACAGTGAGATAAAGTTAAAAAGTCGATACCTAAGTATGCCAATCGATTGCTGGAAGGTTTTACTGAAATATTTTAATTTAAAAAAAATCTCCATTTAAAAGAAAAGTTTTACTTTTACAATTATTGATATTTGCCTATAACTTCAAAGCATCGGCGAGATTATTAAAATTACCAGGTAAAGATAATAAGTACATATACAAAAACAAACAAACTGTGACACTTTTAGAACTTGAACTGTCAGTTTAAGTTCATCCGAGTACTTGAACGCCTGGAGATGCCGAAAGGCGAATCCCGGGTCGTTAGTGAAGAAACTTGTGTGAGTGTACATAATTTGAGCGATTCAAATTTAATATTGAAATTTCGCCAAGCATTTTCAGTTGAAATCTTTAAAAAAACTATAATTCGCTATTTTATTACTTTGAACCCTTCTTCGTAAAAGAAAAATCTTATAATAAAAGATTTTTAGTACTTTTTCCACATACAATTTATTTGATCAGGACCGGTTTCGCTCATCGCGAGCATTATCAACTGATAATAAAAATATATAAACAGTGCTAACCCAAACACAAAATGGGAAAAACACAAAATCATCATTAAGTTATTGACTTAATGATAGTAATGTAGAGATTCACTTTGTTAAAAATTTCCCAAATTTTAATTGGGTTTATAATTGACATCATTTGCCATTTATATTTATTGATGATTTTTTAAAATTGTATGTGAAGCATATGGCCTCCTAATAAAGATATCTCAACAAAAGTTTTTTTCTACGAGAACTGTTTGTTAATTAGTCGCTCAACCTTTCTTTTCCAAAAAGAATAGTAGGGATAGAATGATAAGGCCAAGACAGGACTAGTGATTAACTCGAACCCATAAGGTCCGGCACGGAAGCCCACAATTAAATTAAATTTAAATTGTATGTTATAGGTGTTAAGCATTTTAATTTTGTGCAATTATAATGTAATTTGTAAATCCTTTTCATTGTTAGTAGTTGCTTACACCTTTTATTTCAATTTAACTTGTATAAATAGCACTGTTTATATATTTTTCTTATCAGTTGATAATGTTCGCGATGAGCGTAACCGGTCGTGATCAAATAAATTTTATGTGGAAAAAGTACTAAAAATATTTTATTATTTTTATTATAATGCCATTCCACCAAGCATTGACAGTGAACACCTTGAAAGTGAGAAAAATCTTACTTTTACAATTATTGAAATTGCCCTGCTACTTATTGCATTAGCAAGATTAGTAAAATAACTAGATTTAAATAATAGTATACAAAAATTGCAACTAGTATCTTTTATCATAAACGGTGAGAGAAACTAAATAAAACCATAATCAAGGATTATGTATTTAAAAAATACAACACAAACCTTAATAAAGTTTAATTATCTCGAAACTGGTATTTTTCACTTATGCCAATGCTTATGCTTTTGCTTTAGAGTAGCGATATCGTCATTGGAACTGGAGAATCCAGCTCCGAAAATGCTTTTTTAAATGAGAGACAATAAACATTCTAGTTTTGTAAATAATGTACTTTAATATAGTGAACGAAACGAATTTTATTCCAACTAGGGTGCGACATAAATTCCTTAAAAAATTTAAATTCACTTATTCATATTTTGGATCCTTTATCTATATTTTTTTTTCATATTTATATAACCAATTGTTTGTCCGTTGTTGGACGGTTTGAAATAATATTGTATTAGCTTTTGAAGGTTGGTATAACAAGAATCTATTAACTTCGGCTACATATTTTGTACTTTTAATTCAAATCACAATAGTCCATAGTGTTGACATTGCATGCTTGGCTGACAAAAGATGATCTGATGGAATACATACATACAAGTTAAAATAAAATTATTGAAAAATTTCTTTGGAGTCTGAGACGTTTTTTTTTTATTTTAAAACTAGAGTCGGAGTCGTCTTTGTTACACGACTCCACAGCCCTGAAATTTTCCAGTTAATACTATCATGAATATCTGACGGATTTATTGATTTCCCATTGTTTTTTTTCGCCTTATGTTAGTTAGTTATCTTGTTGCCGTGTACTGTTAACAATATTGATTATATATTTGTCTGCTTTACATCTTATCTGTAAATGATTTATGCTGACGCTGTTTTTTTTTACATTATTCAATACACATGCTATGCATATATTTAATTGAAAATTTAAATGTGTAATCTTACCTCGGTTACATTTATATATTTTATGTTAATTAAGGATTAGATGAATCGGAAATTACGAGTAAGAGCGTACACCTCATTGACAATATGTCACACAGCGTCCAGCAACAATTTTACTTGTCGCTGGATTTGGGCCGGGGCCGTATCTTGAAGTATAGAAATCCAGCATGAGACCCCTGGTTTTGGCCACAGAGTAAGTCTATGGACATGTAATTGTTTCGTATTGTGATATTAATTTATGAGTGTTACAATACCCGGTACCTTTTTTAAGTCCCTTCTCCTGGTCGTAATTTTCACAGGCCTTTCTTTTTTCAAACTCAAGATGTAAAATTAAATAATAACTCGGCATTTTCAGCTTACTTCCTTTTGGTGTAATGACACATCGACTGTGGAGAGGAAAAAGGACGTAACCCGCAGTTTTTTCAAAACAAGTTTTTTTCAATAATCACAATTTTGATACACGTTCTATCAAAAGGATATTAGCTGAAAATGCTGAATTAGTATCTAAACATGGCTTTTAAGTTTGAGAAAAGAAGAGTCTGTGAAAATTGCTATCAGGAAAAAAGACTTTCATGAAATTAATATTAGATAGAGTGTATCGGTCTCCATGCACTTCAAGGTTGTGAGTATTTCATAATTTGTCTCTGACCCAAAATCACCAAAAACATTTTTCCTGTAAAATTTGTTATGTGTAGGTTACGTTCTTTTTCCTTTCCACAGTCGATATTTTAACGTGTATTAAGTTGTATACATTGTGATTATCGAAAAAAGTTGTTTTGAAAATGAGTCAATTATTTATTTATTGTTAAAAACAGGGCTATGGAGTCGGAGTCGGAGGTGCAGTCGCGTGGTCGCGGTATTTTGGCCATAGTCGGAGTCGGAGTCGTGAAAAATGAGCGGCTCGATTTTTTTTTTTTGAAAAATATATTTAATGGTGTGTATTTAAACAAAATAGTCAAAAGTGTTAACATTTCATGCTGGGCTGACTAAAGATGATTTGATGGTATAAATATTATATATATATATATATATAAGTTAAAATGAAATTATTGAAAAAAATCCTCGGAGTCGGAGTCGTCTTTTTTTCACCCGACTCCACAGCCCTGGTTAAAAATTAAAAGTACAGTATATGACATTACAGCTGACGCCAATTCGCCATGTACTTGACAAATATAATGAGTATAATTTAAGATTTCGACTGAAGGTGCTTGGTGGAATTTCAATATTAAATTTGAATCATTCAAATTATGTACACTCCCACAGATTTTATCACTGAGTCTAAAGCCATCGCTGGCTTCCGATTTTAAACGAAATATTAAACCTTCCGGGCTCTCCACTTCTATACCCTATATAAATAATATCATAAATAATATCATAAATAATATCATAAAACCTTTGCCGACAAACAAATAAATATAATTCTTAAAACCACTCGCTACTCAAATCTTTGGGAATTCCCATGAGCTTACCCTCTTCGCCAGCGATGGCTTTAGACTCAGTGATACATTTATTTAATATATAAACACGAAACATCCATTTACTAAGCGTCAGTTCAAGTTCATCCGTGCGCTTGGACGCCTGAAGATGCCGAAAGGCGAAACCCGGGTCGTTAGTGACAAAATCTGTGGGAGTGTACATAATTTGAATGATTCAAATTTAAATATAATGAGGCAAAATATCAAATAAAACTACATAATACATCAAAATCAACATACAAAATCAAGAAATAAAATAGTAAAATTTAACAAACCCTTCACAAATACTGTCACTAAAAATGTCCAATTTTCTATGCAATAATTATGTCCTTTTGCCTTCCCATAGTCGATATGATAATAATTAAATCAGTGTTTGAATGCCTCTCTTGGCATAATCAAGTCATCGTCAATTTCGTAAATAATGCAGACGCTGTATCGGTGCAAGTAATTTCAAACGCGTTCAGCGGATTGATATTCCAGCACTCCAAATCTAGCTCATACTTTTTTTACAGCAGTGTTGCATAATGATATTATGTTTCCAGAGTCTGACCTGAATAAAACTCGTGCACATATGTGTGTATTACAGATAGATGAATACATAGATAAATGTTGATTGAAATATTATAATTTTGTTTATACTAGCCACGTTTTATCAAATAAATGCGCTGTGTTGTGAGGTTTATTTACAATGTGCAGGCCAGCAGCGTAATCGTGAATTAAACGTGTTTATCTATCTGTTCGACGATTACTTGGACACAGGGTTGCCAGATGGTATCCACGTATCGATGGCTTAATTCCATAGAAATTTAACGATACGCAATTGATGCTTTGAGTTATATTACCCATTGGTACAACTGGAGTAAATCACGGTTTGACTCGGTAAGCAGATGAGTAGCTTCGAATCAAAACTCGCCGAGAATCGAGTTATGAGAAAATCGCAAATAAACCACAGGAGTAATAGGGCAAAAAAGCAACGTATTTAGTTTTACAGATTTTTTTAGTTGTACAAAACTGTAGAACTAAATACGTTGCTATTTTTACCCAATTATAATGGAGTTCTACCTAGTAAATTTCAAGTCAATCAATAAACCATAAGAGCACTATTTTTTGTAGTTTTTTTTTAAAGTAATAATTATCACTATACGTGTTTAAAAAGTAAGACTTTTTAAAATGATAAATATATTTTTTTTATCGATGTCCACTCCCAATGTGGAGCATATGATCTCCTAATAAAGGTATCTCAACAGAAGTTTTTCTACGAGAACGGTTTATTACTCAGTGGCTCAACCTGTCTTTTCCGAAGAGAGAAGTAGAGATAAAAGGATAGGGCTAGGACAGGACTAGTGGTTAACTAAACGCTCACGCAACGCCCAGTTATTAAAAGATAGGAAGGGCGGAAGGGAAATTAAGACATCACAAACACACATGCCTTCGAACAAAAATCGATAAATCATTGGAAAAATGCTGTTCGTACTGGGAATCGAACCCGTGAGATCCGGCACTAAAGCCCACAACGCTCACCGCTGCACCATAGGACCCGACATAAAACTATGAAAAATACAGATCGCCGATTGGTTAATTTTAACTTCTCGCTAATTGATAATATATGGAAACTTTTATGAGAGACCTGAGTCCAACGTTCCCTCGCGCGCGGCCGCGCAACAGTTTGAAAGCCCAGCGCACTCATTCCGGGTTGGCGCGCACTCCATGACAACTATTTAATTAATATTTGATTGGCCCACGCAATCTTCAAAATTTCCGCGCAGCTATCTTCTTGTCTTAGAGGGAGAGCATTGGACCTGACATGAATCGCTTTCATCGATAGATCTGACAAGATCCATTGAAGCCTTTTGTTTGTACTGTCTTTCGTTGTTGATTTTATTGTTATTAAGAAATCCGTGTCTGTGAATCGTGCTACAACAAATAATTCGTGTTAAAATATAGTATTGTTTTTCTGAGTGGGCCGTGTTATTTTTAAATCGTGTTACGAAGAGTTGAGTGTATTATAAATATTATTTAGTAAGTTGTACACCTGATTCGTGGGGTTCCTCATCCCGGATGGGCTCAAATATTTTGCGTATTATTGCGGTGAGACCACGCTGTACCACTGAACGGGGATAAAAAATCAATTTAGACGTAGTTGGTCATTTTTGTCCTGGTTGTCATCATTTGTTGTGATTGGCCATGCCCCAGAGAGAAGTAGATAACTGCGATGGCGATATAAAATTACAAAACCGCGATAGTGCGTGGGTACTTTGTTTATTATTAAATAATGGCAGATAATATAATTTTACTATCATCAATTAATGAATTGATAATAAACAAGATTGACGTTTCGACTTGATAGCCGACTAGCCTTTGCACTCTCTTGTTTCGTAATAATATGGTAACGGTTAGCAATGCCTAGGGATTTCGATATCGGTAATGTTTTTTTTTTTATTTTTTTCCGGTAATGAAAATGCAAGAATACCGGTATTGAGAATTAAGTAAAATCGATTTTTTAATGTACAGAAACACAATCACATGTTTTAATAAATTGATATTATTTAAGATTTCGACTAAAGGTGCTTGGTGGAATTTCAATATCATTTCAATAATAAACAGACCACAATTGAACAGCCTTCCGATTTTAAATGAAATAATAAACATGCCGGGATCTCTACTCCTATACCCTATATAAATATAATCATAAAACCTTTTCCGACAAACAAATAAATATAATTCTTAAAACCACTCACTACTCAAATCTGTGGGCATTCCCAAGGGCTTGTCCTTTTCGCCAGCAATGGCTTTAAACTCGGTGATACATTTATTAATTATATAAACACGAAACATTCATGTACTAAGCGTCAGTTCAAGTTCATCCGTGCACTTGAACGCCGAAGATGCCGAAAGGCCAAACCCGGGTCGTTAGTGACAAAATCTGTGAGAATTTACATAATTTGAACGATTCAAATATAAAATTGATATAATTTAAATCTGCCAAGATTGTATTGAGAATTAACATTGAAAACTGATCAATATTGAGATGTTGCAAAACTGGTAAACTTTTCAATTATCAATTATTAATATATACAGTATGTTATTCATAAAAAACCTGTTTATGATTATGATATGTTTTTTTACTGGCGGTTTTTTTTAATATGAAATTTGGAAATGTCAAAATTCCGATTTCTTGGAAATGCTGGGACTCGAACCCGTGAGAATCCGGCACGGAAGCCATTGGACCCGACGAAAATGAATACCCGGCTTGAAATACATCGGTGTTAATGGCAAGATTTGGCCTATGATTGAAACTCATTTAACACTGAAAAATTTCATTCCGACATGAATAACTTAATATGAAGAAAACTTTCAATTATTTTATGGAGCAGATGTTAATTATTCTTGAATATTTTGCGGCATAAAAACACTAAAAATTACTAATTATTGTTTCTAACGTATCATAGTGCTCTTTGATTATTTTCATTTCTGTAAAGTTTAAAAACCGGAAGAGTAAAATGGTAAAGTAAATTTAAATTTGGAATGCTCCGGCCGTAGATATTTTTTGTTTATTTTTTTATTCACTTTAAATCTTCCCGCCATGCTATCTGTCACTTTTGACGTAATGCGAATGGATCTTTTCGCGCCTTCTGCTTTACTCTCCGACACGAACTTGTAAGGAATGGTTATCCAGCACTTATTTTTTTAAACTTCTCGATATTTCAATAATTTTAAAATATATATTTTTGCTATTATTCTTGATTTTAATTATAATTTAACTACAGTATGCTTGACTATTCAGTGCATTTCTTTCCATGTAACGCGGTGGAAAGATGTTCCGGCGCCTTTTTTCTTGGCATTTTTATTATTTTATTATTTCGGAATGAAATATATATATATTTATAATATATAAGTATATTTATTCTTACAATATAATACATAATAACTATTTTTTATACCGGAAGTGGTGATAGTCGGGTGGGTTTACTATACTGTAATGTAGAGTTCAAATCAATATACAAAAGACAAAATTGGATGTTACGTTTTCATTGTTTTTAATTACTTCTCGGAAACGGGATATTTCCCATCAATGGTTTCAAAGTTATATTACTGTTTGAGGCTTCCATCGAAACTAATTGTTAATGCGATAACTACATTAAATTTGTGATTTGTTCTAAATTAGATTTCGATTTAGATTGTTATACAGCCATAAGTATAATTGCTAACGAATCCATTTTGAAATTTCGTTTATCCCTAATCACTTATTTATCTCCACTTCAGATCGAAGTTAATCTCCTGTCTGGAGTACCTTGTGTCGACGCCCTTTGAATGCTTAACTTTTTTTGCTTGTAGATGAATGAGTCTATTAAGGGTTTTTAATGCTATATCGTTTTTACAGACTGGCTTGTGTAACGAAGGGGTCTCTAGGGCTTATTAGGCACTGCGCAATCATAAAAATCACGATTGAACTCCATTTGGTACATGATGATAATTTAGTGAGTTCAATTGAATATTTGAAATAACACACAAATCGGATTCTGATATGGAACATTCATTACAGAAAATATTATGGAAGTTTCTATGGAAATAACTAATTATTCTAAAATAATCAAATAAAAACTCTTTTCACCCTATTATAATGGTGTCCTACCACGAGTTTTAAGTGAATGACTGTTAATCAACACACCGATCTCCCGATTTACGCGGTATGTATATTTTATTCACACCGTGCACAAGTTTTCGCAGGTCATTTTGAAATTTGAGAGCACGCGCAATAGTTGAATCAATTTTCAATGCAATGTTTCTGAATTACATTTTACTCGACCGCGTTAAAGTGCAACAGCGTAAAAAGCTACCGCGTGAATGGGGTGGGGGGAGGGGGGTGATATAAATATTCTTCACGTCCGATTCTTAATTGTATTACTGATTCCTTATCACATCGTATTGCAATAAAATTACCACGTCAGTATCAGAAAAAACAACTAGATTAAAAATAAAATAAAACATTTTCAGGTCATTCAACGAATGCTATGCCTGATGATTTGATCTTAATGCGTGCGTATTTAAACGGTCATTTTTGATAAGATAGCTTTGGCCATTATATTATTATACTAACAAAGATTTTTTCAATATTTCTTTGGGTGTAATGATGGGCAAGGGTCTTAACCATTCTTTCAAAAAAACAGATAATAATCGCAATTTTTTTACTACACGAATTGGTATTTTCTGTCCATGTAGTTTTATTCCTTTTCATTAGTAGGCGTTTTTCGTTTCGAGTTTGATAACCCCGTGTAAAAATGTGCTGCATGTTTGGATACTGTGTCCAAGTGGATCTGTTGATATATCTAAGAAGCTTGCGGGTATACCTTAATTGAATTTGGGATCGCTTCGTTGGTTGCTTTTATTATATCTTTTAAGATCACCATATAAAAACACTTGATTGTGATTAAGAAGAGTGCTTAGTATTATGAGTTTGGCGATGATGGACGAAATTTTCTTGTGGGTAGTGGAAATTACTTGGTTTGCAAATTATAGATATGAATGAGTTGACTGGAAAGGGCTGCTTGCCTAAAACGTGTATTACTTTAAATTCGTATCAATTTCAAAATTGATGATCAATATCACAGAAGAGTCGTCGTCGAATACACACAGTGATGTGTTAACCCTCCAGAGACGAGAGCTTTTTTTCGATAAAAATAATATTTTTTAAACCATATTCAAGTCACGGATAACTTTTATTCCTAACAAAAATTAAAAAAAAAAAAACGCAAAATCGTTATATAGAAACCCCGAGTGAATATATGTTCATGCTCATCCTATTATTACCGTCTAATATTGCGTACGGACAGTAGTAAGGACGAGCGTGACCGTACGGGCACCCAAACATTCGGGGTGGAAATATAGCTAAACGTGAATTTTTTTTAAAATATTTACAATTTGACCTCTTTAAATCAACATAATTTCAATACAAATATATAAGCAAAAGAACTGTAAATAATTTGATGTTTTGATAAAAAAATAATTAACAGTTTAAAAAATATTATTAAAAAAAACGGAAATTCAAAAAATCGCATGTGCTTTTTGTAGCCGTTTTTGTCCCTGCGACTGATGGCTAACTGAAGTCTGTACCCTTCTTAACCAAATATGAGTGAAATCAACGATATTAAGGAACAAAAATGATGAATAGTGGGATCAATAGATAACGGTGTTTAATGTGACCATATGGTCACGCTCGTCCTTGGAGGGTTAATTTAAAATTGTCTTTACCACTGCTTGTAATATACATGGCATTTATATAAGCGACTCCATTGTTCAGCTATTCAAATATAATAAACTGTCGTTATCTTTTTTTGTCCTATCTGTGAAGCATTCACGGGCGCTGTTTCCACATAATATAATAACGGGCAGCGGTATTATTATAAGTAATATAAAATTCCCACTGTGCCTAATGGGTGATGCATTAGCGAAACGGTGCCAGAAAATGACAAAAGTACAGTTGTGAAATAATTACCGGCCTTAACGGATTAGCGGATCGATTATCTTATTATCCGCCATTCAGCACTGTTACTTATTTATCTTGTGCCTCTTTATTTGACTGATTACTTCGTTTATTAATTGCGATATCGTGAACTTAATGGCAAAGCAATAAATCGGTACGCTGATTTCATTTGTGTGCTGAGGTAATGTCGACAACTTCGTGATAGGAATTGCAACTCTGGTACAATCCCTTTATTTCCGCACTAATTTTGATTTAATGGTCTTAAAATGCATTTAAAACTTTGCAATTTTTCATATATATTATTTGTTTTGCTGTGACCAACGTTCCCTTTAAGACAGCGATTTCCAAACTGGGAGGCGCGCCTCCCTGGGGAGGCATGGACTATTGCAAAGGGAGGCGCGAACTGTCCAACATATTTATTTACCCTTTAAAACGTGTCTTTATTACTATATGAAATAAAGTATGGGGAGGCGCGAAGATATTTTTTTCTTCAAAGGGAGGCGCAATGACAAAAAGGTCGGAAACCACTGCTCTAAGCCGAAGGGTAAGGTGCGCGGAAATTTCAAAGGCTGCGTGAAGGCTGCGCGGACCGATCAAATATTAATTGAACAACTGTCTCGTAGTGCGCGCCAACCCTGAATAAGTGCGCGGGGGCTTCCCAACTGCTGCGCGGCCGCGCACGCGTGCAGCTTAGAGGAAACGTTGGCTGTGACTGAGAATTAGATTAAAAATTTATTCCAACTGTCTCTTTTATGAAAAGTTTTACGTAGTCTCATACGCTTCATAAGGATACTTTCGATGGATTCGGCGGTAACTTTGTGGAAGTTCATTTTAATATAAAATAAAATAACTTAGATTATTCCACGTTCTGTGTTACAAAATGTGACACGTGTTTCGACACTTTCAGAGGCATCCTCAGACTACTACTACTACGTGTCACATTTTGTAACACAATACGTGTAATAATATAAGTTACTTTATTTTATATTTTCATAAGGATGTTTATCAGTGGTGTAGTGGGGCGGGGACGCGTGGGGTCGGCGCTCTTCAGCTTTTTCAAGAAGATTTGCAATTATGTAAATGATTTTTGATATAATGTATGTATTGCAAGAACGTTTTCTTGTAAATTAGACCACTGCTGTTATACAGCATTACAATATTATAATTAATCAGCGCTCCCAAACTTTTTTTAGCTAATACTACACAACTGATGTTCCTCAATCAATCCTCTATATATAAAAATATTAAAAATCATGATTTGATTTTTTGAGTCCAGGTGTTTTTAACTTTATCTAGACATTAAAAATAATAATGAAAATCGAACGACACGTTGCTTGATTTTTATTAAATGTTTTAACATTCTTTTGTAATTTTGAACCCTGTTATTATTTTTAACTTCGATATAAATATAAATGTGCTTCGAAATATATTATTTTGGAATGTGGACGTTTAGATTTCAAGGTGCGTTGCATCTTCAAAGCACCGTAACTCCGGAACACATTCGTTTCAAATTAATTAGCGCGGTTCTTAAATAGTTTTAGGATAGAAAATTTTAATTGAGAATTGGAGAGTGCTGCAGCTAATTATATGCTATTTTGGATCTATTCAGTTATATTTATAATAAATGTATCGGAAAATTGAAAACATTGTATCATAATTATATTTCTCATTATTCCCACTGATTTTTGTGTTCATATTACGTTGAATTTTCACAGAGACACAGTGGTAGGCTGCCAATATTCTAACAAGGGGCTCGCTTAATTTCGACCATAATGCGTTTACGTCAGGAATGAGGCATATCACGTGGCATGCGGCCAACTTTTTTTTTGTGGCCCTCGAAAGTTTCTTTTTTAAATTAAAATATATAATGCAATTTGACCGTCTACTGAAATAGCAGTTAGGTACTGATTTTATCCGAGACGAATGATTTTCTCAACATAACAAGGGGCTCGCCGGTCGCGCCAAAATTTAACAAAGGGCTCGCGCGAGCCCCCCGAGCCCCCTCCAGCCCAACCCTGCATCTATAAAAAAAGTAGTTCTCTTGTATATGCGGCTAGACTGACTTGGAGGCTTGAAGTCACTTGCACCTGGACACTGGGTTTGCCAATTTATAACCGGCCATGGCAAATTCAACGGTAAACTATTTGGGCTGGGCAAGTTGATTGAACGGCCGGATTCCAAAATGGTTGTAAAATTGTAACGCTGGAGGGGACACTCGGGTGTGTCCCCATCCTGGCAGGATCGCCATGTAACGCTGGAGGGGACACCCGCGTGTCCCCTCCATGCAACTCTCGCCGTTCTAACTCAGGTTCAATAAAACGTTCTTGTTGGGTTGACTTCTGACTCTGAAGTAATAGTCACAGTAACTGTAACAGTAACAGTGTCACACTGTCTTTCTTTATTGATTTTCCCAATTATTTATACTAATTTCTTAAATGCTACGTTAACAAAATTCTATATTTTAATTCTATTGTGCCTTCATAATTCGAGGTGTCGTCATTAACAATAGTCATGCTGACTGTGCGTTTTGCAAAATATTGCATAGCGATAGCTGGTATACATTCTTTATATTTATTTATATGGCCATCGTCACAAAATGAATCTTGAATTTCATTTTGTAAAGCAATATACATTTTAAAACATTAACTTTTGTACGGACTATTCCATACCAAACACCTTATCCGAATAATAGTGGATGCGTTGGTCATTCATTGCTGATGCTGGACACACACGATCATTCCGAAATGCAGAAACGTCGGGTAATAAAACGATAAAATGAGACGTTAATTGTTTTTAGCGATGCAGTGTTTCGAATGCCCACTGACGAAGAACAGAGTTCACCACTTCAACCGCCTAAATAAAAACACTCCTAATAAGTAAACTGCCGTAATTTGAATTTTGGCTACTTTGAGTTATGAATGAAGCTTAAACAATTTCATCTTTTCCATCGTCGGAGAAAACTGCGGTTTTATTTGAAATACATTTCACGAGACACCCAAAACTTCAGTATAATTTTAAATACGATGACTAAAAATTGCAAAATAGCACTAACTACAATACCCAGAATAAGTACAAAAGTGTTCCATTGATCGTTTCATATTGTCATGATTATTATTTCCAATTGCAAACAGACAGCAATGACAACGAAAATGAAAAATTGTATTAAATATGAATTATAGCTTTAGCTTCGCAGAAATCATTGGAAAAATACATATTCTTCATACTAAATTCACTTCAAATGCACGCAATTGAGTCCGTTTCAGTTAAAATCGACAATATCAATAATTGATATAATCAAACATTATAAATTAAAGATTTCTATTTTTATAATTCTATTTTGATAAAAATTGTAGTCTTATGTTTAACTACTATGAATTGATGAAGTATATAATTAGTTACATTTTCGTTTATGTTTTATTTTGCATTGTGAACAAGCATACTTGCTTAAAACCTTGGCTCGAAAGAATCTTTTGTTCTCTGAAAAATTAAAAATATTACATACGGCAGTCGATCTAAATAGTAGCGAAAATGCAGCAAGCATCTGATTATATGTCAAGTTCAGCACACTTTGGTGACTTGATGAATAGGGCTATTAAGTTTATGGTACCATCGATTTTACTTCCAGGGGTGTACTTAAATAAAATTGGTCATATTAAATATATGTGTAGAGTCAAATTTGTTTTAATATTTTTTATAGACAAAAAATCGATTTATTTTAAGATTATTAACCTAGCTTGTAATGTAAATGTGCTATATTTGTTTTTGCGAAGTAGCACATAAGACGTTATTATTGGTTTATATTATGCATGAGTATAATAAATACCCTAAAAAATAATGAATCTCTTTTGTTATTATTCTACGCTTATTTTATAACAATAAGAACCGGTTTCAACATTTCACCACGAGCATTTTCAACTAAAAAAAATATATGCCATATTCCTGGTTCTGATGACAATAAAATAATTGTTCTATTATTTTTCAATATAATGCATTTCTAAGTAGAGACATTGAACACTTAAAAATTGATAATTACTCAGTGTATCGTTTTTCGATTTACATATAAATATGTAAGTACGAAATATGAAAATTTCACATTCCAAGAACTTCATCCGCCCCTGGAGTATTCACTTGTGTGTATTCACTTATTGACATTTTTTCATCACAGACGCCTTGCATTGTAGGATAGCGAACCTATGGCACGCGAGACGATTTTGCAAAAAAATGAAGTGATATTACAAAAAAATCAAAAAAGTTTTAGAAATAGTGTACAAAAAATTCAAAGCATTTGAAACTTAGTTACAAATATTTAAACGTTATATAATGATCATAAATTTCAAGTATTTTCCTAACCTAAAAAAATACATGATGAATCTGGAAATTAATGAAAAGCCGGATGTAGGGAAAATAATAGAACAATTTGAAAATGCTTTAGAAGGAACAATATAACAATTTTCGGGAAGGTTTGCTCAGTTTCGACAACTTATAGGAACTAAAAGATCTATTATCCAGTGCAACAGTAACAATTTTTTCATAGACTTATTCCTGTGAATCATTATTCTCTTCAATGAACTGACATTATCAGACATAATCATACATAAATCAGACATAAGAAGTAGACTAACAAACGAAAGTTGTATTTCTTGTATTGTATTAAAAGCTACCAACTGTGAACTCGATATAAAACATTTAGCATCTAGCATCCAACAGCAAAAATCTCAATAATAATAAAGTTTTGAAGGTTTTTTTTTAAATTTTAGTCTTTTTTATTTTGCCATTAATAGTCATGTGTCATTAAGTAAATTAGACATTTTTTATTTCCATGGCATGTGTTAAAATATATATTATTATATATTTGAACACATGCCATATTATTAAATTTTTAAAAAAGTGGCACTCAAACTTAAAAAGGTTCGGTACCTCTGATATATTTTTCTTACTCATAAACATACATTTTTATTAAGCTGAGTATATGTTTTGAATTATTTATTACCATTTGTCTGAGAACGAAGAACAAAAATAAGTAGGTACATATATTTTTAACCCTTTGAGGAGTATGGCAAAATATGGTAAATATTTTGGTTTCTAATGCTTATTGCCATTCTCTTGGTTTTAATTAAAATGTCATTGTTTTTTCACATATGGGTAAAAAACATTTTTATCTGTGATTTTTGACGATCGCGTTATTTTTATTATTTGTTGCAAATGAACAAAACAATTTTGTAAAAAGGTTAAAACATTTTTAATCCTAATCCTAATTTAGTAAAAATAAACTCACTACTCAAAGGGTTTAAATCAAAACGATAAAGCGATATCTGCCGATTATGAAGCAATATTAACAAATTCTTAATTTGATAAGTACTATTGAAAATATTATATATATTTATGAAGAATTTGTACATGCGGAATCTATGAATATATGTATAATCGCATATTTTTTTAAGAGAACTAACAAACAGTGTCGTAGAAAACATTTCTTAAAATAAACTTTATTACGAGTCTATATAATCATACAGAGATCTTGCTAAGACAGAACAACCGGTAAGCTAATCGTTCTCACTGCACGTTGCTTTATAGATCGGATAGGGGGATGGAATTTTAGATACCGTAAATATTTATGTATGAAAAATATTACTCTTATGTACTGATTTCACATTATTTCAATAACGATTGTAACCGGCTTCGTTCGTTACAGACATTATAAACTGATGAAAATATAAATCAATACTGTATCACAATATAAATAAACTTCAGTGGGAGGGATTGTATCTTTTTGCATAATATATACGTCCAATTCTGATGGAATAGTTTTTCTATAACTTGATTATAGAGTACTACAATTGGATAATTAATATTTTTTTATAATGTACTTGCAATTCAAACTACTTATTATTGGATTTTAATTAAAAAATGTATACATATGTATATGATATACCTACACTTCGACTTGAACTTCCAACCTGTTGGATATTCTTTCATTCCGCAAATGTTTGCAAATTGTTTTGTTTTATTTAGAAATTTAAACATTTTTACTCGTATGTAATGGGTCATAAAGTATGAATGGAGATGTATAGTTCTCTTAAGTGACGTTTTGAACGTTTGAATATCGGGCGTAAAGTAGTTAGCAAACATAATTCACTCGATTTTGACTTTAATGAGCTTGATTTATAGCATGAGCTGAACTTTTAATGAGAAAATAAGATTTTTCGCGCTCGTCAGTGGCCGGCCTGACGTTACCATAATATTATTGTACGTTACCGTTTTTGCCTCCCCTTAAATTGTAAGTCTGCAGTTTGCAATCAAAAGTTCGTTGGTGCTGTTTCTTATTATGTCAGAGGGCGCCACCGTGATCCGGCGCTGATGAGAGACGAGACTGTGAGTCGCACATTTTACACGCTGCTTTGGAGACTGTATGCCCCATTACGCTCCGATGGGGTTAATAACATATACTTAATGCAGTGGTCGGTCAACGGTTGACCGAACAGATAAAAGACCATGCAAACGTCAAGAAATTGAAAACGATATTATAAAGCAGGGTTTCCCAAACTATGTTCCGCGGGAGCTAAATAGGTGTTCCGCGAACATTTGTAATGGTTATATACGCTGCAAAAAAATAAGCATCTTCTACTTCACATTAAAAAAAGTGATGAACGGTCATGCAGAATTTTTTAATCAATAATAATAAATGACTTAATCACATTTTTTTTCAAAATATTTTTACTACATATTATGAATTAGCTAACCTAAAAAATAAGCTGTGTTCCGGTAACATTTCCAGATTTGCGAAGTGTTCCATTGCACAATAAGTTTGGGAAACCCTGTTATAAAGGATGCTGGATTTAAGTCAGTTTCTACACAATTGTTTTAAGAGTTGAATAAAGATATACGGGTGAAGATTCGTAATAGTAAGTAGTAATATTACGTAATAATGTCCGGTTCTCAAGGTATGGTCGAATCACTTTTAGGATGTTCACTGTCAATACTTGGTGGAAAGGCATTATATTAATAAAAACACAATATTCTTACGTATTTTATTACACTTTATAATTTAATTTATTTTTCACGCCAGTAAATTTTCTGACTACTTAAAAATGCAACAAAAATCCCCCATTGAGGTCAATGGGCTTACAGCTAGTTATACATAAAAACAGACCCCTTAGATCTTACTATAATAAGAACAATATAGCATATGACGAATTCTCATTGGGTCTTCGCCGCCTCCCGCAAAGTTTGGGTATAAGATGCGAGATATTTTTATTATTATTACTGAATGCTGTATAAATCAGGGCTAGATCATTTTGTATCTTGTACATTAGAGTTGATTAAAAGAAATGTCAAACTTATTGAATATTTTGTATAATAAAAACATTAACTAATATGGTAGTTCAGATTTATTACATCAAATGTTTAGGTCAATTTAATAGATTTAGTAAAAAAAAAAATGCTAATGTTGTGTATGGCTTGTACACTCAACTTTCTTTTTCAATATATAAAGAGCGAATACTATATTTTTACACAAATTGTTTCTTCTAACACGATTTCTATCAACAATAAATTCACCAACAAAAGACAGTTGTAACATTACTAATAACAACTAAAAAGCTTCATTAGATTGTAACACAAAAGACGTGTGAGACATCTGTAGAGATGAAAGTTATGTATGTCCAGTCCCTCGTAAAAATCCCCGTATATAATCAAGTAGCGATGAATAGTAATATTTTTTGTTAATTAAAATACACTTTGTGAATAATACATATATTGTTCACTTTTAAGATGTTCACTGTCAATACTTGGTGGAATGGCATTATAATAAACATAATAAAAGATTTTTAGTACTTTTTCCACTTAATTTATTTGATCAGGACCGGTTTTGCTCATCACGAGCATTATCAACTGATAAGGAAAATAAATTATCATCATCAGTTATTATCATTATCAGTTGAAAATGCTTGTGATGAGCGAAACCGGTCCTGATCAAATAAATTTTAAGTGGAAAAAGTACTAAAAATCTTTTAATATTTTTATTATTTTTATTATAATGTAATTCCACCAAGTATTGACAGTGAACACCTTAAAAGTGATATATTGTGTTATTTACTTATCTTCATAATTAACATTTTTTTACATGATTTTCTAGACTCAACAATTTTAAGGTAATGGCACCTATTGAGTCTCATATTTTTCCGTAGCCCCCATACCCGTACTAATTAGTTTTTCTAAATTCAAGACACAATTATTTCGGGATCTCGGGATTGATAACTGAGAAAAATTGTGATAAATTGAGCACCTTATTTTTTTGATTAGCTCGATGACTGTTGGGAATTGACAGATTTTACAATTATTGAAAATCCTGGAAATTTACGGATTTCCCAAAATGAAAAAATGTTGAAGCTTTTTGCTGACGCACAGACATTCACACATGTGAGACCTTTTATTTTTAGCTCATTTACCCGTGGCCCCCCAAAATGATATTTTCTCTATGACCCCCTTGGAACATGCTGTGGACCCTGGTTGAGAAACCCAGGTCTAGACCACAATGTTATCCTTTTTAAAAATCAGACTGAATAACAAACAATTCTTGTAAAAAAACTTCCTTTGATATGCCATATTATGAGTCCATGGTATGCCTGAAATTGGTATCTCACATAGTTCTTAAAAATAAATATAATATAATATCAACTGCAATACATTTCGTTGTCCTGATGTTTTCACATCATTATTATTTAAAACCACCATCTGAACCAATTGAAACAAATCGGCATGTGTGCTGGTCGGGTCAAGTGTGAGGAGTTCGCGTGGGAGACCAGCTAACAGACGACGACCGTCACGGCTCAGTGGTCTCACGGTGATGATGGTGGAAGCGGTTACCGCCACCCACGTTCCTCGACGCACTGTGCGTATTGATCGAAGACATTACTCTTTTTTAAAAAGTGCATTTCCACCTACTCGCCAGTTTGACCTTTTCGTTATTGTGGTTGAGATAACTGGAGAAATGGGCATTTGAATGTCCCGGATTCGAATAATGTCGGCTGCCTGCAAATACTTTGAAACAAACATGCTTTTTGGATATCGGTGATACAAAAATAATGTTTCATTACGTTATTCTAGCTAATTTGTACTAGAGTCTTTTGTATTTTAGGTAATGGCAGTTTTCTTTAATAAAAAAATTATCACTTTTAGGGTTTTCACTGTCAATAAATACTTGGTGGGAAGGCATTATATTAATAAAAACACAACACATATTTCTTTGTACATTATTCCATTTTATTTAAAAGGTCAGGACCGGTTTCGATCGTTGCGAGCATTGTCAACTGATAAGAAAAATACATAAACAGCGTTATTTATACAAAAATAAATTAAAATAAAAGGTGTAAACAATGATGACATATAGATCGTGCCACTATTGACAAATTCATATGGTTTTAAGAAAATACCAACCTTCAAATAATACTTGTCAAAATTCCATAACAATTGAAGTTTAGTTCACAAGTTACAGTACAGTGGTTTTAGCGACGATATTTTTGTAATTTTCAAAACAATGGAAAAATCATTATTTCGTGTGTTGATAAAGCATTGCTTTTTAATGGGAAAAAAATACCATTCAAGCAAAGCAACGGCTTGACAAGTGTTATTTATGGTAGAGAAGTGGTTTGCTGATTTCTGAACGCTCATTTCATGATTTCTAAGCTGAACGATCTGGTCACCCAAATTCGGCAGTTGTTACAGAAAACATAAAAAAGTCCACAAGACAGTTTTGACCGATTTTAAATTGAAAATACGTGAGATAATTGACGCCTTACAGATAACAGAAGGCAGTTCATTCACCATTTTTCAACAACACCGAGGAGATAAACAAGTAATAATTTCTCGGACCATAAGTTGAAGAACACTGCTTTAGTGTACTTAAAACTATGTTTTTGTATATAGACCCCTGTGATTCTAAGACCTCAGCTTAATGCCGTTTCTTCGACATCTAATTTATCGAGCATTCGGGAACTATTTTTTTTAAATACTCACCTACCAACGGAACAGAACAATGCAACGTCGGCTAAATCCATTGAAGCCAAGAGAGTGCACAACTACGTTAATTTTCATCAGCACTTCCATAATACGTCGATATTTTTGTTCATACAGTCGAACTCGATTATGATTATGATCACGGATATGTAATGAGGAAACATTCGTTGACATTTTAGTTTATGGTTTTCTCCATACATTTAATCACTTTTATATCGGGCTACTTCAGCGATGGGCTGCCAATGCGTTAACAAGGGGCTCGCTTAATATCAAAGTAATTTATCAGTCATATGCAATTATATGCAATTCTTTTAAGTAAGCAAACGATTGTTACTTAATACACTTAAAATATGCAACAATATGCAGTTTCCCATAAACTAATCAATGTTAATGGCTAAAAATGTACTATTGTGGTTACTGGAAGCTGTCGTAGATAGTATATGTCATAAATTGCAGTTATGTACTAATTTGATCTGAGAATATTGTTTTCTATTAATTTAACAAGGGGCTCGCCGGCCGTGGTAAAACCCAACAAGGGGCTCGCGCGAGCCCCTTCGAGCCCCCTCCAGCCCACCCCTGAGCTACTTCTCGGGCATACTGAGAAAAAATATCGTCAACAATTTAAAACAATGCAAGTGAAAACAATGAAACATGCATCAATTTAAAATTTTATAAGAACAGTGGATTGACAGAAAAATGTAATATGTTTGTAACGGGTGTGTAAATAAATTCTAATTGTGTATTTTTGTTTGAATTACGACTTTTTGTGTTACATATATGACCAGTCCAGATACTTCATGTTTTCATGTGATGGGTATGTTTGTAAGCATTTAAAAACACCTATTCTATGCTGTAACGAGTAATGCTTATAACGAGAAAATTTAGTCTGTCCAATCTTCCAAGTAGTAATCACCAAGTTCGATTGTTGTTTGACTGTTTTAGATATTAGTCGTCATGTGTGAATTTCTGAAGTTAAGATTTAAACAAGCTAATGATAAAAGTTAAAAATTTGCATATCGTCGTATTAGCTTGCAAAATATGTTTTTTTTTCTTAGTTACATACATATACATGAAATGTTGCACAATATAAATTGATTTAGAATTCAAAACCTAATCGTGTTTAGTCGAATGGATTGCGTTAAATGTCATAAGTCGATATAATCGACCTTCATTCTTGTGTTTCTCAAACGTAGATAGGTACGTATTTTACAAGTTAAACTGACGCTTTCATTCGATGCAGGTCAAACGTGGCAATATCCATTGTATGTCAATTCCAGGTGATTGCTACAAATATGACAACAGCGATACGCTTCTAAGAAAAAAGCAGTGGATTACATTCGGTGCGTTGTCTTGATTTGTAAATTCCGATTTTAAACAAAAAAAAACAGTTAGATTTCGTATGACAATAAGAAACCTTTTTTTTTGTTCTTAGTTTTAGTTTTATTCTTACTTTCCTATTGACAGTGCCGGCGCTAGGCTGTTTGGCGCCCTAGGCAATGGTTATTGGCGCGCCTCCTTTTTAACAAATCGTCTCATTTTTTTTAGAATTAATGAAAAAAAAAATTCGGGATCATTATAAATATGTTTTTATATAAATCCATGTCCGCTCCCAATGTGAAACATATAGCTTTCTAATGGAGGTATCTCAACTGAAGTTTTTCTACATGAACTGTTTGTTACTCAGTCGCTCAACCTCTCTTTTTCGAATCATATATAATACAGTACATAATTGCAACTAACATATACAAACATCAGAATAAAATATTATGTACTATTATTTGTTATTATTATAGTATATAAAAATAATTTTAATACTCCATTTATGCGCCCCCTAATAGCTTGCGCCCTAGGCGATTGCCTAGTTTGCCTGTATGGTGGCGTCGGCCCTGCCTATTGATTGTATTTTTTTTGTCAAGTTTAACCTCTTTTTGTAATACCGGTGTTTAATATGAAACACGGTATTGGTATATTGTCCGGTATTGCAATCCCTAGAAGGGCCTGCCGAATCGATGGTTAGTCCATCATAGATAGCCTGGGGCAAGTCATGAATGGGCGGACGGTCGTAGAGTATCATTATAATGCTAGGTTCGTAGATACCTGGACCGGTTTTTCTTGGATAATATCGTTTAACCTTTCGGTACCTGTGAAATAGTGTGAATATAATATACATACACCGGCGGTAATACCTGAGGCAGGTGTTGCAAGTGTAGTACAGGCAGGGGTAGCAAAGCTTCCAGAATTAAGCAGTGTAAACAAAAATGGCAATGTATACTAATAATGGTACTCGAAAGACTCTGCCGCATTGTTACTTCTGTTTTGTCAAAAATTTTCACATAGAACCTTGTGGTACTCGGGTCGCGAGTTGTCACAGAACAACATGATATCGATCCATACTTGGCAAAAGAACGTAAGCGACACAATTCGGTAAATTGCGTTTTAAGCCAATAATTGTTCAATATCGCCTTAGGCAGTGGAGGGGAACCTGCGGCTTTTTTGACTAGATCAAAATATTCACTTCGATCAAAAAATTATACGCAAGCGTTTAGAAAAACAACGTAATCAACCCATTATAAGTTCGAGACAGTCGAAAGGAGGGGGGGGGGGGGTTGTAAACGTTTTCTCTACTGCGGCCTTATGTTGAATCAGAGAGATGAATGTTGCCTTTAGAAATAAAAAGGTTCCCCACCCCCGGCCTAAGGCGTCAGTGACAATTTTTTTAGACATTTTAGTGTTTTGACTTGTTATCGTTTATTCCACCTCGACCCCGGCTTAGAAACGCTGATCTAGAGAACTGAAAGTAGTCAGAAAATTTAATAATATCAGGATAAGCATTTACCGTATATTAATTTCTGTTGACGGAATTCCTTTTTCGAACTTAATTTAAAAAAAAAAAAACTTAAAAAATATATATAAATTGTCGGTTACGATTTTCTACGTTTTTGTGCGTTAACTATCGCAAGCAATATTAACTACATAAATAAAAATTAGTAGACTAATGGTGTTATTATATAAAATTAAATATGTATAACTAATGACAAGGTATGCAAAATAATTGACTCGCCAGTTGATAATGCTCGCGATAAGCGAAATCGTTTCTGAACATGGTATAAAGTTGTAGAAGTATACAAAAAAAGTGTGTTTTATTTTTAATATATGATAGTTATAATTAATGTAATTTTGTTGAAATACCATTATACAACATAATGTGAATACTATACATTTTTTTCTTTTAAATCGAAGCTTAAATTCCGTGATTTTATGCGATTATTGTGATTTATTTGAACGATTATTCTGCTACTAATTATTGATTGCATTCGTAGAACTCCATTATAACAAGATCTAAAATGTCAATGTATTTTATTTATACTTTTTTTTATCAAGTTGATAACTATTTCGGCTTTGCGCCCTCGTCAGAACTATAGAACTTTCCCTAGTTCTGACAAATACACGAAATATCTATCGGCTCTAAAAAATTAATTAAGAACTAAAATATTTTGCTACTTTTTTACCCTTTTACTGCTACTATTTCTTTATATACAGGGGTGGGCTGGAGGGGGCTCGGAGGGGCTCGCGCGAGCCCCTTGATAAATTTGACAAAGGTCAGCGAGCCCCTTGTTAATTTAAGAGAAAACAATATTCTCAGATCAAACTAGTTCATAACTACAATTTCTGACTTTTATATTCTCTACGAAAGCTTCAGTATACACAGTAGAATTTTTTTAGCCATTTACATTGATTAGTTTACGGTAAATTGCACATTGTTACATATTATAAAGTGTATTAAGTAATAATCGATTGCTTTTAAGTATTGCATATAATTACTAAAGAGTGATTAACAAAAATAGCTCCTTTCCCAGAACATCGAGAATTACTTTAAGATTAAGCGAGCCCCTTGTTAGCGTATTGGCAGCCCACCGCTGTTTATATACCTAGTCTCTTCTTATTTTGCAGTAGTATAATTTCGTTAAATTTATCACTTCATTCTTGAGCTCTTGACAATTGAAATGGTTTATTGTCCTGATATGTTATTTTGAAAATCTGACAACCTTGGGTACAGGTATAAACATAATATATATGTAGCTTCAAAATTTTCAACACAAGAATTAAATACTGTTCAATAGATTTGAGTATTTTTGGACCGTACTTCAAACAGATATAATTCCTGTCATGAAGAAATTTCAAAGGTTGTATTATGTCAAATTATATTTATATTGAAATTTGGAATAGTGTTATTTCTTGTTATTAAGCTTGGAAATTTACTTTATTCTCATAATTTTATCATAATTTTGAAAGACATATATAACAACGATGTCGAATATTTTTTAATTTCTATTGTGTAGCTATGTCATTTCCCAATGTATATCATTGTATAATACTAAAATTCTCATTGACTTTAAAAACATAAGTGTTTTTTTTATGTTATTTTAGATTTAATTTAATTTAATCCATACAAAATTGTGAGTACTAATTCGCACTCTACGGCGACGATTTGTACTGTTTGAATTTACGGAACAACAGAACGAACAGATAAAACTGAAATTTGAATACAGAATGTACATACATAAATATAATAACATTTATATGTATAGTAATAATGTACGTGTATGATGCTGCATCTTATTCCAACGCACACAAAGAAAGTGTATGCATCACTAATACAGAGCTAGGTAACCGCGCGCAGCGTGTTGATATCTGCGATGCGCTTCCACACAGCCTGTGCCTCTCAGCTGTGAGGGCACAACATTCCCGCTCGACGGGTCGACTATTCAGTCTGTGTGCCGCGCGCCGAGCGATCAGCTGTTTTCACCAGACGCGCCAGCTGTTCGGCGAAAACAACACGGTGTTGCTGTGCCTTTGTTTTGATTGCGATTCCGCTGCGACATTGTGTGCGTTTTGTTTGATTATTTCGCGCCGCGAGTGTATTACTTCGTGTGTTTTGTGAAGGTAACTCGACTGGCAGCCGTATTTCGGAGAGATTCTCCGTTCCTGGTCCTGTATCTACAACAGTGCGTTTGTTTTTGTTACTCGCTTGTCGTTTCCTTTGTGTGGTTTACCGTTACGTTACCTTGGTCGTGATCCGTTCGATTCACGGACGACTCTCTTGTCAGATCGACACGCGTTCTTTTTTCGAAATTCAAACAGTCTTCTTTTCGAAACGAATTTATGCTGTACTTATATTATTATCTGTAAATGTATAAATCGAAACGTTCTTTGTGGTCATGCACCTCAAAGCAGGGGTGCCACTGCAAACCACGCGTGATTTTTATTTATTTAAAAAAAATAAGATTCATAACAACTCATAGATAAGATTGAAATGCAGACCTTACGTGAATGTTGTATTGACTTTTAAAATTATATTCGTATCTTGCTAAAATTATCAGTTTCCCTGATTCTCATGCATGATAATTTGACATTTTCTTAATAATTAAATTTCCTACACAGCTGTATTGTTATTAGTGGCATTTAGTTATTTTTTAGGCAGAGCATGTAGTAAAGCATATTATTTATCATTTGTATCTCATTGTAAAATGTTTTTAATTATAAACTAAGCATTATCGTCATCAAATAACTTTTTTTTTTAATTTTCATACTCAATATCTATAACAACATAATTGCAAAAGC
The DNA here is from genome assembly GCA_031772345.1 of Himalopsyche anomala. Classification (NCBI taxonomy): domain Eukaryota; kingdom Metazoa; phylum Arthropoda; class Insecta; order Trichoptera; family Rhyacophilidae; genus Himalopsyche; species Himalopsyche anomala. The sequence goes on from CM062835.1 coordinate 22,198,715, forward strand.
CGTTTTTAATGTTTTTATAACTTAAGTAACGCCATTGAATCCGTATTTATAACTCGATATTTCACCATCGACTGTGATAATATAAAATCTTTATTATTCTAGCTTTTAACGTAAGTAGTCAATTCTCAATTGAAAGTGCTATATTCTTCGTTTGTTTTATTCCCAACGTCTAAGCGCCTTCATTTTGATTGAGGTTTATAAATGTCCATTATAACAATTTATGAACACACTTCGTGAACAGCAAAATATAATACTACAACCTATCAACGTTTCTATTTAAAACATTGTCTTGCTTTCAATAATTGTGTCCATCTATATTTTCAATCTCGAACCAAACAGTGTTCTTAAATCGAAACTTCATAAGCTTGTTCTTCGCGAATCTATTGTAGTTATGTTTTATTTTTATTTTGACACTACTGTCACGATGAGTTCGAATGTGTTATAATAAGCATTATCGAACAGATAAGTTTGATTTTTCCATTACCAGACGACTTCCTTTATTTTATTTAGACTTACCACGTTGCCACCGACCTTAAACAATTTAAAAAAAAATACAATACATAACATAAGTGTTTAATAAGTAATTTATTTATACTTAACTTCCTGTTTCTTACATAACACACTTAAGAGGATACAGTACCTTTTCGCCTGAAAACAGAGTAAATCGATCGTTTGCCGTCGACTAAATCTCGTGAACCGTTCACTCAAAAAATTTTTTTTTCAATAATTACATTTTCCAAACGCTTTTTTACACTATTGCATTTTTTTTTCATGAGAATAGTCATATTTTAAAGGAAACACGGCAAACACAAAAAACGGAATTTAAAAAACTGCTTTACGTTTAGATCATTTTTAGAGATTATTATAAGATACCGAAGTTTAATGTCTTAGAAAGAAATGCAGATAAAGGTTTGTTTAAGAAAGTGAATTGAGCAGAATTTCCAATTTATGTTTTGTAATGATTGTACATCCATTTGAAATGTACCATTTCTCCCACTTTTTCTGACTGATTTTTAAAGCATAATTGGATCATAAATACTTCTACAAAAAATTGTAATGATAAAACATTTTATTGTTTACATTTAAAAGCAAAAAAAAAATAATAATAATAATAATACCAATAAATGGTAACCATTTTTCGGGGATGTCTTTTTCTTACCTACCATTCTTCAGTTTGAGCTCAGTTTGAGATGAGGCTTGGTCTAGAGTGGACGTGTCGAAAATTTCTTTAGATATTTTTAAATCACTGGTCAACGAACATTAGAGATATGAATCAAAGCAATGTATTTTTTACACTACCATAAAAACGGTTAAATATCGGTTTGGGTTAGGGTTGCGCAAAGCGCTGATAAATAATATTATTTATAATACAATAATGTCTTGTTCAGTCGAAATACTTGTAAAGACCAGTATTACTTTAGTTTATGGATAAGCATTTTGAAATAATTATTCGGCAATGGTTTTAAAAAGAGATTCTATTCAATATAATAGTAACAGTAGTTGAATAAAAGTCATCTAAATGGAAAAACAAACTTCAAAATTATTGGAGAAGCTAAGATGTTAATAGTAAATATTTTTTACATAATATACAGATGGTAAACCATGTTTTTTGCAACGTTAAGTTTTTTTAATTGAATACATTTTTCTACCGTCAAACGTGTTTTTTTAAACTTATAATTGAACAAAACAGAATGATTGAATAAAAGGATTTTTATATTTCAAAAGTAATGTGCTGCTTACAGATGGGGAAGATTTTCGCTAAAAAAAACAAAGTTCGTCGTCTAAAAGTAAAAAAAAATAATATTATTAAAAACAAAAAAATATTTGAAAAGGTAAGATTTTAATATGTCACAGCCCTGTATATCGTCGAACACGCAAGCGGGCAATAAAGAACGTTCTCAAACATTTATTAAAAAATACGAATATATCTATGCATTCGCTATAAATTATTTGAATAACTACTTTTGATCTGGTCTAATATTCATTTAGTTTCTTCCTTATCGAGTTAGACTATATAGAATCTTGAAGTAAAAATATTTACATTTAGTAAAATGTACACCCAATCCTTTCTTAATGCGATTTTTTTTGGATGGCACCGTTACGTTTTTTCATACATTTTTAGTACTTTGTTATACGGATTTGGAATCGATTTTTCAAATTATATGAAAATTAGTCTTTTTTACGCACCACTTTCTGGAACCAATGTATCATCCTGAGATTTTTGATCTTAGATTCAAAAGGTCAATAGAAATATGGAATCCGCAATACATTTTAGATGCTATTAATAAAAAAACGTAAAGAAGTCACTGTGCGAAATGTTCAATCGATTTGATAGAACGATTACTTAACTTACAATAATTTTAAAATATCGAAGTTTTTTAATTATTGTCAGTTAAGATAATTTTTGGATTAAATAATTGTCAAAACTAAAACGCGAACCAAAAATAACTATCAATTGCAACTTATAATTCTTTTACTCAATACTTTTCTATTTTAATCTTATTATGTCAATATTTTTTTTATGTTTTAATCTTTTTTATGCAACGAAATTATTTTTCAAAACTGTATTCATCAATATCAATATTATAAAAAATCATATCAAATCAATATCATAAAAATAGGTTATACAAAATTAAAAATAATTCTTTCAATATATTAGAGAAAGTTTGAGAATTTTGTATTGTATGCTTTGTTTTGCTTATTGTCACAAACCGTTAATTTATGAAATACGATAGCTTACTGTTGCTACCATGTAGCAATACCTCATTACTGTCTAAATACCCATTCGTGTGTTGGGTGGTATTGTTATTTTTGTAATGAAATGTAAAAATGTTTTGCTTGTTTTGATACTGTAAAAATACGTATAGTGGTGGTTACCTATTTAAGTCAGTGCAATATTTATACTGTAGGTCAAATTTAAGTTTTGCATTCCTACTGAGTCGCCTTAACATATAACACTGAACTTATGCGCGTTCATATCGGGTTTGTAGAATTTATTATTGTTTTTTAACACTGTTTAAATATTTAATCGATAAACATCAAAACAGGTTTAACAGTTTGTGCTAATTAATCTGCAATTCATAACACGAACGATTATTGGAATTACAATCGTGCCTTGTATAACACGGTTGATAAATTCGTCACTTCTAATAGGGAGGGGTAACAAAGTGTTTGACCCCCTTCCCATATAATATATTGATACCTAAAATATTGAAGAGTCTTATTATAAGTGCTTGAATATTTGAGCAGTTTTAGAAATGTATCGAATGTCTAATCAGTCCTCGATATAATACCGTTATAAAATTACAAAAACACGTTTTCTGTATGATAATACCATGTGGCTCAATATCATATATGCAAAGCGATCCGAACCGGTTTCGGCCAATGTATTCTGATGACTAACCTATTTCGTTGCTAAATGTTGCACACCTTGTCATTTCTTTTCTACATCACCTCGAATCGAAAGTTATATATCATAATATTCATGCATTTTTAAAAGTGAAATTCAACAAAATCGATGTCATTCAAACGCTCATCCAAACCTGCAAACAAGTGCAGAAATTATGTAGTATTTCATAAAATATTTTTGCAACCGATTGATAGAATTGTGTCCAAAGGGTCCTAATGTACAGGGATGGGCTCGGGGAGGCTCGCGCGAGCCCCTTGTTAAATTTCGGTGCGGCCAGCGAGGCCCTTGTTAAGATAAGAAAATCATTCGTCTTGGATCAAATCATCGCATAACTGCAATTTCTGTAGATGGGTAAATTTGAAAATTAGTTGTCGTTTCATTTTTTCAATCAGCGTTGTGGGCGTCCGTGAGTCCCAGTACGATTTTTTTCTCTCGATCGATTTATCTATTTTCTGTTCGGAGGAATGGGTGTTTGTGATGTCTTAAGATTGCCTCCCACTCTTCCGATTCTTCAATTCAACTGGGCGCTACTATTAGTTAATCACTAGTCCTGTCTTATGCTTATCATTTTATCCCACACTACTCTCTTTGGAAAAGAGAGGTAGAGCGGCTAAGTAACAAGCAGTTTTCGTAGAAAAATAACTTTCGTTGAGATACCCTTCTTAGGAGGCCATATACTAGACATAGGGAGCGGACATGGATAACAACATGGATAACATTTACCGAGCTCCTTGTTAAGATATTGACAGCCCACCGCTGCTAATGTATGTTAAAGTTTCTTCTCATATTTTAAAAAACGGGGCGTTACTCAAACGGTTAGTAAACTACTACTTCTTTTATATTCACCCTTTCTAAGAAAGAGAAACCATGCGTCCGAATATCAACCAGTTCTCAAGGATTAAATTCTGTTAACATGGTTCATTCGGAATCTACATGCTCCGCATTGGAATTGTGTTCAATGAGGGAAATGTATGGATATCTGTCATGCTCACATTCCACTAAACTGATCTCAACGATACGTTGAAAGAGATATTAGCTAACAACCACTCCTTTCCTAAGTGTATGAATGAAAATGTGCCAAAAATGTTACTTTCGAGAGAGAAAGTTCAATACAAATAATAATAGTACTAATTGCAAATTATTCACTAGTATTTGGAAGGGAATATTGTTTATTAACTTAGGGCAGCGATTTCCAACCTGGGAGGCGCGAACAGTCCAAAATATTTATTTACCCTTTAAAACGTTTAAAACTAAAAAAAAAATTCCAAGGGAAAGTATAGTAACATAAAGTTTGGAAACCACTGATCTAATGGTTAACGATTTTATTGATTTACGAGAACCCTTTATTAAGTATTCACGAATACAATAATATAAGATATTCATCATATAAATATACAATATATCCTCGGGCAAGCATTTAAGTAAAAACACTCCACATGCTTTTAATAATATTCAATTTGTAAGTGCATTTCATTTCTACGTCTTCTGTGTAAAACGCGAATACAATAAAATAAGTTAAACCATTTTTCACCAGAGGGTTGCATCCCTTATGGCAGCAGTCGCAAATTGTGCTATTTTTTTTCTTTTTCGTAGACAAAGTAATTAATAGTGACTTACGAAATCACTCAAGGATTACTTACGGCTGCCATTAATTAAGAGAAGAGTAATATATATTTTTTGTCGAAAATAAATAAAAGATTTATCTCGTTGGATGAAGGAAGAAAAAAACCCTCAAAGAGTGTAAAAAATAATTTTCCACGAAAAAGCCTTGTTATTATTTTGCCTGTAATCACAGTGTTTTGAAATCCAAATTCCCGAGGCTCTTGTAACTAATAACAGCCCTCCTTACAGAACACTCTGACGATTCTGTCGAGTAAATGGATAGTCGCAAAGAAAACAACATTATGAAGGTCCGATTTCACACCGAGAATACATGTAATTCGAAATTTAGTTCCAACCAGCAATCGGTAGTCTTGAGATATGAGGCTGACCAAACTGAGTTTTGAAATTATTATTTGTATCACTTTGTTTAGTGAATCATCTATCTCAATTTACAATATTTCGAGCTGTGTTTATTTTTAACTTGGAGAATGCTCGCAATGAGCGAAACCGGTCCTGACTTATTGAATAAAGTGGAATAAAGTACAAAGGAATATTGTGTTTTTATTAATTGGAGAAGTTTGTTCATATTTCTTTATTTTCATATTCAAACATCTGCCTGCCTAGAGAAAACTAGTGATTATTTCTAAGGAGATATAGAAGAGAGGTATTCGAATATAAAGAGTAATATAATCCGAAAAATAAAAATTCTAACTTATCGTTTTATATATATCCAGATATGGGGTGGGGGACCTTTTCATTTATAAGGGCCACATTAATTTATCTTATTCAACATAAGGCCGCAGTAAAGAAAACGTTGACACACCCCCTTTTTTTCGACTGTCGAACATATAATGGGTTGATATTTAAAAAAAACTTGCAGTTCTCATTCAATATTTATATATCACTGGTATTGGCTTCGTCCACGGAGAAAGCCTTTTAACTGGTGACAACGTAAGATTAATAAACGCTTTTTTATAGAATATAATATAGCTATATGAAATAATTTATTTCACAATAAAAAGACTACATGTTCTAATAGACTTGATATTAGAAGCAATGCTTTTCTTACTGGTTTTTCTTTTAGCACGATTCGTGAATATTTTGTTGGTGGATTGATTTAAAAGAAGAATCCGCGCAAAAATAGACGGTTGGGAAGTTCAACGATCTTTGCCGAAGTCAAAACGGATTATTTGAAGTGGCCTCATTATCATCAATATTCATGGACGGCGTGGTATTTACACCAACATAAACAATTCTAATTTTTCTGTACAGTCACGTGATTACGTATAACATAATTCGAATTCAACTGAATTGCGTATCGGTCAAGAACATCATTTGTTTGCGTTATAAAATATCGAACCTGGAAATGGTGGATGCATATCAGAAATCCTGTTTTTCCTGTGCATCGTTTTTTTTTAAATACTGTGACTTAAAGAACAATTCAATTTCAGTATTTGTTCGTTTCTATGTACTGACTGAATACAAAAGAAGTCTCTATGACTATCTGAAACTCTTTGTATTTTTTTTTTTAATTATTTTGTCGAAATTCCATGCAAAATGATTCACACAATTATTATTTTACCCCTCAGTTCGCGGAACCTGACCTAACGGTGTCCCGACCTACAAATTTATTACGTTTCGCCTAATTTGAAAGCTTATTGGCCTGAATCATCTTTACACTGAAAAACGTTTGTGTTTTATAAACACGAGGTGCATATTTTAATGACGAATAGTGTGGATATTGTATGTACAAAATGTGTTGGTTGCTTTAAATTATTATTCATAACATGCGTCTTTTATTGAGCGAGTTTTGCGTGCGAATTTTTGTATTCATTGCCTTGCTATGCAAGAGCACTGTCAGTTTAGTGTCTTGACTTGACAGATGAGGTAATACAGTCGAACTTGGTTATTACGAGGAAGATGTGACCGATTGAATTTGCTCGTTATAAGCATTAATCGTTATATCAGAAAATAGGTATGTATTTTTAAATGCTTGCAAACATATCCACCAGACGAAGAGATCTTAGATTTTTTCAAAAAATATGTTTTCATTATCTGGAAACTAAGATTTTCAGATGGTCCTACTTTGCATTACAACGATAAGTAATCAAAAGATTTAAAAGTTAAACAGGATATGATATCAGGATAGGCCTTATATTAATTACTATTTACTAACCGCACTTAACACGTTCACTGCTAATAAAATTCGTTGTAAATGTTGTCACGCTTACTTTTTACGAAATGATTGTCGGAGTGCATTCGTAAATTATTTTTATTTGATTTTTTTTAATATGTTGTGTCAAAGGTGAGACGTAATGAGACTTTGGAAGCATCTGTATTTACTCGAGTTATTATATAAATAAAAAAATAAATATAGTTGTGTGAATGCGCACGGCTCCGTTGACAAGATGCACGCACTAGGCGCGTTTTCAGCAGCCAACGTGATCTCCTCCTTAGAACTCCTTTTTCTAACTTAATTTAAAAAAAACCCTTCTGTAAAATTTATGAATTGTTGGCTACGATTTTCTGCCTTTTACGGGGCCGATGTTGCTTTCTGTAACTAGACGTTTCAAATTATGTACTCAATATCGATGTATTTCGTTTTATCTCACCGTTGCTTTTTTCATGTAGTTTCATAATATGTATTACAGTTTTGATTTGATACACATTTCAACCTCGCGAACAACAGGTTGGATGAACTTTTGTATTTGCTGTGGTAAGCAAGGAATAATAATTGTAATGGCTTCGTAACGGAGATTTATTTTTATTTCGGTGATTTGTTTTGCAAAATAATATTCCGCTGATGTCATATGTCAAATTATTATTTTGCGCGATTCCGTGTCAAGACGTGAACCGTTCTTGCTCGTATTCATTTGTATGTGTTTGTTTGTACACTGTAAAACAACTGTCATGGCCGATCGTCATCGGAATATTTACTCATTTGGGTTTTTTTTTAATCTAACGTAAATAATATACTTTCGGTTAACCTATGCAAATAAAAGGTAGAAGGAAATAAAATCTTGACACATTATTTTGTTGTTTTTTACTCATCGTACTTCTTCGATGTTACATAGTTTTAATCGGTATACATTCTCAGATCTGCACATTTAAGCTCTGAGCCCTATCTTAGCATTTCAAGAAGCAGCTAATCTAACCCTCCAGAGACGAGAGCTTTTCCGATAAAAAATATATTTATAAGCCATATTGAAGTCACGGATAACTTTTATTTCTTACAAATTAAAAAAAAAAACGCCAAGTCGTTGTATAGAAACCCCGCATGACTGTATGGTCATGCTCATCCTTTTATTACCGTGTAATATTGTGTACGGACAGTAGTAAGGACGAGCGTGACCGTATCGGCACTCGAACATTCGGGGTTCAAATATAGCTAAACGTGAAATTTTTAAAAATATTTACAATTTGACCTCTTTAGATCAACATAATTTCAATACAAATATATAAGCAAAAAAAATGTAAATAATATTATGTTTTGATAAAAAAAAAAATAACTAACAGTTTCAAAAAGTCTATTAAAAAAAACTGAAATTCAAAAAATCGCATGCGCTTTTGGTGGCCGTTTCTGTCCCCACAGCTGATGACTAACTGAAGTCTGAACTCTTCTTAACCAAATATGAGTGAAAGCAACGATATTCAGCTAGAAAAAGGATGAATAGTGGGATGAATAGACAACGGTGTTTACTGTGACCATATAGTCACGTTCGTCCTTGAAGGGTTAAGGTTGGTGGGAAGCTCGTCGTAGATATTCATATCTGAAAGTGACTTTTCTGAATATCATAACTGTTCTGAACATAATTTTAATATCTGGTTGGCTAACATTCTATATAAATTACCGCTCCAATTTTTCCTGTCGGTTGAAGAAAAATGACAATTCAACATTTTGCTGACACGATAGAGAATACAAGAATTTCGCAAACACATCTCGCAATTTGAAACGGATATCTCGTATTTCTGTTTAGCAAGAAAAACACAACACGCACTTCTCAGGAAGAAGAGTCAATTTCGCTGTATAAGCTTCGTCACCTTCATGTAAATGGATGCTTCTGCCAACGTTATCATTTTTTTACAAAAAAATACCCAAGTACTCCCACATGCGTTTCTGCTATTCTTCATTACAGTGCCTGCTGCTTTTTTCATTAGTTATTATGGAATCGACGATCGTTTCTCCTAATTAATAATTGAATACGAAATAAAACCTAGTATATCAAACACAAAAGAAAATATATTTAAATAACGATCATGAAGTTATTTGTACTATTTGGAATATTGTCAGCTTGATTCTAACATCACGCAAGTCAGTTTACTCTTAAGTGTTTTCAGGAGACATTTAGAATTGAATATTTCAACTTGCAGAAACAAATTTTTGTTCATTTTTTTTTGTAGTACAATATTTTATTATTCTTAATTATGATAAATAATCATTGATTTTTATATTTACTTAATGAAGAGAACTTACGTTATATTAGAATAAATAATTATAAGAAAAGATACGTTATATTGTGTTGTTTACTTTTTAACTCCCATCTGCTTGCAAATTTTGATATTAAACGAATGAAATAGATGCGTTGATAAACTTTGTAACAGAAATTTAAAATTCTAAAAAAATGACTTACCTGATTATTGAAAGGCTATCAAATGTACAGTACAGTACAGTTTGATTAGTACACAACATATATATATGTATCTTTCTTTTCTAGTTATTCAGTTCGTAGCAGTTGTTTTTATATTATTTTTTGGACCACAATAGTGACCAATTTTAAAACGTAAACAAGACGAATTTAACCGCACAAACTTAAATGTCAAAAATATGTGTTTTTTTAAAGATTCCTTGCTGTTGACAAATACTTGTCTGCAGTAGTTCTGTATGGTACTTTAAAACTGCGCGTTGAAGCGTTTCTAATAATATATTTATTTTCATCTGATAAAAATCGGTAAACAAATCAAAACAAAACAAAAAACTACCTACACGTGTCAAGTCTACAAGTCATTTTCAATGTTTGAGATTGTGATACGTCGAGCCTACTGAATCAGTGATTCATGATTATTATTTGCATAATACCAACGACTGCAAATTCCTCGAACACCCCATGGAAACTTGGTCCGTTGATAATTTCCGATTACTTTGTTATTATATTAAATTAATTTAGAATGTTATAAACACAGACTCTTTTTTGTTTCGAATGTCTTACGGATCGTTGTACTTGATCATCCGGACCGTCCAGTGCGATACGGCGCATCACAGCGGACTGTATGAAAAAATCTTACATCTTGCACACTGTTTTCCCGGAGCGTAATGATAGATATTATAAAACATTGTTTCTGCAATCAATTTGACTGCCAACAATAAATACTTCGCCGGAAATCAAAATGAGATTGGGGCGCGCGTGACTGAGCGAATTCTCTCGATCGGGAAAACACTGCCGTGCTCCCCAACAGTTGCCGTTTATTTTGATGGCCGGGGCATGAAATGAATGACAATACTGTGTTCGGTGAATTGCTGGCCGCAACAATACATAAATTATTGACTTATATCTCATTATATTTTATATCTTGGAATCAATTCTTGTTATCTAGGCTGTCACTGCTTACTTTGGCCATAAAGTGTAGTAGAAAATTTTCTAGACTAGCGGAATATGTATTCTGATTCTTTATACGCCTTTGTTTCTTATTGTACTTAAGTCAGTATCTAACAATAAGTGTTTGATTTGAACATCACAACCTTCAAGATATGTATCGTTTTTGGTTTTCTGCTCTATACATATTTCTTAAATAGCTGGTTCATTGGTGCTGTCATTTATATATGTTTGATTTTTTTGTTTCAATATATAAATTAACTTTTTAGCTGCCGTCAATAATTAATTGTAATTACCTAGCATGCCGGCTATAATTTGCAACTATTAATTTAATTAGTTATTGACGAGATATCTCGTCTTTGGCTTGTTGAGCACGAACAAAATTACGAGATATCTCGTCTGTGGCAACCATCGGGTTAAAACATATCCGTTCCTAATGGACTCCTTATGTAATATATATTTTTTTTTTCTACGGGAATTTCCATACACATATTCGTAAAACTACCTAAATATGACAATTTCAGACGAACTACACTATTTTATTTTCCTTGACAACAATCTATATACGTTGAATATATTCGATTAATGCTTTAGATATTGTCGATGTGCGGCGTACACCTCGCACACTATTAGCATACCGTATTAATTTCATTTAATTTACTCAAAAGTATATTATTTTCTATTTGGATAATATTAATGATTTATAAAGCAAGCGGCGACTAAGGTTATTAGCCACATGCATGCGAGCCTGTTATACTCTGATATTGGAGAGCGACATAGTTTTGTTGGATGCATGACTTTCAGGTTCGATTTGTGAAATACGCTCAAAGGAGTGAACAAAACTAAAAAATACTAATATTTTGTGTTTGTGTGCTCAGGATTGTCTGGTTGTCGTCGCTGGTGTCGAGGGGCGTATCGGCCTGGTCGAGCGGATGGTCGTGCTGGCGCTGCGGAGCGACGGTCGCGGCGGGCGTGGCGGGTGCGGCGAGGCGCATGTGGCAGGCGGCGGGCGGCGCGGCGGCCTGCTGCCTCTACGGCCTGGCGCGCGGGCGAACGCGCCACAGGCAAACGGAAACTACAACCATTCCAGGTAAATACCACCCAAATTCATTTACTGCCTCCTTCCTCCGCGACCAGACCGTCACGTTTCTAAGGTCGAAGCAAAGTACAGGCAAACTTACAAATTCTTTCCGAATGTAAAACGACGAATGGAGAAAACCAAAGTTTTGACTCCTAATTTCTGGATCAGCCGATTCATAACTGGCCACAGTTACTTCGCTGCCAATCTTTTCCAGCTTGGTCGGGAATATGATTCAAGATGCTGATCACATCCTTCAGAAATGTCTAGCCTTGAAAAACGAACGCAAAAAATGGCTAAAGACGATACGATTATCTGTCAGATCTGTCGGCCCCGCAGGTCATGCCGACTTGGTTGGATTAAGGACTAAGGAAAATTATAAGGCCTTCAAGGAATTTACCGCGTCTTATGGAAAGATCATGTAATCCAATACAATTTTTTATTTTATTTTGAGGCTCATTGAATTGTTTTATTATAAGACAAATTCTCTGCGATCATTTTTCTGCTATAGTCATTTACAAGAATCGCTAAATAAAAGTATCTTGCGATAATCTAATGAAGAGGCAGGTTGATATTACTTCAATAAAAACTTCGCAGTAAATTCCACAATTAGGACACCACATACAAGTTAAAATCGGTTGTGATTACTTGAAAACTCTGTTCGTGCATCCCTAACATTGTATTTTTTTTTTTTGCAGTTGAAGTGGTGAGTGGGGGGGCGGGTGTCGGGAGTGTCGCGGGCGGCGGGGGCGGCACGATGGTGAAGACTTTCCAAGCTTACCTCCCGCCCTGCCACCGCACCTACTCCTGCATACACTGCCGCGCCCACCTGGCCAGCCACGATGAGCTCATCTCGAAGGTGAGTCCACAATTTATTCCTGTCAATCATTGTGAGGAATGCTCGTTCATGTCGCTGCGTCAGTTAATCCGAGTGCTCCTGTATCAAAATCAGGTCAATAAAATGGTGGATGCATGATTTGGCCAGACGTCCCGTTTTCAGGTGGCGTGTCCTGGTGTCCCCGAACACAGCTTCAATGCTCCCTTTTCGAAGAGAAAAAACTCAATAACAATTTTTTAAAAAAGTGAAAAATCAAAATCCTGATAGTAGAATCTAGACTAGTTGACGAAGGCGTGAGTGTGCGCGCGCAGTAAATGATTACATTTCAATGTAAATATTATAAGCATATGCGAAAGCAGTTGTCTGAGGATGCCTCTGAAAGAGGCGAAACACGTGTCACAATTTGTAACACAATACATGGAATAATCTAAGTTTTTTTTATATTAAAATGAACGTCCACTAAAGTTACCGCCGAATCCATCGAAAGTATTCATATAATATATCTAATATGACATGAAAAAACATTACTAGCTTGTCAATTGTATTGTATGAAAGTGTGATACGCTTAAAACGGCGCCTAAAAGTATCAATTTTTTTAGGTGTCCCGTTTTGGGGAAAATAAATGGTCACGTTATGCATGCATCACCACTTAAAAACTCTGATCTCTATGAGTGCATGAATGGGTTATTTTGATGGATTCTTAGATTATTTTATACAAAATGAAAGCTTTTCATTTCTTTTACTATGACATTACCTTACCTATTCCATATTATATACCAAGCAATAGCGTACGTCGACCCTAACGGTCCGTCGCTTTTTGCTCAACGTATTATCAATAATTAGGTGGTGTATTGATACGTCCGTGCTAGGGCTTATACAAACACCGACTTTTAAAATAACCGGTTATCGAATTTCAATATTCATTCAAGTGGGAGGTGATTCAAAAATTCTCTACCCTTCAAATCCTTCAATAATTTCGTGCAGGGATAGCGATTAGTTAACTACTAGTCCTGTCCTAGCCTTATACTTCTATCCCTACCACTCTCTTTAAAAAAATGAGGTTCAGCGACTGAGTAACAAACAGTTCTCGTAGAAAAACTTCTTTTGAAATACCTCCATTAGGAGGCCAAATGCTTTCTTTACATTGGGTGCGGGACTTGGGTTAAAAAAATAAAATTTACACTCGGCTTAACCCGGTTTTTAAAATTTCATAAAAAATGGAAAATTCAATTGACGTAACTAAACAAATGATTAAAAATATTAAAATTTTATTCGTTGAAAACACAAAACGTTCACTAATGTAATACTGATAAATCTAATTTGGTAACGAAAATTCCTAAAATAGAAAATATTCTTTCGCTGGGTAGGTATAGGTATGAGTTAGGTCGTATAGTTTTTGATAAATCTAATAAATGATTAAAATTTGTCATTCTTTTATTATTTGATTGGTTTATGTCAAATTCGATGCTCAGTGTTTTGTTTTAGTTTGAGGTAATCGTGAACTGTATACGAGTCAAAATGCACAACAAATTTTTCTTTATTTGTCACTATGTTAGATTAAAATCATAATATGAACGCTTTTTAATGAATAAATATATGTGCTAATATTTAAATCCGGGTTGCCAAGTTTGAAAAAACCGGCATTCGAATGTCGCAAATTTTTCTAAAAAGCCGATTTTTCAAACCTGGCTTTTGAAAACCGACAAGCCCTAGTACGTGCTTAGGACTGGACACCTTGTGTTGTGCCGTGGCGTGTGTTTCCTTTGACATTTTTTTTACAGCTTTGTATTTATATGGTGATAGCGGGAAGCTTCGTCTATCGGAAAATTTCTATGCTTAATCGACCGTGAATGGGAAGAAAGACGCTCGGCGGGAAAAGGGTTAAATGAGGTTTGCTAGGAAAGGCCCATTTTAGTACGCAATAGATTTCGCAGTAAATTATACTTTTCAAGTTTGTAAATACTACGAAAGTTTTTAATATATTTCACTAGTGCTCTACAAACGGTTGTCTTGCAACGATCTCCGAGAGATTGATTCGAGTAACATGAAAATCAATAGTATATTTATCTAGTTATATATAATTTTATATATATTTTATTACTATCATTTTAGTGAATTTTTTTTTAGTTAGAAGTCAGCGATTTTGGCGGGTGGGGTTTTTTAATCATATTAAATATGAAAATTACGCAGCCGTTAATTTATTTTGCTAAAAATATTTGTAACTTTCCAACACGAATTGAGTACGAGTGTATTGAATAAAAAGCCAAATAACTGAGGAAAATTTGGATCAGTGACTAAAATGACGACAATTTTCATAACAAATATCCCATAGCCTCAATAGGAAAAGAAAATTGAATGCATGTTAGCAAATAATTGTATTGCGAACAACTACATTTGGCTCGTGATTCAAAAAGTATATAGAGAAAATAAGATAGTTTGTTCGCCACTGCTTAATTTATTGTCCAATGGTTAAACCCTTCTTAATTGATGGAGCTCATTAGTTAATCATTTCTTAACGTATTTGTCATTTGTATTACCATTATTGTTTGTTTGCTTTTCTATCATCCCCTCCTTGCCTCCCGTTTTTATTTTATTTTCATAATACATCAGAGTAGTAAAATTAAAATCATTCGCACTTAAACAAGCATTTTTGAAAGTAAGATTGTCTAAGGATGCCTCTGAAAGAGGCGAAACACGTGTCACAGTTTGTAGCACAATACGCTACTGTTGTGATTAAAATTATGTTCGTTTTCGATTAGATCAAGCATGGGCAACCTTTCCTAGGTCTGGGACCAAATTATCATTCCGTCTCCGAGTCAAGGGCCGGACCAAATTATTAAACATAATAAAGTAATATAAAATTAAATAAAACACGTTGCTATTTCTTATATGGTGGTGATCATGAACTAGTAGGGTGGAGCCATCTCCATTATTTAATCCGTCCCTGGAACTATTAATTTCTTTCTCTAATACTTCGCCGAGATGAATCAGGGCCGGACAAAATAGATTGGCGGGCCGGTGGTATATGGTTATATTGATATAGAGCTTGTCAAATATGAATGTATTATCGGTCTTTTATGCAAAGAAGCCCTTTGTTAATGAAATCTATCATGAAGTATTCGTTATATGTACATATTTAAGCCATCACGATAAGCTCTGGGTTTACGAAGTTACGATATTTTAACTTTTGACGGCCGCCATAATAATATGACAAAGTGATGTTTCTTTTAGTAGATACCATCATTATTCCCGTTTTCGGTTTTATCACCCCCCCACGATTCGTTATATGTACATATTTAAGCCATCACGATAAGCTCTGGGTTTACGAAGTTACGATGTTTTAACTTTTGACGGCCGCCATAATAATATGACAAAGTGATGTTTCTTTTAGTAGATACCGTCATTATTCCCGTGTTCGGTTTTATCACCCCCTCCCCGGCGGATCGATAAAAATGTTTTCCCTATAAAATTTAATTGCATCGTTAATAGTAGTGGGGCTGTAAAAAAAAAGAAAATGGCCCATTACCCGAGTTGTACTAACCTATTAACTTGTGTACCGATGCCGAGTTCATCGCTTAGTGTTCGAATTACTAAATCCTTATTCATTCGGTCTTGGGTCTTTAAAACGAAAGTACCGCTTGAAAAGTAACATCACTTGCGTTGATGTTGTTTGGTATAGTTTATCTAAGAAAGCCATACAGCGTTTTTTAAACCGTATAGTAAATAACTACTGCTGTACAGTGGAACCCCCAATTACACTACCCCGAATTAAGCGCTGGCTGAAATATTCGCCGCAAATCCCCCAATTGCACGGTCGCATTCCATTGTCGTTACTAAGAGGCGGCCGTTTGTGACGCGCACTGTTGGCTAGCGTCTGTGTATTCAACACGTCGTGCCAGGCTATACAAGCATAGCTGGGCGTCTGTCTGTGTGCGGGGTATTTATTACAACAAAAACTAAATATTTCGTCAGATTTTTTTTTTTGAAAACTAAGGGAAATCTTATTAATGCGTTTTCCGCGGAAAAAAAACCAAATCCCTAATTTTGTAGAAGATTCACACCCCCAATTACACGCTCCCGACTATAGTGTAAATGGGGGTTTTACTGTATTGTGAATTATTTATTGTCTTTTAAAAAAGAGCGGCGATATCGTGATGGCCGCGATATGTAATAATGCAATCATGCCGCGTGTGAATGACTTATCGCTGTTGGCTAGCAAGCTGCGCAGTTGCAACGTTCTTGTAATTGTTATTTTTAATGCACAAAAGGTAAATGTGCTTTGCTCTCCTCTTCTCGCGCAAATGTCACAGAATGGAGAGCTCTCTGCAAATAATTTAAACACGACACGCTCGCACTTTACGATACGAAGATTTTTGTCTGCGCTATTTACGCGCATTACAAATTCATTTGCAGGAAACTCCGCGAAAAATTGTTTGGATGGCTTTGTCTTGAAATCGCGTCGCATTATTTTTTGTTGTTTACAATTTCTAACTGTGAAAGAAAAATTATGCTAAGTTATATATTACTGTTGATAAGATATCAATATGTTGGTCTGATTGAATATTTGATTACAGCAAATTTATATCGCAAAGCAATGGTGCGCAAATTTTTTTTGCGCTGCTATAATAATTCAAACATAAAAATGTTCATTTTAAATGTGAGATATATTTAATAATGAAAAATATTACTAGAATTCACAATCATCCTTGCCTTCGAATAGAAATCGATTTGTCGGGTCCTATGACGCAGCGGTTTTTTCGATCGATTTGTGATAGCGAATAGTTAAGCACTAGTCCTGCCCTAGTCTTATACATCAAACCCTACTACTCTCTTTGAAAAAGAGAGGTTGAGCTACTGAGTAGAAAAATTCGCCTGTTGCCTACTTCCATTAGATGACCATGTGCTCCATCCAGATTGGGAGCGGACATAAATGAAAGATCGATTGAAAAGGTTATGTACGCACGGGGACTCGAACCTGTGAGATTTGTCACGAAATGTATGTTTTTATTCTTAAATATAAATTAATAACGAATGTGGAGAGTTTATGTGCTATGGGGAGTTTTTTTATCTGCATATTTTTCGTGTTTTAGGGAAATTATCTTTATTTTTTTAGTTACGTCTATCTTTGTCATTTGATCTGTCGGTGCGTATATTATATTAGTATACTGTGAATTAAAAAAAATATATATACAAATTAAGATAACGAAAATTTTATTTGACCTTTAAAAATATGCGTATTAATCGCGTTTTTTTACCTACTCTTGTCGTACTGGTTGTAAATATATAATATATTGATAATATAGTAAGAATTATATTGTTATTATTTCGTGTCGTTCAACCTTCTGTTATTACTGTTTATTTATCATACGTTCGTAGTCTTGTGACATTTGCGAGCCGTGATATTTATTTATCTAATAAGCGCTCGCTTAGCACACCTAATATGCAAACCGGCAATAAAACGTGAAAGATCAACTGCGAAATTAGCGATGTCTTTTGTGTGATCATATTTATACACGGGGAGCTTGGGATCAAACGCGCCCAAATCAAGTTTTGAGAAACAATTAGTTATCGCTGTAATATTGGTGAACTGATTCAGAAGAGCATAATCAAATTTTTAACGTCGCTGAAAACCTAGTAGTTTCCTTGCAGTTAAGGGTCAAATTATGAACTTATTATCAAAACTGTCTATTCTTGTTAGTGTGTTTTTCGCTGTACATACAAGAAAAAGTGGATCTCGTCATTTTTTATTCCAATCTCCTCATTATCTTGTGTTGGATTGTTTAGCATTGCATTATCAGAGCGCACAAACTACACACATACGTACACTTTGTTGTGAGGAAATGTTTCGACTAGGGCAAGGATGGCGAACCTATGGTACGAGGTGGCACGTTTGAGAATTTGGATGGCATGCGAACGATTTGCGATGTTTTAAAAAAATATATTTTAAGCTTAAAAAAATCAAATCTTGATTAAATAACCCGTGAATTATCAATTTATTCTGTTTTATTATTTTTCAAATGTTTCTCAGGGTAAAAAACAATCGTTAAAAAAATCAAGTTTTATTTTTTTCATTTAAAAAAAAATTACTGCTTGGGCACGCCACACAATCGAGAAATAATATTTGAGGATTTTTGGCACGCGGACCCTAAAAGGTTCGCCATCCCTGGACTAGGAATTCAATACTGCTATTGCCAAAACTGTATAAATATTTTTATAATTTATTCGTTAACGTTGCGATGGTCTGATGATGCCTCTCAAAGAAGCGAAACACGTCTCACATTATGTAACACAACAAGTGTTATAATGCCTTTTCACCAAGTATTGACAGTGAATAACTTTAAAGCGATATAAGTACATTGCCGAAAAATGTTTGTAATTTTTTTTAAACACCGGTTGCTGTCTACAATATTTCTTTCGTGTAATTGATTTTTAATATCCTTAATTACGGAGATCTAAGATTGTGCTCGAGTGCGCTCCAATTGTTCTGGTATGCATCAGTTAGGCATATAGCCTGGAAGTGCTCATGCTGATTTTGAACCAAAGCTCTTCGCTCTGATTCACCTCGGGTAGATAGATAGATATTGCAATGGTATTTTTCACGGCGATGCCTCACGCGACGAAGGCCATTCAGACACCTCGCTTTTAAATGGAGACCCAGTTAATGATGCTGGAATCTCCTTGGAAGCTAAAAAAAGAGGCTTTTCTTAAAATACACGCGGCGGGAAAATAAAAGCGATCGCCATTAGTGTATGTATGTATGTATGTAAGGCCTTCTGACGAAATGTAATATCGGATATCGATTGTCGTTTAATTCGTGGCCACTGTTTGTTCTCACGGAAAGTTTCATAAATATTAACATTAACGAAAGAAATGAATACCTCAAGGTGTGTATTTATTCGATTTTATAGCTTTTCTATTGTGGTATAAGAACACTTGGAAATCTGTATAGCATAATGAGCTTTTGAACATTGACTCGCAAACGCGTTTCTGCAATCTTTAGAATATAGAAATCTGATACATGTGAAAATTAACATTATATATTTTGTGCTAGACATGGAACATCATACACTTTTTAAATTAAGTTTGTTAATACACCTATAATTGGGCAATGGGTTGGAAAAAAAACTTTTATTTTTATTTAACTATGGCTTGTATTTTTTCGGTCTGAATTTTAATACAGTTTCGGTCATAATTTTTATCATATTGGTCTGACTTTATGTAAAATAGTCATAATCTAAATGAAATTGAAAACAACCTAACCTAACCAAAATGGTTGTAAAAATCTGACCGTATAATATTTTTATTCTGACCAAAAATTGATAACCATGAATTGAATAAAACCATTAATTGATGATTTAATTTATCCATTTAACTATTAATTCATATCCGCTCCCAATTTGGTGCGTATGGCATTCTGGTGGGTGTATGGAGGTAAACAGACATTTTCTTTTATACGAGAACTCCAATCTTCATATACCCATCAAATCCTAAAATAACGGCGTAGCCAGAGCGATTAGTCCTGTCCTATATATTGTATATTCCAACTCTCTTAGAAAATTTCATCGGTTGCCTACTTCCATTAGATGACCATACGATCCACATTGGGAGCGGACGTGGATAAAAAAAATGTTCACGCCAAAATAAAGATGGAGTAGTGCCTTTTTTCCAAAGCAAGCCACGCAATTAAGTAAAACGGTTGCAGAATTCATATACATATATAAGTGTAATATTTTCTCATTGCAAACGATTGTCATTTCAATATTTTCTCGATAAAAATAATCCTTGCAATGCCATTTGAATAAAATGCAAGGAAACGTTTACATCACGTAATATTTAAATTTATCCATAATTTCGATGCCCGTATCCAATAAACAACTTCTCTCTGAACGCGTGTTTTTTTTCATTGAAAATCATTCGTGATTATTTATAATTTAACGTATTTGATTTATGCATCGATATATTATGCTGCTACAGCCATAAAACTGGTGTACTGTTTGTGTGTTCTCTTACCTCCACAATCGTCGTATACTAGCGATGTATTGCGTTTAGTTTATTTTTAATGTTTGAATCAATAGTAACCAGTAGACCATATTTAATGGATTGAACATTCACCATCAAATCTTTCGAAGATTTCATTTTTTTTTCGTTACTGTCCAATTTCAACATCCCAGGAATTTGCGTCCAATTTCAAAATGCTAGGATTGGAGGTCCTACTCACCTAGTAGAATATCAATAAAAAGGGTGGTTCAATTGCGTTGTATAAGCAGAGTATTTAAGAGAAAATGTGAGGCACTAGAAAACTGACATTTGAGCGACTTAAAAACTAAACAAACTCAACAGAAAAGAAAATACTAGTTCATAGTTTTCCTAAAACATCTTTAGAAAATGCTGCGAGATTTTGTATCACGTTCAGGCTGTAAATGTTCAATTTTAGAGTTGATTATTAAGGATCGTAACAGCTACCTCTACTGTCATGCTTCCCTTTTGCTGGTGATGTATCCGAATGGTTAACGGTCTTGGACGTTCATCCAATTTGTCTTTGTATCTACTGTTACAAATCCCGTACGGACAATTTCTTTAATTGCTTTTTAAATAGATTTATAGATTTGTTTTTACTAAGAATTTGGCTCTTAAAACCTTTCTGATACCCCAACACTGGCGTAGGGGCATTACTAGTCTGTTCTTAGTCTTGTCGTTCTATCTTAAACCTCTCCTTATATTGGGGGCTCCGCAACAACGACCAATTGTGTCAGGAATGTCAGGATGCTCCATTAAGAGTCAAAGGTGACAAACATGGTAGTGAAAAATTAAGATGCTGAAAGACGAAGCCAGGATCTTTAGTGACAAAACATGTGACAGTGTACACAATTTGAATGATTCAAATTTATATTGGATTTACAATAAGCACATTTGGTCAAAATATTTTTTTTTTCAATACGAGTCGAATTATCTGTAAATCATGGAGTCCGAGTTGCAGTTTTTTTCTCAAACCCTACAGCTCTGGCAAATACGTTAAATATTTATCATTAAATTGGTAGTAGTTTTACGCCGGTAGCATATTTTCCTTATGGAATATTAAATGGAAATTAACAGCGCCTGGTTTTTCACTTCACGCGTTTAGTATCAACGATAGCTAGACAGCCTTGCATTTTTTTTGATTTAATTACTTCAATCTGTAATCGAATGAGTGTTGCAACTTTAATTAAAAAATATATTTTTCCTCATGGCGGTATCCGTTTTAATATTGTTGTGAGTTCAGTTTTAAAACATATTTGCTTGATTAAACAAGCACGTGTTCGATTGTCATAAGTTATTGCGAATCATTTTTATTTATTAGCTTTTGCTTCTGAATCATTTTTAATGTGTTCATTGATAATTCTTATTGGAAAAACTATATACTATAAAACAAGATCGCACATTATTTATTTAAAGATCAGTACTGGGGTACACATCGTGCTTAACAATTTCGTTGTATATCAGTCTTAACCTTCAGAGGGGTGAATAGATTTATACAGACATTACTTTAATTTACTGCCTTTTCTTAACATGACAATTTTGTAACTTTTTACCAATGAATATATGTAATTCATAATTAGAGCATGTATATGCTTACAGACAGACACTTCTGTGTTGAGTTTAAAGTACTTTCATACTCATTTATAAAAAAAATGCCGCCGACGTACATGTACGTCCATACTCCTCTAAAGGTTAAATAGTTCAGTACATTCGCTAAATTATTTAATATTAAACGATTCAATCTTATAAAACAATCATAATTGTTGATTTGCAGTCTATTTATCGAAATAACCCCCACATCCAAGATCTAAAAAATATTTTTTAAAAATCTTATTTTATTATTGACCATTGGCAGGCCCGTTTAAGCTGGGAATTTTCTGGGCTTTTTCCTCTTTAACTACACAATATAACTAGCAGTATGATCTTCACCAATGTTTCCAAATCGACGGTCCGCGGACGATGCTGGTCCACCGAATTACCATTCTATACATGTATGCAAAAACATTTCCGATTTGACTATTGTATTATGTTTTTATGTTATATTATAAGATTTACAAACCAATAAAAAATATATTACAATATTCGTTTTAATTAAAGCTTTCGGTCTGCGAAAAGATTTTCCATGTTTTACCTGTTGGCATGGTTGGAGAACACTGCTCTCTTGACTAAACAAATTTACAATAGTGTTAGAACTCTTCGGGTTATAACGTTTAAATGCTCTTAAACCGTGGGAACTACTTTCCATCAAAAAACTTTCAGTACCGTTTCAGTACCGCGATGTTTTAAGCTTAGGAACACTCACATACCACATGTTTTTAATTATTTTTAAAAAATAGTATTATGTTAAAAGTTTACCTATAAAATGATATATCAAGTTGTAAATTTTCAAGTTGCATTATCGAAATTTCGTATATGTATTTGATTTTTCTTTCAGGGTTGTCACAAGCATAAATAAATATGATTTTTACATTTTTATAAAAAGTAAGAAGGACAAATTCTTGAAATTCAAGTATAAGTATTTAAAACAAAAGAATGGATCCTGTATGTCGATTTCACTATACGTGGTAGCCTTAGTGACACCTACCGCTGGACTTCTAAAATATTGTTAAAATTCCTACTGGAATAATTTTTAATACAAAGTGTCTTTACGGTATAAGTGGTGCGCCTATGTATCGGCCACCAGTGGCCTTACGGTACTGAAGCGGTTAATGGCGATCGAGTTCTTATAAGAATTGTTCTTCAAAATATCGTGAATTATCTACAAAAACAAAATCATTTCTCCGAATAACTGAATATTATTTTTTCTTCATTTATGGTTGTAAATTTAAAATACAGAAATATCTCCATAATTGTAATTGGTATCTGTCAACTTGTTGTGTACCCTTGCCACAAACTGTTGGTGAAGAAATGCATGACGATATTTTATTACAAATATTAATATTAAATTCTTTACTTTCTTTCCCCGACGAAAAACGGTCAGGATTATTAAATTGGCTGTTTGAAGTTGCCTCCCAACATTTGGGAAACTGTGTCGTAAACATTCTCATCCATCCCACTAATTGGTATTTTTTTTAGAGCAACGTGAAAATAGTTTGAAAACCGCCCGACAAAAAGTGTGTCTTTGAGTTTTAATTAGTTTTATTACTAATTAAATAAAAACAAGGCGTCTGCGGGCTCTTTTCTAATTTTTAAATGTTTATTTGAAAAACGTTAAAAGCGGCCATCGTTAAATTAATTGAATCTGTGTAAATATTCATATTTAACTTTCCCTTTTATTGAATTTTCTATTAAATTTGTCTGCAAATAGACTCTTTTTGTACTCGCAGTTGTCGCCGTTCCCATAATAGAAACATAATGTGTACATTAATTAATTAATAAAGGAAAAATAGAAACAATGGACTATATAAATCGATCATTTATAAATACACTATTTTTTTTTTATAAAAACTTCTGAATCAATTCATATGTTCATCAATTGAACAACATTTTTTGTACACGTTACATATTATTTAATAATTTAAGATTTCGAATGAAGTATTAAGAATGAAATATTAAATTTGAATCGTACAAATTATGTAAATTCACACAAGTTTTGTCACCAGAGACCCAGGATTCGCCTTTCGGCATCTTCAAGTACACGGATGAACTTAAACTGACGCTTAGTAAATGAATGAATCGTGTTTATATAAGAAATACATGTATCACTACGCTTAAAGCCATTGCTGGCGAAAAGGATTAACCTTTAGGGAATGAATTAAGGATTAAAGTTAGTTACGAAACTTGTGTGAATGTACATCATTTTACACATTATATGTGGACCGGTATAAGCGCTTTCAAAAGCGATATCAAAATGTAAATCGATTCCGAGTTGCTTTTACAATATGAAAGTAAGTTATTTTGATAACTTTTTTATTCCACCTGTTGTATTACACAATGTTACACGTGTTTTGCTTCCTCCTCCTCGAGTCCGCCCTGATGACATTTACGCGGAAGTTAATACATACCTGCTTAACGTATTTTTAAAAAAAATATTATTCATTTGTTTCCATTTTTGTTTTTGTTCGTTTGTCTTAAGAATAATAATACACTTAACATAATTTCTTAAACTCGTACTATATAAATAACTATCTCAGTACACTTTTAATTATAACAATGACTGTTTACCTAAAGCTTATAAAGTATTGTTTATTTAGCGTTCGATTGCTATAATTTCTTAGAAAAGCCTTTGTGTTATCCAATTGTAAGAATTATTTTATTTCCATTGCTCGTTCAGCGTATATGTATTCCGTTACTTAATCATTTTTATCTTCAGTGGTGGCATTTTCAATAATTTCTAAAATCGTTTATATGTCATAATATTTTATCGTGTCGACAGCTGTGTCAATTAATATGACATCGAAGGAAAACATGTGTTTTCAAATGGCATGCATCATTTTAATAAAAATCCTCAATTAATTAGTGAATGATTCAGGCCAAGCTTTGTAATACTATTAAAAAAAAAGTGGAATTAGTACAAAATTAATGAGTTTTTTTTAAATATAATGCGTTCCTACCCAGTATCGACAGTATTCACCTTAAAATTGTCAATACTTCTTGTTTTGTGGTTCGTGGAAAACAGTCTTCGACAATTTATTCCACGAGAAAATTCACCGCTCAAATACCATTCGATTTCATTGCGTTATCAATTGACCGCGAGAAACGTTGTTTATGATTATCAAGATTATTAATTTTACATTTAATGATAAAAAGACAGATTCTTAATTTGCAAACCACCTAATCAATGCTTCCCTATAAGGAGGCTAACTGCGCGGGAC
This sequence comes from Himalopsyche anomala, assembly GCA_031772345.1. Classification (NCBI taxonomy): domain Eukaryota; kingdom Metazoa; phylum Arthropoda; class Insecta; order Trichoptera; family Rhyacophilidae; genus Himalopsyche; species Himalopsyche anomala. The sequence goes on from CM062835.1 coordinate 22,224,063, forward strand.
AATCCAACAAATGCGTGGCATAATTTGTCATATTTGATATGAAAAATATTTTTTTTTTGTGTTTTGAATTGCACAAATACAAACATTACATTACATCAAAAAACTTAAAACTGACAAAACTCGAGATACGTGCTAGTAGTAAATTAACGAAGCAATGTAATTTTTATCAAAATTATCTTGATATGATAAATGATGACGTCGTTTAGTCGAGGTTATACAGTAATTCTTCTGAGAACTCTGCAACATGAATGGTTTTCCTGCTTCATTCGTATTTGATACATTGCGTATTGTTTTCTTGTTATACACAGTTATGTAGAAGATAATTATTGAACGTACAGTTATCTTAGCAATGCCGACAACCTCACGCACGCTACAGAATGCTGATTAAGACACGTTATTATTTATAAACAATCAATAGGGGGGAAACTGCACCTGGCTTTTCTCCCACGCGGTGTTTTCCTGTAAAAAATGACATCTCTCATACATAGGAAAACGTATTGCATACAATAGACGGGTCGGCTAGATTAGATTCATTGCATACAACAGACAGCTTGTCGCCTTTTTGTTTGTGCTGGAGCTATTTTATTCTCGTTTTTAAGCAGTTCAATAAATTACGTCTCGATCCATTGTGGTCGCACGTTCGCAAGATGATATTGCTCGTGATGTTTTTACGATTCACGTGTGAAATGATTTTGAGAGAGTTATTTATTATAATTGAAAGGCGTTTTTAATAGATTGTTGGAAAAGGGTTTTTAATTTATGTATACACTTATTTATCAAGCGTTAGTTCAAGCTCATCCGTGCACTTGAACTTCTTTTATCGTCTGTAGTTTTATCCATTGAAAATACAGTGGAACCTCTCATAACGAGTAATTCCCATAACTAGCAAAAGAGATTGTGAAAGAAGTGCTCCCTTAACGAGCGGTATTTCGCATAACGAGTGACGCAGAATTTTGAAAGATCACTTTCACATCGTTTCAAGGCGTGGGAAGGGGTTACCAAGAGAACCCTCACTTCAGCTTGGAAGAGGCTTTGCTAAGCAGCGTTGTCGAATGTGATTTTGAGGGGTTTGAAAACAGTACCTGTGGAGTCTACAGTCAGCGAGATTGCATCTTTGGCCAATACCATGGGACTGGAGGTGGATAACAACGATATTGATGAGCTTGTGAAAGAGTACAGTCAAGAGCTGACCACCGAAAAGCTTATGGAGTTGCATTGTTTTTCACAGCAAGAAGTTACGGAGGAGAGTTTATTAGTGGAGGAGGACAAAGAAGTAGCAAATAAACAATCTTCTGGCACAATAAGAAAAAAACTGTAATTTTACTTGAATAGACGTTAAAAATATAAAAAAAGTTTTCTTTTTCGGCATGGAACGCATTATTGTATTTTACATTGTTTTATATGGGAACAATTGTTTCAGATAACAAGTGTTTCACATAACGAGTAAGATTCTGGAATGAATTAAACTCGTTATGAGAGGTTCCACTGTAGAAAGTTCTGACGAATAAGTCAAATTGATATAGCCATCAACCAATCCCTATAATTTTTTTGAAATTAAATATTTTAAAATTTCTTTATCACAAGTTTAACCAAGTAAATACCATTTAAATCAACTCATTCGAATGCGTTGAAAATAAATATGGTTACATTAAATTAATAGCAGATAATGTTTATATTCACATCGTATGTCCGGCCGCTGACGCCATTTTGTTTTTTCTTCCTTTTCCAAAAGATATCATATGTTCATAGTATTCACTGATAAAATCTAGAAAGATGGTCCGCCCACTGTAGGTTTTCTTTTTTCCGAACCCCAGGGGCTCCCAACCGGTGGGGAATTTCCCCTTGGGGGTGAATCGTTGTTTTTTTAAAGTATTATTTTTGATACAACATGACATGTTAATCAATTATTATTTATTAAATTACTATACATGCACATGTACGACATTTTTAAATACCAGATAATTCTATTTAAGTTGTAGTTCATTGAAATATGCTTCAGTAATAATTGGTTGGTAAAAAATCATTTCAATAAATTTATAATAGTATGTATATCTGGGTATATTACTTTTAGGGTGTTCACTGTCAATACTTGGTGGAAAGGCATTATATTAATAAAAACACATTATTCCTTTGTACTTTATTCCACTTTATTTAAAAGGTCACTACCGATTTCGCTCATTGCGAGCATTGTCAAATGCGTATATTCCTTTTGGGTTAGACTATATTGGGGAGGGAGGGGGGGATTATATTCTAAACCAGGGTTTCCCAAACATTTTCTGGAATGGAACACTTCGCAAGTCCGGAAAATATAACGGAACGCATAGCTGATTTTTTAAGATTTTTTGAAAACTGTTGCAGCGTATAAAATCATTATATTTTTTTTCGAAACACCTACTCTGGCTCCGCGGAACATAGTTTGGGAAACTCTGTTCTAAACAATAGTGAAAGAAGGAAATGGAGCGAATAAGGTTGGAAACCTCTGCATTAAAATACCGAAAGAGGTAATTAACAGACCGTTAGTGACAAAACATGTTGGTGTAGTAAAAGTTAAACTAGTAAATTCATTGTAAGTGTTAAAAAAACAAAGAATTCATTCCTTCTAATAACGCCATTAATCCATCGATGTAATTATTTTATTTCAGAATTATTCTACGTCGTTATTATTTTCTTTTCGCTCGATTGATAGATGACTTGATGGGGATAGTGTCAAGTGTAATAAGAAGTCATAAACGAAATACACGCGGGGAAAGCAACAAGCTGTAGTGACACTGCGTGGGAAATACTCAATTATTTACTTCCATTGTTGTCTATTATAGGAAAATATTAATGAATGGATGGGGTGGGTGGTGTGTTATACACCTAACACGGCAGGCTTCAGTCCGTTTCCGGGAAGGGATCGACAACGTATAACAATTAAAAACATAATAAAACACTCTTTTGTATTTATTCCTCAATTTATTAGGTTCAGGACCGGTTTCGCTCATCGCGAGCATTTTCAAATGATATAAGAATATATATTGATACAGAGCTATTGATACAAAATAAAAGTGTTTTACTATAGTGCCTTTCCATCAGTAACCTTGTTAAAAGTGTATATAACAATTTATTATCAAATAATTAAACAAAAAAAAAATAGAATGATTAAACAATTTTACGTTTTGCATTAATTTTTATTATTTCTTATATATTATATATCACAGTTAAAGTGTGAAATCTCGTTTATGTATAAATTAACTAGCAGTTTTAGTCGCAGCTTACATCATTATAATACACATTCACTTTGACTAGTAAAGTTATCAATTAACTAGTGCGTGTATAAACTCACTGACGAGCGGTAGACAGAATAGAAATGACATTACAGCTTATTCGTTAAGGTTAGGTTAGATATGTTGCACTCAGTGAGTGCAAAGAACGTGAAAATATGATTTGCATCAAAGGTATGGATTCTATTGTATGTATTTTTTCGAGAAATTATTGTGCCTCAGGAATTTTCCTAAATTAATAAAAAAAATACAAACATTCATCTCACAAACCATACCGCTGTAATTTTTTGATTTGCTTGATTTAGAATTTGTCTATTTTACTTTAATTAATTACCAAATTATAAATTCGCCAAAAATTGTAGTAAAAATGAATTCACGGATAAATAATATGTCGCCCTTTTAAGTTTGCGAGTATTTTTTAATCTCATAAAAGTTAGGCTCGTATTTAACCGGTCATAATTTTTATCACATTGGTCCGAATTTATATAAAATGGTCATAATATATCGGTCATCGTACAGAGGACAGAATACATAATTAATGGTCAGAATTTATATAAAATATGTAGTCATAATTTAGATAAAATTTAAAAAAAATCCTAACCTAACCTAACTTAACCAAAATTGTTATAATTACCGTATAATATTTGTATTTACTGATTACCAAAAATTGAATTAAACTTTGACCATTTTATTTGTTCCCTAAAAGTTATGCCAACTAAAAATCAAATTAAAAGACATCATTCAGTTGCTTTTTGCGTATGAATTTCGAATCGTTGTTTGAACGTTGTTGTTTTTACTTTATAAAAGGACATCATGTTGAAACATAAATATTGCAAGCCGTCAGACTATTTTCTCTATTTTTATCACCGCCGGCAACATGTTGCAAGCGTTTAAATGCATTTCAGCCATATTATTTTTCCGCAGCCTTCGTGCCGTTTTTATTGCATGTCCGCTTTTCATGTTATGAAAATTTCATTATTCTGTAATATATTGCATTTGTCACGTTATGTGGGGTTCTCAACTCCGTTACGTGTCACTGTATGAAATACATCCATCATTTTATATGACGTACGTCAAAATTGTTACGAGACAAATCGAATTTGGACACTTCCTCGATCGTATTAGAAGTTTTATTGAATTGACTGTATATAACTTGGGTACATGTCAAATAAAATAAATAATCCATCAAAAATCTTGAAAAACTCTATTTAGTTACATGCTATCGTATTGGCGGGCCCGTAGCGTAGTGGTCAAAGGCTTTGGCTTTCGTGTCGGATCTCAAGGATTTTTTTTTCTTCATTCGATTAATCGTTCTAAATTCGTTGAAATTCGTTTCGTAAATAGTAATTTACAAAAATTTAAATCTAAAATATTTACAGACACGTTACCTTGGTTAGCTAAATTTCAAATCTCTTATTGAATACATTAAGTTATTAGAATACATAACTAAGACGTGCTTGTCAAAGATGCGGGAAACGTGGCAAGCCGTAGTAACACTTAACATCAATCACTTTGACATATATTAAACTAATCACATGTAATTTAGAACACCTACAGAAATTGTATTTGTTAATGTGATTACTTCTACAGCTAATTGAACGTCATGAACATCAATCCGTTAGCAAAATCAATGCATATCGCCATCAATGGCTTTTAGATTAGTGATTGATTTTCGTATTTATACACAATACACTTACAGATTTACCAAGTGTCAGTTTAAGTTCATCCATGCACTTGAACGTCTGAAGATGCCGAAAAGAGAAAACCGGGTCGTTAGTTACAAAACGTTTGAACGATTCAAATTCAATAATTTTATAGCATAAGAATCAGAATCAATTTTCAGTTTATTCGTAGTTTCGAAGGTCTGAAACACGTGTCACATTCTGTAACACAAGTGGAATAACTAATTTATTATATTTAATCACTTTGGGATTAACAACCACACAAGAATTAGAATATTTAAATGTACATATATATTGTAAATAAAAATCTAACGTTTAAGATGACACTTTTCACAAATATAGCAACACTAGTGGAATAAATTAATCACTTTTTAGGCTTATATTGATTATAAACTATCATCAGTTTAAAAATTAGATTATTAATTGATTTGGCATTTACTTGGTAGAAATAAAAATAACAAAGTATTTTAGTTCTACAGTTTTTATATGTTATACGATGATAGCTATTTCGGCTTTCCCGCCGAAATAGCTATCAACGTATAACATATAAAAACTGTAGAACTGAAATACTTGGTTATTTTTACCCTATTACAAGTTAGATAACTAATCAAAATTCTAATGTCAGTTTAAAATTAACTTTGTGTTTGTTGTCAAGTATTGAAAGTATCTGCCTGTAATTTATTCGCCATACATATTGCATATCATCGCCGTTTTGCCGTTCTCGAAAAGTAACAGTAACGGCTGCAGTCACTACTCGAGTTTACAGTGTAACCGTTTCTAAATCGTCCCCGGGCGCGCTAGAAATGGTTTGTGTGAGCTTTTCCTCAACTCGTCGCCGGTAGGCTTCCCAAGAGAGCTTTATTTGTCGACGGCAGCGAAAGTTCGACGACCGCCTGCATCGCTAAACAAAGACAATGCAGACTTTAAACAGAGCGCTCGTTTTGTATTTGTTTTCTCAAAGCTGTCGCGTCGCTTTGGAGCATGTATTTTATTCGAAAGTTCTTATCGGATTTTGTTTCGTATGTTTTAAATCTTGAAGATAGCCCGACAAAGTTTTGTTGTATTTTACTCAAGTCCATATTAGGGCTCACTTTAGATCACTTTGTTAATTTTCCCATAATTATAATTATGTTTGGAATTACCATTAGTCACCACTTTAACTGTATTACTCTTTGGTGATCTTTGTGATTACATGTTCGAGGTGTTAAACATTTTTAATTTGTGTTAGTTTAAGAGTCACTTATTCATAATTTCTACTGTATATTTATAAATTCTTTTTAATGCCAATAGTTTATTACACCTTTTTATTTCAATTTGTTTTTGTATATATATATATATATATTTACCATGTCCGCTCCCAATGTGGAGCATATGTACTCCTAATGGAGTTTATTTCAAATAGAAATAGAAGGAAAGAACTAGTGGTTGGCTAATCGCTCTCGATACGCCCCGTTCATAGGATAGGATGGGTGGGAGGGGGGAATTCAAGACATCACATACATCCATGCTATCGATTGAAAATTCAATTTATAAAACTGTCCATACTGGGATTCGAACCCGTGACCTCCGTAGTGGTAGTCAACGACGTTGACCACTCGACCACACAGGCGGCATAAATAGCACTGTTAAATTATATTTTTTATCAGTTGATAATGCTCGCCATGAGCGAAACCGAACCCGATCTTGATAAATAAAAAGTGGAAGTAAGTACAAAAGAATATTGTGTTTTTATTAATATAATGCCTTTCCACCAAGTATTGACAGTGAACACCCTAAAATTGATCACTATTAGGGTGTTCAATACTTGGTGGAAAGGCATAATATTTGAAAAGTAAAATACTCATTTGTACTAATACCAATTTTATTGTATATGATCAGGAGCAGTTTCGCTTATGACGAACATCAGTTGATAATGCTCGCCATAAAGGATACCGGTCCAGATCATATCATCAGTAAATAGTAAGGAAAAAGGAATCATCCCACAAATAACAAATTTTACAGGAGAAACGTTTTTAAACGTCAAAGTCAAAGTAAAATTATTAAATAAACACAACCTTGAAGTGCAAAAAGACTTATGAAAATTCACTGTAATATATATTTAATAATTTGTTTAAGAAAACCCTTTATGAAGGACCTTTTTTCCATGGTTGTAATTTTTACAGACCCTTCTTTTTTCAAACTTAAAATTTAAATGTACATAGATACTTATTCGGCATTTGCGGTTTATGTCCTTTTGACAGATTGTGTTTATAGTTTTAAACATTGTGATTATCAATTAAAACTATTTTTCGAAAAATTGAGGCTTGATTCCTTTTACCTAAACACAGTCGATATTAATGGAAGGAATCGTCTGATGGAAGTTTCTCAACAGATGTTTTTGAACGAGAACTGCTTGTTTTTCAACATCTTTTTTCATCACAAACATCCTTTCAAATCCAGCGGCGCAGTGTTCAACGTCTTTGAAAAAGTAATGTTCGTAGTAGGGATTTGAAATCGTGAGGTCCGTTACCGAAGCGATCGGTGTCGCCCACTACCTGATATACAAAAAAATAGTAAGACAAGTTAATGACAAGATGTTATAGTTTAAATTTGAATCGTTCAAACTATGTACATTCTCACAGATTTTGTCACTAACGATCCGGGTTTCGCCTTTCGGCATCTTCAGGCGTTCAAGTGCACGGATGAACTTAAACTGACGCTTAGTAAATGAATGTTTCGTGTTTATATAAGAAATAAATGTATCATTGAGCTTAGAGCCATTGCTGGCGAAAAGGATAAGCTTATGGGAATGCCCACAGATTCGAGTAGTACTCCTGAACGCATGAAGACGCCGAAAGGCGAAACCCGGGTCGTTAGTGACAACATCTGTGAGAATATACATAGTTCGAACGATTCAAATTTAATATTGAAATTCCACCAAGCACCTTCAGTCGAAATCTTAAATTTTATGTCACAGTTTATATAGAAATTATATAAAACGTACTCTTGCTAACTCCACTTCAATATCTAGTAAGAAAACTTAACTTCAGAGAAAAGATAAGTACGTCTGGAAAAAGTTTCGCCGAAGTGTGTTAAAAATTTACTGCACAGACAAGCTAGTGGTTTCACGATCAAGTGCCGAACGGGAACGTTATTTAATCAAGAACTTAAATCGTCGTAGAATCGCTTCCGGAGGGTGAGAAGGTCTGGCATGGCGTGTGGAGGTCGCCGAACCTCGCGCCGTCTGCGGAACTGCAGCTCGGCGAAGGGACGTCCAGACTCCAGACTGCAGGTGGAAGGGCGTCGAACTCTCGACTCCTCGACGTCGTTTTGCGATGCGCCCCCATAACTTTCGGTGAACCCGACCGCTGCAGACGTGGTGAGGTCATAAAAGTGCACGGATGCCTTCCCGTGTCGGAGGGCTCGACTATGTCGTAACTCGATGGCTGTCTCCTCGGTTTCAGAGTCTAGCGTATCTCTAGCATTGCATAATTTCCCTAAACGATCTATCTGAATGACATCTTCGCAAATTTGTCAATTAACTGTATTAATTTACACAAAAAAACGTTTTGTGATAATTTTGGCACAAAGACAAATTATGAAATATACACAACCTTTTAGTGCACGGAAGCGATAAACTGGTTTTTTAATTGACTTTATCTGATATTAATTTTATATAAAAAAAACCTTTTTTATGTCTTTTTTCTTGATTGAAATTTCTTACATTAAAAGCTATATTTAGATACTAATTCGGCCATTTCAGCTTACATCCTTTTTAATAGAACGTGCATCAAGTTGTGATTATCGACAAAAAGCTGTTTTAAACAAACTTTGGGTGACGTCCTTTTTCCTTTCCACAGTCGATATGGTCATTTGTAAAATCTATTAACACGTCTTTTTGTCCATTCATGATGTTGCTGTAAATAAATTTTATTTTTGATTTATTAAATTTCAAATATATGTACAATACATACATGCTAGCTCTCATTCTTATGTGATTTCTTATGATTTGATGCCGAAGCGGCAGCGCCCCGGGCGGCCTAGACTCGTTTTTTTGTTGTTGTAATTTTCCGACGTTTTGTTTGTAGTTTGTTTTTCTCGCGCTTATTATTACGACTTGTAACCGAGCATGAGAAATATTCGTCTGCGTTCGTCGACCCGCCCCCGGGTTCGACTCGGTTCGTTTGTCTACTGCAATTTCAATTGAACCCTCGGGGACGTCTCGGCATCCTCGTCTACTGACTGTCTGGACGCTCCTCTGCGAGTGCAATCGGGAAATGCATTCCGTTTGTTGCATTATGAGGAAGCGTGCTGTAAATAAATGACGCTCGGTTCGGAGATAAGATGCGAGAACGGTGACATAGACAAATAGAGTCAGCTGGCATTATTTTATGATATTTATTTTTCATTTTAAATAGTTTCTAAATAACAATTGTGTTTCCGGTTTTAGTATTTTTGAATTATACCTGTCTCGTATCCGAGTGGTGTCCAATCTTTTGCGTAGTCAATGGCCTAAATCCCCATTCATACACCATCCTTTTATTGATTTTATCAAAATAAATGAGAAGTGTTTATTAGTATATTTATTAGAAACTTTTTTTGCAGTTATATTTTCTTATAGAAATTCTATAAGAAAATATAGAAAGTCAACTTTCATTGAGTTTTGTTATTGACATAATTTGTATTTCATTTCATTAATAACGGCCAATTTTAATAATGTTTCATGGAATAAATTCTTTGTCAGTTACTGAATTAGTTGTTGATATTAATTTAATCTCTTGATTAAATTAATATCTTTCCTTTTTATGCCATATCGGCAAGATCTTAAAGTCCCTGTTTGAATAAAATTTAATATGTTTTAAATTTGAATTATTTTGATTCTGTACTCTTCCATGAGTTTTGTCGATTAACGACCCGGGCTTCGCCTTTCGGCACGCGGAATGCACTTGAACTAAGAGTCATTCCAAGTGCATTCGTGCACTTGATAAAACCTGAAGATGCCGAAAGGCAAAATCCGGGTCGTTATCGACAAAACTTATCGAAGAGTACAGAATCAAAATAATTAAAATATGATATTGAAGTTCCATCAAGCGCCTTCAGTCGCAGTTCTAAATAATGTTTTAGATTTGATTTGAGCGTTCGATTAAAGATTACTTTTTTTTAATTAAAAAATATTCAGCATTTTGACGATTCTTCAAATATATTTTGTTGATTATTCCTTAATTAATAATGATATGTTTCTTTGTTCCGCAAACGCTGCGTGGGGTGGGAGGGTGGGGGGCGCGAGTGCATCGCGAAGGGTGGCGCGCACCATAACAGATGTAACAGTTAACAATGGATAGTCGGGTGAAAAAGCATGGGGGCTTGAGGCGAGTTCATCGCTCGGTCGCCCGCCGCCCATCGGGGGCGGGCGACTGAAAATTCGCGGTCGGGACCATAACAATTCGCCGCAATTCAAGTGAAGCGGCGCAAACAGGTGTGCGAGGTGTAAAAAAATCAATTTCGACACGGGCGTTTGGACACAATGGTGAATCATTTCGATCGGAGTGATGCCGCTGAGGTTTTTTGTTCATATTTTTTTTTTAGCCAAGCTCAGATGTCAAGGAACTCTTTAATCGAATATGGCCTGCGATACTGTAACATCGCTTAATGTGTTTCGCAAATATTCATTTCATTTTGGTATATCTTCATTTGGTGAACTAATTTTATCAATCAAGGAAGGACCAATGGTCAGTTATGATTAAAAACTGCAATCTCCAATAACAACGAGAAATGGTGACCAAATTTTATCTATAATTTCGGGCGGCAAATTATTTAATTATGTTTTTTTCTCAGAAGTTGTTAGACTTTTAAAATAAATGTTTTAAGTAATTTATTCCAAATTTATTATTTCACATCAAATTTATTAAAATCGAAAGAAAATTTAGCATTGTTATAATATCGTATCTTATAACTACATGCAAATTCATGCTATGCTTTCTTAAAACTTTTCAAGATTATTTTAAACTTTGATATTGTATATTTAAGTAAAAAATGTGTTTTTTTTTATTACTTTATAAAAGTCATTCCTGTGTGCTATTCGAAGTGACAATGATAAATCGAACAGTTTAATTAGTTAGTGATATTATTCACCCTGTGGCAGTGCCTCCTGTTAAGATTCGCTCTCTCGCGCTTACACACGCACTTCCCTATCATTAACAAGCTTTAAACTGGGGCGCATTTGTCCACGATTAGGTGACGTGTGTTCCTTATGCCTAATGGCGCCCATACATCTAGGAACAAATGGTTCCAGAATGTCCTGAAACACAAAATATAGCTACAACGTATTGTAGGATACATCTAATTATAATAACCGAATACTAATTACGACAATATATATATAGGCAGCACTCGTCGACGTCAACTCGGGTGTCGTTTTAGTCAGATCTATTTTCGACTTTGAAATGTTTTCCTATGGTGACAGCTATCAAAATAAACAATAGATAATAATAAGTTATATTGGAATTATTTATGGTATAAGCTGCCATAGTGGCTGATAAAACAATTGTATTTTCATTGTAGAAAACTTTTTAAGATTAGTAATTAAGTTTACTCGCATTGTTTGCATTCAATAAAATAAAGTAATGTTCGTTCGGACGCAACACTGACCAACTTAACCTCAACGGGTGACGTTTCTGTGACCCCTCGTGTGTTCAAGAACATGTTTGGAACATAGTTCCTGAAACACTACGTAAATGTTCAGGATCTTGTCCCGAGACAATTGTTCCTAGATGTACGGGCCCTTCAATGTTCATAAGGAACACACGTCACCTATTCGTGGACAAATGGCGTCCCAGTGTAAAATTTGTCTTTGTCAATTTTCTTCATCGCGCATCGTTCATAATCGTAGTACATATTTGCTTTGCGTTTGCAGACAGGCGGGTAAATCAAGACAAATGTTAATAAATTGTAATTATTAAAAAAATCGATTTTCTACGTATCTTAGTATACTTTTACGATTTCTTATCAGCCCAAATATTTGCTTTCTTAAATAAACATAATTTTATTATTTCAAAGCAGTTCTTGTTTGACTATATTGATAACATTAGCGGACAATTATTATTTTAGTTATCTATTGGCCGTGTTTAGTTAAACTTTCTACAAAAAATCAGGTTATCTTAGTGCATTCAATTTTTGAACTTAAGTGTGTAAATATAGACAAAAGAATTAAATTAGTATATACTATTTCATTGTCAGAATACGTTGAAATATTTATGTTAAACACACTTAGTCATAACTAGTATTTATTACACACCAATAAATAGGCCCGTGAAAAGTGAAGTGAGCCATGTGGTATTTTAGGAAACATTGAGTTCGATACGTTATAATATTCTACATATCTTGAAGTCACTGAATACTCACTGCAATAGTGTTTTCTCCCTAAAATAAAAAAATATATTTGTTCTTTTAAGCAACCCCCCCCCTACACACATCCTTTTTGATATTCGGAACCTCGCGAATGTTCAGGAAAAGATCAATTATAATGTTAATATAAAACCTTTTGAATTAATCAAGAAATACATGGAATTTTCGAGCTAGTCTATTCTGTTTAAAATACATGAAAACAGTGTAAACGGTTCATTGGAACCATGTTCCAGAATAAGTGACAGATGTGGCTAGACACAGATTCGTAAGTTCGGTCACGTTCTTCTTCTTCTTCCAAACAATCCACAACGATGATTAATGGCCGAGTTGAATCATTAAACCAAGCCACATTTGAATAACGTTGCCGAATTTATTCTATTATAATTTGACGTGCATTTTTCAAGCGGCCGCGCTTAAATTCCGCTTTTCAAAAAGTGGTACACAAATACACGCGGGAATCATTTTAAAATATGACAAGATTGAGCATTTGCTCCTCGCAGACAGTGGTGTTTTTGAACCTGCAGCAGGTCTCCGATAATTGTCTGCAATGACAATAGGGTTATCCCCGAAATATGACGAAGTTGCTAAATAAGATTCAAGAGCAGATATTTCGCCGCGAATTTTATTTGAAATATCGTTTATTATCTTCTTAGAAGAATTCCACCTTTATTTTGTTTCAGATTTTTAATCATCGATGGCTTTAAAATACATAATGTTATCTTAATTAAAACACGTGCCCATAGTTTAAAATCGCGGTAGTTAACCAAATCTATTCGAAGGCCAGTAAAACGGTTACACGGTTGAATTGCCACAACTACGATCGTAACAAGATGCTAATTTGATCTGAATAATCCTATAATTTAAGATTTCGACTCAAAGTGTTTGGTGGAATTTCAATATTAAATTTGTATCGCTCAAATTATGTACATTCGCACAGATTTTGTCACTAACGAGCGGGGTCTCGCCTTTCGGCATCTTTAGGCGTTCAAGTGCACGGATTAACTTGAACTCGGTGAGTTCAAATGGTGATTAGATATTTTTAATTGCTTGTTTAAGTGTAAGTCACTCCTTAGTGGTCACAGTTCATATTTCATTGCAAATAGAGATTGCTATATCAGATGAATATGTCTTTAACTGTATAGTAAATATAAATCTTACTGTTAAATAAGTCAATAACGGTATTTTAAAATATCCAAAGAATAAAAACTTATTTATTTTAATTTAAAACATGCCTTTATGATGGATGCTGGCTGGCATCTGTAAATCTTGATAGGATCGTCATGCAAATAAGTATCCCTAGGACAGGGATGGCGAATCTATGGCACGCCCAAAGTGGCACGTTTGAGAATTTGGATGGCGCGCGAACGATTTTAAAGTTTTAAAAATTAGAATTTTGATTAAATAATCCGTAAATTATTATTTTATTCCGTTTCCCAAGATAAACGACAATCGTTTTAAAAAAAACATTTTTTTCTATTATGTTAAAAAATACTGCTTGGGCACGTCACACAATCGAGGAATAATATTTGAGGTTTTTCAGACAAAAAAAGGTTCGCCATCCCTGCCCTAGGAAAAAATCCCTCTCTGATTCAACGATCATTAAATTTAATAATTGTGTAATTTATACTGTGACGCTGAAATACCGAAATCCCAGTTTGGGCATTACAGGTATTGCAATCACTATTATGGATAGACAGTGAATAAAGTGTAAACAATCAAGCTCAGCGGCAATTTGAATAATTGTTTACCTTTACTATTAATCCACTTGCTGTATTACGAAGCGTGACTCGTGTTTCGCATCTTCTAAAGGCATCATCACACAATTTAATTTTTAATTAATTTAAAAAATAATTTGTTGCCGATTTCGCTCACTTGTTATGGGGTGAAGGGTTTGAGCTTTATTTAATCGTTTTTATCATTTTTTCCTTTTAATCACTTAATGCAGTGGTTTCCAACCTTTATGTTACTGCGCCTCCTTTTGAAGAAAAAAAATATCTTCGCGCCTCCCCATCCTTTATTTCATATAGTAATAAAGTCACGGTTTAAAGGGTAAATAAATATTTTGGACTGTTCGCGCGTCCCTTTGCAATACTCAGGTTGGAAATCGCTGACTTAATGGATATGTATAGAAAATCTTGCATACTGTTAACGTTATATTATCTTCCTATTCATCGATTTCTGTTCCTGAAAACCAGGCGTAGATATAAACTAAATTTATTTTCACTTCTAATATACAGGTTGATAAATAGTTAAAATTACAATTGAAATGCTTCATTTTTAGTATAATTGAATTGATTAATTGTACTGGCACAGCTGCACTAATAGTTATCGTTCCCGCTCTTTCTTACTTCCGGTTGAATTTTCCGCGGGCTTTTCGCCTCCAGGATGTGCGGTTGGCAGCCCTGTGTCGGCCATTGAACCCATCTCATTGATATTCCGGCTGGCTGACTCTGCATCTACAGCTCGACCCGTCTGTTTATTTGTTTATCTCTTTTGTTTTTATCTGCGTAGAATTTTCCCGCCACACCGCGAGACGTCTCAATAATAAATAAAACCACCGATGCACTTCGTCTGCGCTTTTCCCGAATTCGTGCTGTCAAATAATTTTCAACATATTCTTATTGTCTATTATATTCATAGAACAAGTGTGGCCAACTTTCTGACAGAAAATTTTAAGTGGAATCGAGTTCGATCAGAAAAGTGAAGCAGTAAATTAATTTCAGATTGTCAAACAGTTACTGAAAATTAACAATACACCATTTTATTTCTTTATATTATGAGTTAATAAATAAAATTGACGAAAGCTTAAGTAAAACTTTGAGATATCTTGCCATGAATTATATTTGTTTATAACGAAAATAATTGAAATATTCCACCATAATTCTTGGCTTCAATACAACATTTTTAATATTGAAACACAATTTTGGAACACGAATGAAACGAAATGTGTTTTATATTCTCGGTGGATTCGGCGGTAACTTTATGGAAATTCATTCATAATATAAAATCTTTTTTTTATATCAATTATAAATTACATTGATTATAATTCTTATCTTATGAGGATTGATAAGTTTGGACTAAGCCTTTTTAATTTATCAATACACAGCCTTAAGATTTACAATAATAAGTCTGAATACGCTTCTCAAAGAGGCGAAACACGTGACACAATTTATGCGACAATCAGTGGAATAACGAGGCTTATTCATTTCAATATTCCATCAAATCGTAACATAAAATATGACTGAAATAGCTTATTGAAGTAATTGAAATGTTCTTATCACCTGATAATGAGCGAAACCGGTCCTGATATTTTTAAATAAAAGTGGAAGTAGTACAAAGTAATATTGTGATTTGTTTAAATGTATTGAAATGAGTTAAATATATTTTTTAATCTTTATGTATCAGTTTTATGTTTACGACACCTGTTCTATATTCTGGATAAATTGATGATAAGTTTATGGATGCAAGATTTGTTTTCATGTGGTCCTGCTTCGATGTTATTTTCATTTTTGCGTTTGACGTTTAATAAAAGCATTAAACCTTATTCAAATGAATAATACAGTGGTTCGAAGTTCCACAGGTTGATAATTAATATTCTTCGTTGTGTAGTTTACGAATATATAATTATACGTAATTTGTTGCATTCAATGAGTAATGCGACAAAGTTTTTGATTCAAAATGTACGTATGACAATGGCCGTCCTTCAAACTATTGACGACTTGATCGTTTATGCATTCAACAAAGAAACCTTGCAACGTAATAGCGATATTGTGACTGTTCTTTGAGGAAATTATGATATTGCTTGAAACGTTACCAATAGGCTAAAAGTTACTTTGGTGTTCACTGTCAATTAACATATAAAATATTAAAACACTTGGCAGTGACTCATCATTTTTTATTAACACTTCCCTTACGGTGCTAAAAAATACTTCCGAGTGTTGCTGGCCTATTAAAAAACCAAGTGAAAAAAACATGTTACAAAATCGCCATTGTCGCCCGCTGTGGCCTAGTTAGTTAGAGCTTGCTCTACCGATCAGGTGGGTCTGGGCTCATCGAGTATATCTCGTATGATCTTTCAACTTCAAAATATAATATTTGAGGCATTGACGTAAGCTGTAATGTCAAATATTAAAAAAAAAAAAACGGAGGTATTCGAACAGGAGTTTTTTTTACGTGGACTTTTTTTTGCTCAGTTTCTCAACTTCTCCTTTTCCCGATGAGAGTAGGGATAGAAGGATAGTGTTAAGACAGAAGTAGTGGTTAACTAACCACTCTCGCTTTGCTTCGTACTGTAGAGATCCGTAACGTAAGCCAACCGCGTTTGACCACTGTGCTATGGATCCGACTGTTGGAAAAAGGTGTTGTAAATAAGAGAATTTGAAAAACAATATTAAATATAAAGCATTAGACTCCTGGTTCTGGTCACAGAGTAAATCTACAGACCTGATATTTTTTTGAACGTTACATTAAAAAAATATCTATGATAAGATCAAACATAATCGTTTCCATGAAAAAAATAACAGTTTTTATAACAAAATAATTTTTATGAGTATTGATTTGAAACATTAAAAATTGCGAGAAAAGGGTGCTGGAACGCCGTTCCACCGTGTTACAAAGCACTGGGTGTATAGTATAGTATATTTTCGTCAATGAAAATTGTTCATACTTCATGTTCAATCTATGTACGTTTTATTTATTATGTCAAGGTAATTCTTTGTCACAACAATCTGAATCGATAGAAAAATTGTTCAGCGAATGCGTATTATTTTTGTTGAGCTTTTTGCATATGAGAGTTGCAATCTAATTATTACTTCTCAATTTTATAGGTCATTGTCGCCTCAATTCAATGATACCGGCATTATGTTGACAAAATATTATTGACTTTAAACTTGACTCGGGGTATGCAATTATTTTTGTTCGGGCCTCCAGAAATTTGTACAAATGGTCTCGCGCGTGATTGTATTTATAGTGTTTTGGCGATCTGCCATTTGTTTTACTACTTAGCAAAGTCTTGACAGAGATTGTTTGAAAGAAACAACATAAAATATCCAATAGCATTGTAAATATCTAATTGGCGCAGTCGATTTTTATGAATGAATGCACTGAAAAAAACAACACTATCTTGTACTAATTTCACGTCTATTTATTGAGATTGAGATCAGAGCTTCTGACCCTAATTAATACATGTGAAATTAGTACAGAAGACAGCTGTTTCACTTTTTTAATATGATGCCTTTCCATCAAGCATTGATATTGAGCACCTTAAAACAGCTTAACGACCGCGGACGCGTATTTGAGTCTTTGAAAAACAAAGGTTGCTGGCCGGCAGACTCATATATGCGTATAGGCGAAGTATCTGGAAGCTAAGAAAATTAAATTTGGTTAAAATATCTCAATTGGTTTACAAATAATAGTGAATTTAGTAAAATTACAATTTTTGCGAATTTTTCGCAAAATTGCCCGGCCGCCAAGTGAAATTCTATATAAAAAAACGTGCGGTCGTTAAGCTGTTGGATGAATTCGATTGCAAAAAAAAAATGATTTAGTGTTGATCAGGTCGAATACATTTTTATTCAAAACGTTTTCCACACACTCCCGCTTATAAATGTAATATATTTATTTCAGCATATGTATGTTTATCTCAACTGATGTAATTGTACAACAGCTGCTTGTTACTCAGTTGTTTAGCCCGTTACATGCCATCCTAAAAAATCTCGTTCTCTGCCATGATGGCATCTCAGTTTCACTGTTTATTGACAGTATTTAAACCTAAGTTAGAAGCTAAAAAATAATTTAAAAAATGTATAGATGCTAGAATACCTAAAATGATAAATACTTATTGACAATATTAAGAGAAATATTGAATGAATAGCTCAACTATTTATGATTGCATCATGGGCATGGAGGTGTTAACCTCTCTTTTTCGAAGAGAGTAGGGATAAAAGGATATAACTGTTACTGAATTATTTTTTATACGACCGATTTGAACCAATATCTCCATCTGTTTTTTTATTGGTGGGCTTTATTTAAGCAAGGAGTGGATAGACCGGCTAGGGTTAAAAAAAATACCGAGTCGTGCACATCACACCGTTAGTTAGTGGAATGTGTGTTTTCAAATTTAATTTATTCTGGAATGCTGCAATATTATAAAGCATTTTGTATTGCATTGATTTGGGTGCATGGATGGATATGTACAGGATAGCCAACATTAACTCTTCCGGTTCTTAGCTCAAGAAATGCGACCCCAATATCCACATTTTCTTAAATATCTATATTAATATGGGTGATACAATGTTTATAATTAAGGTTTTCTTATATTATAGTTTTTTGGACCTTTTGTAGTTTATATAAATACGCGATAACACGATAAGCGCCCGCGATAAGCGATCGTTTGATAGCTGAGCTAAACTCGTCAGTCGCAATTTCATATGTGTTCTGGGATGACGTCTTTTTTACGCACGACTTAAAATATGATTATTTATTAAAAAATACGGATTTTTATAAAAAAAAATTTACGAGGAATGATGCAGAGAGATATTTTAAAGCCAATAATGAGGAGACCACTGGGGTCCCTAAACGACCCCCATCGGATGAGAAGTATTTTTCTAGTCTCCGAGCCGCGAGAGTTAATCACTGCGTTATCGTAGAGGTGCGTAGCGCGTAGACACTTAGCCGTAGTATATTTTTTTCAAAAATTATGTTCGTAGGGTTATATTATTGTTTGTAAACTTATCAATGCCATTGTTACTCTTCTTCTTATTTGTCTGGTATAAAGGTTCCATGATGCAAACTAAAAATGAACCTGACCATCATTGACAATAAATAGATTGTCCCTCGATTTATAAAAAATGTTTCACTATCATCAGTCGGGTATATCTTCTCGGGGATTCGAATCCCAGTCCGAACAGCATTTTTTCAATCGAAATATCGATTTCTGTTCGAGGGCATGGATGTTTCTGAAAATTCCCTCCTACCCTTTCTATCTCTACTCTCTTCAAAAATAGGTAAGAGCAACTGGCTAACAAGCAGTTCTCGTAGAAAAGTGTTAATATACCTCATATGCTTAGCATTGGGAGCGGACATGAAAAAATCTGCAAAAAATAAATCAACATTTATCGTTTAGTCTTTGGTTGATTTTTAATTATTTTTTCCTAAATAAACTAGAATAGTATAATTATGGTAGTATATGGTAATATTATGTAAATATTAGATTAAGCAATATTTCATTGAACTTATCAAGTTTCGGTGCCCTTGGCTTTTGTTGTGCGTTGCCATGTGCGAATATTGCCTCGAACGATGCGAGCGCCACCTACGCTTGAACCTTGAACTTGCTCCAGATCGAGCCCGCCAATTATTATCATTGTCTATGATTGTTTTTTTTTTTTAATATTCCTCCGCTCTTTGTTGCCCAACATAGCGAGAGTCACGTGACTCGTTTTAATTTTCATTGCCAATATTTGAAGTCGTTCTGCCGTTGGGGCTGCCACACGCGAAAATACATTTTCCTAATTAAAGGTGTTCGCTGTCATTTTATTCTTGTTAGAAAAGCATTATATTAAAAAATAAAAACCTTTTTTTATGTACTAATTTAAACCATTTATTACAGATCAGAACCGGTTTCGCTCATTGCGAGTATACAATCTAATCGCGTCAAAATATAAAATTGTGTATACATATTTAAGATTTGTGATACAAATCTGATTGTGTTTTTTTTTTAATAAAAATGCCTTACTTTTTACCATGAATTGAAAGAGAGAATTTTAAAAGTGAAAGATATAATAATTTAAAAATATTAGCTTTACTTTTGATAAAACTGGATGACAAAAAGTTGGTAATTTTTAACGATTTTTGCTTCAATATTTCAACATTAATTATTAGATTTTCAGGAGTAACTTTATGAATCAATCAAGTAGTTACGAAGGGTTTTCAAAGGTGAAGATTACCAAAAAAAAAAAACCGACTAGGAACCCAATCCAAATATTACTTATATTATACTTCGAATAAAATATTAAAACCATTCTTATTTATTTTCACTTCTAGAGATGGGACCAGGAAGACTGGATCTTAGACAATTGTTCTAGCATTAACTTCCTAATATTGGATACGGTATGAAAATTTCAAAACTATACAGACATCCATGCGTAGAGAACATTTACTTTTTTGTTGAACAATTTAAATCCCCTCCCCTAAGGATTAGAGCGTCACCACTGGGTAACTGACATAATAGTTAATGTCTAAAAACGCAATTAGTATATGAAATTACCTGTTACCAAGCGTACATAGTTGTTTTATAATTTATTCGTCGTTTTTTTTTTTACCTCACCCTCTTATTCGATGTGGATTTCGTGTTTGAAACATTCGATAATGCTATGATAATATATTGATTGATTTTCCGGACGGCTTTGAGAAAACTCCCACACCTTTCAGATTGTATTTTATAAAAACATTCTATCCGCACATAACATATTTTCTAACGATGAATAAACAGCTCGAACGTCAGCTTCTTAAAGAAACTTAATTCTTGTTGGATCGAATTTCGCTGAAGTGGAAGCCTCTAGCTTGACAGCGGTGAAAATCGAAATTTCGTGTTGCCAGGTATCCGAAATTCACTTTTGTTTATGGATGTATTTAATTATTTTTTTCAGAATTTTGAAAGCTTAATTAATAGTCATTGGAAACATTTTTAATTAAACAGCAATTTTTTGTTGATGTAAAACAGGTCATTGGATAGATTAGGGATGACAAAGGCGGGATAGTCTAGTTCACGGTTTCTCAACGGTGGGCCATGTGGCCCCCCAGGGGGCCACGGGCAAATTGAGGATTTAAAATTCCTCGGTGAGCTAAAAAAAAAAAAGTGTTCTTGGAGATATTCTGGGAAAAGCATACCAAATCGGAGATTTCAAATTTCTCGGTGAGCTGAATATTTATACTATTTTTTTAAATCCATATCCGCTCCCAATGTGGATAATTTTTCTACGAGAACTGTCTGTTATTCAGTTACTCAATCTCTCTTTTTTTCTTTCGAAGAAAGTAGATATAAAAAGGATAGGATTAGGACAGGATTAGTGGTAAGCTAATAGATTTCGCTTTGCCCCGTTATTTTAAGATTGTTATGTCGGGTCTATGGTCATCGTCGTTGGCTTCTATGTCGGACCTCACGGATTCGAATCCCAGTACGAACAACATTTTTTCAATCGATTTATGGATTTCTGTTCGAAGACACGGATGTTTGTAATGTCTAAAAATTATCTCCCACACTTCCAATCCATTTATACTATTCTCAGCATAATTCAATTTAAACACATTGCTATTAAACGAACACTTAAAAATTTATGTTGACTATTCATTGAAGCTCACTCCAATGTCGAATTATTCGGAAATATTAAACAATTCTATATGTCTATTCTAACATTAAGAAAACATCGTTTTATCGATTCATCTATCGTTGCGTTATTTTGTTTTGTGTTTCAAATAATAGTATTAAGTTCATTGGTGCCTAAAATATTAAAACAAAAGGTTAGATTGTTGATAAAGACAACAACAAATATTGTGGGTGAAAGGTAATGTCATTTTTTTACCTCTTAGTCTGTATCGATCTGTCTTTTGATAATAGTTTAAAATTGAATACGCTGGCGTATGTAATATGCCAGCGGTATTCCACATAGTCGCATGCGGCCTGCGGGCCACTAGTTTATTATCTTTGGTAATGTTTTAAATAAACAAATTTATCAATAGCCAGCTGCAGCTGTAGTTGCTAGTTCAAAAATGCAGGAAGCAGATATACATACATATTGCTTAGTTTTGTCAATACTATTTAAATGGTTAATTAACAAGTTGGTTTGCTATCAATATTCGTGAAATACTGTTAAATAAATAATCCATTTTGGGAGTATCTTGATCAGCCATTAATCCAACAAACTGCACTCTTAAACATGGATCGTTCAAATTATGTACATTCACAAGTTTTGTCACTAAATACCCGAGTTTCGCCTTTCGACATCTTCAGGCGTTCACGTGCACGGATGAAATTGAACTGACGCTTAGTAAATGAGTGTATCGTGTTTAAATAAGAAATAAATTAGGTTTAAAGCCATTGCTGGAGAAAATGATTAACCCATGGGAATGCCTACAGATTTGAAAGGTGCATAATTTTAAAAATTATGTTTATTTCTGTTTGTCGGAGAAATTTTATGATTATATTTACTCAGATATAGGGTATAAGAGTGGGGGATTCGGCAGATATGCCTGCTCATTCAAAATTGGTGTGCTTTTCTTTTTAACATGCTACTTGGCAAACTTGCGTTAATTTTGATTCTAACAACAAACCTAGTCGCATTTTTTTTCATTTAAGCTGTACACACCATAAAAACTATTAATAGAGTATAGACCCCCCCCCTTAATAAGTGTCTAGATCCTAATAAATTAGAGAATAGCCCCGATGGTAACAACGTTAACCGAAATAACAACATAACACAAGACGTCGTATAAATAAAGCCCGCGGCTCCGAATGATTGCCGCTGGTCCAAATTACGTACACCGCACAAAGAGATGTTGCCATACATCGATATCTGTTATTTTCCATCGTTTAAGTGTTCATTTTGATTTATTCACTCCGTCATTATGATTTCGTCCATGTTGCCTAATGGAAGATTAATGTGTATTGCATAAATATTTGAACTTTGATTTTAATACATCCGGTTTTGCCGACGCGATCGAGTATCACACGGATTAATAACCCGATTCGATTGCGTGAACAGCAACACCACACAATTTGTTTGACATTCACATTATTATTATGTTGTGCCGGCATCCATTACAAAAATGTTGTACCACAAAATCACCTCGGCAATATGATTATTCGTCAATCTCTTACGTATGCATGTCTTCTCGTAACAAATATGTAAATAATTGAAAACGAAGTAAAATAGCACACAATATGCTACAGTTTAGCTGCTAATAGAAAAGAAAACATCAAATGTTTCATGTATGCTTTGAACACTCTGGAATCAGAATACGGTCATCTTTTGTGTTGTTGTAGAACATTATCAAATGATGAAATTAAATTTTAATTTTAATGGGAAATTAGAAACTATAATATAAGTATTTATGCAATCATTTATTACGGAGTTGTTAAAATTTAAATCTCAAAATATTGAAGTGTGAACACATTAATTTGCATAACACGACGTTATTTTGGAACCATATAACCGTTTTATACGAGGCCCGAGTGAATGATTGACGGGAGACGGTCTCGTGTTATCATTATTTACTTTTTCATATTTCTAAAACGTAGCCACGTTGTAGAAAGCGAAAGTTAAATATTACATACCCGCATTTCGATCCCGTGCAATATGTACACGTACGTATGTATGAATTAGTAGTATAACATATTCTTGTGTGACAATGCCATTTTGATGTATCGATGATAATTTTATAATAATACGTTATGAATATTATAGTATGTATCCTTGTAAGCTGATAGCAAAGCTGGTTATTAATTTTGCAAGCGTGCTTAGAAATGCCCGAGGACTTGTAATATTATAATATTGCTTATTAACCTTGAGTCTCCTTGTCTGTGTTCCTACGATCGCGGAAGTTATTCTGATTATTATTAAAGCATAGTGTTAGATAATATTTCGATCAGACGGTAAACGTCATATCAATCAATAAATTGAATGTCTATTGGAAATTGAGTAATAAATTATGCAATAGTATTTCATTTGTATAGATAGCTAAGCTATTTTGTTGGTAAACAAATCACACACTGTATAACCGCATGGATACATACCTACAGAGATGCATACCTACTACTATTTTGACGTTTCAATAATCCGGTTGTTTTTAAATGCAAGAAGAGAATATAGCTCGCGGTATCTTGCGAGATATTTTGAAACAGGAATAATGAAAATAAACATGGCTGCTATAATAATGCATCTAATTAATTATTACATAATATTTTCAGATAT
This sequence comes from Himalopsyche anomala, assembly GCA_031772345.1. Lineage (NCBI taxonomy): Eukaryota > Metazoa > Arthropoda > Insecta > Trichoptera > Rhyacophilidae > Himalopsyche > Himalopsyche anomala. Next base: position 22,248,357 of record CM062835.1, read on the forward strand.
CTGCAATAATAGTTACGTTTTTTTTTACTCTTATTGCTGTTGTCTAGATTGTTTTATAAGCATTTTTAATATCCTGTTACAACATCTGTTTCTCAATGAATAAACGAGTGAATAGAAAACAGACGACAGATCGTTTGAAGAAAATTTGTATTCGTCAAAATAATGTTTATTCTATGGTCAGTAGCTGTAGAAATGTTTGCATAAATTTTTGGCAGTGCATCAGGCATAATGAATAAGAACAAGACGTTTTAAAACATGGCTATTCAGATTTCAAATAAATTTTATTTAACCGTTAAATTTTTAAATTGTTTTTCAATTCAAATGTTGAGTATATTAGTTCACGGAAGGGTTTTTTTTTGCTTATTTAAATTTTACAAGTAGTTATATATTTATGTGTTTGGCAACATTGCCAAATTGATTGTTTTTACAAAAATATTTTTGTTTTCTTTTTCATTTCAACTTAACATGAAAAATCAATTAATCGTAGAGGTCTATATTTGTCGTCACAAAGTATCAGCATACAAACTATATTGTGAGGTTTTTTTACGAATGACAAATTATTACCCAACCTGCGTTTATCAAATTTAATTCATATGACAAATTGACATCCATTAAGTTACCGCCGAATCCATCGAAAATATTATTTAACCCTTGATTATTTTGTACTTTTTTTCCAAGAACTACTTCCATATAATAACCATCATATTATAATTAACCAATTTTGAATAATGTAACGAAAAGTGTAAGGTACATAAACAGGCTAATTTTGTATTATTTTAATGAAATATATTTCTCTTTTATTTTCAGTCCTTCCAAGGCAGCCATGGTAGGGCGTATCTCTTTAATTCTGTGTAAGTATTTTTCTTTTTTATTAATAATGTCCGTCCCTGCAACCAATTGGGAATATGTCTTAAGGTTCTACTGTATTATTTGTGCCCTATGACAAACATGAACTACAGAGATAATATGTGCAATTGCATAAAAACAAAAAACATCTGATGGTTCAAATTAAATAATATCTTCCCTGACAATGTTCTTACGTTGAAGATTGAAAAAAAATTTGAAAAAGGAATAGCTTGGGATTTTTTAGAAACCAATACAAATCTTAAAAGCATCAATCGAGCAGTATTTGAAAAAGCATTTTAATTTAAAGACAGTAGGCTCTTCAAAATTATTTTCCTCCACCCCACACTACAAGTAATGTGTGCATTTCTTCTTTCTGAAGAAAGAAAAAATACACTGCTATTAAAAAGAATAGGATTATAATCATTACCTATGTTGTAGATTCCCAAACTAAAAGTGCCATAGTGATTGAAAAAACAAAGAAAATGATATGCATAACTCATTTTATGAAAAAATTACGGTTACATGTTGTCAACTATCTATATGCTTATTATTTATAATAACGATTAAATTTTCAGTAACATAAAATGCGTAATGTCAAAGTGAATAGGTGAAATCCAAACTGAAAATTATTTAACACAAAGTTGATTGAAACTGAAACAGATAATATAATAATAAAAAATAATAGAGAAACCTCCATACATTGACCATAAATGAAAAGTGTTAAAATACATAGGTGAGATAGGTAATATTAATTTATTATGATAAATTATTAGTTTCGAAAATGGTTTAGCTGTCTGAAGATTTATCATTCATAATTTTTGTACAAATAACCAATGTTTGCGTTTACCATTATAATAATGTTATGTGTAAATAGGTGACACTTGAATCAATAATGTAATTATTTCATGACATACCGATCTTTCCTATTTTTGATTTGTATGGGATTCAAGGCCACGCCACGTCTTATCTATTGGTATCAAATCAATATTAGTACACACATCAACACAAATTGACCATGGTACATAATCAATCGCCAATTTGGCAGTTGAGAAATATTGTTAAATTATTTTGTTTTTCATTTCGTGTATGTAGGTCTAATGTTACACCATTGTATCATTAGAGAAACTCTGGTATCTCCCTCCATCTTGTGATTATAAATCAATCATAAATAAAGGTTAAAAGTCAAATGAGGGTCAATAATGGTTGCCAAATGGAATGATCATTGGGTCTGTATTTGATGGAACAATTTTAACATATTGATTGAAATGTCATCTACTTCAGAACTATATCTAATATAATAATTAAAAAAAAATAACAAAGTATTTGATTCTTCAAGAATTATAAGATATAGTAGCTATTTCGGTTTCACAGCATTTCTAGAACAATTTGTTTTGTCTTGGAACTCTTGTAAGTAAATAGTTAGTTAAATAGCAAATATACCTCAATACATTTTTAAAACATAATTTTCATAAGACACATTGACATTGACTCGTACCACAAAATGTCTTACCTCATGCTTTATTTAATCTAATACAAAAACGTTGGCAAATAATATTGTCATGTGCTATGTTGGCATGAAGGAGAAGGTGGCATAGAAGGAAACGTCTTTGCTTCCTGCCTTCTTAATCGTTGCAGTGGTGTTTTATAGCGATATATGTGCATGTTGTAAATTGGTAGAATAATGTAGACTAGCTGTAAGCCTGTTGACCTCAACGGGGGGATTTTTGTTGCATTTTTAAGTAGTCAGAAAATTTACTGGCGTGAAAAATAAATTACAAACCTTTTTATCGAATAAGCCAAAAATTCTGATAGTAAAAGAAATATATCTCGGGGCATATATCGACAGCCCTGCCCTGCAGTATTTTAATTGTAAATTATTTAATTTTTGGAATAATGTTTAAGTTTGCTAACAACTATTTTTCGTAGTAGCAGAAATTTCGTAAATTATTGAATTTTTGGAATAATGTTTAAGTTTGCTAACAACCATTTTTCGTAGTAGCAAAAATGGACCTCGTAAATTACTTAATTTTTGGAATAATGTTTAAGTTTGCTAACAATTATTTTTCCTATTAGCAGAAATTTCGTAAATTATTTAATTTTTGGAATAATGTTTAAGTTTGCTAACAACCATTTTTCGTAGTAGCAGAAATTTCGTAAATTAATTAATATTTGGAATAATGTTTAAGTTTGCTAACAAATATATTTCGTAGAAGAAGAAATAAACACTTCTTTCTTCAAAAACTCTTTCTCCTAAAAAATACACTCCACGAAAAATATATGCAGTATTAATTATTTTGGAATTTTTAGAATAATTTAAATGTGTGCTTAATATATATAATTAAATTTGATCGATTCTGACAGTTGTTTGTTTGCCCGAGCGGTAACGATCTCAACTCATAATCCTAGGGGCGTGGCGCTTTTTTGTATGAGAATTCAAATTTTCAGCGATTTGATTTGTTTCGTCAAATAAACAGTGTAATGAAAAAATGCGTCTAGTATGAATAAAAAAATGGCGACAGCGGGGCTGGGGAGGGGGAGGGGACCGTCTTTCTTGACGTCATCGTAAACGGGACCGATAGAGACGGAAAGACGGGAAAGACGGACAGACAGCGGACATTATCGAGTATTAATATATAGATTTATGTGTCTCCTGAAAACTTGTACTTTTTGGGATATCATGCTGTGGAAAGTTATCGATGTGACATTCATCTTATGTTATTATTGTTCCCTTTAGATATATTGCAAATGAAATAGTCACCGATGATTAATCTGAGTATTTAGATCATGATGAGAAATTGGCATCATCAGGAGAATATAAATGTACCCAATCTGACATGACCAATCTATCTGTATTTTTGAATTCATGAAGATGCCGAAAGAATAACCTAGTTCATTTATAACAAAACATAAGGAACCATGTAAAATTTGAATGATTCATATGTGATATTGAAGTGTCATCAGTTGATGGTGCATATTAGTCCTTTTGAAAATTCGAAATCTCTTTTGGTGACATGTTAAATATGTAGATAAGAATTATGTGTGAAAGCTGATTGTGTATTTTGTTATTTTTAATAAAATATTTTTATGTTTCCAGAGTGAATGTTGGGTGTGGGCCGGCAGAGGAGCGAGTTTTGTTGACTGGACTTCACGCTGTGGCTGATATTTACTGTGAGAGCTGTAAGACTATGCTGGGCTGGAAATATGTAAACATTTCATATTAATTTCATTTAATTTTAGTCTAGTCTTATTTATTCTTAAATGTGGCCTTTTTAGATGCAATTCTATGGTCAACGTATAATGAAATAGATTGAACATTAGTTTTACAAATCGTCCGGCAACATTTGATAATAACTTTTAATTTATTCATGGTACAGAATTCTTGTTTTGAAATCTTACAGTGTATTTCAAACTCCAAATACGTTAATCAAAAATTGAATTTGATAACTTTGTTATTCCACTTGTTGTGTTGCAATATGCTATCAAATATAATTTTATATCAAAAATGAACTTCCACAAAAGTTACCGCCGAATCCATCGAAACTATCCAATTTAGAAAGACATGTCAGTAGCGATAATTATATTATAAGTAAAAAAGTTTTTTCTGCAATTCTCTTCCTGTTCCTCAATATTAGACAGCAGCAAATTACCCCATAAGCGGTATGAATGCGTTATGGGGTAACCTTAGATGATGATGGTGTCTTACATCTAATTATGGAGACGGTGGAGCCAGGCTCCAATTTCCCTTTCATCTATGGTATTAATTGTTTTGATGTTAGGCCCAAATTTTGTTTCTTTAGTTTGTAGTTTTGTTTAGGGGCCTCAAAATGCTCATGTTGTATTTACATGTAATACCGTTATCTGAAAAATAGGTCCTCGTAACTGTATTACGCCTGTTTATCACTTTGTTATTTACTTTGTTTTGCAGGAGCATGCATTTGAATCCAGCCAAAAATACAAGGAAGGAAAATTCATCATCGAGCTTGCGCACATGGTCAAGGAGAATGGTTGGGACTGAAGATCAGATGATCGACCCGTCGCGCAGGATCCTCCGGCTCAGGCTAACGCCCGCTATTCAATATAACGGCGTCGCAGCGCAGCCCGAGACCGCCGACCGGATCGGCCTGGCCGCACTCCACAAGGATGTCGACCCGCGAAGCGGCGGGAACGACGTCGGGGAATCCGGCTTCAACGAATGGAAGAGGAGACCTCGGCGCGGAGGGGGTCGCTCGGCTTGGTCGCTGCGTTACAGCTGACCGAAGCGGCGATACTCTCCCGAATCATATCGACGCGTCGCCAATCGAACTCTATGAAATACGGCTCCTGTCCGTAACTGACTCGGTCCCAGAACTGTCAGACTGACTGTGGCAGTGCAATATTTTATCAAAGACTGTTTATTACAAAGTGTTATCAATAGGACAAAGTGTTTTTTTGGTTGTTTTTTTTTTATTAATCTGAACTTTCCATTCCCGTCTTGTGAAAAAGAAAACTTTTACAAAACACTTCCCGGTCGAACCAGTGTTCGTGCGCGTTATAACTCTATAATAAATGTTTTATCAAAGTGCAATTAAACTGTAAGATTCACTGTATTTCTCGAACGACAACAAAAATAATGAAAGACATTCGTACACGTTGACGATTTATACATTAAAATTAAAAAAACTTTTATTGTGATATATTGTGATTTCTCGATGTCTGCTTAGAACTGTCGAGCGTGATGGTAAAAATGTGATTAAAGAATGATTATATGTATTGTTTCCGGGGACTCAATATTTCTCATACCGATCGTCTGCTGTGCGAAGGAAAATACAAATTATGTTATATATATCGACTAATGGTTTTATTTTATTGAGTTTTTTTTTTACTACGACTAACCGACACTACGATAGAATGATTTGTTTCGTGGCACGATTTTGAGTTACCTGAGATTTGCATCGACCGCTTTCTGAAATGTTTGCGATACCGAGCAGGTTTCGAAACTAACACTAAAACAAAGTCTGACGAAATCATTGGCATTAGAGACTTACGTTTATTTTACTGGATTTTTGAATGTCCGACCGTTTGGAATCTCTAGTTAAGTATTATTTTATTCAATTACTCGAAATGTTCCGTCGCCGATTTATTAAATGACAACACTGTTACTACTTTTAGAATCAAATAAAAAAAATGTTTGCGACTGCAAAGAGGTATGTTTTTGTTATGTCGCCACATTTGATTCAATTGTATTCTTTTTGTGTGTACAATATTAAAAGTGAAACTCTACAAAATCAAATATTCAGAAACAGTTCAGGAAGTATTTTTTGTAACCTGTTTAACTATAGATTTTGCCACTTAATGACCGTATATCCGATAGTTATAGACTCTCGCTTAATTGAATTGGATCGTGATCAAGAAATTAAAGTTATTCCGTATTCCAGTTGGTCCAAAAGTATTGAAAATAACAAATTATTTGAGAAAAACTTCTATATTCAGTACGAAAATATATTGAGAGCATTTTTTTTATAAATGACAGTCCTTATTTGAGAATTTATTATCAGTACAAAAACCAATTTACATGTGAATATAATGTAACAAATTCTTCTTGTAATTTCTGACAATTAATAATTGCAATTAGGCGAGCTTGTAAATCAGAGTCTGTGGCACCAAAATGTACGTAAATATATTTTTTTTAATAAAAACGGCTCAAAAACACCCGCTTCGAAAGTGTCGTCACACGCTCAACGTAGTTTATTGAACTGTCATTCGAACAACAAACGTTTTTATTTCTGAACCTCATCCCCGTCACGGATGTATCGATTTTAAACAATAAAATTACTGCGTGTATTTTGAATCATTATAATAAAATAAGCAAACCAAACCAGATTATATAAAATACATATTCATATATTTATAACATTCATATATTTAAAATACAAAGATTCATATACAAAATTTCACTCATTGACTTACTGGAATTTTTGAAAGTATCGTATTTTATAAGGACGGTTGCTTTGTTCTTTGTATATTAATTAATAAATTGACATGTTAATCAATGCATAGTGTGTATCTCTTTTTCGTTCCATGTGATACCTATTTACTGTGTATAATTTCTTCTCTGACTTCATTTTATACAATGGCCAGTGGTGGGACTCGACGAGACCGCAATAACTCACGCCTAATAATTCCTGAGCTTATTGATCTGTTATCTTTACTGTCTCATTAAAAGGAAAATTTAAATCGTTCAGATAAATACAGCCTGTCAAAATTTGGCTTATTCAATGCTGAGTGAGTTGTTAGGTTTTCTGTATATGCCTGGAACTTTTTGGAAGTCTTTACAAACTTCGCTGTGTAAACGTTACGACCGTAAAATTGAAAAATGAATAGTTGTCGATATACAAAAGGCGGTAAGGAAATATTTTAACAAAATTGAAGTATTAGAATTGCACTTTTTGTTTTGTTATAAGCTGACAATGAACCGGTTGCTGAAAACAGAATCCCACCACTAATAGATAAATGTAAAATCAAAAATATGTATGTGTTCTTAGTTTATGTAATATTGAATATACCAATAGATGTTGCAAATGCAAAATTGTGTCAATTACCAACACTAAAATGTATTTTTTATAATTTAACAAAACACTAATTGACCAACCAAGTGTTGTATGTTCATTTTTTGGGTTTTTTTTAAATTAAATTCTCTGAAACATTGTTGTTTCTTTGTGATTATAATAGTAAATTTCATTTGTCGTGCACGTCATTTGATTTTTGCATTTTACTGTATCAAAATCATGACATGACTTGTACAATGTTTACGGTGCGTGTTTACAATAAACGTACCGACGAACGCTTACTATGAAAATTAATTGATGTCGTCTCGTTAACACGCTGCAAGTAGCGTCTAAATGCCAAGCACCGCTTCTTTACTTATTTTAGAGCATTGCATTGTTCGGCATCGTCTTGCTGAAAATGGACAAATTTAACAAAGAAAAGTTTTCAATTTAATCAGTTAAAACAATCATATATTATTTATATTTTCAATGCCAGTTTAATTAGATCGACTTAAATTATTGTCTTTTATTATTATTTTGATGACGGAAAGGGATTTTTTGATTTTGACGTGAGCTTACAAACTTGGTTGGTTTTTTTCGGTGCCCTCTTTTATTTTGTTCAATACCAGTAATGGATGTCTAATTAAAATTGCTATTATAGTTACTGTGCTCAATAATCTCTGTAATCTAAGTGTATTTGTTTTGAAGTGGAATCAAAAAACGATTTCACATTATCGTTTCTCATTTTAAAAGAACAATAATTTCGTTGAATGATTCTGTATGTGCAACTGGCTCGGACCAATATGTGTGATAGGTAGTAAAGTATTTCGATATTGTTGTAAATGTATATTTTTTGGCGGAGTAATAATGAGTGAACTGCCGCCTCTTTTTTTGAACGCGTAATGCAAAATTAGTCTATATGTGACAACCGTCGATAGAATTTTTTATCTCCGTAGAAAGCTTTCCGTGCTGTAAGGTTTATTTTTCACAATATTACTACGAATTCAATCAAACGGATGATAATAAGAAGTTTATATAAATCATTTTTGTTTTTTTGTCTACTGTTTTTTTAGTGAAAAAAAAGAGGAATAATGTACAATAGTCCCTTGATGTTCATAGTGGATAATGAATTTAAAATATGACAGTAAAACTTTAAATAACCCACCAATCTATAGGTAAATCTATAGATTCCCATTTTATAGAATTTTCCCCTAGCTAATTGAACTTCATTAAAATAAAATCATCAGTAAAATTAATCAATGTTGCCATCAATAGCTTTTAACTTAGTGATACATTTATTTCTTATATAAACACAATACACTTATTTACTAAATGTCAGTACAAGTCCATCCGTGCACTTTAAACGCCTGAAGATGCCGAAAGGCGAAATCCAGGTCATCAGTGACGAAACATGTGTGAATGAACATAATTTGAACGATTCAAATTTTGCTAACATGGAATATTTTAAATCAACAGCTTAAAACATAAAATCATTACACAAAAACATTTTTATATCTAGTTTTGAGTGGCATCCTTCATTGAACTATCTTTAATAAACACAATTTATTACTTGTCAAAATTCATTAAATGTTTTGCCTCCAAGGAACTATCGTACTATATATTTTCGTACAACCACCAGACCTTACAAAACAGTGGCCGCTTTTTAATAATTAATTATTTCATCAAATGAATGAAAAAAAAAAGAAATGAATGTGTCAAGTATAATAACTATTAAAATATAATAATCTCATTGTAGCCGATTCTACACCTAACTGCTTTAAAATATTCTCATATTAACATTAAAAGACTGATCCTTCGATTGGAACTAGAGAGTGAATTGTTCACCATCAGATATGAACATATCAGATGTGAAATTTCCTAAAGTGAAACGTTTCTTAGAAGGAAATTTTATTTTTCTTTCCAAATGCTTAACCAAAGTCTAAATTATATCAGTTTTTTTTTCACTGAAATCAACATTCTTGATAATAAAACGCCGTTAAAATAACATCTCACCAGAGGAATGCTATTTAACCTTTTAATTATCAATGACAGACTTGTATTATTACTGCAACATAGACGAATAATAAATAAATGTTTACAGTTCGTCATGTAATATTTCTTTGTTAAAAGGTTAATAAATCATCAGTGAAATTGCGGTACCGGTTGGCTGAAACCTCCGAATGAACAGTCGAATTTAAGTGTTTAATTATGTTTTTCTTACGAGTGTCTGGTCCTTACGGATTCGGATGGAAAATATCGTCCAAATTTCTGAAAAAGTCCAAAAGTTACGACTAGTAATTTAAATATTCCATGTTTTTTCGATAAAATAATAACGAATGTAACGAAAATTTCAAAGTAATCCTTTGAGGGCCAAGTGTCAGTTGTAATAAATTTTTTGACACCTCAGATACTATCCAACCATTTCTGTTTCATTTTTTTTTTATTAAAAGGGAACCACTAAACTCAAACAATCTGTTTACGCTAGAAAATAAATAATTGTGTAAAATAAAATAATTGTATAAAATCATAATACATTGTAATTTTGCTTGCAAGTTTTAACATGTGTTTTGTAAACATTGAAAGTGTCAGATGAAAATCGTTTATTGAAATGATAACAGCTCAATGTGCTCATTTGATGTTCCTTGAAAAAAATGTTGTGGCACGTTTACTATTTTCTATCATTACTTTTCAATCGTTCTCTTTGTCAATTTTGTTTCTGTGCAAGGAACATGATTGTACATTTGGCGCTCAGAGGGTTAACTATGTAGAATATTTCACTATGATTTGTTGGACTGAAGTTAATATAAAAGGACAGTATTACGGTAGATACCTACTATTGAGGTTTTTATTTACAAAAACGTTTATGACTTCAAAAATGAAAATATAGAATGTAGCGAAAAACAGGTTATTAGGTTAACTCGTCAATCAAGCGTTAATGATAGGTAGGTAATGTTAGGTTTGTAAAAAAAATAATCTTGAAGTGGGCTTGATTTTCTCATTCGTTCACTATTAGCTAGCCGCTACTTAAATATAAATGATTAAAAAATATTTGACGGTTAAGATCTGATAAGTTGTTATTTAAAATAAGGTTAATTGGCACTGTTTGACGACTTCATGTTGCTGGCTGCATATAGAATATTCGATGTGGACTCCTTTATTATTGGGCAAATTAAAATGAAATATCTTCGCTTCGATGAACACTTTCATTAAGTTTTCAGATGCGCTCGATCATTTGTCTATTGATTTTCGTGTTTGATAGTTGATTGTTTTTTGTATTAGCAAAGGTTTTTACATGGTCGTATGTGTATGTCATGCTAGGGTTAATTAAGACCAAGTGTTGAGGATTTTTCAAACTATAATATTAACTTTACACATTTAAATGTATTTTCATCCACTTTCACACAAACTTTCAATCAGAATTTTAGTCATCTTGTCACTTTATGTCAACATCTGAGGACCATACATTTATGTCTAAGAATCCTTCCTGTATTTAAATAATTTTTATTTGAAAAAAATATGTTATTTCTACTGATATTGCTTGTTTCATTTGTGTCTATTGTCAAACATCTTGTATGACATACGTATATGACTGTGTAATATCCATCTTAGAATTTTATATCATTGATAGTTTTAGTAATATATGTGTACAAAGAGCGCCCTCTGATGATAGGCTCCGGGTGTTATAATTGAGAAGATTATTAACATTAGAATGTAATTTGAAAAATACAAATCATCGGTAAGTTTGAATTTTTAAGATTGGCGTAAGATTGGCAGTCGGGAGAATAGATCTGCTCCTTTATGAATAAAAATGAAATGTAATGGAACCGAATTCACATAGGTTTACAGCATATGTTTTTTTTCAATAAGTTTTTTATAACATCGTTAACTCTGCAAATCTTTTAAGTTTTAACACCAGATAAGTGGCATAATTGAAAACTTATTTGAATTCTTTATCCCACGATTTCTTTGATTTGAATCTGTGAAGTCTGACACAGGACAAGAATGACTACTGATTAAAACAACATCATTAATTTTATGAATAGTTATATAAATAGTTTTACTGAATATTCGTAAATACTGATTTTTCGTTGATTATGATTTTATTTAAGTAATGAAATATTTTATGTTGGCCTGTTTAGCCTGGCGGTAATCCTCCGCTTAACAAGAAGAAGGCTTTGGGCTCTAATCTTGACATGATCGACATCTAATTTTGTTTATTTTAATCTTAAATTTGTGATCTTGAACATAGGTTTAAATGATGTATTTTCTCTTCGAGTTGATCTCGAGTGAAGATTTGGCGATTGACTATAATGCCATATTTTCTTAACAATATTTAAGTGTGTCTACAGTTTTTTTTGTGCCTGACAGTGTCTAAGGAGCATCCACTCGTAATTGAATTTGATGAATTGAAATACCCAGCACTATTGACTCTGAGAACAATGATATTCTTGATTTACTTTAAATTTCAAGTTTTGTGTACGATCTATAAGTGTGCATTGAGCCAAAATGTTATTGAAAGATTTGCAAAGTGAGATGATGGTGACATTTTAGTTGTTTAAAAAAAATGTTGGCTTATGAACGCCTGATAGTTAACTCGACTTTAAATACAGTGTAATTTGTATTATCGATTCAGAGTGGAAACAGAAGAGGCCTCGTTTGTCTTTTTATTTTCAATCGAATGTATCCTATTAACCTTCTTATATTAGTGGACATTAACATAACCACGTATGATTGTAATTTGTTATCAAACGATGTATTCAATCAATATTGTCTTGTGATTACCGGTATTTAATGGTAAATGATTTTACTGCCACTAGAATAATAACATTTTGTCAATATGCTGCTGACAAACCATTTTAAACGAGTATATTAATGTGTGATTCGTTATAATATTAGCCTCTGTAAGCAGGATATCATGTTACTCATCACAAAATTTTTAGAATATATTTTGGAAAGAATATTCAATGACACTGGAACACTTTCAAATATGCTGGCAACAACATTCAACATAATTTTAGTTAATATTGAAAGACACATTGACCATACTTTATCATAGTAAGCATTTGAAGTTTTTCGAAGTGGCAATTTAATTTATTTAAAATTGGAACTTGATGTGCATTTGTTATTTTTTATTATTAAACTTCAATAGACAATCAAAGAGATCTTTATTCTTATAACAATTTATTAAAATTCACTATTTGAAATAAATATATCATTATATTCAGTCGACAGATTAAACTTAATATTTATGTTGTGGTTTGACACATCGAAACGAGTCTTTTAACCAAATAATATTGAATGTGGATTGTAGAGTTTAATTTAAAAAATCATTCTTTAACCGAAATTAACAACTGAAATACGGAATTTTTCATAAATTTAATAAGTTCAATGCAACATTCAAATGAAATGTTTAAAATATAAAATGATACTAGAGGTTGCAATACAATGTTTACTTACATTCACATTCCCTCTAAGCCGAATGGTTAGCTGCGCGGAAAATTCAAAGGCTGCGCGGACCGATCAAATATTAATTGAACAACTGTCTTGTAGTGCACGGGGTCTTCCCAACTGCTGCGCGGCCGCGCACGAGCACAGCTAAGAGGGAACGTTGCTTACATTATGATGATAATTTCCGGCATATTTAATTGTGTTCGCCGTAAATATAACAAAACATTGATATAATAAATAGTAAAAGTATGGACATAAATCAAATTCAGTGTAATTGAAAAACTGGTGGATCACAGCTTAATATTATATTTTTGTATTTTCTTAGAAAACATATTACACAAGTTACTATAATGTCTTCGACGGTGGGCTTGAAGCCTACATAATAATAACTATTATTACAAATCGACATATTTGTGAACATGATCTCTCATTATAGCAATTGCATAAATTAAGTATGTTAGGATATCTAACGTAGATATATTTTCAGCTCATGTAATTTGTTCATGTATGAGATAAATAAACATTAAATCACTGATTTCTTTTTTATTTCCTGTTTATTGTTTTTTTACCTTTTTATTAGTCATTACCTAGTAAGAGTATCTGGATTTAAAGTAAGTGGTATTAATCGACATATTTTAGACGGATCTGACGGGTTCGAGTCACAGTATGAACAGCATGGGTGTTTATGATGTCTAAAAATTCCCTCATGCCTTTTCATTCTAAAATAATAAGCCGTAGTGAAAGTGATTAGTTAACCACTAGTTTTAATATTTACATAGCAAAACACTGAGACTAGTAACAACTCTCATCTCAAATGTTGCTAAGAAGAATGATGTTTGCGAGTCGGAGGTTATGTTAAAAAAAAATATTGTTGTCCAATAAGTTTGAGAAAATTCTTGCCCCGTGGTGCCAGAATACCTATTGATGAATCCAAAACAAAATTTCGAATGGTTAAATAAATTTGTAACATAAAAAGATATGATATGATAGTATTACAAATACGACAAAGGTATGATAATATTACAGAATTTCCCACATTCATATTTTCTTCTGAGGAACTCTTAAAAAGCGATGAATGAAGCTCTCTTTTAGGGTGTTCACTGTCAATACTTGGTGGAAAGGCATTATATTAATAAAAACACAATAATCCTTTGTACTTCATTCCACTTTATTTAATATGTCAGGACCGGTTTCGCTCATTACGAGCATCGTCAACTGATAAGAAATATAATTTAACAGTGCTATTTATACAAAAATGAACAGTTATAAACAACAATTGGCATTGAAAAGAAAATACCAATTACATTAAAAGTGATTCTAAAATAGCACAAAATTAAAATGTTTAACACATCTAACATATAATTAAAAAGTCATCTCAGATTAATAAATTTAGAATGGGAATTGAAAGTAATTACAAACATAATTAAAATTTGGGAATTCTTTGACAAAGTGATACAATGAAAATAATGACAATAATATAGTGAATAGGCTTAATGATAGTTAAGAAAATTTCCCCGCTTCCAAGTAGTTGGTAAGTGTACATACTTAAACAAAATCGACAGCCAGGAAGATTCTGAAAAATAATTTTTTCAAAGACCATATCAATTCTAACAAAGATATATATATATATATATATATATACATACCTATATATATTTTAAATTATATAAAAGAATAGTTAACAAGGGCTAATGCAATGGATAAAGTAACGGGGAACTAGCAAATATTAATTGATCGTTCAAAAGATCTGAATCAGGTAAAAATTTGAATCTATTGATTTCTAGGATTTCCTGTTTGTCTAGTTTGACAGACTTGTTATTTAAATGTAGAACTTTAAAATTTCTACTAATATCGAAAGTGTGATTATTTTGAAACAGATGGTTTCCAAATGAAGACTGTTCATCCCCTTTCTTAGCACAACTCAAATGCTCTTTGATTCTAATATTAAACGATCTACCTGTTTGACCAATATATTTGGCTTTACAGGAATCGCAGTTGAGTAAATATATACCGCTTTGGTTCAAAAAGTTTAACTTATCTTTAGAATTAACTAAAACACGACTCAAGTTGAGTGTGTTATAAAAGGTTACATTCAATTTATTTCTATCAATTTTCCTAGCGATTTTTTCTGTAACTCTACCCAAGTAATTTAATTTAACCCACTGTTTTATAACAACAGGTTTATCCAACACCAGGCCAGAGCTAACATTTAAAAGAGCAAGTTTTTTAGTTTTATTAAATAAAAGACGATCTACTATATCCGTAGCATAACCATTGTTAACTGCTATTCGTTTAATGGTTTCTAATTCTAAATCAAAATTTGCTTTAGTCATCGGAATCATTAGAAGTCGATGAATAAAACAATGGAAGGTAGCTAATTTATGCGAAATATGATGTCTAGAAGAACTACTAATAATATTGTCGCTGTAAGTCGTTTTTCTAAAAATTTTGAAAGTATGACGATTATTTACTATTTCAATAGTTAAATCTAAAAAGTTGATTTTATAAATTAAATCGGTCTTAAAAAGATAATTATTCCTTTTCCATGTAAATGAAATTAGTGCCAAAAGAAAATCAGATATTTATTCAAGTACCTACTTCAGCACATTCACTGTTTTTTTTTTTGCTCACATCTGTGAGGGTGTCGCGGAGATGAATGGTTTAGTATAATTATAATTAATTTGTTACATTGTGTTTAACTTATTTTGTGATAAAAGATTATGTGGTGGGTGTAAGGTTTTATTCCTATAATTTGCCTGCCAAATGAAAAATCCTTTATTATTAAAGTTTATTGAATATTACATAGTTTCTGTTTGAACTGGAATTCGAGCCAGCGGTGGGCTGCCAACAGCCGATGCGCCAAATATTTTAAAGTCGATGAGAAGTAAGTCGCTCGATGTATATACATAGTATGAGAGAATGCACAACCAAAGAAATGCAACAATAATTCCGATACGTTGTATTCTGACATTTTGAACTTAACATAGATAAAGTAGTTCGTGGAATGGAGGGATGCTTTTACTATGTTGTAGCATTCTGTGTTGTCCAAACGACAACAAAATCTGTCATTAATAGATAATCTTCAGACATAACGTATTTCAGAAATATTGTCTCTGCAGTGCTGTTCCATTCATGTTTATTGACTTTCATATCATACATCAAAGTTTCCGTCTACTGATGTACACATCCATGACCACTCCCAATCTGAAAATAATGGACTCTTTGTAAACTATCTCAACAGAAACTGTTTTACAAGAACGGGTCATATTTCAATCGCTCATTCTATATTTCCAGAGGTAGATGGAAGCAGATGAAAAGATAGAGCTAATAAAACATTAGTATTTTATTGTATTATGTAGATGGGTAAAAGATAGAGCATACACATTAATGATTTTAGACCCTCATCTATACATCGATAGAAAATTCAATGTATTGAAAAAATTTGAAAGGGATTCCATTTTGTTACCTTACTTAGCAACAAGATCGATATCGAATAGCACGAACTCTTAAAAGCTTTGTCCATGTTGCTTCAACATCTACAAAGTTACAGCCGAATCTATCAAAAATATTTTAGATAACAATATAATATATAATTAACACATGTCCACTTAAACCAAATGAAAGTAAAAAGATTTAAGGCAGTTTAGGTAAGTAATATGGTACTGGATGTTTTTGTTTTTTGAAAGATAATCTAAATCACAGTTTCTTAACCGGGGGGCAGGTGATTCCCCTGGGGGGCCACAGCATGTTCCAAGGGGGGGGGCAACAGTGAAAAAATAATTTTAGGGGAGCCACAGCACAGTTTTTGGCATTCACGGACAAATCTTGAAATAGCTAAAAAAATAATAACGTCTCGCGTCTTTTCATTTTAGGAAATCCGTAAATTCCTTGGTAAAATCTGCCAGCGAGCAAAAATTTCAAGGATTTGAAAATAATTTTAGAATCTTTCAACTTCTCAATTTGTCTCGAAAAACTATGCTTTTACAAAAAATGGGTAAGGGGGCCATGGAAAAATATGAGACTCAAAAGGGGTCACGGCCCAAAAAGGTTGAGATACTATGATCTAAATATCGTATAAAATAGTCTATAATATTCAAGAATAAGTTGAAGTATAGCAACACTACTTTATTACTTTTAAATTGTCTATGCTACTGTCACTACTGTCATATGTCAAAGTATACTAGTCTATGCATATGTCATTAATTTATTTAGTTGTCACTCTGTTCTTGACAAATTAAATATTAAATAATGGAACTTCAAGACATTCCATACAATAAATCGGAGTATGTGGAAACGGTATGCTTGGGTGATGCTTATTATTTAATGTGTATATATTAAAATTATTTATTTTCTAGAAATTGCGCAAAAATATAGTGATGATGTTGATGTATTATAGTTTATGTACTTTTAAGATCATGTTCAAATGACACAAGAAAACTGAGTGATCTATCATCGCTTTTGTTCGCTTTGTTTTGATATGCGATGTGTCAAATTATTAGAAATTATTTAGCAACTGCAAAAGTGTTGTGACTCAATACCAGCAGTAAAAGATTGCTTTGTTTTTTAAGGCATCCGGAAATAAAGTGAGCAGACAAACTGTGTTATGCGGCTCACAAAACATTGTACTTCACGGCAAAGTTATCGTCCAAAGTGATGCCATTATAAGAGGTGACTTGGCGAGTGTTAAAACTGGAAGGTTTTGTATTATTAGCAAAGGAGCGGTAATTAGGCCGCCATTTAAGAAATTTAGCAAAGGGTAAGCATATTTGAGTCTGCAAAATGAACATAATCGGTAAATGTGCTTTTACAGCATGCTACTCGTTATCTACCTGAAAAAAATATCTAAATGTCACAAAATAATGCAGTGTCGTCTTTTGGCGTAAGTTTACTATTATTAACAATCTATTTTGTTTCAACTTCAACACCTTAATTTTATATGTTGTATAATAATAAAAATAATAAAAGATTTTTATTATAATGCCATTCCACCAAGTATTGACAGTGAACACCTTAAAAGTGTGTTGTATTAATTAAAAATCATAATATTGCTAAAACTACAAAAGGCCTGTGTCCATATTTCTTTCAATTGAGTCGTTTTCCGCACCCAAATTTATGCTTGTTATAATAAGAAAAATATGCAACGAACAAATTTCAAAATTCACCAAAAATACAAACTACAATTGTTGTATTCTCTTACAAATTCACCTCATAATATTGACTAGTAATTTACAAGTGTCGCCCAACATGTTTGGCTGCGAACTTACATAACATTATATATAAAACATAACATTGTCAACTGGTAGCAGTTATTTAAGATGACGTTGATTTAAATTTGTTTATTTTGTTTTCAGCGTTGCCTTTTTTCCACTGCACATGGGAGATCATGTCTTTATAGGAGAGAACTCTGTTCTTAATGCAGCCGTTGTGGGATCGTATATTTATATTGGAAAAAATGTCGTAATTGTAAGTTGAGCTTACTAATAAACATAATTGTAACTTTATTTTCTTTCTCAACTAATCCACAAAAGCATATTATCACTGTATATTCATTAACTCTTATATGAATTTCATTTCAATAACTGTTGCGAACATTATGGGTTGAATAACAAAGTTATCAAATTCAATTTAACATTAACTTCTATTTTTATCAACTGAAAATACTCAAGGTAAGTGAAATCAGTTGAAATTTTTGATAAAATTGTTGTATTTTTTAATATTAACTATTTAATATTAACAACATCATAAAAATTTCTTATGCATTATCTTTGTTTTTCAGGGAAGAAGATGTGTTCTCAAAGACTGTTGCATGATCGAAGATGGAGCAGTGCTTCCGGCCGAAACTGTTGTCTCAAGCTTTACCCGATACGGAGGCTCACCGGCGCGATTAATCTCTGATCTTCCAGAAGTCACCCAAGACTTGATGGTCGACTTTACTAAGAATTATTATCAGCATTTTGTTCCCGCAAAAGTCTGATTCTAAAATATATGACAAAATTGATATAACCTAACTTATTATATTGTAATAATAGCTTTAATAATATTTTTTACTTTTTGCTTATTTGAAATAAATAAATTTTATTTTGTCCACTGCAATAAATGATGTAAGTTTTATTTAAACCTGCTGTTTTGTTATATTATTAACTCACTTTTAGGGTGTTCACTGTCAATACTTGGTGGAAAGGCATTATATTAGTAAAAACACAATATTCCTTTGTACTTCATTCCACTTTATTTAATATGTCAGGACCGAATGAAAATAATGACATTAATAATGATGTCATTATTAATGTCATTATTTTCATTGTATCACTTTGTCAAAGAATTCCCAAATTTTAATTATGTTTGTAATTACTTTCAATTCCCATTCTAAATTTATTAATCTGAGATGACTTTTTAATTATATGTTAGATGTGTTAAACATTTTAATTTTGTGCTATTTTAGAATCACTTTTAATGTAATTGGTATTTTCTTTTCAATGCCAATTGTTGTTTATAACTGTTCATTTTTGTATAAATAGCACTGTTAAATTATATTTCTTATCAGTTGACGATGCTCGTAATGAGCGAAACCGGTCCTGACATATTAAATAAAGTGGAATGAAGTACAAAGGAATATTGTGTTTTTACTAATATTATTAACTGCTTGAGAAGCACTTAACTGAGATATTAACTGACAAAAAGTAGTATATGGTCGCCCGCTATGGTCTAGTTGGTTAGAACTTTCTCTACCGACCAGGTGGGTCTGGGTTCGATCCCCGGAAGGTCAATGTCAAATTTAGATATTTAAATTTAAGACCTAAGACTTGGGTGTTTGTGATGTCAATTTACCTCGTGTTTATCTCGACTGACTTAAAATACCAACATTCTCATTGAGTTTTTCTCGTATAATCTTTCAACTTTAAAAAATCACTAAACCACCCATTCTTCATATGATGCCGTGACCACTTTGGTTGCATTATAATTTTCCATAGATTCCACTATGTCTGCAGATTGGCAGGGCTGACAAATCTGACTGATGGTCATATCATCTTGAACCATGTCTCAGTATTCTCAAAGAACATGATCAGCATCTTGATTCATATTCAGGACCGTCTACTTACCACAGTTGGAAAAGCCTGATAATGAAGTGTTGTTTATATGCAAGTATTTTCAGTTAAGTTAAAAGAACTTGTGATCCTTTTAAGTGCCGCAAGTATTAGTTTGGCGGCACCAAGCAGGCCGTGAATTTCTTAGAATAATAAAACATAATAAACATATCCTCTTTTGTAAAAATATTGAAAGTATATCATATAAAGACTTACCAAATAAATACACAGAGTGTCGTTTGTGCCGCCATGATCATAGAACATTTCGCAAACTTAACTATATATAAACCTAATTGGATACTTAAGTTTTATTTTAAAGTATATAAAATCACAGCAAAAAATCATGATTAAACGGTAAGACGGTTTCCAACATATCCAAAAATATTATGTAGTCTACAAAGAGTCATGCATTTTCCTTAACTGCATAGTGGCGCATTTTGGTTGCCTTACTCTTTTTGAAATCAATGGAATATTGGTAATATTTTATAATTTGACACTTTTAAGTATTTCACTACCATTCTAAGAGACATCTCTGTGTGAAAAAATACTTGTTTTTTTCAAAAAATTTAAAGCCTTATCACTATTATCTCAAAACTTAATAATTGTGGGTTGGACAAGTGTGATTCTGTTGCACAGATTTATAATGAAAATAAAAACATACGCCATCTGTGAGGAAAAAAGTAATTAGATTTAAAAGCTTTTAATATAATTTAGCAGATGGTAGTAGTAATATTTTGTATTTTTTTGGCAGTAGAATTAATATGAGCCTTCAAGTGAAGTGATTTAGCAGTAAATTGGTAGAACTTTTCTATTGGACTTGAAAGTAAAATCGTATGTTTTGTTTATTTTTTGGTGGATTGCGTAGCTTTATTTTAGGAATATAACACTATTACAGTGTATATTAACCAGTGGCGGTTCTAGGTACTGGGCTAGGTGGGCTAAGCCCGACCTGCATTTTCCACCCAAAACATTAGATGGCTGAATAAAAATGAACAGCAATTCGGCCGCTGAACAAAATAAATACATTTATAAGCGTAACTAACCTTTCCCAAATGAATATAATATCTTTGTTTTAATTTTCCTCTGTCAATATAAGACAATGTTACGTCTACCTACAATCATATTCTCGATTGTGTTTTGTATTACAATTTTAAACTGAGCAGGCATAAAAAAACAATAACCCTATAAATACTTCACAGGGAACAGGAACGTTACGTCACTGGCAACACCACTCAGGGGCTAGCGGCCGTTAAGTCCGTAACCACAGACAATATCATGACATATTTCTTTACACTGGGGCGCAATCAAGCACGATTAGATTTTTTTTGTATTTGTATGTACGGAAACGTCATCAAACACAAAGAATAGTGTTTCAATCTGTCAAGTTTCTGTTGATCGTTGGGGGCTGATTTGATTCAGCCCATTACGCATACTTATGCATTGAAACACAAAACCAATATCGTTGTATTGTATGAAAGTGACAGGTATTGACATTCAGTGACAGCAAGTGACAGTTCTATACTGCTTTTAGTAGGTACTTGTTATTTCACTTTGAAAGAGACGAATTTAAGGATTCCGTGTTATTATTCTATTATTTCTTAGTTACATTAGCATTGATTTTATTATATAAAAATTTATGCATTGCAGTAGTGTCGTAATATTTGTTAATTTGCTTGTAGATTAATGTATAAAGTGAAGTGGAAATATGCTTTTCTCTAGCCCACCCAAGATTTCAGGTCAGGAACCGCCACTGATATTAACTGAGCTCACTTCACTTTTATTAAACTTTAAAATTTGTAGAATATCATAACGTTTTGAGTTTGAAAAATTCGCCAAACGAAATGCGAGATAAGACTTATTTATGAGCGAAAAAAGAAATATTCAACAAAAACAATCAATTGGGATAATATATGGGACTGGCAATAAATAATATTTAAATGGTAGATCGCAGTGGCGGTTCCTGACCTGAAATCTTGGGTGGGCTAGAGAAAAGCATATTTCCACTTCACTTTATACATTAATCTACAAGCAAATTAACAAATATTACGATACTACTGCAATGCATAAATTTTTATATAATAAAATCAATGCTAATGTAACTAAGAAATAATAGAATAATAACACGGAATCCTTAAATTCGTCTCTTTCAAAGTGAAATAACAAGTACCTACTAAAAGCAGTATAGAACTGTCACTTGCTGTCACTGAAAGTCAATACCTGTCACTTTCATACAATACAACGATATTGGTATTGTGTTTCAATGCATAAGTATGCGTAATGGGCTGAATCAGATCAGCCCCCAACGATCAACAGAAACTTGACAGATTGAAACACTATCCTTTGTGTTAATGACGTTTCCGTACATACAAATACAAAAAAAATCTAATCGTGCTTGATTGCGCCCCAGTGTAAAGAAATATTGCATGATATTGTCTGTGGTTACGGGCATGAGGAATTTAGCCCCTGAGTGGTGTTGCCAGTGACGTGTTCCAGTTCCTGTTCCCTGTGAAGTATTTATAGGGTTATTGTTTTTTTTATGCCGGCTCACTTTAAAATTGTAATACAAAACACAATCGAGAATATGATTGTAGGTAGACGTAACATTGTCTTATATTGACAGAGGAAAATTAAAACAAAGATATTATATTCATTTGGGAAAGGTAAGTTACGCTTATAAATGTATTTATTTTGTTCAGCGGCCGAATTGCTGTTGATTTTTATTCAGCCATCTAATGTTTTGGGTGAAAAATGCAGGTCGGGCTTAGCCCACCTAGCCCAGTACCTAGAACCGCCACTGGTAGATCGAGGAAATTAGTAAATCAGGGAATGGTTAATGTTGATAACGATTGATGTTGTTGCTACACGCAAACAGTTTTCAAAATGCTCATCAGTGATTCGTGTTCTCATTTGAGATTTAATATACTTCATTCAACTAAAAAGCTGTTTCCAAATAGCAAGATCATCGATAGAGCATGTTTGTAAAATGCAGGATATTTCTCCTTGTCCAAATATGTTTTGTAAAACTATTCCAAGCCAACCTGATTGAATTTCTCCTTGAACTGTGCAACACATTTCACTATGTTCTATTAGTAAAATTCTGACAATAAATTCACGTTTACAGAGAATGGCGTTTCAAATGCAGCAAAAGGTTGTCACGATAGTTAAATCAATGTATTAAGATACTTCCATATATGAGATATGATACAAACTATACACGTTGGAATGTTCTTTTGGTGGCTTTATCTACACTGAAAGAAAAAAATGTGTGCATAAGCTCTGCGGGCCACGGGTTGGCTACCCTTGGCTTAGTGGTTCCCCATAACCTTAAATGTCACAATTTTTTTTTACTAATTTTCCAATTTTATCAAATAATCAGGACCTTGACAAAATTTTGTTATAAGAAAAGATAATGATGATTTATTTTTATAAATATAATGAGTTTCCACCAAAACTTGATAGGTAGCTAACTCTATAAAAATATTAAGTCAAAGTGCCTGCACGCTGCTGAATTAATCAAGTAATTGCACTGTAATTCAGTGCAATGACTTGATCATAATCAACAAATTCAAGCAGGATGTCTCTAATTTAAACAAGTAATCATCCTCAAATTGGATTTTGAGAAATGCTTCTATTAAGAATATTGCAAATTATGCAAAAAATTGGTTTAACAATTTTTTAATGTGCAGAAAATTACTACTGTATTCAAACAATCAAGCGAATAAGTCTTTTCATGATTTGAACTAAGATTATAAAACTGTGTAAAATATATTTTATTAATATCAGTTCTCTCAGCCTAAGACGGTTTGTCTTTTCATAATCTTGAAGGTAAGAGATTGTTGGGCTATAATGTTTGCCTACCTGGCTGTGAAACTTTTAAGAGATTTCATGAATGAACTCTCTGAATAAATGGTAGATATTTTCAAGTCACTATGAAGCAGCGAGATGCGCATGCACCGCAGGGCGTTACATATTTGTCGCAGAGATTTATTTTGTACAATCTGAAGAGTCTTCATATTGAAACATCTTGCTTATCCAAGATATTACTGATGGGCATTCAGACTATTGACGTCTGTTGTCTAGTTGGTGAAAGCTTTGCTTGAGATTTGATGTCAGTGCAATGATAGGATAAGAAAAAACACTCTTGAGTTGTTCACTGTTAATACTTATTTGGTGAAAAACATTTTATTCCAAAAGAAAAATCACTTTTTGTATGTATCGATTTCGTATTTATTTAAATGATCTGATATGATAATAAATAAATGTGGAATTAGAACCAGAGTTTTTTTTTTTTTTGAATATTGACAGGTTTCAGAATATAAGTGTCTTTTAATGATGATGAATTATTATTTAAATTTAAAAATACTAATAATTATAATAATAATTATAAAAAAATAACCTGTTTATGATATATTTCGTGATGGAGGTATTTGACATGAAATATTGAAATATCTTTGTCAAATTCAATGATTTACTGAAAAAATATGTACTTTATTTTGATTTTAAGATAAAACATTTTAGGACCACAACATTTTAAATCGCGGGCTATGGGCTGTGTATCTCTGGCTTAAAACTAATTATAATCAAACTGAAATAAACTATCTACTGACGTCTGCACACTGATAATTTCAATGAAATACATTCGGAAAAGTCAACCTCATTAATATTTTAAGATTTCGACTGAAGATGCTTGGTGGAATTTCAATATTAAATTTGAATCGTTCAAATTATGTACATTCAGACAAGTTTTGTTACTCAAGTTCATCCGTGCACTTGAACACCTGAAGATGCCAAAAGGTGAAACCTGGGTCGTCAGTGACAAAACTTGTGTGAATGTACATAATTTGAACGATTTAAACTCATTAATATTATTAACCGTCCTGAATATTTATTTAAAACTAAAATTTAAGCCGATCATATTGATAGTATATACACACGATGGTCAACAACTATACCTCTTCTTAAAATATGAACGGTATATACTATTATATATTAAAGTTGTTTACAGATAACTTACAATACGTTTTTTTATAATTTACAATTTACGGAATCTTTTTTTAAAATAGTAAAGCTAAGTTTGAATAATTTTCTCAGAGCGGTATCTATCGCATAGCCTGTCAAGACTGTTAAGCTTTGTATGTAGAGCTGACAGATAGAATCTTTAATACATGAATAACATGAATCACAACTCGTTTAGAATTCAATATGGTGTGTAATACTACTACCTATGATATCTAAATAAAATATATTAAATTACATATTATAGTGTATTAGAACCAATTACAACTGGATGTTTCGTTATCTATAATCTTTCGAAAATTCTGATAGTTAAATGATAAGAAATATTTATTCTTAGCAAATACTTCGAGTGGATACATTCTGTTCATATCAACTAAAATCTATATAAAAATTTTGAGATTAATAAATATGACGTAACGTCCAAAACGTGATAGTGTCGAAATTGTTAATTGAAATAGTAAAAGACAGATATGAACCACATTTCGTAGTATAGATATAAAAAAAAAACTACATAACTCTCATAGTAACAATCTTCATTCAGTATCCCGTCTAATAATTAATAGTTTCGATCGACTCATAGTGGGTAAACGAACGAATCCGAATGTTAAATTCGTTGTAGTAAACGAAAGTCACTTGTTTGCCTATATGGATATTTTATAAGAATCGCCGTGAATCACTTGCTCAGCGACTTAGCCTAGAAGAAAGATAGGCCCAAATTACATGCTCTACAATAGTGTTTCTCAAACGTTTTGGGCCAGTGGGTGTGTTTATTTTGATAAGAATTTCAAAAACCCAGAAACCTCGGTTCCAAAATCCCAGGAATTTGCGGATTTCCTAAAATGAGCACCGCAAGTCGTTTTTTTAGCTCCTCTCGGATATTCCAATTTCTAAAACACAACAATTTACGTATTTTGGAAAATTTTCCCGTGACCTCTTTAAGTTGTACTGTGCCTCCCCTGAACAAAAAATCTCTGTGGCCCACCGTTGAGAAACCCTGCTCTACAATATAACAAATAAAGTAGATGGCATTTGCGTGACGTTCCTTGAGGACTCCAAATTTCTAACTTCGCCACTGCAGTTGCTTTCACTTTCTAGAACTCCTTTATCTATACAGCAGAACATGAAATATGTTCTTAATTTGGGGTTCGTTATATGGGTGATTTTTTAGAAGTTTGTTTTTCGAGTTAGCATCACTTTTAGTTAGCCAATCTGTGGCACGCATTGTGTGGCATGTTGCGCCGTCTTGCTGAAACCACGGTTTTCCACACTAACGTAATTCAATTGGGAAACGAAAATATTATTAATCATGAATCTATAGCACTCATCATCCATTTTTGAAGAATTGGATTTGCATAATTTTGAAGCCTTGTTCTGGCGAGAGTTTATTCACGTTGAAATGGGAAACAAACACAGCACAAATTCGCCGTTAGCTGTCAAATTCGCTGTCGCTTAAATCGAAAAACTAACCTCTAAAAAACACCATTACATATATACAAATCATAAATGTCAAAATAAATTTGCACAATTCAAAATCTACTATATCGACTGTGGAAAGGAAAAAGGATGTAGCCCTCAGTTTTTCTAAAACAGCTTTTTTTCGATAATCACAATGTATACAATTTGACACACGTTCTATCAAAAGGATGGAAGCTGAAAATGCCGAATTGGTATCTAAATTAAGCTTTTAAGTTTGAAAAAGATGACCTTGTAAAAAGATAAAACCAAGAAAAAATACTGATATAAAGGTTTAACCTAGATAATTTCTTTAATTAATATCAGGTTACGTCAATTAAACACTAGTTTAGAAGTCTCCGTGCACTTCAAAGTTGTGTATAATTCATAATTTGCATATGGCCCAAAATCATCAAAACACTTTTTTTGCACCTCCTGTAAAATTTGATAT
This sequence comes from Himalopsyche anomala, assembly GCA_031772345.1. Classification (NCBI taxonomy): domain Eukaryota; kingdom Metazoa; phylum Arthropoda; class Insecta; order Trichoptera; family Rhyacophilidae; genus Himalopsyche; species Himalopsyche anomala. The sequence goes on from CM062835.1 coordinate 22,275,179, forward strand.
GTGTGGGTTACGTCCTTTTTCCTTTCCACAGTCGAATTATAAAACTTCTTCTATTACAATTCTTCTAAATACAATGAAAAATTATCACTGAAAGTACTTGTTTACGCTAGATTACAACAGTAACCACAAAATAACTGACCCAGTGTATCATTTTTCGAAGGAAATGGTTCAAAATCACACAAATCCCTCGAATGATGAGTAATAAAAAGCAATATAAATAATTATAATAAAATATTGTCATATTTTTCAATGTTTAACTATAAAAATAAGTTTGAGTTACCGACAGTGTTCATGCATAGAAATATTCATTTGAGTACTACGATCGTAGGAAGCGAGAATTTTCAGGAACACGTCAATTTTATGTCTCGTATTCCGGGACATAAAAATAGCCAAGTAATTATTTACATTTATTCTTCCTAGGCAACAAAATAATGAATTGTCACCTTTAAGTAAAAACGATTCAATTACAACGCGGACATTAGTTTCGTGAAAAAGATATTAAGATAAATCAATAATAAGTACATTGCAATCGATATAAAACATCTTCATACATCCTTAAACTATATATAGTAAATTATCTATCGCTTTATGCAAATCACTCTATCAAAAGTCGTCCAACATGTCCGAATCATGGGTATATATAATATGTACTATGCAGTATATGGAGATGATATCTTATTCATTTTATTATTATCGTAAATCTTTATTTTTATAACATGTGTATTTAATGTTATCAGGAATCTTCTTAAAAAATATTTTATGACGTTACAAAATATGAGCAGAAATGCCAGACAGTCAGATAATCTGGACTACGACCAAATCTTCAATACCGCACAAATTTCGGTATTTCATATTTAGTTATTAAAAATATCTATATAATCTGAGATAACGTACAAGACAGCGCCCCGTCACGTCAGTGGTTATGGAGAGACTGGCTGGGTCACGTGCTGCGGATGCCTCCGGAAAGCCTCAATCCTGCCTGCCTTTTCTTTCGACCGGTGAGATTCCGGCGCCCTAGACGTTCATCGGGTACTATCCATAGGATGTACTCGGCGGAACTGAAGGATGCTGTCATGTCTTAGGAGGAAGCAAAGCAATTGGCGGGTTAGAGGGAAACATGGAGGTGCCACGTGGCGGCAATATGCTCCACATAGAGAGCGAATATGGTCAAAGAAGAAAGAATACAATACAGTTAACTCTTTTGTACACGGTATATACGTTCTACAAAAAATCGTGTAAAAAAGTTATTTGAAGATTAGTTCCCTGAATTTAAAAAACCGTGTTTAGAAAAAATAACTAAGTACATTGTGGTATAGAAAGTTGTGTAAAAAGGTTAATTTTGTAGGTACATAAAGTGAATTAATGAAAATATGTATTTTAGTAAATACATCCGACTCTCTTTTTAAACTTTTTTGAAATAACACGGTCCATTAAAAAGAAAGAATACAATATTTGTTTAAACGAATTATTTGTTATTATGTAGGGGTGGGGAACCTTTTCATTTCTAAAGACCACATTCATTTATCTGATTCAACATAAGGTCGCAGTGAAGAAAACATTGAAACTTCCCCTTTTCGTCTGTCGAACATATAATGGGTTGATTACGCTCTTTTTCCAAACACTTAAGTATGATTTGTTGATCAAGTCAAAATGCCACATCAGAGTAGCCAAAAGGCCGCAGGTTCCCCTCCACTGTTCTAATACGACTCCCAGAGACAAAAACACAGTAGCGGATAACGGATTTCCTAATAAAAAGAAAGACAAAAATAACAAACAAAAGCCTTCATTAGATCATCACACATTACAGTGTCAGACATTTCTTCCGATGAAAGCGATTCATGTCCAGTCTCTCACAAAAGTCCCGATACATAATTAAGTAGCGGTGAACTTTATTATGTTTAAAAAACCAAGTGAAAAATATGTTTTTAAAAATGTACGTCCTGGGTTTTTACCGTTCGTTTTCACTTGGTTTTTTTTAAGGGCCAGCAACATATCGGAATTATTTTTAGCACCGTATGGGAAGTGTTAATGATAATATGGTATGTATTGCAATCTTCATATTGTTAATGATTAGTTGCCACAAACGAAAACATTTTCAATCAAATCGTTGAATACACAATAAATTCAATGAAATAGAGGAAATACATACTACCATTTAGGTGGCATATGTTTACAATGCAATGATGTCAGTAGCATACCAAAGGCAATTAGATTTAAATAATGATTTTGATTACCACATTGATTAGTATTGTCGTACATGTCTGGCAAAGTATTGTGTAATCTATAATCTATTGCCATTCTCATATTTTTTTTATTAAGTTTTTATTATATATTCGAATATGTATAGAACACACCATCGGTGGATTAAGCACTTTGGAGGCCCCAGGCGCCAAAAAATTTAGAGACCCTATTTTTAAAATAAAATTAAAGTGCTGCGAAACCCTTCGTAGAATAATATTGAATATTGAAAACTGAAATTAAAATATAAGGGCCTATATAATATATGCTCTTTTTGAGGCCTTTAAGATTTGGAGGCCCCAAACGCGCGCCTCTTGCGCTTATGGAGTAATCCGCCACTGGAACACACATAATATTCATAACTTTGCACAGTCAAATTACTAATATTATTTTTTTGTAAAACAATTTGAGGAGTATGGCGATTGCTGTGTTGTCTAATATTTAATGCCATTTTCATGCTTTTAATTGAATTGTCATTATTTCTTCACTTGTGGATAAAAAACATATATCTGTGACTTTTGGCAGTCGCCTTATTTTTATTATTTGTTGCAAATAAACAAAAAAAAATAATGAAAAGGTTAATAATTGTACAAAAATCGGTAGCCGTACAATATTGAGCGGAAAATTACATGTCGGTGCGATTCCCTTCCAGGAATCAACGTTAGTAGAACGGGACATGTCTACAGATGAAAGCAAAAAAATATCTAATTCCAAATTGAATGTAATAGCTACTTGAAAATAATTGAAAAGTAAAAATATACATAATATAAATAACTTTTTTTCGTCTAAAGTACCACTTGCCTCACTTCACCTCTAATGGGCCTAAGTTATGTAAGGATTTATAAAATTTTAACATAACCATGTTAATTCACACAATTTACATTAAGTATCTAAAAACATATCCTGAATTCTAAAAATTGCAGTTGGTTACAATAAGTCAAGTTCTTCTCAGTTTTAACTGTTATAAAAAAAATGTTTTTGTATTATTGTGTCGAAAAAGCTTAAAAGCCTAAAGAAAAAATTAAATTCATATGTTTGGGAAATTCGGTTTTAACTCGATGGCTGCCACAGACGGAGATATCTTGTAAAATGTGTCGTGCTCAACACGCCAGAGTCGAGTTATATCGTCGATAACTAATTAAATTAATAGTTGCAAATTATAGTCGGCGTGCTAGGTATTTTTTTTTCCATGTCCGCTCCCAATATGGAGCATATGGACTCCTAATGGAGTTTATCTTAACAGAAATGTTTATACGAGAACTGCTTGTTACTCAGTTGCTTAACCTCTCTTTTTCAAAGTGAGTAAGAATAGAAGGAAAGGGCAAGGACAGGACTAGTGGTTAGGTTAGGTTAGGTTAGGATGGGTGGGAGGGGGGAATTCAAGACATCACATACATCCATGCTTTTGAACAGAAATTTATAAATCGATTGAAAAATCAATTTATAAAACTGCCCGTACCGGGATTCGAACCCGTGACCAGTGTAGCGGTAGCCAACGATGTTGACCACTCGACCACACAGGCGGCTGTGTGGTCGAGTGGTAATTAATAGCTAGGTAATTATTATTAATTATATACGGCAGCTAAAAGGTTAAAAGATTAAAAACGGTCAAAGACTTTGAATAGCAAAAATAGTAAAAGGATTCAAGTGTGCGTTGTTGTTTCCTAAATTTCCCGTGTCTCATTCAATCATATCGAAATCTCTTAACCTTAAGACAACTCCTCATGCAAATATTTTAAATATCATTGACGTAATAAATAACTTAAACCTGACCTAGAATAATAAAATGTGAACCTTGAGAGGTCACCGCTCCGCCATTCGTTAAAATGTTAACCTCTTCACGACGATGGAATGGATATATGTTGTATTTTATTCGATTCAAAACACGCATATGATACTTGGCAAGGCTGATCATAATTGATACGGAGAAACGTGAAAAATATTATAATACTTTGAATGTCGGCTCGTATGAGTTGTACCTTGATAATGCAAAATTTCTAGTCCAGTCTGGTATTATTTATCTATCAATAGAACATTTTTTTAAAACTTCTTTCACATTTTATAAATTAAAACTAAGCTATTTAACATATCGACAGTGGAAAGGAAAAAGGACGTAACCCACACATATAAAATTTTACAGGAGGCGCAAAAAACGCGTTTTGATGATTTTGGGCCATATGCAAATTATGAATTATACACAACCTTGAAGTGAACGGAGACTTCTTAACTGGTGTTTAATTGACATAATCTAATATTAATTAAAGAAATTGTCTAGGAAAAACCTTTATTTCAGTTAATTTTCTTGGTTTTAACTTTTTACAGGGTCATCTTTTTCAAACTTAAAAGCTAAATTTAAATACTAATTCGGCATTTCCAGCTTGCATCCTTTTGATAGAACGTGTATCAAGTTTGATACATTGTGATTATTGAAAAAAAGCCGTGGGCTACGTCCTTTTTTCTTTCCACAGTCGATATGTAAAACTAAGTAAGCGAACGAAAATAGATAATATGTACTATAAATTTGAATCGTCAAATCATGTACATTCAAACAAGTTTTGTCGCTAACGTCCCGGGTTTCGCCTTTCGGCATCTTCAGGCGTTCAAGTGCTCAGATAAACTTGAACTGACGCTAAGTAAATAAATGTATCGTGTTTATATAAGAAATAAATGTATTACTAAGTTTAAAGCCATCGCTGGCGAAACGGATTAACCCATGATAATGCCCACAGATTTGAATGACGAGTAATTTCAAAAATTATATTTATTTTGTTTGCTGGTATATTTATAATTATATTTACTTACATATAGGATTAAAGAGTGGGGAATTTGACAGATTTACCTGCTCATTTAAAATTGGTAAAATATTTAACTGTGCACTATTTATTTCTAAAGTTTCTTAAAAAAATAATTTATGCCTACCCTTGTTTGGGTGTAGCATTTTAACTCTTTCTTTGACGTTGAACGAGTGATTCTCCGACATCAAGTGGTTGGCAAAAGTTGACGTGTCATGTGTCCACACCTTTGTGAACTAGTCACCAACTTTACTAATATGTATGAACAATACATTTTTTACTACAGATGCGTGTTCACTATTCATACAAATGCGTGTATTGAACGATTTTTTTATTATTTTCAAATTTGTGTCCTTTGAATTACAGCCCTCTCACTCTACCACTGCTCATTGCAGCGAGATAGCAAGCAGCAGGTGTCATAGCCATGTAATATAACTGTACTACTTTCGTTTTTTCTTGCTCAGTCAGCTAACGCTGTCCCGCATAACACTTACATTATTACAAACGAATGTCTGGCAATGGCATGTGACCACCCAGGTTATTATTCATTACAATACAATTTTAGTAATAAGCAAAGTATATAAAATGTTGTAAACCTCGAAAGAGCCACACTAGACGTTCAATTGGGCCACAAGTTGGACATTATTGCTATAAATTTTAAGCTTCTGAAACGGTATGTATTTCAGGATTTGTAACGTTTTGAAAAAAAAATGTAACTACAATACAATACCTGAGTTTGCTTTTAAGTCGTATGTAAAAAATCTTTGCTAATATTAAATCATATCTTAAATAAAGTATGGAATTATCTTTGGATTCATGTCGAAGCAAAGATTAAATAAAGGAACAATGCTTCTACTTTATAAAGTTCACACATTTTTACAGATATTAAAAAAAAAACAAAAGAATCGTGTACATAAATGCTTTTGACTAAGTATGAAGAAGACGCTGCAATTATGATGTGTCACAAAAGTGTTTCTTTAATTTTTGCGCGATTATTTTTCCATGACACTGACCATGAACAATTTCCTGCGATACTAAACAGCTACATCCGTTTTGAGAGCCGCGGTCTTGCTTGGCGGAAGGTCAGCTAAACCAATGATGTGATGAGCACCAGAATAAATTATTTGCAAAGTTCATAGGCGTACTATTTTCTGTTGGAGGCAGTAGAATATAACAAATTGATGTATATTCATTAAGTAAGGGCTTATTACTGGGAGTCTGGTTCAAAGTTGTAGTGTTTGATTTCAAATGAGCATGAGTTTTATTATCGATTTGTGTAAATACTCAACTTTTTTTACACGGTATAAATATTCCACAAAAAATCGTTTATAAAAAACCGTGTAAAAAAGAGTTCATAGAAAAATTTAGTATTGGTCCACAGAATTTAATAAATCGTGTTTTTTTAACATTGTGGTATATAAAAACGTGCAAAATATGTAATAATGAAAACCCAATAAGTAAATTACACAAAATATTATTCATAGTATATATTTTAATCAGGAAATACTATTAATCGCTACTTGATTGTATGCGGGGGCTTTTATGAAAGACTGGACATAAACCGCTTTCGTCGCTAAAATTTTTTGATTTCGTCTAATGAGTTAGGATCTAATGAAACTTTTTGTTATTTATTACTGTCATAAGCAATCTGTTTCTTATTTGTCTCTGTACTAGGAAATTTGTTATCCACTTCTGTGTTTTTTTGTATCTGGGAATCGTGTTAGAAAAAATAATTCGTGTAATAATATAGTATTCGTTATATATCTTTAGTGGACCGTGTTGTTTCAAAATCGTGTAGAAAATAGAATTGAATCTAGTCGCTGTGAAAATATTTAAAATATCTTTTTTGAAACCAAGTTTAAATTTCCTACACAGTTTTATTAACATTTGTTTTCACGTTGCACCTTGCACTTATCATATTGACATAGATAATACAATTATTCCTTTAAATAACTATACAGCTACAAAAAACGCACATTACAAATACGAGGACATCATTGAAGGCAAGAGTTATCGAATATAAAAATAGGTTTATTTAAATTAGAATTATTTTCATAATGTACGTTTCCATAAAAATCCTGGTCGAACGCGACCCGGGTTTCGCCTCTCGGCAAGCCTATCGCATAACGCCGGAAGATGCCGAGAGGCGAAATCCGGGTCGCGTTCAACCAGGATTTTTATGGAAACGTACATTATGAAAATAATTATAATTTAAAGTTAAATTTCCATCAAGCACCTTCAGTTGAAATTCTAAATTATAGGTGTATTTAAATTTTCGTAGAACCATTTCTACTATGGTTGTCATAAAATATATTATACTTAAATAGACTTTGGAAAATAAAGGTTTTGGGTAAGCAAACATAAACCGTGGCGCAGTTGGCGTTGTGGGCTTCCGTGCCAGATCTTACGGGCTCGATTCCCAGTTCGAACAGCATTTTTTCGATCGATTTATCGATTTCTGTCCGTGTTGTGATGTCTAAAAAATTCCCTCACACCCTTTTCCATCCTTTAATAGCGTAGCGAGATCGATTAGCTCGCCACTGGTTATGCCATAGCCTTATTCTTCTATTCCTACTAATCTCTTTGGAAAACAGAGGTTTAGCGAATGAGTAACAAACAGTTTTGGTAGAAAAACTTCTGTTGATATACCTCCATTTAGAAGCCATATGCTTCACATTAAAATGGATTTCAAAAAAGAAGAGAGTAGGGATATAAAGATAGGATAGGAATAGTCTAGGACAAGGATGGCGAACCCCTTTCGCAAGTGGGTCAAATTTGATTTAAAAAATAAAAAAAAAATCATGTCGTGGGTCACATAGATTGACTAATTAAGGCTTTAAATAAAAACAATCATTTCTTAAAGTTCAAGCGGGTTAGATAATTTCTCACGCGTGTCCCTTGTTCGCCATCCCTGTTCTAGGAGCTAATCGCTACGTCACGTTTTTAGGATCGGAAAGGTATTGTTAGACATCTTAAACACCCAAGCCTTCGAACATAATTTAATAAATCGATTGAAAAAAATGCTATTCGTACTGGGACTTAAATCAATGAGATTCATCATGAAAGCCAACGACGTTAACCACAGTACCAAAACAAAAAGTAATACTTTTACATAATTAGTAAATGTCTATTCAAACTCTTTAGTTATTTACATTGTATTTACTTATTTACTAAACATGAAATAGGATCCCTTCTTGGATGTGTTTTGCACGCCACTTTTTTTTCGGATGATTTAAAATAACAATGGTCCAATGATTGCTGTGATTAAATGATTGCGGCTCGGCCAAACGTTTAGATTAATAATTTATTTGTCAGAAGTGTGTGCTGAATTAGTTCGCTGAAATGGAAGTTGTCAACAGTCTAGTTTCATTTTTCGGAGCGTAGCCATTATTGAAATAATAGGTGTACTACTGTTATACTAGTCCACTCTCAATATAATATCGACTGAGGAAAGGAAAAAGGACGTAACCCACACATACCAAATTTTACAGGAGGCGCAAAAAACCTGTAATGATGATTTTGGGTCATAGGCAAATTATGTAATATACACAAACTTAAATTGAACGAAGACTTGTAAACTGGTGTAAAATTGACATAATTTAACAATAATTGAATAAATTGTTTAAAACAACCTTTTTTAAGTTTATTTTACTGTTTGCAATTTTGACAGGTCCAACTTTTTTCAAACTTAAGTCATATTTAGATACTAATTCGACATTTGCAACGTACGACGTTTGATAGAACGTGTATCATTGTGATTATCAAAAAAAGCTATTTTGAAAAACTGTGGGTTACGTCCTTTTTCATTTCCACAGTCGATATTAAAGGTGAGAGTAGCGATCTACAGTGACAGCTATAATTAACCCGTAACATGCCATCCTAAAACATCACGTTCCCTGCCATGATGGCATCTCAGTTTCACTGTTTATTAACAGTATTTAAACTTATGTTAGAAGCTAAAAAATAATTTTAAAAATGTATATATGCTAGAATACCTAAAATTATAAATACTTATTGACAATATTAGGAGAAATATTGAATGATTTAATGGCTCAACTATTTACGATTGCATCATGGGCATGGAGGTGTTAAGATGAATTATTAAATGGCTTAAAATCAAAAGCAAATGTTTATCAATTACACGCAGGGCCGGCGCCACCATACAGGCGAAATAGGCAACCGCCTAGGGCGCAAACCGTTAGGGGGCGCATAAATGGAGTACATATTAAAAATATATATATTTACTCAAATATTAATAATAAATTACATCCTATTTTATTGTGATGTTTGTATTTGTTCGTTGTATGTAATTATGTATCTTATTCTATATGATTCTAAAAAGAGAGGTTGAGCGACTGAATAAAAAAAAACAGTTCAAGTAGAAAAACTTCTGTTGAGATACCTACATTAGAATGCCATATGCTCCACATTGGGAGCGGACATCGATATATGAAACAAATATATATCTCATGATTCCGAATGGATTTTTTTTCATTATTTCGAAAAAATTGGATAATTTGTTAAAAAGGGGGCGCACCAATAACCGTTGCCTAGGGCGCCAAACAACTTCGCGCCGGCACTGATTACACGATTTAAAATCGCACGCGTTTATAATCAAAATATATTTTCAAACCAGTTTTTATTTTATTTAAAAAAATGTTAATAAATTATGTCCCGGGAAATTTTCGCGACCCGAGACCGAAGTAACATAATATTAAAATATATTACTATTGAAACATGAAAGAGCCGATACTTCAGAATCCCTAGTTCTAACCCTATCCTTTCTATCCCTACTTTCAGTAACAATCAGTTCTCGTAGTAAGAAACGTCTGTTGAAATATATTTATTAGGATGTTATATGATCCAAATTGGGAGCGGAGATGGATTTAAAAAAAACATATCACATTCTTTATAAAACTGTAAAACAAAGTGTACATTATTTCACTAAAAGAGATATTGATCTTATAGATTTAAGGAAAAAATACAACTGTACTTGTTCGGTCAAGGAAGTGACTTCTTAAAATATTCTAAAGTATGGTGAAATATTTCAAATATTTTACACACCGAACTGACCAATATACAATATAAAGCCACGCGAATTTAAAATGTTATTATTAATATAATTAAAAACAAAGAAAACATACAATTAATCACTGTTGCAAAAAAATAATTTATTATCTGCAATCATTTTTGCCTGTCAATCAACTGCCAATAAAAATAATAGCCAACGCAACCTTGCACAGCAATTATCTAGTAAAATTGCCTCTAATTTAGTTCGCAGATTCAATTACATTTTAGAATTTTACATCACAACAATTTTATAGCGTGCTTAATAAATATTATGATATAATTTTATGACGAAGGTAAGTATGGCTTTGCAAATTGTATGGTTGTTTTTAATTTAGGGGTTCGGGCCTCAACATATAATGCTGTCCGGTCAAATAGGCCTGCAAATCGTCACCGTACTGGTAGAAGTTAGTAAGTAACACATTGACAGTTCCGATTGAGTAAACAGCAAATGAAAACATAAGACTTTAGAGCAGGCCTGGCCAACCCAAATTGTACCTCGAGCCAAAAGCAATTCTCGGTGTTCTGGGGGTGGAGTATTTTTTTTAAATACTCCCGTGCAATTATATCCAATACTTTAACAATCAATCAATTTTTACTCGATGCACTTGTAATATGTAGCAATATGAAATTTACCGTAAACTAATCTATATAAATGGCTAAAAATGTACGACTGAAGATGTCGTCGATAATATATGTTAGAAATTGCAGTTGTATACTAATTTGGTCTGATAATATTGTATTATATTTAATTAAAAAGGGACTAGCCGGCCTTAGTAATATTTAACAAAAGGCTCGCGCGATCACCTCCGAGCCAACTCCAGCCCACCCCTGATTAAAAGCATTTCAAAAGGTTCAGCGTTAGTCGAAAGCCGCGTAAGTTAGGAATAGTTATGCAAATATTTGACACTTTCATATCATGAGAAAATGCTTTAAATCAAACCCAAAATTAAGGTCTCTTAAACGAGTATGTTCGCGTTGTAATCAACACAAATAAGCTAACCATATGATATGAAACTATTTTGATTTGAATATAAAAGTATCAAACAGAAACTTTTAGCATTACAAGTATTCAAACTTTCAAATACGTTTTTTTCAAACGGCGAATGGCACACACAAATCTATATAATATGTAATTGTTATTTTTTTTATTTCTCAATTTTTATTAATATGTTATTTTTTATTGCTATTTAGAAGTAAGTAGACGACTATAAGTAAACGAACATAGGTCGTATGTTCGTTTTTTTCATGGACATACCTTCTGTCAAACCCCTTCCATTTTGACAAATTCATTTCACCTTCTAATAAATCCAAAATACCACATTAAGTTTCGCATTCATCAATTAAAATTCTAAAAACTTTCCATGGCTGCTTATGGTTTAATTGTACCCAATTATTCAAATAATATCTGTTTGATTTATCTAAGTACTACTTACGGCTAGAGCAGCTGTCAAACGGAAATAATAGAGATCTCGGTGCAAATAAGTTCGCGCAATTTTCAACACGATTACAAAATGGCGACTAATCTTTCAAAATGGCCGCCAATCTATTTCCACACATTATAACACAAGTTCATGATACTCGTTGAAATAATGCTGACTAATCTTCTTTTATTACGGCTGTCAATTAACATTGTGATTACCTGTTAGGATAATATAACACAGGCAATAAAAAGCCACCATTTATAATACAACTTGAGCCGTATTTGCTCGATTTTTATGTTGCGATAAACTGCTGATAACTGCTGTGATAGGAGTGTGTCATTGTGATCACGTCTATGATTGGAGATCAGTGATCTGATGGCTGATCAGGTAATGTTCAATTGACAGCACTACACGTGGTTGAGGGGCTTGTTAGCATAATGTCATGCCAGTAAAACGTTTATGATTATTCAATTTACCGAACCGTTATCAATGGTTCTCAAGCTCATACGAAATTCATTTGTAGTTTTTCGGAGAAAGATCGAATTGTTTCATCACTCTTATATAATTACAAGCAATAATTAGCTAAAGCCATCGAATGTAGCTGTTCTCAGATAATTTAGTTAAGCGCGCCGTTAATTGAAAACCGCAGTGTCACGGTAATAGCTCAATTAATATTTCAGAGAATTTTCTTTATCTGTTAAGACTTGGTTGCAGGGGCGGTGAGTGAGCGTCACAATCGACATTGTTATTTTTTATTTATCGCCCACTATTTTTACGACCAGACACATTACACTTACGCAAGAATATCTTGTTCGCTAGAGTGATAGGTGATAGCGAATCGAAAAGTGAAAATGATTTATTGTAAAATCCATCCGACGTAACATTATATTACTAGAGTAATTTATAACCCAAGAAAAACAAAGTTATAAAAGTGATCATATAAGAAAAAAAACAAGCTTCATTTATTGTAATATATGTATATATTTTGTCTCTAAGCTGCTGTCTGGTCAGCCGCCTGTGTGGTCGAGTGGTCAACGTCGTTGGCTTCGGTTACGGAGGTCACGGGTTCGAATCCAAGTACGGACAGTTTTATTAATTGATTTTTCAATCGATTTATGAATTTCTGTTCAAAGGCATGGATGTGTGTGATGTCTTGAAATCCTCCCTCTCATCCTATCATATGTACGGGGCGCATGGAAAGCGACTAGCTAAACCACTGGTTCTGCCCTAGCACTACCCTTCTATTTCTACTCTCTTTAGAAAAAGAGAGGTTTAGCAACTGAGTAACAAACAGTTCTCGTAGAAACACTTCTGTTGAGATAAACACTATTAGGAGTCCATATGCTCCGCATTGGGAGCGGACATGGTAAAAAAAGCAGCTGTTCTCAGATAATATTGAAAGATACTTGGAGGTAAAATCCAACGTGGGCGTCTAGGTAACGTCTTACTCCAGCACACTTCCTATTTGATTCGAAGAGATTATGCCATTCTTAAAAACCTACAAATATCTGAAAGATTTTTTTTTCGTTCGCCGTCGCATGCTACTGAAACCAAATATAAATTTATAAATCTTCTAGTATCCTATAAAAATCAATTTTCGCATTTTCAAAACCGGTATTTGGGCATTGAATAAATACCGATATCCCAGTTTCGGCAATACCGGTTTTGCAATCCCTTGTCGCAGGACACGCGAGTGATGGGGGTCAGTCACTGGGAAAGGAGCGCGCAGTGGAGTGAAGGGGCGAAACCTGCTTTACCTTTGGGTCAACACGTTTCTGGCTGGTGGACTCCTGAAATGCGTTCCAAAAGATATAGTTGGCGGAATTATCTTGATAAATGGGTATCAAGATTATTTCGCCCACGGCTTTGAAAGAATTGGGATGTTCGCATTCGTGCTAGACACATGGATAATTAATGATTTATGAAAAAAAAGTGCTTACTGATTAACTACATATTATAAAAAAAGGAAAACAAAGATCGCGGCAGATATGGTCGATTATCAATCGGCATAATCAAGATTATCATATAACGATATTGTAACATACATGTATGAAGTCTTATCTCTTCAGGAAATAAGCTAAACTAAATAAATCTGGATACAATATTAACGACAAAACATATTTTCGCTTTTATTATTCGATATGTGCATATTTTCAATAAATCGGATTGCTGCATTTAAGAAAATATAATAATTCGCAAATAAAGAAAAATGATTACAATATGAGGATATTACTTGCAAACACGGCTTTTTCATTTTGAAAAACAATGTACATTTTAAAAGTATTTTTAGTCTTACATTAATTTGGAATGATATTTTGGATGTTGTCAAGGTTTGAGACTGATTTAAAAAAATACTTCATATTTAATTTTTATCTACTAAATTACATTCATGATTCATGTTTCAACAACTCTGGAATGAGCCGGGTTTGCGACTAATACCCTCATATAAGGCGTGTTCTAGAATTGCTTTACTAGTATGTCGATATTTTTGAGGACAAACATTACAATTCGTACTGTGTTTTAAAATAAGTTTGAGACTAAAAGCGAACACGGATGTCCAAGACATTTTAAAAATCAAATACTTGGTATTCTAATAGAATATAAGCAATATTTTGATGTCATGAGTCAATATAAGTTTTTAAAATATCGAATTCGAGTGAATATTAGGCAAAACTATTTTTCTCAAAAACACGCAGTATCTCTGGGACATATTAATGATTTATTTGCGTGGTATTTAAACGGTTAATTAAAAACCAATAAAATAATCGATTATCAAACTTAAAACATGTTTTAGCCTTGATCTATCGCCGTCTCCATGGATTATTTGGCGGTAAATTGCAAGCCTTCCAAGGACAAGAATCCAGGAATTTACGGAATCCCAAAAATGAAACGACGTGAGTTTTTTTAGCTCTTCCCAGAATTTTCGAATCCAAAAACCCAGGAATTTGCGGAAATGTCAAAATGGAAAAAATTGTTCGACCGTACTATTGTGCGATTAGAAATATCACAATTCCGGGATTTCGGGATCACTAAATTGGATGGTATCCCGGGATTGGAGGCCCTATTCGCAATGTCAATAAACTATGTCACTCAAATTAAATAAATCGAGATACCAGGTCATGACACGTTTAAATGGACCTAACAGGCTGTTTTTCGTATGCAGTCAGAAACAAGTAAGGATGTACCATCAAAACTTAAAATAGTCGAGATAGCATGAGACATTTGATAAGAGTTAAAACAATTTTTGCATCTATCTCGAACTTGTCTAAATGTATATATATGTTTACATTAAAAAAAACTATTGTCTTTGAAAGAGACCATGCCATCGTTTATAGAATTATTATTTGTCATTATTTAGTATGATATGTTGCAATAATTTCGCTATGTTACTGTATTCTTAGATAATTTCTCTTACTGATCTTTTAAAATCATTCTAATTGAAAAATCAATATATTTATTAGATTAGCCGACCGGTTTCTGATCGAATAGAACATAATATTTAAATTACGCAATTGATGTTCGTTTGTTTTATTTTTGACAGTTTTCTAAACAAACTTCATTTGTTTGATTGAATTTGTTAACTGATATTTTTCCCTGCTATAACCGTACCCGAATTAACTTGTAATGTGAATATTTTATTTATTCAAGATTTTTAAACGTGAAAAAATATACAACTGATCTGAGAAAAATGACGTGATAAAAAAATGTGCCATGTAAGGTGTTTTAATATATTTGAAACATGCAATTAGTTTTTTGAATGATTAAAATTAACGGGAAATTGCCATCGATGATGGTGAATCTTAAATCTTAATAACAACAGTATTATTTTCAAGTGCTCTTATTGACAAATTTCTATTTTTTAAATTGTATGTTAAGGTCTCGATAAATAATTCAATATCGTGACAAAGACCTTAAAATAATTCAAAACTGCGAAACCTTAAGCAATGTCAACTGAAAAGAGTCAAGACCAAATTAATTATGAATTTAAATAAACAATTATATGCTTGATAACATTTTTGTTGTAAAAATTCTGGAATTTATTAGTATTTTAATATCCGGTTTTGAAGTGATATACCGTGAAAGGTGATATCGACGCCAATCATAAAATATTAATTCGGAAATAGTTGTTTTAAATAATTCAATGTTGAATGCTTTGTGCTCATCTTCAAAACTGTAATAAGTTGTTCAGTTATAAGAGTAGTTTTTACAAAACAATTAGGTACTATGTTTCACATTAGGAACGGACATGGTATGCATGAAAAAATATTATTTATAATTTGTATTGTCCTCTATGTATTAACACTTTTTTACTCTGTGCATGTTTCAAATATACTCAATGCTAAAAAAATAGTTTAATAGGAACAATAAACACAATTATTTTGCTTAATAATCAGCGGTGTAATGCTTAACTTACTAAAAGAGTAATATAGTAGTTATATTTTTTTAATGCTCACTAACATCACTGATATAATTTCCACACCAAACAAGTTTCCAACAAAACGTTTTTCAAATAGATTTTTTTTTTTTTTTTATTATATTAACGTAATTATCGTAAAATATCCAAATCGTATAGTAAAGGTGTAGGAAAAACCGACCCCACACGAACTCGCCCCACTACACCACTGCTAATAATGCTCAAACGTGAAAACAATGGTTGGCAGTTATCAGTCATTTACCAACGTCAGTTAACAACATTTCAAATCTCGTGTGAGTTTGCTTAACTAATGGAAAAAAAATCATTCAAAGATTTTTGAACGTACAGATTCCTGTGATGTTCTTACCTCCCCATATTTTTTTTTGCGCAAGGACATCACTGATAAACGATGAAAAAAAAATTATTCTCTGTGTATTGAATCGATATTTATTTGAAACATATTATAATGGGAACTCTTGTTACAGATATTGAAAGTCACCACTGTTGGTTTGATGATGTATCTGATGGAAAACAAGGAAATATCTAGGAAGAGGAAAAGCTATTAATGTTTTATTGGTTGTCAGGAATCATAAATTCCGTGAATTTTTGCAATGTCTTCAGCTATGTGGCAAGATATATCAAACATTTATTTGATATCCCTCAATTATTTACTTTAAAATCGTTACGACAAATGTAAAATTACATTTGAAAAATTTGGTATTTCACAAACCGTGAAACGTCTAGTAGAATATCGATGTTATCAAATATAATTTTATATTAAAAATGACTTTTCACAAAGCAACCGTCGAATCTATCTATGACAATATCATCTCAAATTTATGTAAACTTAAATGAAGATGTTTTTTTGCCATTTTTATATTACTATTTTAATTTTACATCATCCCTGACAAATTTTCTTATTACAGCGGTTCATAAAATAATTGAATGTGGTATACCTTTTCAGCGGGCATGTCAATGATTCTACTTTACGGTAACGATTACTGGTACATCATGAAGATTCAAAATAACCATATACTGAGAATAAAAAAGAGAAACTGATACATGAGACGAATAATGGATGTATTATGGTATACATTTATGAAGCACAAAGTAATTTAAATATGAAGCGAATCTGTTGACATGGACTGTGGAGATATTTAAATTCTTCTGACAAACAACTGGGATTATTGAAGACGACACGTGGTAACCACACGTTCCACTTGACTGAAGTGCTAGGTGGAGGACATTGGAGTGAAGGGTAGCGGCTACCTAATCTCTAGCCATCTTTAACTATTACGGAAGAGATAATATACCGGGAAACAGATTGTTAATAGTTATTTGTGTTTGTTGATTTTTGATAATTTTGTAGATTTTTATCTGTTTTACAAATGAATTTATCCTTGAAGAAATTCAGATAAAAGAGAGGCTCTCAACCGCTTTTGGGCAACGTTATAAAAGGGAATAATTCTAAATAAAAGGAATGATATATGTACATATGTGAATTGTGGGGTAACGTTTAAGTCTTGAATTACTATTCATGTTTGCAACGTGAACAGAGAAGGAGTCACATCCAATGAATGAATAGAAACCGTTGTTGAATTTTTATTGATCTTGGTTATCTCTTCAAGAGAATTCGTCGATAAATATAATAGAAATAATCTGTTGCGGAAAATTGATGAAACGACACTCACAAATGACGCTGGCTGCAAAAACAATGACAATTTTATTCTGACTAAGTCTTCTTTCTTGTAGGACAGTGGTTGGCAAACTTATTCGCCAAAGAGCCAAATGCGAACATTACAAACAATTGAAAAAAATATTGGGAGCCAAATCAGTCTATTAATGTCCGCACTTAAGGGGCCAAAGAGCAGCACTTAGCCGACTAATGTTGTAGGACATCAAAATACTAAATAATGTTCCAATCGACTAAATCAAAATAGTAACCAGGATTCGGGTTTCTAGGATAGGCAATTAATTAACTGGTAAACCGGTTTTGGTTAAATCAAGGTGGACGCAATTTTAAGCTACCCAATTCACAGCTTCACTATCAAGCTCTTGCAGCTTGGGCGGTTTGCTTTTATGCGAAGAAAAGTTTTACTGTATGTAACAGTGGCACTTGCTAATAAAAAAAAGTCTACCACTTACAATTGTTGGTTTTTATTGCAATCTTCACAATTCAGGGTATTTTAATTACTGTATATTATTCGTTCATCTTTTTGATGTATTCATATCAGCATAAAATCATTTATTAAACCATCAAATAACACTGAGGCCCTCCATGGATTTTTCCTCTACCCAAATATGCTTCAGTGTACCATCGTGATCCTTGTTTCATTGATCGATTGAACTATTTTCAACAGTACTATTTCAATCAAAGTCAATATAATGATGGCTTTATAATATGTTGTAAGCATAAATTCCCGAGATCGATTGCACGCGGTCAACTTTATACGATCAATTTTCCTCGATTCTAAAAGTCACGTGTGTTTTCTTGTAACATGCGTACTATTATGATGTGTATGTATTAATAAAAGCAATTCATCTAGATTTTGAAGTGTGTTATCTAAGTTCTACTTAAATTGTGTCTTTTTATTGATAATGTTAAAAGATACTATCTCTGTCGTCAGTGCCACTTCACATTAAAAATAATATATAATATATGACACTTATTAAAAAACTGTGATTTTCAGCCATATTCTGATATAGTGTTACTACACGATGGGCCAGTCGTGAACAACATTTTTTTAAACGAAAAAGATAGCTGTAAAAATTGTAAGAAAATTAATAAGTGTTCGATTTGTTCGTGTTCACTGTCGATTATTGGTGCTTTTTTTTTAAACCATGTCCGCTCCCAATGTGAAGCATATGGACTCCTAATGAAGTTTATTTCAACAGAAGTGTTTCTACGAGAACTGCTTGTTACGCAGTTGCTCAACCTCTCTTTTTCCAAAGAGAGTAAGGATAGAAGAATAGGGCTAGGACAGGACTAGTGGTAAGCTAATCGCTCTCGATTCGCCCCGTTCATAGGATATGATGGGTGGGAGGGGGGAATTCAAGACATCACTTACATCCATGCCTTTGAACAGAAATTCATAAATCAATCGAAAAATCAATTTATAAAACTGTCCGTATCGGGATTTGAACCCGTGCCCTCCGTAGCCGAAGCCAACAACGTTGACCACTTGACCACACAGGCGGCATATTTTTACTAATTTATAATCAGTTGATAATGCTTGTGATGTGCGAAAAACGTGTTTTATTTTCATGACTGCATTTTAATATTATTATAAGTTTTACGAGAAAACTTCGTATCCACATAAGTTTGAGAAAAATGTATAGATGAAAATTTCAAGTACTTTAAATATGTAGAAGACAAAAATAAATCTTCACATCATCGACATATCGACTGTGGAAAGGAAAAAGGACGTAACCGATAGTTTTTTCAAAACAGGTTTTTTTCGATAATCACAATGTATCAAACATGATACACGTTCTATCAAAAGGATGCAAGCTGCAAATCTCGATAATCCCGAAAGCTAAATTTAGTATCTAAATTTAGCTTTTAAGATTGAAAAAAGATGACCTTGTTAATAATTAAAACCAATAAAAAAAGACTAAAATAAAGGTTTTTTCTAGACAATTTCTTTAATTCATATTAGATTATGTCAATAAAACACCAGTTAAGAAGTCTCCGTGCACTTCAAGTTTGTCTTTATTTCATAATTTGCATATGGCACAAAATCATCAAAACATGTTTTTTGTGCCTCCTGCAAAATGTGTGGGTTATGTCCTTTTTCCTTTCCACAGTCGATATGCATAATGCATGTTTTTTTAATTAACTCTCCTTACATATGTACAGGGTATAAAATGATAGACTCGCTAGTTGAGTGGGATAATTAATAAATCAAATTATTTAAGGGGGGTTCAAAGTATCCATTAAGTCTATTATATTAGAATGTGTGGGTTACGTCCTTTTTCCTTTTCACAGTCGATATATATTTCATCAAGTCATCTTTAGTCAGCCAAGCATGCAATGTCAATACTATGGACTACATATTGTGTTTTGAATACAGATCATTAAATATTTCTTTCAAAAATGTTTCGAGACGCTCTTTTTTCACGACTCCTACTCCGACTCCACAGCTCTGGTACTTACATCTATGAATTTGTGAAAATCAATTTTAAATAAATAATAATATCTGATTAACGATGATGTAACGCATTATTATTATACATATAAATCTTCGGTGCGATGTCGTGTTAATACAAAAACCACCACTGATGATCCTGCCATAGATAATACATTTATAAAAAGAATGATCGATTGATAAAATTAAATCCTCGATCAGTCACGGGTACTTATGTCTACGACACTCGATTGATATTATGCCTATTTGGAGGATCTTACCTAAACTGTGATTTTTTTTATTTGCGTTTTGATTGACCTAATAGCAGATTATAAGTAATCTATTATATTGTCAGCTTATAGAAGGATATATATTATATTGTCAGCAGATGTTAATATAGATATATATTATTACACGTCATTTTTTTTCATTGTTGGATCACAATAGTAGTAAATGACCCTCGGTTCTTGATAATAAGTGCGAGCTTAAAATATCACTATTTAGACACGGTTCAAAATGGAAACATTGATGAACAGGAGCACTCGATGTTTTTATTCGATTATTTTGTTTTTGGATATCAAATTTATGGAGCTTTAAATATCAGGACACGTTAGCGTCAAAGCTCTTCGGGTCTCCTTCATCGCTAATGTTGTTAAAAGTTGTATTGCCTTACCATCGTTGCAGACGGAAGGGCGTGATCGCTACAGAGGTAATAAATCCTTACTGAAGCCAGTTCACGGGTTAATTTTCAAATCACATTCTATTTACTTCCCCTTATACTACATCCGTACATGTACAGACACATGCACATAATTACATATACACATAGAGTACACAAAGAAGTCAACCAAGGAGAGTAATTTTCATGATGTTAAGTTCGTTTTTAAATAGTTTATTATTTTCGGACGAACCATGAGATCTATGGTGGGTCGTCGAACAGAACTGCTCTCTGTCTAAAACGATTATCAGGCAGTTTCTCGTCATAGTTGTGGAGATTAGAGATCGTTGGGTTATAATGTTTTCCTACCTCGCTGTGAAAATTTTGAGATATTTCACGAACTAACTCGCGGGTGGTAGATATTTTCAAGTCGCTGTGAAGGAGCGAGCTACGCACGTAGCACAGGTGTTACATATTTGTCTCGGTGATTTATTTTGAACAATGTTTTTATTCGATAATTATTTAGGATATTATAAAATATATATTTTTGTTAATTTAGATATTTAGAGAGCCACTTCAGTGGAACTTGAACCATGGATCTAAAAAATATATAAGGTTGATATTTTAAATTATTTTCCTCAAAAATATTGTTATATTCGTTTATACAGAATGGAAGATAATAGTATAATACTTGTTCAATAAGTGTCTGAAAAAAACTAAATATTGATTAGTTTCATCTACAACTAGTAACTGTGCTCTCGAAGTATGAACTATAGCAGCGATGCTCAAACTGCGGCCCATTCAGATTTTATGTGACATCCAAAATAATCATAGTCACCAGATGCTTTTTCAAATATCTGGTATTGTTTGCAAAAAAATGAACGTTTTTTGTACATTTTTATTTTTGTGTACTTAAATTTATGTTATATCACTATATGTATTGTTTATATTATGTGATATATGTATGAATTAAAATGCTGTGGCCCACGTGATGTAGCAAATACTAGCAAGCGACCCAGACGAAAAAAAGGTTGGGCATCGCTGGCCTACAGCATTGGTGGCTACAATTTTTCTTCTAGACTTCTAGAAACGACTTTCCAGGGTTTCGGGACTCACAATTTTTAAATCTCGGGATTCCGGTATTTATTGAACATTCCACATAAAATCAAACAATTTCATGTCAATTTCAAAACCCCAGAAATTTGCAGATTTCCCAAAATAACCAGCGATCACACAATGGGATGGGGTCCGGAGATATCGGGATCCGGGAACACAAGAAGCGCATATGAGGTTCAGCGAAGGACGTAAGAAGACAGCCACGCAGGGGTGGGCTTTGATGGGTTCGCGCGCACCTCTTGTTAAATTTGACGAAGGCCGACGAGCCCTTTGTTTAAGTAAAAAATCACATTCTCAAATCAACAGCAATAGCTGTGGATGGTTCATATGTATTATTGAACAAAAGACTTTCTTGCCTTTGGAAATTTCTCGTAAAAAACATTTATTTCGGGTGCATAATAAAAGATACGAATTGTTTTTTTTATATATATGTAATACTATACGTAAATATACTTAACATGATAAAAGAAAATTAAGTAACATTCGATTGTTTTCATAATTTTAATTGTTGCTAATAATTCTATAAGAGTAGTAAAAACTTCAAGTATTCTACAGAACACTGCGAATATCTATCAGATTAACAGAGTCCCTAGATAAGGGTTTCCCAAACTATGTTCCGCGAAACACAGGTGTTCCGTTGGACCTAAAAAGGTGTTCCGCGAAAATTAAGTTAAGATAAAAATAGTACAATGTGACAAGTAATGCTTTCACTTTGCTTAAATAAACGAAGGTAATGCGATGCGCAAAACAGGTCGAAAACGTGTCTTCAATATTATTTTAATTATATTACCTTCCATATTTTATTACTATGCGTTTTGCATGCGAAGCGAAATTTCACGTTCTGAAATGCTGACAATAACAAATAAGATACCGCGATTTGATTACGTAATATATGAGAATGTTTAATTTAATAAATAAATCATATTTTTTCATTCTTACGCAGAAAAAATAAAGTGATTTTTTTTTGTGTACAAACCAGGGCTGTGGAGTCGCGTGAAAAAAAGACGACTCCGACTCTAGCTTTAAAATAATTAACGACTCCGACTCCGAATCCGAGGAAACTTTTAAGTAATTTCATTTTAACTTATATATATGTATACCATCAAATCATCTTTAATCAGCCAAGCATGAAATGTTAACACTTTTGACTATTTTGTTTAACCACTCTAAAGCTAACGACCCACCGGTGTGTCACATACCTACTAACCACACACGCTACCCACCAGTGTGTTCTCATTATTACGACGTCAATAAATATTTTTTAGAGTTTGCATCATTGAAAAAGGGTTCGACATCTCTTAAGGACTCACAAAATGAATATTAAGTTTTCCTTTATAAGTTTTTAGAAAATTGCTAGCTTACAGGAAAAAAAGCGTTATTTTTTTCTAGCTGTTAACGGGTTAAATATATTTTTCAAAAAAAATCAAGCTGCTTATTTTTCACGACTCCGATTCCGACTCCACAGCCCTGGTAAAAACCCTGACTAAAACAAGGTAAGTATTTTCATTTCAATCTAGACGGAATTGAAAAAAATGAATATGCCGACAAGTAAAAAATCAGGTAAGCATCTTAGAAGAAGACAAACATTATGCACGAAAAATTGGTTTTAAAAAAATATTGAGTATTTTGTAAAAAAACCCGTTTTTCAAATAGTGAATATTTAAAAAAAACTTGATATTAATGCTTACAAGTGTTATTGTGAATATTTTCAATGTATGTGATTTTCTAACATATCATTTTCAATATATGTACTAGAGGTCTGCACGGGCCGAAATTTTAGAAAATTACCCGGTCCGACCCCGAAAGACTCAGACCCGACCCGGCCCAGGCCCGAGTGTAAAACCACAATTGTTACCCGAACCCGACCCGAAGCCCAGATTTATACCCCGTTTTTTACTAATCTAAAACAATTCTAAAACGATTCTCATAGAACTGGTAATAATTAAAATTATTATGGCTGACTTATGACACAAACATAGTCTGAAATATTTTACTTTAGAAATAAATTCCTTACCCAGGCCCGGGCCACGGGCCCGTGCAGACATCTATTTTTTTTTTACGGAGCATATGGACTCCTAATGGAGTTTATTTCAGCAGAAATATTTCTACGAGAACTGCTTGTTATTCAGTTGCTCAACCTCTCTTTTTCCAAAGAGAGTAGGAATAGAAAGAAAGGGTTAGAACAGGACTAGTGGTTAGCTAATCGCTCTCGATACGCCCCGTTTATAGGATAGGATGGGTGGGAGTGGGGAATTCAAGACATCACATGCATTCATGCCTTTGAACAGAAATCGATTGAAAAATCAATTTATAAAACTGCTCGTACTGGGATTCGAACCCGTGCCCTCCGTAGCGGTAGCCATCGATGTTGACCACTCGACCACACAGGCGGACATAATATGTACAGTTAAAGTTAAGCATATCGTCGGCTTAATTCTAACATCAGGTAAGTCAGTTTACCTCAAGTGTTCAGGAGACAGTTAAAACTGAATATTTCAACTTACAGAAACAAATTCTTATTATTTTTTTTTTTAGTAGAATATTTCACTATTATTAATAATGTTTTAAAAAAAATAATCATTAAATTGTGTATATACTTAATTTAGAGAACTTACGTTATATTAGAATAAATATATATAAAAAGAGATACGTTATATTGTGTTGTTTTCTTTTTCACCTCCTTCCACTTGAAAATTTGGATATTAAACGAATGAAATAAATGCTTTTTAACAGAATTCACCAAAACATGAAATTCTAATAAAAATGTATTACGTGATTAAGCCGACGATATTATACATAAATTTTTTAACCAATCGAAAAAATATATTTGCAGAAGCTATTTTCTGGCGTAAGAATATTCATAGTGGAACGTCAAACCAAACTGAGCACAAATCAGCTGTCGCCGGAAAGAGTGTTCCTCGAAAAACAAACCTACGCAAAACACCCTATTTTAACATACAGTCCACGCAAGAATGTTTCGCGCACCTTGGGAAAATTCAGTTTTGTATTGTAAAATGTCCTTCAGAAAAGAGCTTCAGATAAATTTTATCATAATAGTATAATCACAAATTTGTTTAAGCATGTATGCTAATCTCAAATATAAATGGTTTTACCTTCGATGAAGTTTTAAACAGTCACTAATGAATTGATAATAGTCACTAAAGAAGCGGCGGTGGACCTGGCTTGGACACGTGTTAAGGATGCCTCAAGAGAGCCTGAAACCTGCCTGTCTCTTCTTCCAACCGGATGGATACCGGCGTCGTGGAAGGCCACTGATGACCATCCACAGGATGTACTCAGCGGAGTTGCGGGACGCTGGGATGACCTGGGAGGAAGCAAGGAGACTGGCTGGGGATAGAGAGTCATGGAGGAACTTCGTGGTGACCATATGCTCCGTATAGGGAGCGGATATGGAATAATAATAATAAAAAAATGAATTGATAATAACCCAAATAGTAATATAGTTTTAAACCATTCCAGTTTTAAGTAGTGTTTTTTTTTAAATTATAATAAAGGATATTCTACTGTTTTAAATTATTTTTGTGATATCGGTATTGATATATATGTCCGGTCTTACAGTCCCGGCGCGAGATTATTTTGCGCCCTAGGCAACAGTTATTGGCTCGCCCCCTTTTTAACAAACCGTCTCATTTTTTTTCGAAATACTGATAAAAAACAATTCGGGATCATTAGAAATATTTTTTATATATATCTATGCCCGCTCCTAATGTATAGCATATGGCTTCCTAATGGCGGTATCTCAACAGAAGTTTTTCTAGGTAACTATTACTCAATCACTCAACCTCTGTTTTTCGAATCATATATAATGCAATACATATTAACAACGAACAAATACAAACATTAAAATAAAATAAAACGTACTATTTTTTATTATTATCAGAGTACAGTGGAACCTCTCATAACGAGCACCTCTTAAAACGAGTAATTCGCATAACGAGCAAAACAGATTGTAAAAAAAAAAATGCTCCCTTAACGAGCGATATTTCGCATAACAAGTGACGCAGAGTTTTGTAAAGATCACTTTCACATCGTTGCTTGCCTCAATATGATTGACAAGGCGTGGGAAGAGGTTACCAAGAGAACCCTCACGTCAGCTTGGAAGAATCTTTGCCAAGGAGCGTTGTCGAATGTGATTTTGAGGGGCTTAAAACAGTACCTGTGAAGTCTACAGTCAACGAGATTGTATCTTTGGACAATACCATGGGACTGGAGGTGGATAACAACAAAATTGATGAGCTTGTGAAAGAGTTCAATCAAGAGCTAACCACCGAAAAGCTTATGGAGTTGCATTGTTTTTCGTATTCCAGGTTGTTACGCTCCTTAAAAATTTATAAATATGCGATTTTACTTTAATACACGCTTAACGAGTGTTTCACATAACGAGTAAGATTCAGTAACGAATTAAACTCGTTATGAGAGGTTCCACTGTATATAAAAATAATTTAAATACTCTATGCGCCCTAAATGGTTTGCACTCTAGGCGGTTGCCTATTACGCCTGTATGGTGGCGCCGGCCCTGCCGGTATTACAATCGCTAATCAGTGTAACTTTACTAGTTATGTATCTCAGTGCTCCGCAACCTTTTCTCACCTACGACACACCAAAATTCTTCCTAGAATTCCGCGGCACACCAAAAGCAAAAATATATAGGTATTAAATTGATACACAAATTTTGAAAGTATACATTCATAAAACTATTATATATTTACTTTTATGCAATCTTAATAATTATTATAAAATAATAACTAATTAATGTGATACCTGCGCTTGTTTCAATGAACACAGAGGTTTTGATAATAATTCAATTCAAATAATTTTTCATTATGTATTTAACCGCGGCACACCGGTTGCGGAGAACTGATGTATTTGATTGAAACTTGAAATTGCGATTTGTTTGAGTTCACCGCAAAAAATCTTATCGTAATATTGATTGAGCAATGATTACCTGCTGAGACTTTTTGTTTGCTTTTTTTTACTCCCTTTACAATACGTAACAACGAAGTAACTATTTACCAAGCCTTTATTTAACCTTAATACAAATAACATCGATAAAAAATATCGACTAAAAAGAGAGCGGATTTCTATTTCCCAGACGTAAAACCACGTACTATTGTTTATACTAAAATAAATTGATTTATGTTAACTTATTACAGTATTTTAATTTTAAACCCCTGAGAAGAGAAGTGAGCCAATTGATATTTTAGTTCAATGCGTTGTAGCACTGTACATATCTTAAAGTATCGTAAAATGGAAGTGTTTTCTTACTTTAATAAAAATGTGTGATTCACAAAATCACTAACTTAACACGTGATTGTACATCGTATTTAACCGCTTCAGTACCGTAAGGCCACTGGTGGCCGCTACATACGAACGGCGTGAATACCGTAAGGCCACTGAAGACCACGAATGTAACTTGAACATATTAAACTATATATATCATTTTATAAGCAAACTTTTAATATTCATAAATTCAGTCCCATTTTTTAAAACTATTCAAAAAATATTAAAAACATGCGATAGGTATGTGAGTGAATGTTTTTTAGCTTAAAACATCGCGGTACTGAAAATGTTAAAGTCTGACAATTTTATTACTTGGCTTATTTTACCTTTTTATTGGCTTATTTATCTTAATAATTGTGGGGCTATAATGCAAAACGTACTATTTCCAAAACGAGCGATATTGAGTTAGGGATGCAGAAAGGATAATTCAAGCCTATGGAATCGACTGATCATATTAGTTTTAATATAAAATGTCCACAACACTGTCGTTTTCAAATTGGAAATCATATTTTTATGCAAATGTTATTTTGTTTGTGTTATTCGTTATAGTATTTGACTCTACTAAAAAGTTCGGATTTGAATCGTTTAAATTACGTACACTCCCACAGATTTTGTCACTAACGACCCGGGTTTCGCCTTTCGGCATCTTCAGGCGTTCAAGTACACGGATGAACTTGAACTGACGCTTAGTAAATGAATGCTTCGTGTTTATATAATAAATAAATGTATCACTGAGTCTAAAGCCATTGCTGGCGAAAAAGATAAGCTCATGGGAATGCCCAAAGATTTGAGTAGTGAGTGGTTTTAAGAATTATATTTATTTGTTTGTCGGAAAAGGTTTTATGACTATATTTATATAGGGTACAGAAGTGGCGACCCCGGCATATGCAATATTTCATTTAAAATCGGAAGGCGATGCGCTGTGAATCTTAAATTATGAAAAGTTCGAGTTTTGGAAATGGTACGTTATGCATTATAACCCCACAATTTACGGCTTGTACATGAGGTGCTCAAAGAATGATCAGCCTAACCCACAATTTTTACTTTTTAAGTTATACTGATATTCAATTTGTAATCTTGAATATGCGTTATTGTGATATTAGTCACTTCTCCTCGAGTTGATCTCGACTGACTTCAAACAAAATTCACATTTGAGATTATCTCCTGTCAATTGAAACCGTCGGGTCATTGGTGCAGCGGTCAACGTCTTTGGATTACGTGACGGATCTCACGGTTTAAGCCCCAACACAAACAGGATTTTCCCAATTGATTTATCGTTCTGTTCAAAAACATAATGTTTTTGATCTCTGGAATTCCCTCTCACCCTTCCAATCCTAAAGTAACAGGGTATAGCAAGAGGGTCTTTTTTATTTTATTCGTTAATCTATGTCCGGTACCAATGTGGTGCATATGGCCCCCTAATGAATGTATCCCAACAGAATTTTTCTACGAGTACTGCTTGTTGCCCAGTTGCTTAACCTCTGGTTTTTTTTTTTGAAGAGTGTAGGGATAGAAGGATCCTACTTGCCGGGTCCTGTGGCGCAGCGGTTAGAGTTGTTGGCTTCCGTACAGAACCTCACGGGTTCGAGTCCCAGAACGAACAGAATTTTTTCGATTTGTGTTCGTAGCCATGGGTGTTTGTGATGTCTAAAAATTCCCTCCCACCTTTCCGACCCTTCACTAGCTGGGCGTAGCGAGAGTGATTGGTTAATCACTAGTGCTGTCCTAGCCTTATCCTTATATCCCTACTACTTTCCTAAAAAAAGAGACGTTGAACAACTGAATAACAAACTGTTCTTGTAAAAAAAACTTCTGTTGTGATACCTCCGTCCGCAGGACATATGCTTCACATTGGAAGCGAACATGGATAAAAACAAAAACAAAACTGGCGATTAGTTAATAGCTAATGTTGCCCGCTGTAGTCTAGTTGGTTAGAGCTTGCTCTACCGATCAGGTGGGTCTGGGTTCGATTCCCGGTAAGGTCAATGTCAAATTGGATTTTTTTCAATTTAAATTTGAGATCTAAGACATGGGTGTTTGTGACGTAATTTCTCCTTGAGTTAATCTCAAGTGACTTATAAAAATTCTCATCGAGTAAGTCTCGTATGATCTTTCAACTTCAAAATATTTGACACATTGGCATTAGCTGTAATGTCAAATACTTTTTTGAAATAATTAAAAAAAAAAAATTAATTCTGTCCCACCTCTATCTTTCTATCTCTATAACTGTCTTTAAAAAAAGAGTGGTTAAGCAACTGAATAACAAACAATTCTCGTAGGAAAACTTCTATTAAGATACCTCCATTGTGAAATGGGCTTTTTAATTGTTTAGTTTAGTTTTAATTTTATGTTTTATAAAATACATATTTAATTACGTATTGACTATTTTTATACAGACATATTATTTTTAAATCATCTATTTGTTAATGTATAATTTATGTATCATGTTTATTTTCAAATTGAATAGCCCCCTCCTGGGATAATTTCTGGATCCGCCACTGCTGTAATGCTAGCTATTTTTCACGATTCTAACAACGATAATAAATTATACTGAAAGAAAAAAAAACAAATATTCTCTGGTAAACAACATGAATGAAAATATTTTGCATATTTAACAATTTTCGTCTGTAATATTTTGACTGATGTAATAAACAAACTGCTGAATACAAAAGCGACATGAAAAATATATTGAATTTTATTGTTGCCGTGTAACCTAATATATATATATATTGTAATGAGTTTGCAAATATTTTAATAATCACTCATCAGACGTTTATAGATTGTTGATTTTTGTTATATGATCATAAAATAACGAGTTTTTTTTAAATATACATTCTTGAAGCGGTCATTGAAAGTGTCAACGACGAACGAAAGGAAATGTAAACAAAAATGAAAATATTACACCAAGATGCACAACCTATATTGACCGCGGAAAGGAAAAAGAACGTAACCCACAAATAGCAAATTAAACAGGAGGCACAAAAAAACTTATTTTGTGACATATGCAAATTATGAAATATACACAACCTTGAAGTACGCGAAGACTTCTAAACAGGTGTTTTATTGAGATAATTATTTACAGAAGTTGTCTTTTTTTTTGGTTTCAATTTTCACAAGCTCATCTTTTTTCAAACATAAAAGTTAAATTTAGATACTTATTCAATATTTGCAGCTTACATCCAGCGGTGGGCTGCCAATACGTTAACAAGGGGCTCGCTTAATCTCGAAGCAATTTTTAGTGTTCTGAGGAAGGAGTGAATTTTCTTATGGCTCCTATGCAATTATATACGATACTTAAATAAGCAATCGTTTTTTACTCAATACACGTATAATATGTAACAATATGCAATTTACCGTAAACTAGCTAAAATTGCTAAAAATGTACTATTCTGTATACTGAAGCTGTCAAAGATAATATATAAATTCGAATATGCAGTTATAAACTAATTTGATATGAGAAAATTTTTTTCTCATAAGTTAACAAGGGGCTCGTTGGTCTCAGTAAATTTCAACAAGGGGCTCGCGCGAGGCCCTGTGAGCCCTCTCCAGCCCACCCCTGCTTACATCCTTTTGTTAAAACGTATATTAAGTTGAATACATTGTGATTATCGATAAAAAGCTGTTTTGAAAAAACTGTGAGTTACGTACTTTTTCCTTTCCACAGTCGATATTAATATTACTGTGCAGGATTCACGACAAAAATCAAATGAATGAATAAAAACTACAATAAGAAGAAAATAAACCACATCGGGATACCGAATGAAGATACTTCTCATGCAGGCGAAACATGACTCATAATTATTAACACAACCAGTGGAATGACAAAGTTATCAATTTTAATTTTACATAAAAAATAATACAACGAAAATGTATCTATATATTTCAATAAATATACACTTGTATTTTATAAAACTTATAAATCCATGTCCTTTTCCGTGGAGCACATGTACTCTTAACCCTTTGCCCGCGTTACCAAATTTAGCGAGCATGCCCTGTACGCGGCTGCTTTTTTGCGGATTTTGTTATCGCGTTTTTTACTATAAATATAGGTTGTAATATTTTTTCAACTAATCAAATATGTTAATTGCCACCCAAAGTAACTTTTTCAACAATAAAATACAAAATATTTCTTGTATTTTTGGTTTAATTCAACAATAATCATTATTCATACAATTGCGGCGTGACGTCGCCATATTGCAAAATACCGCCACGCGCGACCGAGAACACTGCGCCACCAACCATACCATGCTTATAATATGAAATTCTCGGAACAATTTCAATTTCACCCGCACTCGATCGCTTATTTAAATTATCCAAAATCTTGGATTGGTGACGTATGCTCACGGCGTGTTCCAGAAATAACATATTTTAGCCTATATTGAATCTTTTTTGACTAATGCCATCTATTGAATTTGGTAAAATATACATTTAGTAATATTTTCAACTAGGTTATAAATTTTTTACACAATAGATAGTTCTTATATAGGATTTGAAATTTCAATGACATCTATACGTGTCACGCGCGCTGAGGGCATGTTTGCTAGGAAATTCATAGCGGTCATACATGGTGAGAAGGTTAATAGAAATTATCTCAACTGAAGTGATAGAGAAGTGCTTGTTACTCAGTTTCTCAACCTCTCTTTTTTCAAAGAGAGTAGGGATATAAAGATAACACTAGAACAGAAGTAGTGGTTAGTTAATCGCTCTCACGACGCCTTTTTTGAGAGATATAATGGATGAGAGAGAGTTTAAGACATCACATACACACATGCTTTTGAACATAAATTTATAAATCAATTTACAAAAACTGTCCGTTCTAGTATTCGAGCCCTTGACGTCTGTAACCGAAGCCAGTGACGTTGACTATTCAACCACGCAGCTGGCTCTACTTCTGTTGTATATTTATGCAAAATTATAAAGACCCATTCATCACCCAGACGATTAAATTTCAATTGCTGTATTGAAAAATAAAAGAAACTTTATACTTTCACATTCATAAAAATTGCTTTTAAATCGACAGTAATAGTTGTCATAAACATAGTTACCTTTGTAAACATTAATGTTATGTGGTTATTAACAGTAATTAATTGCGTCCTAAAACATTTTAATTGACTAATTCCGTATTCAGTTGTTTTACGGCTAATGTTAAAGCTTACTTTCATTATAGCCTTCCATTTCAGTAAGAATAACAGGGCTGTGGAGTCGGAGTCGGAATTGAGAAGTCGTGACGTTTTATGTGGAGTACAAGTGGCTGCAATTAGGGTATCTAATCCAGGAGCCTTTTTGTGTTTCGGGATTGACTAATTTTGTATAATTTGAGAAAATTTTTGGTGTCGGAATTTTTAATTATTTCATTTCCAATTCTTTTAACTCTTCCAAATCGAAAATCCTATAAATTTTCGGGATTTGCTTAAGATTTCTCAATCCCGAAATCCCGGGATTTCGGGATCACAAAATTAGATGGGATCCCGGGATTGGAGAGCCTAGCTGCAATGTTCCTTCTAAGACAAGAGGTTAGCTGCGCGGAAAATTCAAGGTCTGAGCAGGCCAAACCAAAAAATGTGCGGCATATCTTTAATCTTTTATATTTAATATTTAAAATGAAAATAGTGTTTTTTTAATTTGATTTACATTAATATAATTTAATTATTTATACCAATATTTATATGAAAATAAAACATAAATAATACCAACAACAAAAAATGTACACAAGTTAAGAAGAACAGAATGTCGAATATAAATAGTGTGTTAAATTTTAAAAGATTCTAATTTCAATAAAATCACTAAATTAAGTTCACAAACTCATTCCGTACCACTTTCTGATATCTTACAGTTATGATTATAATTTCAAGACTGCATAACATAAAAATGTTTGCTTTTATAGATATAGACAGTTATTTTAAAACCGTGCAAAAAGAGAATCAGATGTACACTTTTTTGACCGAGCGTGTTACTCGTGAGGTTGTCGACTATACTGCGCCCTGTGTTTGTATACACTGATGAACACTTTAACTCCTGGCCCAAAAAATTTACATTTTAAAAGTATTTTTAGTCTCGCATTACTTTGGAATGATATTTTGGATGTTGTCAAACAATGTTTGAGACGGCTTAGTAAAAATACTTTCAAAAATTATTGTTATCTACTAAATTACATTCACGGTTCATGTTTCAACAACTTTGGAATGAGCCGGGTTTGCAAGTAATACCATCAAACAGACTCTTAATGGAGTTTATCTCAACAGTCGTTTTAAGAAGCTTTTGCTACTCTACTTGAAAGAAGAGACTCCAATTCGAGTATGGAATACTCGACTATTTTTACTAAGTACTCGATACTCAAGTATTGAAAATTATTTGATTATTAACTCGCAATTTATAAATAAAGATTTATTATCAAATTTTATTTACTTATTTAAATATATTATTTAACGGTCGCATTTAACTGAGTCTTGCGCGTGGATTTTACCATCACGAGTATATTTTTGTTAATGGTTTTGCCCACTTTTGCCGTTGACTGTGATAATAGCTCTGTTCTTCTGCGTACTTCTGACGGTTTGAAAACTGTTTTCGAATTAGAATAGAATTGAAAGCTTTTAGATTATAACTCGAAAACAGTTTGAAAACCGTCAAATATATATATGCGAGAGTTTTTTTCTACTGCAGGAATAATAAAAGCAAAATTTCGAACCAATTTAAGATTTGAGACGTTAAATCTCTATCATTTTTTTAGAAATATGTTTTATAAATTGAAATAAATGTATTAACGAAATTAAATAAGCTTATTTATTTATTTATCATCCTATTTATATACACAAATTTGAATTAATAATATATATTTTGGTACATCTATAACGACTCGAGTACTCGAGTGTTTTTAAATTTTACTGATTGATTTTTAAATTTTTCTGAGATATCGAGTAATTAGACTCTCTACTTGAAAGGCTCGCTACAATTGTGTTTTTTTTTTAATACGCTACAACATTATTTAAAAACACGGTCCCGGCGCCATCATGTTAAGTAATAAAAATCTTTAGCTTTTATCTTTGCTGTATTTTCCAAGAGACCTTTCACCTGTAGGAAATCACATGCGTTAAAATAATCAACAAAGCTTCTTCTTGGTCGTATGATGATCAACACGGCTCAACCCCTTCCCTGCGATTTTTCACCTGTGTCGATAACACCTTTGCAAAGCGACTTATCATAAAAACGTACCATGCAATCCAATCACCTAGTTTCGCTCGACGCGTTCATCCGAGAGGTACATAAAACACCGGTCGCTCGAATATAAATCACAAAGTACACGTGATACAATAACATTTACCACATAAATTTAATCGAAATCGAAACCGCGATCAATAATTGAAACACTCTTTCAACAGAGGAGTTGTTGTCACATAAATTTTCGTCGAAGTATTGTCAAACTGTTGACAATTACGCGTTCAACAACAACAATGTGTCAAAATATAAACGCACCTAAAACTCAATCACTCAGCAGATATTAAAACAAAGTATTGTATTATATACAAACTTAAATTGTTAATTCGTCCGCTAGAAATAAATTGCATTGTAGTTGTTTCTTCATAATTGAAGGTTTTAATACACGCGAAGTTTCTTATTTTGTAACAATCGAGAATCTCAAGTAGTTGCAGTTTTTGTTCGCGTTTTGCAATATAAAAATTCTTGTAATTTATATTTTACGCCGAGTTTTTTTAAAAGCAGTGTCGTAAGATGGGTCACGGTGAAGGTTTGAAGTCTGAGGCTGAAGGGAAGAGTCCGAGTAAGGAGGCGATCGTCGAAGCCGACTACGAGAAACCAGCAGGTCAGTTACTTACTGTCAATTATTTATTCAAAAAAGTTCCAAGTTAACTTGTCATAATAAAGTCTTTGAAAATCTTTTGTGCTGTTAAGATTAGTTACATGATAGTGATTCTGTAATCTGTAGACGGTGCGTGGAATAAAATTGAGATACTTAACGATTCTTTCCTTTGGACGTCCATTGAATAATCGTGTTAAATATTTCTCATCATGTTCCCGTAAATAAGTAAATATTTCACTTTTTAGGTGTTTACTGTCAATACTTGGTGGAATGGCATTATAATAAAAATAATAAAACATTTTTAGTACTTTTTCCACATAAAATTTATTGGATCAGGACCCGTTAAGCTCACGGTGAGCATTGTGGGTGAGCATCAGTTGACAATGCTCACTATGAGCGAATGTTTTATTATTTTTATTTTTTAAGTAAATATTTATAAATACATACTACGCAACAAATTAAACTATGCAGGTAGAAAACAAACATTTCAACTATACGAAAAGTATAATTATATTAAAATTGAACAGACTTAGATTAACGGCAATCAATATTTTCATATTATACGTTCATAAAAGTACTTATTAAACGCGAAACTCTGAAATATAAAGTTATTTGACTTTTACTTTTACTTTTAAGGTGGTCACTGTTGGTGGAAAAGCATTTTTTTGAAAGAAAACTTTTTTGTAGATTGACTCCACATTTATTTATTTAGATCAGGACCGGTTTAGTTCGTAACAAGCATTTACTTTTTTGGTAACTGAAATTTCTTACTTGATTATTTGTTAATGAGGTAAGAGGTCATAAACGTTGTAATGACAAATTCTATTCTATAAAATTATTCCATATTTTAATTACCAATTATTTGTTACAATCTTAACAGTCTTTTTATATAAACAGCCCTTTATTATAATGTATTTTTACGAGTTGAAAATGCGCATTATATGCGATGTTGGTTCTGATTCGAATAAATAAGAATGAAAGCAGTACAAAAAGTGTTTTTTTTTTTTTAAAGTTATAATTTTAAAATATGCATTTCCTCTAATCAATATTTTTGTTGTTGAAAATCATGAGATTTTTCGTACGTTTTTTGTTAAGATTATTCATATTGTAATACGTGTATTATAAATAAGCAATTCAGCCACGCAATAGTATCTTCAGTTCAATGACAACTTACTGGCAAAAACATTTATAACAAAATAGCTATGTTTTTAAGTGAAAATTAAATTGAATGTTTTCTAGCAAACAGGTAATGAAATAATAGCTTGTTGATTCCATTTGCAAATCCCGAAATATATTATATTTCTTGGTAAATTCTAATCATAGTTATTTTTAAAATGGGTAATTAAAATTTTTGCATTCTAAAAATTCAAAATTACCAATACCTTTTACAACAGGTATATTTGCACGAAATAATTGAGTCTCCCATTTCCAAAACTAACCTTGTTTATTTTTCATAATTTTGTAAACACTTTTTGAGAACCCTCTTTATTTTTAAAATAACCAAATTAGTGAATAATTTAGTGAATCAAATTGAGATAGATAGTATATTCTTCAATTTGATTCAAGAAAGTATGACTTTTACTACAATATAACAGGTCCCTACACGTTATTTTGTAGGTATATCT
Organism: Himalopsyche anomala; assembly: GCA_031772345.1. Taxonomy (NCBI): domain Eukaryota; kingdom Metazoa; phylum Arthropoda; class Insecta; order Trichoptera; family Rhyacophilidae; genus Himalopsyche; species Himalopsyche anomala. The sequence continues at coordinate 22,311,754 of CM062835.1, forward strand.
AAAACGATGAAAATGGAAAAGGTGAATTTTGAAAATGGGCGACTAATTACAAAAATCTTTTTGTTTTGTCAATAGTTTCAATTGAAGTTTATATCTCTTTATTGTGGTATTCACTGCGTTATTTATTATAAATGAAAACATTTTAATTTGCGTATTTTGCCAGCATATTAGATTGCCAAAAATACCTGCTTCATTTTTGCAGTCATTTATCTAAAACTAATTTATCATGTAGTCGAATTGTACACCACCAGGTTTTTATTTAAGTGATCAAAGTCGTTGACTACGATAACTCATCAGTGGAAAATTATAGACCGGTGGCTGTTCTCTCAGCGCCAGCTAAGGTTCTTGAGATGATTATGCATCATATGATTTTAAAAAGGATTGAACCATTTATAATTAATGAGCAGCATGGGTTCAGAGTCGGAAGATCAACCGACACAAACTTGATGGTGTTTACGGATTACGTGTCGACGGCGTTAGATAAAGGACTGCAAGTTGACTGTTCTTACAATGATTTCTCGAAGGCATTTGACAGGGTCGATCATGACATTCTTTTGGAAAAACTCCAATTGATCGGTTTGTCTGATGGTTTTGTTAGGCTTTTTGGTAGTTATTTTAGGAACAGAAAACAATACGTATCGTATGGGCTTTTCGAATCAATGCCGTTTTGCACGTACTCTGGTGTTCCGCAGGGTTCAAACCTGGGGCCATTGCTGTTCACTATTTTCATAAATGATATAGCAAGCGTTATTAAAAATTCTATGTTCTTGTTATTCGCTGATGATTTGAAACTTTTTTTGAAGATTGTCACCTTAGATGATTGTCATCGTCTTCAGTCTGATATTGATAATATAATAGATTGGGGGCGGTGTAACAAACTCGATTTCAATATTGATAAATGCAATCTTTTATCCTTTACAAGAGGGTCGCGAGTGTTATTTTTCCGTTATTCAATGAATGGCCGAATTCTCTCGCGAATTTCATCAGTCAGAGATCTTGGCGTACAATTTGAGAGCAAACTAACATTCTATAATCACATTAAGATTACTTGCAAGAAAGCATTACAAATGTTGGGCTTTGTCATCCGTACCACCAGAGTCTTTTCGGGAGTTAAAGTTCTAATATTAATGTACAACGCTTTGGTTCGAAGCAGACTTGAGAGTGGGTCAATTGTTTGGGCCCCAAGATGCTCGAAATATACCCTTATGGTGGAGAAGATTCAGAAGAAATTTTTGAGACTTCTCTATATGAGGGTGTATGGATATTACCCATGGCTTTATCCAACTGACTTTCTCTTAGGCATGCTTAACTTCAATAGTTTGAATGTTCGAAGAGAAATGTATCTGGCCATATATTTCTTTCGACTTATACGTGGCCAAAATGAGAATTCCACCATTCTTGAGAATGTGAATCTAAATGTTCCTGATTATTTTTTGAGAAATCGTGGACATGAATTGTTTGTTCTCCCAAGGTGTAGAACCAGCCTGCCAATGGGGATGCCACTGGGGAGAGCTTTAACGGTGTTCAACAATATTGCTTCGGATGTCGACATATTCCACGTAGACGTGGGTGAGTTCCGACGAATACTATTTTTTATGTATTAAAGTAGAGTTCGTCGGAGCTTACTCAGTTGACTTCTTTGCCATTTTTTTTTCTACTGATTTTAATATTAAATTGTACTATTTTTTTTCTCCATTGTAAAAGTTTTAAATTTATAATTTGTCAACCTTTTGCAATGTTAATTAAATAAATAAATAAATAACTTTTGATTTATCAAGTATATCTTTGCTTTGCTACACATCAACTTTGCTTACGTGCTCGAATCTCAGTAAAGACAGTTTGATAAATTGGTTTTTTAATACATTTGAAGGATTATTGTTTGAAGTCATGGAATTATGTGATGTTTAAAATTTCATATATCTCATCAGAACGTAACGGAAGCAATAAGCTTACCGACTGCAAGATCCTAATCCTATCCACCTATCTCTTCACTGTTTGAAAATAAATAGGTTAAGAGCATGAGTATTGTATGGAAACCTGAGAAGGGATAAACTCCATTAGACGCACGGGTGGGCTGGAGGGGGCACGGGGTGGCTCGCGCAAGCCCCTTGTTAAATTTCAGCGCGACCGGCGAGCCCCTTGTTAAGATAAGAAAATCATTCGTCTTAGATCAAAACAGTACATAGCAGCAAATTTCTGTTGACGGTTAAATTTTATCATGAAACAAGACTTAGTTCCCCCTTTGTTTTTTCATTCAGCGCTGTGGGTTACCGTGCCGGACCTCACGGGTTCGAGTCCCAGTACGAAACAGCATCTTTTCGATAGATTTATTTTCTGTTCGAAGGCATGGGTTTTTGTGATGTCTAAAAATTCCCCTCCATTCTTCCGATCCTTCAATTAAGCTGGGCGTTACGTGAGCGATAAGTTAATCACAAGTCCTGTCTTAGCCTTATCAAAAAGTAACAAATAATTCTTGTAAAAAAAAAACTTTTGTTGAGATACCTTCATTAGGAGGTCATATACGCGACATTGGGAGCGGACATGGAAGAACAAAAAAATGAATAAGATTTACCGAGCCCCTTGTTAAGATATTGGCAGCCCACCGCTGATTAGACCTCAATGTTTTCCTCGTTGAGAGGTCATTGTTGTGAAGTAAGATACGTTTACAATTCCTTCTATTCATCACAAATAACCCCTTTGTTGGCTATTTTTAAAAATTAATATCCGCTACCATTGTGGAGTATATGACCTGCTAATGGAGGTATCTCAAAAGTGACGCCCGCTGTGGTCTAGTTCAGTAATCGGCAAAGTGTGGTCCGCGATAAAATTTTGGTGGTCCGCAGAGAAATCTGACATTATTTTATGCACTTGATGCATTTTAGACGCATTTGATCACTTTTATTTCAATATGTAATATTTAATACAAAAGTCGAGTTAGTGGTCCGCTGGATTAAAATTGCGAATTTAAAAGTTTGCTGACCGCTGGTCTAGTTGGTTAAAGCCTGCTCTACCGACCAAGCGGGTCTGAGTTCGATTCCCGGTAAGTTCAATGTCAAATTTAGATTTTTCAATTAAAATTTGAGACCTAAGACGTGGGTGTTTGTGATGTCATTTTATTTACCTTGAGTTGATCTCGAGTGACTTACAATAATATTGTCATCGAGTTTTTCTCGTCTGATCTTTCAACTTAAAAAATATTTGGCGCATTGGTGTTAACTGCAATATTTACTTATAAAAAATACATGTTTTTATACGATAAATGCTTGTTACTCAATTGCTTAAACTCTGTTTTTTAACGAGAGTAGATATAAAAGAATATGGTTATGACGGAAGCAACGACTTTGATCACTGCGCCACGGAACTGACGAAAGGATAAATGAAAATGGCCGGTTATTGCAAAAATATGGCGTTAATACCTATACCTAAATTACAGCTTAAGTGTCGAGAAACATTCGTTCGAAAAATTAATTGAAAAACCGATTTCCTACTCATTTTCAATAAAATAATTATGTCACGTGCGCGAATACATAATTATTTTTTCAATTTCAATTTATTTTTTATACGCGCTTAGAGTTTATTACTTTTCCAATGTGACAAATGATAAACAAATAATAAAAACTGGCAAAGAAGTCAACCGAGTGAGTTTCGGTGGAATTTACATTAAAGTATGAAAACTGTACTCGTCTGAACTCGCGCAAAATATGTCGACATCCGAATCAAATCCATTGAACATTACTTAAGTCAGCCCTAGAAGTATCATTGACACTTTTGAATTGCAAACAATCCATTTCTTAAACTACGAAAACAATTATCAGAAACAAATGCTTGACATTTTAAAAAATGTTGAAATTACAGCATCCAATCACGGACCCTTTTTCTGATCCCGGGATTCACAATATTTTAATACCGGGGTGTTTGATAATTTGTCATAATAGAAAATACTGGCATTACATCTAAAAGCCAAGACAAAATATTTTTTTAGAGTTGTTTGAGATCAACAAAGTAGTTGAGATATAATAAAAATAAATTTCCAAAATTATTTCTGCTGGCAATGCGCATTACAGAAGCATGTTGGACTACATATTACTGCGAATCGTTCTTTTCATAATTCAATATAGTAAAAACGAAGTATCGCTATAGGTTACTCGATGAAAATATGACTATGTTATCCAATTCCGGATCCAGGATCTCAAAATCCCGTGATCCCAGGATTGCGGGATTGACAAAATTACAGAAAATAAACTTTGGGAGAGCTGAAAAAAAGTTTTCGTGCTGTTTATTTTGGAAAATCCGCAGATTCCTTGGTTTTTAAAATCAACATGAAATTGTTTGAAAAATTCCAGTATTCCAGCAAAAAAAATCAATCTTGAATTCCAATTTATATACGATTTTTTGTTGAATGATCAATCCCGGAATTGAAAAATCGTCAATCCCAAAATCTCGGTATCACAAAAAGGGTCCGGGATTGGATTCCCTAAACATGATCAATCAAATGCGTATACACATATGCTATGCTATTACAATACGAAATGCGCCATAAAATAAATAATATCAGTAGATAAAAAATATAACTTCCTACTTATAATTGCAAGCTTCAAGACTTTCAAGAATGACGCAAAAATAAAAAGAATTCTTTTCGCTTCAATTTTATGTTTCAAACCGTTCTAGACAATATTAAATTTGTCAGAAACACCAATTTTGTGCATCACTGGGTTCTTAAATTTAATTAAAATGCATACTTGTACATTTTATAGCAAACAATTTATTGATCTTATTTACACAAGAGGTTATCTGACTTAAGGTCAAATTTAACAAGGGGCTCGCGCGATCCTTTCCGATCCTCCTCCAATCCACGCTGATTAGGGAATATGGACCAATAAATTCTATATATTTTTTTTCGATACAATTTTAAATACGGTTTTTATTACGGTTCCAAAAACCGTATACTGAGCTTCGAGAACAGATGCTCGCGTCGGATAATGGGGTGAGGTGGTTTGATTTTGTGAGGAATTCAAAGATAAGGGAGCGTACAAGACAGCGTCCCGTCACTTCAGCGGTTATGGAGAGACGTTGGAACTGGTTGAATGCCTCCGGAAAGCCTCAATCCTGCCTGCCTCTTCTTTCGACCGGTGGGATTCCGGCGCCCCGGACGTCCGTCGGGTACTATCCATAGGATGTACTCGGCAGAACTGAGGGATGCTGGCATGTCATGGGAGGAAGCAAAACAATTGGCGGAAGACATGGGAACATGGAGGTGCCGCCTGGCGGCCATATGCTCTACATAGGGAGCAAACATGACCAAAGAAGAAGAATATTTTAAATTGTATATGCGATTAATTGCAGTCGGTGAACTGCTAATTGTAAAATTTAACTCAGTGGAAGTATTATTTTGGCATCGAATAAATACGTAGATAAATAATAATAAATAAATATAACACACTTTCTAAGTTACCATATCACTTTTAAGGTGTTCACTGTCAATACTTGGTGGAATGGCATTATAATAAAAATAATAAAAGATTTTTAGTACTTTCTCCACATAAAATTTATTTGATCAGGACCGGTTTCGCTCATCGCGAGCATTATCAACTGATGTTGATTCAGTTGATAATGCTCGCGATGAACGAAACCGGTCCTGATCAAATAAATGTTTTGTGGAAAAAGTACTAAAAATCTTTTATTATTTTTATTAAGTCAACATATCTTAAACGAGTCATAAAATGTTTGAAAACCACTGCAGGAACGCATATTATGGACATATTATTATTACTGAAAAGGTGTTTAACATTCTTTGGATCTACCTGCCATTTTAACGAAGGTTTTATTATTCGCGGTACAACGTGTATGCCCCGTGTCCACTTTATTTATTACTAGTGTTTCACACAGCTCCAATATTCCACTTAATTAAACATGAACGATCTAATCGTAAGCATCAATTTGATTTTTATATTGAATTTATTTGAATCGAAAAGAATAAATGTTTAACGTCGAACATTAAAATCAAACACTCATTTGTTTATCAACAGCCATAGCTATTGAATCAGAATCCAAATACGATATTTGTTTTATATATAAAAAGATTATCCATAATAGTAGTTGGTAAGTCATAGACTAAACCGCAATTATAATTATCAGGTTATCTATGGTACGTAATAAAATATGTATTTATTGTTTTTCTTGTAATTTAATGAACAATAACAGCATATCATGCTATGCATCTGAAAGAGGCGAAACACGTGTCACAGTTAGTTACACAATACGTGGAATAATCAAAGTTATTTTAAATTTTATATTAAAATGAACTTCCACAAAGTTACCGCCGAAACCATCGAAAGTATTAAAATAGCCAGTACGGCAAAAAAGGCGCTTTTATATCGTAAATTGTTTATCTTGCTTTATTACTTAAGCAAAATTTGCGACAGTAAGTCTGAAGATGCCTCTGAAAGAGGCGAAACACGTGTCACAGTTAGTTACATAATACGTGGAATAATCAAAGTTATTTTAAATTTTATATTATGCATATCATTCTTTTCGTTATATTACAACCATACACGCTAAAACAAAATCAAGAATTCTTAGTCAAATTATATTTAACTTTTTAATTGTTGACTGGAAATACTTGAAATAAATGCATTATATTAAAAAATAATAAAACATTCTTTTGTAATTAATTCACAATTATAATATTGATTAGATTATGAACGTTTTCGCTCATTACGAGCATTTTCAACTGTTAAAATCAAAAGTGGCTTATTATTTATGTCGGGTCCTGTAGCGCAGTGGTTAGCGATGTTGGCTTCCGTGCCGGATCTCACGGGCTCGAGTCCCATTACGATCAGAGTTTTTTTCTAATCGGCATGTGTGTTTTTGATATCTAAAAAGTCCCGATCATTCAGTAACTGAGCGTAGCGAGAGCGATTAGTAAACCACTAGTCCTGTCCTACCCTTATCCTTCTATCCCTACTATTACGCTCTTCGTAAAAGAGAGGTTAAACGACTGAGTAACATACAGTTCTCGTAGAAAAACTTCCGTTGAGATATCTCAATTAGAAGGCCATATACTCCACACTGGGAGCGGACATGGATAAAAAAAAATGTATAATAGTATTTGGATTAGTTGTGTGGAAATAGAGGAACATACAATTTTAAATAAATGTATAAAACATCTCAATAACTTTTCTAGTTTCATTCTGCTTATTTATTTATAACTTGTTATTAGAAAGCCATACGCTTTACTTTAGAAGCGGAGATGGATTAAAAATAAATGTATTCATTATATATTATAGTTAGTAACTGTACATAATATATTATAGTTCGCGAAATCTTAATATAACGGTCCTCTGACTTAACGTCTAAATTTGAAAATCATAAAAAAATAATCGTAATACATAATATGCAGTTCGGAAAGCAGGTGAAATTTTAATAAATAACGTATTATTATATATATATTTTTTTTTAATTTGTGTATAGCTTGGACGCGGATTTGCGAACCTCTAATCATCAACCGACACGTCTTAAAGATTATGCAGCCGTGGTTTAATCATGTGCTGAAATTTGGTTCGAGAACATTTTAAATATGTAAACACCTATATAATGAAAAGATGTTTCTTGCAAATGCTGTTTACCAGAGTACCAAAACGTTTTAAAATTATTTACCTTCACAGTGAAAAGATGTTTGTAGATAACCATGCGCAGAAGTTTGTTAACTAAAGGTACCAAAACGATGTAAACACATATTATTAATATTAGTAAGTTATTCACAATATCACACTAATCGCGTAATCATAAATTGGCGAATATGCACTCTGAAATGCATTCTTAATAACTCTAACATTCCAACTTATATTGTAAATTACTGCTACTATATAGTCAATTCATTATTTTAAGACTCTACTTTTAAGTATACATAAGTTGTATGTTATATTATGAGCCCTCTATTGAGCCAAGTAGTAAAATGTAAAATTTGATATGTATGGGTTACGTTATTTTTCCTTTCCAAAGTCGATATAAAAAGATGAAGAACTTAAGTACATTGGTATTTTTTTTTTTTTTTTTTTAATATTTGACATTACAGCTTACGCCAATGCGTCAAATATTTTCAAGTTGAAAGATACTTGGCGAGAATTTTTGAAAGTCACATGAGATAAAATCGAGGAGAATTGACTTCACAAACACCCATGTCTTAGATCTCAAATTAAAATTGAAAAAAATCAATTTGACATTGACCTTACCGGGAATCGAACCCGGACCCACCTGATCGGTAGAGTAAGCTCTTACCAACTAGACCAAAGCGAGCGATTTTCGACCAAATTATAATGAAGTTCTACTATGTAAATGACAAATCAATCGATAAAGTAAGGTTATATTATAATAAATTCACCCAAAATCATCCATACCAACAAATGACTGAAGCTTAACAAAATTATTAACCGATTGATTTTTTTTGTAAATATTACGATAGTGAACAACAGCAAAAATGTATTGCCTAATCGTTGTGTGAGCCCCGTTACGCCACTGCTTATTTGTGTCATAATATCGGTTAATTGGGCAAGTCTAAAATATGAAACTAACTCTGTTAACAAGTACACCGATTTCCTACTCGCTAAGTTACTAACACAACTTTCTACGCCTAATTAAATTAAATATCTTTCACTGAAATATCTATGAAGTAATTCTCAATTAGTTTTTCAATATTTCGCTTTCACACAGTGTCGTCATTTTGCTCTTAAAATATTTATGCTGTTATAATATCACTTTAATGGTGTTCACTGTCAATACTTGGTGGAAAGTAATATATATATAGTTGTATTTTTTGTTATTAACAAAACTTCATTTAACAGTAAAAAAATTATCGTGATTTGTTACTTATCACAAATCTGGAAACGAATTATATTAATTTAAGCTTACGTTATCAACATTTAAATTTGTCATGCAACTCGTGTAAATTTATATTCTCTGCTCATTGTGAATCCCGAGATTGTAAAAAGAAGGGCTGTGGAGTCAGAGTCGTGAAAAATGAACGGCTCGATTTTTTTTTTTGAAAAATATATTTAATGATGTGTATCCAAACAAAATAATCCAAAGTGTTGACATTGCATGTTTGGCTGACTAATTATGATCTGATGGAATACATATATAATATATAAGTTAAAATGAAATTATTGAAAAAAATTCTCGGAGTCTGAGTCGTCTTTTTTTTACACGGCTCCACAGCCCTGATAAAAAAGGCCCGAGATTAGATGCCTCAATACTTACCCTCTCCGAAAAGAGTTCTGTTGAGATCCATTATGAGTACGTACGATTCGGATTATTTGTTTCTACAATGTCTTCGTTCATCGTCTTACCCCACTTTTCAATATTATTGTTTATTATCGTCGCGAATCTCTAATTATTAATAAATAAAAGATACCTTTGTTTCAACAATTGACGATATTTGCGAAAACATTGCATGTTTTTTATGCAAACAAAAATTTCAGTGCATTGGGCCAATAAGTAAACAATAATCTTTGTATACTCGAGACATCTTGAAAGTATTGCGAAAATACTGTGTATCGCTTTTAATATTAACAAAAACGATAAAATCATATTTAAGCGCTTATTTCGTTACAAAAAAATTCTTAATACGCTGTTTTTTTATCACAAATAAAAATAACTTGACTTAAAGTACCTTGACAAATAAAACTACTTTAAAATTATCAAAAGTTCAACAACAATCATAAATTCAAATAAAATATTATTACGTATATGAAAATTTATAAAATGCAATTATTGATGTTATACTGAGTTGGAAAACTTTAAATAATGTTGTGTATTTATTGATTTGGCATTTACTTGGTAGAACTCTATTTTAATAAGGTAAAAATATCAAGGTTTTTCAGTTCTACAATTATTTATATGTTATATGTTGATAGCTATTTCGGGTTTAGCCATCGTCAGAACGATAGTTTCGAAAAGCGAGTAGGCGAAAGCGGTAGGCGAAAGCCGAAATAGCTATCAACATATAACGTATAAATAATTGTAGAACTGAAATACCTTGATATTTTTACCCTATTAATGTTGTGTACATATTGGCTGAGTGGTCGAACGTCGTTCGCTTAGAACACGGAGGTCACAGGCACAAATCTCTGTACGGGTAGTCTGAATTGATTGATTTTTCAATCGATTTATAGATTTCTGTCCAAAGCATGGATGTATGTGATATCTTGAACTCTTTCCCACTCATCTTATCCTAAAAAACGGGGCGTAGCAGGAGCGATTAGCTAATCACTAGTTTTGTCTTAGCGCTATCCTTCTATCCCTACTCTCTGACACAAAACTCAAAGCAATTCTCAGTGTTCTGAAGAAGGAGTGAATTTATCGCTCATATGCAAATATATGCAATACTTAAAAAAGCAACCAATTGTTACTTAATACACATAATATGCAATTTAACTTATCAATCTAAATGGCTAAAAATGTACTACTGTGTATATTGAAGCTGTCGTAGATAATATGTAAGTCAGAAATTGCAGTGTCCTAATTTGTTGTGAGAATATTTTGTTCTCTTATATTAACAACGGGTTCGCCGGCCTTAGTAAAATTTAACAAGGGACTCGCGCAATCTCCTCCGAGCCTCCTTCACCCCACCCCCTGGATTGTGCATGTCTGATTTAAGTCATTAACCCCTTAGGACGAGCGTGATCATATGGTAACAGTAAACACCGTTGTCTATTGATCCCACTATTCATCCTTTTTCCACCTGAATATCGTTTCTTTCACTCTTATTTGGTTAAGAAGCGTACAGACTTGAGTTAGTCATCAGCCGCGGGGACAGAAACGGCCACCAAAAGCACATGCGATTTTTTGAATTTCCGTTTTTTTTAATAGACTTTTTGAAACTGTTTTTTTTATCAAAATATCAAATCATTTCTTTTGCTTATATATTTGTATTGATTGAAAATGAAATTATGTTGATCTGAAGATGTCAAATTGTAAATATTTAAACAAAAAACACGTTTAGCTATATTTCAACCCCGAATGTTTGTGTGCCCATACGGTCAGGCTCGTCCTTACTACTGTCCGTACACAATATTACACGGTAATAAAAGGATAAGCATGACCATATAGTCATGCGGGGTTTCTATACAACGACTTGGCGTTTTTTTTTTGTTGTTTTTAATTTTTGTTAGGAATAAAAGTTATTCGTGATTTCGATATGGTTTCCAAATGATTTTTTTATCGAAATAAATCTCTCGTCTCTCCAGGGTTAATTACGTTATATTAAATTCTACGGTAACCGGATAAAGCAGAACATGAAAATACAGAACATCGAAAAACGTACAAATGTAAATGAGTCTATAATTAATTCGAACAAGGATTCTAAGCCCTCGAAAATGATGTCTTAAGTAATGATGGTATGTATAGATAGATCATCGTAATGTATGTCTTTAGAAAACACTAGTATTGATATGTTTTACAATCAATTAGTAATCTCTATATCGTATTAGATACAATCAATATAACAGCAATCGTGCATATCAATAACACTTTCAAACTGAAATTGTCGTAAATACACTTTATTCGACGATTATAATAGTCACAATTGACTGATAAAGTAAAGCGCACGTTATTACATACTGTTCTGAAATTATTATCTGTATGATATTAAATTAATGTTTAATATTTTTCGAATAAATAGTTAAGAAGAAACAAGTATCATTAACTAAAAATTGAATGTGTTCTGTTTTATCAAGTTCTGTTTATTCACGAAATCCTTATCTACTGTGCCAAAGAATCTGTTTCAAATTATGAGATTTTTATTATATGTATTTGATTAATTGTTTTACTTAACAGACTGGCAATCGATCAGGTAAAATGTGAAAAATATTATAAACATAACAAATTAAGGAACATGTAAAAACAAAATACTTGACATTTCAATTTGCAGGTTTTTTGTGCGTTTATTTTTTTGTTAGTGTTAAAATTTTTCATTAAAAATCCTTTGTACACAAATCGATTTTCAGAAATTTCAATGTTATGTTAACTAACCTTATTTGACACTGGTCTTGACAGCTCAACGTACAAATATTTTTTATTATTACAAAAGAGTAAAGAAGTTTATTATGTTCGCAAATGAATCTTAGTTTTTTTTGTATATTACAATAATAATGAGTTAAAATAAGTTACTTCAATCAATGCCAATAATAATAAGTAATATCAAAAGCATTAGCGTACAAACAAAAACAACAACATAGCTTCGGTTAAACAAAAAAGCAATTTCAAAAATAGTTGAATACTATATTTTGTATAAACATGAATAATTCATGTGCAGAATAACCTTGTACTAGTCTCCAAACCTATATAAAGGAGGCTGGAAATAAATATGGGTCATTAAGAGGTGAAGTGAGCCAACTAATAAAATGGTAAAACTTTTTTATTGGACTTTTAAGTACAACCACGTCTTTATTTGGTGTTTTGGTGGATTGCATATTTTTACTGTACGGAGATAGCACTATTGAAATGTGTATTAACTGAGGTTACTTCACTTTTACGATACTTTAAGACGTGTAGAATATTACAACGCATCTATTTTTTTTTTCTAAAATACCTCTTGGCTCACTTCATGGGCCCTCTAATGGAGCCGTGTATGTTTTACTTTGTATACGTTTTGGCGAGAGGGTTTCTCCAACAACGTTTTCAAAGTCTTTGCACGCTACTGACCACACGACACTTGAATTTATTATTATGTATTTGGTATCGATAATTTGTTACAATACTACTAGAACGGCCTTGCGGTTTATTCTATTGTAGTATCCTTATTAAATAATTTTGATTGAAAAACGAAAAATGCCGCGTAATAATTTACCAGTTCCTCAAGTGAACCAATTCTGTATTCAACAGATAATCCAGGTATATTCAATACAAAACCACCTAGTTAGACCACTGACGTACAACGCGCCCTGTTTGTTTTTTTTTTGTGACCCTCGAATGTTCCATCTTAATATTTTAAAATACGTTTAAATACGGTATCTATAGATGTTGGCATTTATAGATTGCTGTGTAGTGACTGCCAACATTTTTACATCGGTAAGACACCAAGAACTTTGAATATAAGAGTGGCTGAACATTTGGCTGCTTTTAGATTAAAGAAAGACACTTCAACTTTTGCCAATCATCTGCTATTGGAGAATCACTCGTTCGATGCAGATGAAGGGTTGAAATTGTTACACAAAAACACATGTGAACATAAATTGTTTTATCAGGAAATATTGGAAATAAATAGGGCACAGCTTTCCAGTTTTCCAATTTTAAATGAACAGTTAAATCTCCCAAATTCCCCATTGTTATACCCCTTTAAATAATTTATCAATTAATTTAAATAATATGTCGTTTTTTAAAAAATATTTCATTTTATTATTGTATTTATTTTTTACGTTTACATTTTATTGTCTGGCAATTCATTATGCCCAATATTATAATCTGCCCACTTAACTCACAACAATAATTCTTATCGTAAATTCTCGCTATCAATTAGGTTAACAATACGTTTAGAGCGAATATACTTGTGTGTTTGTATATAGACAATACAAAACTTCCGCTACCTGTCAGTTCGAGTGCATTCGCGCACTGGATAGCACCGGAAGATGCCGAGAGGCGAAACCCGGGTCGTGTTCGGCCAAAATTATAATGGAAACGTAAATTATAAAAATAGTTCTAATCTAAAGATAAATTTCCATCAAGCACCTTCAGTCGAAATTCTAAATTACACTTATTTATGTTAAACAATATTCTCATATAAAATTACCACAAAACTGCAATTTCTGATCTTACATATATATTATTTTGACAGCTTCAGTATACACAGTAGTAAATTTGTGGCCATTTACATTGATAAGTTTACGGTGAATTGTATATTGTTACATATTATACGTCTTTGACGAATTTCAGTATCAAATTAAGTCCGGGCGGAGTCCGGTCTAAGCTCTTAAAATCCGGTCAAATGGTAACCCTACACTCACTATTAAAGTTTAAGCCATCCTCCATGTGGGCGATAGGTCCCTGGTTGGTGATCACTGATCTGTACATTCAAATCGATTTTTTATATTTTTTTTTCAGCCAAAATTTATAATTTTGCTTTCTTCAATATAACAAAAGCATGCGGTTAAAAATGTTGTTCAAATATTGTGTAGTGACTGAAAGAGATTCGTTCACACTAACCCACTCATATTTTTTTAAGCAATTCATATATTTAAACTATTTATATAAGATATAGTACTCCTACTTTCTGCATTACAGAGGCCAGTATTCAATTTGGTACACCACCACCCACTCTGCTCATTTCGTGTAGAATAGTCGACCACTTTATTCGTGTAGGCACGGAGCCGTATGCAAAAACAATTGCGGTAATTGGGTCGGGACCATTCAAATTCAAAGGCCATAGTATGTGGGGTGTTCCGACCGAGCTCGACAATTACTAAAGACATTGTAAAAATGTCAAATATAGTCATGTAATTTGGGGCAGTCTTTCTGATCAATATTTTTTTATATTCCAAAATTTCTAACTACCTTTCGCATGGGCCTCCAACAGATACACTGTTAAGTGTACCAAGATCAATTGTAATTAAGAATTTTGAAATCTCGACTTTTTTGATTCCTCGAGACGCGAGACATACAACCGAGAAATTCCCGGGTCGCTACACCGCACCTTAAAACTTATGCAAACTTTCAATCCGAAATGTACGTCATTAGCGAAACCGGTCCTGATCGTAAAAAACAAAAGTGAACTTAGTTAAAAAGAGTGTTATATTTTTTAATTGAAGCTATACATATGTAAACCTAAATAAATAAAAACTGTTCATCACTTTTAGGGTGTTCGCTGTCAATACTTGGTAGAAAGGCATTATATATTGAGAAAAAACACAATATTCCTTTGTATTTTATTTATAAAGGCAAGACTTAATTATATTCGTTGATAATGCCCATCATAAGGGAAACCGGTCCTGACCTTTATAAATAAAGTGGAAATGAAGTATAAAAGAATATAATAAAAATAATAAACGATTTTTAGTATTATTGGGTACTATATAGGTGTTAAGCATTTTAATTTTGTGTAATTACAATGTAATTTGTAAATCCTTTTAATTGTTTGTAATTGCTTACACCTTTTTATTTCAATTTAACTTGTATAAATAGCACTGTTTAATTTATTTTCCTCATCAGTTAATAATGCTTGTGAGGAGCGAAACCGGTCCTGATCAAATAAAGTGGAAAAAGTACTAAAAATCTTTTATTATTTTTATTATAATGCCATTCCACCAAGTATTGACAGTGAACACCTTAAAAGTGATTTATAAAAGAATATTGTGTTTTAGCTTAAAAACTGTTCATACAAAATGTACTAGTCCTTTTCCTGTATTTTAAGTTGTTTTTACGATTATCCTGATGTTTTACTATCCATACAACCTTCATCCCCAATTAGTCTTGATAATCAAGGCTCTACTGTCATTTTCGCGAACTTAAAACTCATAACGTACATTTGTACTTGAAATTAATACAAAAAGGCTGGTTCTGCTTGTTACCGTTTCACTGAATCTTGAACAACAATGTGTCATATAAACCGGCCTTAAGAGTTATTTACGAAATAAATTACCATTTTCATGATTCACCCGCCATTGAAATAAAAAGCGTTTCTTTTTTCGTCATCTTAAAAACATAAATTATTGTTTCTTAGTACCCATTTACTTATTACCTTTTCAATGACTCTGCACTTAGACAGAAGATGCTAATTGTTTAAGTTACAATTTAACTGAAATAGTACTGAGAAATAATCAATATCCTTCCACCACGTGAAAGCCCACGTCACGTAAAAACAAATAAAAATCAGCATACAATACAGCTGTTGTGCACAACCGTCTGCGCGCGGATGACTACGGCCTGCCAAAAATATTCAAACACGCTCCAAACACATAATAAAAAGAGAGTGGGTTATTTAATGTCACACAGTTTCGTGGTCAAGGATTTGACTTTCCACTTGGAATCTTTTATACATAGATTTTTCATTTAATTTATGTTAGAGTTATAAATACGATGTCTTTCCACTAATAAGGAACATTAAATTACAAACAATTCATTATTATCCAAATATGTGATTGTCATTTTGAAATCATCATTGTGGCTTGTACAAACAATAAATATTTTACTTATTTAAACATAAACTCTGTTTAATGACAATATGTAATTTAAGTGAGCACCTTTGGTATAGGTTCGGTCATTTAGAATCCCTGCTCTATTTTACTATTCGCGAAGAGCTAAATGTTAAAATTTATTAAATGAAAAAACATTTGATTGTTTCTCACGACAAAATATGTTTAGCGCAACATTAATAATTAAAAAATACACAAATTCGTTAACAACATAAGATATAGCAATCAAATTTGTATATAATTTGAAAAAATCTTTGTTTTGTTTATGTTTTAGCAAAAACTGACATTTTTGGCCACCATTGTATCTTCAAAAAGGTTGAGCGTTCCTGTAATACAACAATGACGGTATGAACATTAAAGTCTGCGAATATTGCGGTCGGAAGACCCAAAAACAATCATAACGTGCCCCTACTTACTTCGGGTACGATGTGAATGCTAAATTTTAAAATCAACCATTTGTTTCCAAAATAGTATGGAAATACTGATGTTTTTTTACCAAAGCACCCGTCCGTCGCTCTGAGGTCACAAAAACATGTTTTGTCTGGATTGTAAGCAGTGTGGAAATATCCTTGATCGCATCGTTTTGAAAGAGGGCCACACTTAGGGCTTCCAAACCGATTTAAACCGAAACCGGTTAACCGGTTTATTGCGTGTTTTGAAAAAACCCGAAAACCGGTTTATTTCACTCGGTTAACCGGGTTTTATCAAAAATACTCTTTTCTTGTTTTTCATTGTTTTTTACAGAAAGAAAAATGTTTTATAATGAATTTACTGCGTAATATAGGAAACAATTCACAAAATACAACAAACATGTACATATATATATGCATTTTGTAGAATAATCTACTTCTGTCTCAAACTTGTATAAATTTAACATTTTTTCATAATTATTTATTAAGATACGAATGATTCTCAAATGCACGTCACTCAATAACCTTAATTGAATTTTTTTTTAAAAAAACATCCTAAAAAATCTCTAAAAAACATTTTATAAGAATTCCATATAATTAACATGTACTATTTTTAAGCGTATGCAATTTTATGATTAATAATCTAAATCTCTCTACCTATTTTTATGTGTGTGCTTGTTAGTAGCTAGATAATTTCTTTGCATTATTTTTGAAATTGGAGTATTAGTTGTTATGCCAAATATTGAAAAAATTCTACGATTTATTTTGCATACCTACCTAATCAAAATACATGATATTTCGGTTTAAACCGGTTACCCGGTTTATTTGTCAGAAAAAAACCGAAAACCGGTTAGTGTTTAAGTCCGGTTAGTTGGAAGCCCTAGACTCACACTGCACTGATTATCAACTGTTGGCAATCTTTTTTGTAAAGAGTTAGATAGTAGGAAAATTATGTTATTCAAAAAACTTAGTAAAATTTTTCTATGTTCATCTTTATGAAATAATAATATCACTAAACAAATTCGCGAGATTATAATTATGTTCGAATTTATCGTTACTCCCCACTTTACTTTAACCACTTGAATACCGCGGAAATAAATCATTAATATGTCCCAGAGATACTGCGTATTTTTGAGAAAAATAATTTTGCCTAA
This sequence comes from Himalopsyche anomala, assembly GCA_031772345.1. Taxonomy (NCBI): domain Eukaryota; kingdom Metazoa; phylum Arthropoda; class Insecta; order Trichoptera; family Rhyacophilidae; genus Himalopsyche; species Himalopsyche anomala. The sequence goes on from CM062835.1 coordinate 22,329,499, forward strand.
TATACACTCGAATTCGATATTTTTAAAACCTATATTGACTAGAGTATAAAAAGCACTACACATATTGCATCAAAGTATTGCTTATATTCTATTAGAATACCAAGTATTTGATTTTTTAAATGTCTTGCACATCCGTGTTCGCTTGCATATGCTCCGGACACCTGTGTCCGCTTGGTATTCAAGTGGTTAATTACTCTTTGGTGAGTTTTGTAATTACATTTTAGATGTGTTAAACATTTTAATTTAAGTCAATTTAGTGTCACTTATTCATATGTTGTACCTTTGTTTGTAAATTTCTTTCATGAACAATTGTTTATTACAGCTGATTAATGCAATTTTAGTTTGTATATATTACACTGCAACATTGTATTTTATTATCAGTTGATAATGCTCTTCATGAACCATGCGAAACCAGTCCTGATATTATTTAATAAAATTGAAATTTAGTATAAATGAGTAATTTATTTTTTGAATATAGTAGCTCTGTTCTTCTGCGTACTTCTGGCGGTTTGCAAACCGTCAGAAGTACGCAGAATAACAGAGCCTTTCCACCAATTATTGCCAGTGAATAGTGATCTAACTACTACTACTACTTAACCTAACCTAACCGATGTGGTGTAAAATATCCTGACCGTGCAATATTTTTATTCTGACCAGTTAGTTTGTTCCCTATATTAATTAACATAATTAAGGTGTTATATGCATAGCAGAAACTGGATATTATTTAACAAAATTGAACAATAAAAATCAATAAAAAAATATATGACGATGGTCGGTACGATTTGGTATTTGATTCAAAATCACTTTCATTACTAGAAGAGATAGTTTGCGTGTTGATTATATCATACATGTTGAAGACAATGGGTTCATCACGATTACAATTAGCGTTAACTTCATCGATTGCATAGTTGTGTTGATTTTTTTTAACGAAGTAATTAGGGATCAAATTTTGTGATTGCTTTTTTGAATAGATGACTAACTGTTATGCAGTACTAGGGCATCCAATCCCAAAGTACGGGATCCCGTTCGATTTTCTGATCCCGAAATCCCAGGATTGACACGGTCGCGATCTCGGGATTTCGGGATTGAGAAATTTTTAGCAAATCTCGAAAATTGATACGGTTTTGGAATTTCAAGAACTAAAAAATCTGGTGAAATAGTATAGCGAATTCAGGATTTTAAATTCCTCTGTGAGCTAAAAAAAAAACGAGTTTTGAGACAATCCGGGGGAAAAGTATACCAAATTGAGCATTTTAAATTCCTCGGTGAGCTAATCCCAATCCCGGGATCCGGGGATCCGGGGATGAAAATTAATCAATCCCGAAATCCCGGGATTGGAAAAAGGCTCCGGGATTAGATACCCTATTCAGTACGTTATATTTACATTCAGAAATATAACTCTTGATCTGACGTTGCAATTAGAAGGCTCGTTCAGAATTTGTTATATTACAATTAAAATGATTTACAATTAACTGCAAAGTGGGAGCACTAGCGGATTAAGCACATGAAAGTCTCCAGGCGCAATGAAATTTGGAGGCCCTGTTTTTCGGATATCAAAAAAACGACAGAAAAATCTATGTAAAATAATAAACTCTGAAGTATATGGGTTACATTATAATAAAAACTATTTTTAAGGCCGCAAGCGCACGCCTTATTCGCTTATAGCAGTGATCGGCAAACTTACTCGCCAAAGAGCCAAATATGAACATTACAAACAATTTAAAAGAATATTTGGAGCCATTGGGAGCCAAATATGTCTATTAATGTCTGCACTTAAGTGGCCAAAGAGCCTCACTTTACCGACCAATGGCTTATATAATAATCCGCCACTGATTGGTAGACCATATCGCATTATATTTGCAGCGTTATTAAAAATAAATGCATTTAGTAAGACTCACATTAAAAAGGATAACATAAAAGAGGGCGGATTATATTTTAAAAGATAAATATGTGTTGTTGCTATATTTAGGTTTGAATGTGTATGATTCCTTTTTTACATTGCAAGTATTGCACTTTCATTTATTTTATCGTAGCAATTTTATTATACGCAAAAGTTAACAATAATCAATAAAATTAATGACGGAAAATCCACGCTTCACTGCTGTCAACTCTTACTTGTTTTATCAGAGTAAAAAATGTAAGGAAATAGTAAATGTTGTTGTGGCAACACCGTGTGCTATTGTCTCATGTTTTGCGGCTTAATGTCCGCTTTCTTGATCGGACCTGCCGTCCCGGATCAGTTTCACTTTTTTTTGCATTCCAATAGCCACACAATGGCGGCCGAACTCAATCTATATACATGTCTGCCACTATAATAATATTATATATTTGGTTCGGAAAAGCATGAAGCATTAAGTCATTCACGGCCTTTTCGTGGAGAAGCATAATGATGCTATCAATAATTATTCACTTATTTTCTGCCGGCTGCATGACAATGGATCAGCGATTACCAAAGTATGTTTCGAAGGGGCTTTTATTCGGTCTGCAGCTGATTGCTCAAATAATATCAAATTAAATTTGATAACATAGTTAATCCACTTGTTGTGTTACAAATTGTGACACATGTTTTTCCTTTTTAAGAAACATCATCGGACACGACATCGCAAGGTTTATGAACACGCGAATGCTTTTAAATGGACGTAAAAATATCAATTACATAGATACAATAAATGAGGAGCGAACATTAAAAATTTGATTTGTCACACAAATACAGAGCTTGAGAAATGATCGTTCAAGTTCATCCGTGCACTTGAACGCCTGAAGATGCCGAAAGGCGAAACCCGGGTCGTTAGTGACAAAATCTGTGAGAATGTACATAGTTTGAACGATTCAAATTTAATATTGAAATTCCACCAAGCACCTTCAGTCGAAATCTTAGAATATATGTGCATTTAATGTTTCTGACATACATATATAAAACAGCAATTGGAGCGAAAATAGTACGCCTATATCTGTGTCAATCTTGGATCTTTTCATTCTTACAATCAAGTGTAGTTTAATATATGTTTCAGCCTTTGAAATTAATTAAATATGATTTTTACGTAATATTAGTATATATATCTTTAATAATTATAACTTATACTTGTATAAGAGTAATAACAAAATCACCCCCTTTCCGGAACACCACGAATAGCTTCGTGATTCAGCGAGCCACTTGTTAAACTATTGGCAGCTCACCGATGATTGGAGTGTTGGAGAAATCACGGTTTGCTTGAATGTGTCAACTTTATGATCTAATTTTTATAGGATGAACACTTTTTGTGATTTCCATTCAAATATTTTATTATGGACTATCAGAACTGATATTAAACGGCATTTTTACAAAATTTGTGACAAATCACCTTTTGAATGTTTGCTTCTCATTAATAATAATTATGATAGTTTTTATTGTAATTTTTTTTTATCTACAGTAATCGAATCCATACAATACACGTCATTGTTATAAAACTATCATTATTGATTCCTGCATAATATCGACTGTGGAAAGGAAAAAGGACGTAACCCACACATGTCAAATATTACAGGAGGCGCTAAAAACGTGTTTTGATAATTTTGTGACATATGCAAATTATGAATTATACACAACTTTGAAGTGCACGGATACTTCTAAACTGGTGTTTAATTGACACAATCTAATATTAATTTAAAAAATTGTTTCGGAAAAACCTTTATTTCAGTGTTTTCTCTTGGTTTTAATTTTTTACAATTTTATGTTTCAAACATAAAATTTAGAGACTTATTCGGCATTTTCAGCTTCCATCCTTTTGATAGAATGTCTGTTAACGTCCATGAACGTTGTGATTATCGAAAAAAAGCTGTTTTGGAAAATTGAGAGTTACGTCCTTTTTCCTTTCCATAGTCAATATGTAAATGCTAAATATGGTAGAAATGAATTCGAATAAGAATATTTTATAGAATTATTTAAGTAATTCATTTAAAATTTCAATTAAAATTCAGCCCGTTTTTTAAAAAGTTTGGTGATGCCTGCAACAGAGCGAGTTAACAATAATTAGAAGATATGTAAATGAACATTTCTATTTTCAAGTATTAATTATACACTAAGTGGTGAAATGGGTACGTTAAACGTTCAATTATTTATCAAGATTAGTCAAAATAATTAAATAAGAATTTAATGAATGGCACACGTGTTTCGGCGGTATGTATCACGGCATTTATGAGCCGCTAGGGTTAGACCATCGCTCGGCAAAGTGGTGGTCGGCGTGTGTGCGAAAAATATCGAGTTTTAATCCACAATATAATTCCAAAAAAAAAATGACGGAATGATAGATGCACGCTACGTGGAATCATCACAATCTCAAAAGACGATATAAAACATATTATTTGGGTTAACAAGGAGATTGTTTTCAATATATATATATATTTTTTTTTATTGAAATTGTGTTATATAAAGTGTGTTGTATGAAAAATATGCCACAATTTATACAACCGTGTTATATAAAGCCGTGTTATACGAGGCCCAAGTGTATTATGATATATGTATTATTTTATTTTATGTTAATGTATACATATTTATACATTTATGTATTCATGAATTTTTCAAAGAAAAAAAGCAACGAACAACAAATAAAAAATACGTAAAAATTACATAAAAATACCAATGTATCCAAAATCTTAAATCGTTTACTGAAAATTAATATGAATTTTGATATTGAGTCAAACTTTTAACTATCTTCGTGTAACCTAATCACTACAGGCTACTGTTAATACAAAAAAATATTTGGTTACTATAATTATTTTGGGCCGCACATAAGCGCTGATTGGGCCGTATGTGGCCAGCGGGCCGCAGGTTGACTACAGCTGCTCTAAAAGTTAAATGTCATTTACCCTTACCAAAACTTCAGTTTAAGCTTTCCATAAAAAATGAATACATTTGGACTAGTTAAAATGCGATGAAAATTTGTATTTAATTCTCTACTACGTATGGGAAAATGCCTCAAAATACGATACCAAGATAATTCTTTGTCTTATAATAACTTCATTAGAATCATGTATCCTTTATTTTATTTCAAGAAAAGCGGTAAATCGATGAAACTAAAAAGATTAATATAAATAAAAATTCTTTAATTTTCTACTTCCTATTAATTAATTGAGCTTTCATAATTTAGTTATTTTGAACGGTTTTATTTTATGAACTAGGTGCATTTTATGTGTTCTTTGATAATTTTTTCCCAAATATATTTAACAGTTTAAAAAATGTAGAGATTGCATGATTTAAAATTAGTGGTCTGTGAGGTTCTAAAGTTTGCCGACCGCTGCGCTATACATGATGTTAAGCCCCTATGTTTCATGAATGAAGAATAGGTAAAGAATTTTCTTTTATCTATGTTGGAGGCTGATGATGAAAAGTAGGTCAGATAAATTTAATTTTGCTATAATATAAAAAAGGGGAATTTAAACAGTTTTAAATAACTTTTCAGCAATTTTATTTCATGGCATTTGTCGCCTGCTGTGGCCCAGTTGGCTAGAGCTTGTTCTACCGAACACGCAGGTTCGGGTTCGATTTCCGGTCAGATCACAGTGAATTTGAGAATTATTCAATTCAAAGTTTTGATCGAAGACTGTTTGTTTGTTGATGTCAATTCACATAATTTCCTCTCCTCCCATCCTTCCTATCCTTAAAAATAACCACTTGTCCTGTTCTAACCTTATCCTTCTTTCCCTAAAACTAAAACAACAACAAAATATAATCGGCCATTTTATACTGTGTAAATATTACTTTTATTTGAAAATATCCGTGTTTATTAACTTGTAATTATGCTCAAAATTACAAATTTGCGCAACTACAATTCATATGCCGGTAATTGATGTATGTATATATTTGCTCTCTGTTATTCAGCGTTGCGAAACCCGTGTTGCAGATATTATAAAATTTAGGGCTCGACACCCAAATTATTTGGTCCAAAAACTCCAATTATTATTAAAATATAAATTGAAGCGGCATTCACTTTCTAGAACAATATGTAATAACATTTCTCAAATATTAAATGAATAAAAAAATTCTGTTAGAAAATATTCCACCAAATAAAAACACCAATGTTTGTATGTTTGTGTTTAATTTCTGCTTTATTAATAATAACTACATTAATATATGTATGTTACTTACATATTTTCTTCAAACGACACTTGCTTAAGAAACAAACAGCGGCTTCTTGGAAATTCCTAAGTGTTATATAGGTAGGTAAATAAATAATAAATTATCTATTTTCACATTAACATATCATATTGTTTTTTCATATTAATCAGCATCGAATATTTTTTGCAGAAATTAGTAAGAAAATTTAATTTCACCGCAAGCTGACTGTTCGAACATTTATTGTGCTTGCTTTGCATTCATAATATCAAGAACATATTTATTTATGAGAATTTTGCTATTATAAGAACAATATAATGAAAAAAAGCCTTCGATTTTATTAATCTTGCATTTTTAATTTATAAATAAATCAGTGCTGTTTATAAATAGTCATTGCGAATATTGCTTGAATGAAATATTTAAATTGTATAATTTATAAATTGGCCCATTAGAGGTGAAGGATCTAAGTGGTATTTTAGAAAAAAAATAAGTTAAATGCGATATTCTACACGTTTCAAAGTATCATAAAAGTAAAATAACCAACTGTTAATTTACATTGCAATAGTGTTATCTCCGTAAAATAAAAATATGCAATCTACCAAAACAACAAGTAAAAACGTGATTGTTGTTAAAATTCCAAGAAAAAGGGTTTACCATTTTACTAGTAGGCTCACTTTACTTCTAGAGAGCTCCTTAATAAATAATAATGCAATATCTATCTAGCCATATTTGTATTACATGTATGTTATAAAAATTATCAAACATCATATTACATTACGTTAAAATTGTATTGATACATTATAATAGGGTAGTATGTATATTATTATTTTATTTGACAGTTATTTGAAAATGGAAGAGAACGAATATTATCGTCAGTTTTTTGTTGTTTGTTTAAAAGATAAATAAACAAAGGAATGAGTGGAAAAAATAATGGTTAACTTATGACAAGATATAAATTATTTTTTCTGAGTAATGTCCAGTAACCAAGTTCCATAAAATACGTGAGATTAGATGAAGATTATAATTAAATATCTAGTGCTTAATTTATTGCTTCTTAATACTTTACTGCATTCTGCATTCCGCCATCTTGGAAAGAACTGTCAGATACAACTATTAATTTTACGAACATTCTATTTTCGAATTGTACGTCGACATTAATATTCATCAAAACAGCATTGTTTGCATTATATAGATTAAGTGGTATTACAATTTACTTTTCAAATTATTGTTGCTGTCTCATAGCTGTTCGTAGCGGTTTCTGTAAATCATATACATATACCCGAATATAGCGCGTTTCAGCGGAAAGAAGATTCCACCTCTCCACACAAGTCGATGAAATGTCATCAATTCTAGCATGCATTACCGTGAAATACTGCCGAATTTTGGTCGAGAACCAGTTATTACCACTGTGCTTTTCATTATTATATAATTATCTTGTAATTACAGTGGCGGATTATCCTATAAGCAAATGAGGCGCGCACTTAAGACCTCCGAATCCTAGCTTATATATTATAACCCATATACTTTAACTGTTTTCCTTAGAGTTTTCTGACGTTTTTGTGTTATCCGAAAAACAGTGCTTCCAAATTTTATTGCGCCTGAGGCCTCTCATGTGCTTAATCCGCCACTGCCTGAAAATTATCTTCGAACGATTTGCTGACTTCCAATCATCGTAAGCATCCGTAGCCGATTGGTCAAAACTCCATGACTTTTTACTTCACTCGAAGGTATGGTCCATTGACCATGAGCCATTGCTCCAAATCGTTGATTTTAAAATTGATTAATAGCTTTTATCTAAAAAAAAAACATGGGCGCCTGCAACGTTTACATTCTTCGCTAAAAATCCCCATCCCAAAATGAAGACAGCGATTAATTAACGATTTTTTTGATTTACAACCAGTTCTCATATATTAAAAATCTCTTGCTATATTAGTAGTTCATATGGTCTGAATTAGTAGCGATCATGTTTCTTATAAACAAAAAATAATAAATAAACAACATTTATTTTTAATTTAATCTAAAACACCAATTATATACAAAAAAATTCTTATAATTTATTTTATTTTCAAATATAAACGGGAAATTATTAATTCATTGAATTTATTTTAATAAATGCATTCTGTAACATATATTTAATTTGTTTCCGTATTGTATATTAAACCAAAATAATTTTAGTTTAATGTAATTATTTTGAATCAATATGCAATTAAGAATATTTTACAGGAAAAAAAGTCACTCACACGGCAACACATAAATGGTTGTAAAATAAAAAATACCACTGGATATTTTTCGTTATATATTAAATGTGCCGTAAAATGAGAGAACTTCTTATGAGTCAAATCAAATTTAATATTGAAATTCCACCAAGCACCTTCAGTCGAAATCTTAAAATTCTTATGAGTCATTACTAAACATCTGTTTTTTAATATAATATTATGCCAAATATTATTTTTTTGTAAATTCTTATAAAATTTTATTTACGTATGTGTACATATGGTGTTTACGTGAACTAGCTTCACTGTGTACTGCTCACCTCTGAAACAATTACGCCCTTACGTCTGCAGTGATGTAAATAAAAATGCAAACACCCAAATTATCAGCGACAAGAGAGGCTTGAAGGACTGCAGACTATGAAAAAACCTAACTGAAAATCAATCATTAATATATACAGCAAATTCTTGGTTAAATGCATTTTCCGTGAGAAACCCATGGACTCTATATGAGCTATGGTCAGGGGTAGGCTGGAGGGGGTTCGAAGGGAATCGCGCGAGCCCCTGGTTAAAATGTACAAAAGCCGCCGAGCCCCTTGTTAATTTTAGAGTAAAAAATATTCTCAGATCAAATTAGTATATAATTGCAATTTTTGACATACATATATTATCTCAGCAGCGTCAGTATACACAATAGTACATTTTTCGTCACTTGCATTGAAAAGTTTACAGTAAATTGCATATTGTTACATATTATAAATGTATTAAGTAACAATCAATTGCTTATAATTGCATAGGAGTGGTAAAAAAAATGGTTCCTTCCCCAGAAAACCGAGAATTGCTTCAAGATTAATGTATTGGCAGCCCACAGCTGACTTGAAGGACCGCAGACTATGAAAAAACCTTACTAAAATCAGTCATTGATATTTCCAGCTAATTCTTGGTTAAATGTATTTTCCGTGAGAAACCCATAGACTTCTTTATCAGCTATGACTTTAAAATACTAAAAGCTTTATCATAGTTGAATGAGTTTTAAAAATAAAGACATACGGTGCTTTTTGTTTGATACAACAATCTTTATAATTATTAGGGCTGGCGCTATCATTGTCATTGGGCTATTATGAAATCGGGGTCACTTCCGGTGAACTAATTATATATTTTTATCCGTGCAAAAACAAAACACGCTTTTGCTTGAAATCCACCCCACGCTATTCCCCATCATCTGCTAATAGACTATTTATTATCTAGTCATGCAAAAAAAACTGAATCATCATGCAAAAAAGCCACTGAGGCCAAGAAAACTCTTGTGCAAGGCTAACTATGAAATTGTTTTGATTTCTTCTTTAGTCTACTTATGACTTTTTGTCAATGTTTTAGCGTTATTCTAATGCAGACGTTTGACATTGGATAGAACGTGCTGTAGAGTAAGGTTAAACAAAATATTATAAACAAAACGAATGAAAGCTGAACATAATTCATTTATATCAACCCTTAATAGTACGTTCATTTAAATACATATTTTGTATTCAGTAATCATTTTTTAAAATATTTATTTAAAATATCACCCCCCCCCCAAAACACAGAGGTTAATTAATCATAGTATACTTGTTTCTTTTTTGTAATACTTTGGACTCGTATGCGTTTATTGAATCTAATATATAAAAATGAATGTGTGTTTGTTCGTACTTTATGAGTTGCCACACCGCTCATCCGATTGCAATAAAACTTTGACAAACTTTTTGCTTGTACTTTCGGGAAAGTTATAAGCACAGTAAAATTAATTTATATTAGGTCTTATATGTATAAATCAATGTTTGCAAAAAGTTGGCGACCCCCCAGAAAACCCTTCGCGACCCCCAGGTTGGGAACTCGTGGGCTAGTTATTTTTAAAGCAAATTTAAACCATTAGAAATAGATCAAGTCAACTGTGTTTGTTACGACACGATATACTTATCACTTTTAGGGTGTTCACTGTCAATATTTGTTGGAATGGCATTATATTAAAAAACACAATATTCCTTTGTACTACTCCCAATTTTATTTAGCAAGATTAGGACGAGTTTCGCTCATGCTTAGCGAATGACGAGCTCAGTTGATAATAGTAATAATCTTGCTAAATAAAAGTGGAAGCAATACAAAGGAATTTTGTGTTTTTTATTGCGATATATGTACTTACATAAAAAATAGCTTTTACTTGTCTAAGCTCATGAATATTATGTCGATGTCCGAATTAATGCCTTTGGGCATCGTTATATAATGGAGTTATAGACTAAAATTATACATTTTAAATATAATTTAAGATTTTGGCTGAGGGTGCTTGGTGGAATTTTAATATTAAATTTGAACCATTAAAATGTTGTACACTCAGTCAGTCCAGGTTAATGCTAGCACTTGAACGCCCCAAGATGTCAAAAGACGAAACCCGGGTCGTGAGTGACAAAACGTGTGGGGGTGTGCACAATTTTAACGATTCAAATTGAGTACAATTTTCAGTTTTTTTCCCTAGTGAACTCGATATGTAAGTATCAACCATTTTCCTGAATGTAAATTCAGGCTGATATTTAACTTTCTATATATAATCACCAGTTGATAAAATCGTTACATATACTTAAAATTACGTAAATTTGTATGCAAGAAGATTTAATATAATATAATAATAGAATAAATAACCTTGTATAGTAGAATCTCCACAATTTTTATTGAACAAACAAGGTATGTTACGTAAATGAAATATGTATAATACTATACATTGTTGTTTTATTACATATTATTAATTATTTGGACCAGCGGTTGCCAACTGGCAGTCTGTGGAAATTTCAAAGTAACATCAATATTGTTTATAATCTATAATCTTATTTAAACATGCAACAACAAATGTTACACTTATTTGCTATAATGAATTATAATAAATATATTTTTTATAATCGTTATTTTATATTCATATAAGTGCTCTACAGTATTCAAAATAAATGTTGAGTGTAGTGGTTCACAAGGAAGGAATATTGGGAACCACTGCTTTACTAATGATTAGATTAAATAATATTATATAAATAATTGAAAGCAAAGACGGAAATCTACCACAGAAACCATTTTGAGAAAAATGTAAAAATCTGAAAAAATACATATTTTTTTAATTTAATTTATGTGTGCTTATATACCTTACAGTAGAATATTGTGATTCATAATGTCAATGACTTCGTCAAATTTGCTAAGCAAACATTTTGTCAAGACACTTTTTTTATTCGACGATCTGAATTTTTTTCTAAAGCGATTTTCTACTGAAATATCAACTCACAAGCAGAATAATTTGTAGCTCTTTGATTCTGTAATCATAGATTGAATTTTTTTTTTTTCAATATTAAATATTCCTCTTGTCTTTGTAAGTGTGGTATGTTTGAATTTCTCTGGATTTCTGACAACATTAGACTAAAATATATAAATATGAATAAGGCAGGGATGACAAAACGTCTTTTCTAAATGTGTGACATATTACTGACACTAATGACGATGCTTTACCACGATCTTTTACGAGATTTTTGAATTCGATAAATTCTGTTATATAAATAAAATATGTAACTTACTTTTTATTTATGAAATATCTCATGTTTCTGTTTTTTTAACTTTATTAAAATTACGCGCAAATATGCGCCGCAGTCAAACGTATGCTAAGATATACCATAAAAGACATAATAGACCGTGGACAGGACTTGTTCATCGTTGAGATAAGCCTGCTCTTTGTAAATAGTGGCCAGACCTTTGTTGTCATGCCACACATTCGTCTTTTTAATTGTTGGTTGTTAGAGAATCATTTATTATGAATGCTAATTTTTTTTTTTCACGTTGATAAACAAAGTTTATCTTCAACGCAAGGTTTTACCCACGCCTGATAAGTCATGTTAACGCTAGTAAAAATTAAATGCTTATGATGAAAGTAGCGCCATACTTCAATGTGTCTAGTTGGGCTTAATAGTGGTGAAAATTGGCACTTCCACCTTATTCCATCATGTTCCAAAAAATTTAAATGCCCTTGATCATTCATAAACAAACTCACATAACATGATATAAAAAATCAATAGACAATGTTGCATGGATACTTGAACATACTTTTTAACGTTCAATTGTTTTGAAGCTTACATAAACATAAAAAAAGAATATTTAAAATGAGTTGTTATTTCAATCAATCACTCAGCCATAACACAAGTAGGTTACTCATTGAGTTTATTTATTTTTGCACAACGTTTGTACAATTTTAGTGCGAAGTCATTCAAAAATTTCACAATGTTTGTATTTTTTTTCACGTGTCAGTTAGTGCGAAACAGTTGATTTTTATACAGCCATGTTGTATTTAATTCTGACTTTCTCGTTTTAAAAAAAGATTCTATACGAGCTCTCTCTTACTTTAGTAAAAAATAAAATTTAATAAAAGAGTATAACCATCAGAAAAATTCTTGTCAATATTAAGTTTATTGACTTAATTTTGTATTTTTGTACATTAGTATGTACATCTTTTGTCTGTACATAGGTCATTTTCTATAAATTCTCGCCATCAGTTTCAGCTACATTACCACTTTCTTTTCACGGGATCTTTTATGCACCATACTACGTTATTTGTGCTTCATGTTTTTAATCGATATGTCTTAAGTTAAGCTTCTCAAGATTGAAGATAATTGTCATGCACTACAGTCTGCATATTATTAAATATAATATGGGTTGAATCGTAAGCTCTTATTAGACATTAAATCTGTCAGATATTCTATATATTATTCCATATTCTGGACATTGCTAAAGGATGTCATCAGTATCTTGCACCATATTCCCGTACTAATATGTTGCACCACTAACATGCCAAGCTGGAAGAACTTTGCACCAAAATGACTATAGCTATTAAATAACTAACCGGTGCAGCAAAAGAAAGGATTCAAAACATGATGATATCAATCTGTTTGGTTGGCTCCAAAGCACTTTATAACGAAATTGTTTCAGATTTTCAGAGGTGCTTTCAGATTTCATATGCTATGTTTATTATTGCTATGGTAGAAATATGACTAAAAAACAGACATTACCTTTGATAGACAGCATCTTATACTTTATTTTTCGCATGACTTACGTGTTTGTTTGAGTGCATTGGTATCTTTATTTTCCTATTCAGTTCGTCTTATCTTACATATTGGTATTGGCAGGGAAATTTCAATTATATCTTCGGTTATATCTTACCGTTTACTTTCTTTCATTTAAGGCTTTATCGGTCCAATTCCAAATGCATCCATTGAGTCTTCCAAATTAAATCATTTAACCATGACCTACTCTACAATGCATGTGTTATGTACAAAAATAGTCACATTTAATGTCACATAATACAACATTGATAATAAATAAACCAGACGTATACTTTGGATCTTATATTCACTTCAGTTTTCCCTCTGATTTGGTATAGTTTGATTATCAGCTTGAGAAATGTTTCTGCTTCTCTCAAATCATTCTTTGTTCTCGTTTATAATATGTTACGGTGTCAGTAAATTTTGACGGTGTCTATTTTTCTATGCTACAAATTTAAAATTTAGAGTTTTTAAAAGATCGTTTACTTTGCTAAATACTTCAGCAAATTAATAATTACCTTCAACTAACGTAGATTATTTTAAAGACTTAATATAAATATGTATTATTTTTTTATTTTTTTATCCAATTCGTGGTTTTAATAATAAATTATTACAGCTCTGTGGTTGAATCGTAGCCATTTACAATTAAATGATATTATTTGGGATTCCCGATTCAGTAATCATCGCAAAAAATCTATTGTGTGAGCTGAAGTTTATTTCAATGACGTCAATCGTTGTGTTGGGTTGAAATAATTAGACATCATTTTGGGTACTTTTTTCATCGTCCTTTTTTTATATATTGTATACATCATCATTACTAAAAATGTTTACGCCATTGAATCATGGAATGATGATGCAGTTTTTCAGTCGGCCATTTTATTTTGTAGCTCTCTGTTTTTCTTTTTAATTCATCGGGCATTTTTAATGGCGTCTTTCTTTTGTATTCATGTTCGTTCATTCGATTTTATTCAAGTGATATCTATATCTATCTATCTATGTGATTGTAATTTAATGTATTTTGCTAGAGTAGCTGTGTAAGTCTACAAGTATGGAACATTACAGATTTTTTTCTCAGCTGTTTCATCTACATCTTATGCTAGCCTAGGTACAGCATTTTTTGCCTTTTTATCAACTGACCTCATTCACCAAGTCATCTCACTGCTTGTCGTGTGATCTACATATGTCAATTTTACATAAACACTACCTTCAAAAAAAAATCATGCTTTGCCCAATTCACGGATTCTTCCGATATTTTATCACGGATTCTGAGCAGCACATACAAGAAGAATCCCGATGTCTTGCCAGTCCCGATAAATAATGCGTAACTGGGAAACGAGTACAGGGAGGTAAATGGAGAAGAGAATGCTTTATAACAGACATGCACGACCTATTTCTCCTAGTGGGCCGCATAAAAATAAAATTAAAGTACTTCAAGTCCTATTTTATACAGGGGATACGTTCCATGTAAAACAGCCGTGCAAAAAATCCGTGTTAATAGATAAATGAATGATAGGTTCCATTAAATTTGACCGTGTTTTTTCGAAATCGTGTAAAAAATAAACCGTGCAAAAAGAGGATTATGTGTTCACAAAAAGTGTTCTATTTTGAAATACTTTGAAGGTATAGATGTTTTATTTATACCTTATTCAAAAGTTAATGTGATCTTTTTCCATGTTATTATTTTTAAGCTAATTCTGTAAAATTTGATTTATTATTTATATTATTTACTAAGCTGCACAATAGAATCCAAATTTTAATCAGTAAGCCTTCTATGAAACGATTTATTCTCTTTCAATAACGAAAAAGCTCGCTCACATTTAATAAATTCAATGATTTACTTTTTAAAAAATGTGTATTATATTTTAATTTTGAGAAAAAAATGTTCGAGGGCCGCAAAAAAAACAAAAACGGGCCGCAGATTGTGCATAACTGCTTTATAGTTTATTGCTGTTGCGCTTATGAGTAAACTTCAACAGTATACGCAAGAACATCTGTCATTGTCGTGTCAAAGTTTACAAACTCTGTCGCAAAAACACGAATCGCGAACTATACGTAAGCGAAGTGTTGTGCTGTGCGTTACGCACTGACAAGAAAAATATAATATATTTTAAATACATAATCAAATTACCTATGCATGTTTTGTTTTTCTTCAAATTAAATGTCTCGAATTATTGTGTGTATTAGAATATATTCATGCTAATATAATATACAATAGAATTAGGAGATTGAGCTTCCCTGCAATAAAGTATATATATGGTCGCTTAAAGTAATATTAATATATATCGAGCGAAAACTACTTTTTAGGCGGTGTTCGTTTCTCATAACAAAAATAATATATTAAAAACCGCGGCCATAGAATCAGTTTTTTAATTAGAAGCATAAAACTTTACGATTGAACTTTGATTACAGTATTAGGGTATACAATATTAATCATAAAATAAAAATCTTTAAAATATGATGAGGTTATTGACATGAGTTTTTATAATTAAATAACTGTTGTAGTTGTTTTTTGTGTGTTGATTGAATAGGCATTAACTTCGTAGAATTCCATTGTATAAACGCGAATATTATTTTATATAATAACATCAGAACTATGTTTAAACTTATATTAATCTCACTGTATATGTATTATATATATTGTACTGGCAAAGAAAAGAAATACAACAAATCCTTTCATCCACTCTATCATACAAATTGAAATTGCAAAATATAATAATATGTTTGTAAAAACACAATATTCCTTTGTACTTCATTCCACTTTATTTAATGTGTCAGGACCGGTTTCGCTCATTACGAGCATCGTCAACTGATAAGAAATATAATTTAACAATGCTATTTATACAAAAATGAACAGTTATAAACAACAATTGGCATTGAAAAGAAATTACCAATTACATTAAAAGTGATTCTAAAATAACACAAAATTTAAATGTTTAACACATCTAACATATAATTAAAAAGTCATCTCAGATAAATAAATTGGAATGAAGTACAAAGGAGTATTGTGTTTTTACTAATATAATGCCTTTTCACCAAGTATTGACAGTGGACACCCTAAAAGTGATTTAATAATTTGACTATAGTGTTTCTTGAAATGGTAACAAAAATACAATTAATTATTCATAGCAAATTACTTGATATTTAAGTGATTATTTATAATTAGTTACATACGTATCTTGTAAGGGTCTTAGCAACGGTCATAGATTTATATTTGTTTGGTCATCAATTATGTAATTGGTTTGATTATTTATATAAATATATATTTGTTATTGTGGATTTAAAGTAGGTCTAGATTCTTCGTGGTTTTTTTCCTGATAACTGACTTGATATTACAGAGAGGCTTTAATATAAAACGAAGTGTTCATCGCTCAGATTTCAAGAAGTAAGTCATGAAAAATCGCTCTAAAAAAATTACTAAATCAATAAAAGTTGGATCCTAATTATCAAACCACTTAAAATTTTACATCTTTGCCGATTTAGCAAATTTTTCATCCATCCCAAATTCCCAAGTTATATTATACTAGAATACAAGCAACTCTTTGAACCCAAAATGGCTTACATGTAATCATACTCATTATGTTATTTGTTTTCTGTTCTTTATATTGAAAAACGTTAAATTTCCGAAGTAAATTATACCCAAATGGATTAAAAAATATTGCTTTATAAAATACATAAGTAATGTTGTATTAAAAAATATATACGTTGATATACCACAATATTTATTTGAAATGAGAATTCGTCTACCATATTGAAATCGGTTGTGCCAATATAACAAAAAAATAACTTCATTCTCAAATGATAATACAGGTAGGCACTTGTTTCAAAAAAGCACCTGTTCACACAAGGTTAATTTAAATTGTTATTAAATAACTAAATATATATGTTCCTTACCAATGTGTGTGTTTTATTGGCAGTATAATTTATAAAGGACGTGATTATGCAATAAACAAATATAATGCAATAATTTGCGCAATTACATATTCGATTCGAAATAAAATGTCGTAAATGAATGCGTGTGCTAATTTCAACAGCCGATTATTTAGCGCTTTAATTCTTTCAATGTGTCCTTTAAAAGTGAAAACTTCATTTTTTCGATGTTATCTGATATCTGGTATGTGACCAGCAAACTTAAGTAAACATTGGCACAAGAACTCGTTATGTAATCCTTGAATTCAGAAAGCACCGCCTACTCTGGCTTTTTATATACTGTCGCTGAGTAGTCAACGCTGTTTTGGTCACTGGTTCCAGCAACGTACACATTTATGAAATTTTGGATTTGAATCCAGTCATGGATGATTCTGATGTTAACGTCAGTGGTGGGCTGGAGGTGGCTCGCAGGGGCTCTCGCGAGCCCCTTGTTGAATTTTACTGAGGCCGGCGAGCCCATTGTTAACTTATGAGAAAATAATACACTCATTTCAATTTAGTTTATAACTGCAATTTCTAATTTATGTATTATCTATGACAGCTTCAGTATACAGAATAGTACATTTTTAGATATTTACATTGATAAGTTTACGGTAAATTGCATATTATTACATATTATACTTGTATTAAGTAAAAATCGATTGCTTATTTAAGTTTTGTATGTAATTGAATAGGAGCGAGAAGAAAATTCACTCCTTCCTCAGAACATCAAAAATTGCTTCGAGATTAAGCGAGCCCCTTGTTAACGTATTGGAAGCCCACCGCTGGTTAACGTACTCATTCTCCTCATATCATATCCTGAAAACGGAGCGTAGAGAGAACATTTCTCTTGTCGCGAACTATGCTTATATCCTCAAATTCTTTACGATTATTCAACGACTGAATTACTACACGTACAGTAGATACTCCATATAAAAAAAATAATGTAACTGAAGGGTTGTCTGTTGTAAAAACGTTTTCGATGTATTTAAAAATCAACTATTTTTTGTTTGTCCATATTTTAGGGGAACATGAACGACTGTGTGTTTAACTGTTATTTACAATTCTTCAAAAATTAAATAAGTAATACATGAATGCATTGACTTTTCGAAAATAAATTAAGCTGCTGTGCAGCTGTGTTAATCTGCGACCAGTGTTGCAAACGTCAATGCTACGTAACGTTTTATGAATAACGTGTATTCACACATTCATAGTACCGATGCATACTTTTTTACTACATATTATTTTATTACCACCCTAGTGGCTCTTTTTTGTATCCATTTTTACCAAAGTGTTCTTCTTTGACATTTTAAAACTCTTACTAGATCAGACGTGGGCAAATGCGGCTCTTCATTGTGTAAACGGTGGCCCTCAATATCTCTTGATAAAAATATAATTATACTTTATATAGCAATTAAGATTTGTGTAGAACTGTAATTATATTTAAATTTGTGTATTTAATACTACGTGGGAACGTAGTATTCTCATGTATTCGCGCCTAGGGAAAAGAATCTGAGACTATTTTGAAAAATCAGATAGTTATCCGTGTTATCACCAGCATTGGGCTGAAAAAACTTACATTTGAATGCCAGTTGTTTACATTTATAATCTATGTTTAATCTAATGTTTTTGTTCGATATACCATTTAGTTTATTGCGGAAAGAATCATTTAAATTATAAATTGTATTCCTTTAAATTATGTTACTATTGGCATGGTGTGAGAGAGTGAAATAAGTAAACAAAACAATACAATACGAATAGAAATTTGAAAATCGGAAATCTGACTTTCGAACAGCCTTAGCAGTACATCTACATATGTTCATATTTTATTGTCTATGGTAATACAGGAACATCAACGTCACAGTTTTGAACAATTTAATTTCAACCAAATTGAAATTCTTGCGTCGTTATTTATTGGAGCAAAGCTAGTCTGCGGTTTCTACAATTTCGTGAAAATTATTCATTGATTTTTAAGACGTGTGTACGTGGTGATGGCCAAATTTTTTCATTGAACTTGATGCCGCGGAACAACACAATTTCCATCGACAATGAAGTGCGAATACGTGATACATTTTTTAAATAGACAATTTGATAGATTTCTCTGTTATTATTTTGACAGCTTTATGGTCAATATTGTTATCGAAAAAATATCATCGAGACGGTAATTGGAAGTACGATGGTCACAAGTTTTTTTAATAATGCGATATTTACGATCGTAAAACAAAAAGGCGGCGTATAAATTAATATATTCCTTCTTGGAAAGTTTGTAGAATCAGCTGATAAAATATTTCGAACGTGAACTGTGAAGAAACAGTACATGATTTTACTTTTTTATTTATTCAGGGCTGTGAAGTCGCTAAAAGTGTTTTTCTTTTTACATTGCATTGCACTCCAACTTACATACCAAAAGGTTTAATTGATATTATTGTCAGAAAACCGCGTACATATAATGCAGTGTTTTCACCTTCCACTGTGACAAATATACATTAAATTAAAGGCCGTCAAATTGCATACATATTATGTATTATTTTATGTACATATAATGTATATATTATTAACGTGTATCGTTTAATTAAAAATACACAGCTCCTCGTTCAGAGCTTTGATATTAGTAACTGGGAAGAATGTAATATAATAATATTTTCAAAAGCTTTCCGTAATTATCTTAAGACTAATATAAAATTTAAAATAACTTTGATTATTCAACGTATTGTGCTACTAACTGTGACACGTGTTTCGCCTCTCTTTCGAAACACGTGTCACACGAATTCATGAAGATCTGTGGAAATCGAATAATGACACAATCGAAAAAAAAATCACACAAGTTTATTCTGTCATCAATGTTGATTTTTATTCCATATCCGCTCCCTATGCGGAGCATATGGTCACCACGAAGTTCCTCCATGACTCTCTATCTCCAGCCAGTCTCCTTGCTTCCTCCCAGGTCATCCCAGCGTCCCGCAACTCCGCTGAGTACATCCTGAGAATGGTCATCAGTGGCCTTCCACGACGCCGGTATCCATCCGGTTGGAAGAACAGACAGGCAGGGTTCAGGCTCTCTTGAGGCATCCTTAACACGTGTCCAAGCCAGGACCACCGCCGCTTCTTTATTTTGGACGTAATTAGAGGCTGGTTAGTCCGCTCTCTAATCTCCGTATTCCTGACAAAGTCAGACCATTTCACTCCAAGCATTCGCCGCAGGCATCTGTTTTCGAAACACAGTATACGGTTACTCTGCGCTTTCGTAAGGTGCCATGATTCGCAACCGTAAAGCAGCACTGTCAAGATACATGCGTTGAACAGGAGGCACTTGGTTCTGACCGAGTACAGCCGTGAATCCCAGACTTTCCGTCATTTGAGATTTGTGACTAAAATCTTACATCAATCACTTGATCTTTGATTGATGATCACTTTTTGGGTGTTCACTATCAATACTTGGTGGAAAGGCATTATATAAATAAAAACACAATATTCCTTTCTACCTATCCCTGATGTGTACCCCCAAGTACCTGAAACCGTCGACTCTTTCGATGTTTTGACCGGCGCTCGTCAAAGGGTAGTGTGGGTCCGGACAGGCACTGTTGCAGAGTACATTGGTTTTACTCGCATTGATTTTAAGACCGATGCGATACGAGTTGCTCTGCAGTTTATCCATTGTATCTTGAATACCCTCGACAGATTTGTCAAATATAACAGCGTCGTCTGCATACTCGAGGTCGCATAGCTTTAGATTGGGGGCAACGGTCACACCTCGGTCAGGTGGAATTGACTTCCTCAGAATGAAGTCGAAGAT
This sequence comes from Himalopsyche anomala, assembly GCA_031772345.1. Taxonomy (NCBI): domain Eukaryota; kingdom Metazoa; phylum Arthropoda; class Insecta; order Trichoptera; family Rhyacophilidae; genus Himalopsyche; species Himalopsyche anomala. Next base: position 22,350,595 of record CM062835.1, read on the forward strand.
TATAATAAACAGGAACGGAGCTAAGACGCAGCCCTGTCTGACCCCGGTTGAGACCCCAAACCATTCAGTGGTTATATCACCGATTCTTATGCAGCATTCGCTCCCCTCGTGCAAGCATTTGATGATGGCAACAATCTTGGTTGGGATTCCGTACAATTTTAATATGTTCCATATAGAGGACCGGTGCGGACTATCAAAGGCCTTCTCGTAGTCTACAAAGCAACATGCCAGCGAGCTGTTGTATTCGTTGCTTTGCTGAAGAAGGCACCTAAGATTGTGTATTTGGTCCGCGCAGGATCGGCCAGGTAAGAACCCGGCCTGATTTTCCCTGAGGATATTCATAATTGGAATCCTTATTCTCGCCAATACTATATGTGCCAGAACCTTGCCAGGCACGCTGAGCAGCGTTATGCCACGGTAATTGTCACAGCACAGTGGGTCACCTTTTTTGTGGATTGTGACTACCTCGCCATTAACCCAGTCCCTCGGACAGCGCTCTTGCGCCCACACCATACTAAGAAGCTGGTGCAGGGGGTGCAGAAGCGCCTCCAGGCCGTACTTTAGGAGCTCTGGATGTATACCATCCATGCCTGGCGCCTTCCCGTTTTTTAAGCGCCGCACAGCCGAGGAAATCTCAGCATGTGTCGGCGCATAGTCAGGAATGTTTAACGCTCGAGGAATTTCCGTAATTGTGGCTTCATTGGGTATATCAAATGGGTCCGAGGGAGGGGGGCGGTTAAGCACCCCGCAGAAATGATCTCTCCAGATCTTTTTGACACGCTCTACGTTCGATTCTATTGTTCCGCTGGGACTACGGATAGGCCCCGCGGTTGGCATCCGTCTGCCGCAAATTTCACGTGTAATTTTGTAAAGTCTCCTTGTGTCATTCCTACGTGATGCCGCCTCTGCTGCTTCAATTTTCTTGTCCAGGAATCGGCGTTTATCGAGTCGCACAGACTTTTTGACTACCTTATCCTGGAGTTGATAGTTAGTCCGACGTTCCTCGACTCGATTTGGGTTTGTTTCACTGTCCCTCAGTGCTTTACGCCGGGCTCTCTCTTCAATATTTTTCCACGTGTTGTCAGACATCCACTTCGGCTGGGTACTTTTTCTGACTCCAAGCACCCCATGTGCGGCTGACGCGACTGCATTCTTTATGCTGGACCATTCTAATTCAATGGGGTCGCGGCGTGGACTTTGCCGGTCATTAGCACAGTCGACGATGTTCTTTCTCACAGCGACGTCAAAGTCTAGCCGAATTCGAGGAGATTGTAGCCTCTCAATGTCGATTCTCTTTTGTGTTGGATGCCTTACTGGGCGTCTGAGTCTGAGACGGACTTTACCGACCAGCAGCTCATGATCGCTGTATATATCGGCACCCCTGTAGGTTCGGACGTCGAGAAGTTCCCTTCGGTGAGACGTGCTGTAGAGAAAGTGGTCAATTTGTGCTTTTGTGCAACCGTCAGGAGAGGTCCACGTATATTTGTGGATGTCTCTGTGGGGGAATATTGTACCACCAACGGTAAGCTCATTCATAGTGGCGAGCTCGATGAGTCTCTCACCGTTGTCGTTGGCTACACCGAGGCCATGCCTTCCCATCACTGCGGGGCCAAGCAATGGATCAACTCCCACTCTCGCATTGAGATCCCCCATTACGATTATGCGGTCTCTGTGAGGGATTGTGGAGATTGCCGCATGGAGAGAGTTATAAAAATTTTCTTTTGCATGTGTGTCGGCATCCTCGGTGGGGGCATAGCACTGGAGGACAGTTACCGAGCTATCAGTCGTCCGAAAGGTGGCTCGTATCAGTCGTTCTGAGATGGGTTCCCATTTGACAAGGCATCGGGCTGCCCTCCCCGACATCAATACTGCCACTCCCTGGCGGTGATAACGCTCCTGGCCTGAATATATGAGTGTGTATCCGCCCTCCAACAACTTTTTCCCAGTGCCTTTCCAACGTACCTCGCTCAGCCCTAAAACGTCAAGTTTGTATGTTTGCATGATACGAGTGGCGTGTAGGTCCTTTCCTGGGGTGCACATAGTACGCACGTTGTATGCGCCTATGCGCATAGAGTGGTTGTTGGAGAGTATCGTGTCCGTTTTCTTGCCAAGTTGTCGTTGGGCAGAGCTAGGTGTCCGAGGCATCTGCGATGGTGTTATCGTAATCATACAGTTTTAAGAAGGCAGGGTGATTAACCCTGCGCTTCCGAGGCCTGAGTCACAAGGGCTCTGCAGGTTGGCTCAACCCGGTTTTTCTGTCAGGGATTTCCTTCCCTTAGCCAGTAGACCGGTTTTAAGGCGCCGGAAGGTTCGCCCTTTGCCCCTTGCTGTTAGCTACAGTCGAAACTGCATTGCCCAATGATCGCCGCGGGGAGGCCAGCAGATGGACTTGCTGTGTTTGACATTTCCCATAATTTGCTATGAGGACATCCACTAGCATAGATGTGCCCACATGGGATCATCAGCCATTCGATCATCAATGTTGACTTTCAATGTTGATACATTTGTAATAATCAAATTTATTTAATTCAAAACAGAAATAATGCAATCCAGTCTAACGTTGTCACACCTTCTTTTAGGTCCATTGTGAATAATGGTCCCCATGACGATATGTATATATTTATCTACATTTCCTCCTATATAATATACCAACTTCCTGCCAGTCACTGACAGCTACGGCCATTTATTCAAATTTGATCAAATTGATCCAATAAACTTAACCTTTTTATATACGGTAGATATGTTCCACAACAAAGTGTAAAAAGGTGATAAAACAAAAATAAACTGTATTATTTCAACATCATGTAAAAAAGAGTTGAGTGTATGTACATGTTGAGGTGCTTGGGATCAAAAATTACCATATCCACTTATTCCTGAACAGAGAAAAACTTACTAAAAACTTACCTACAGTTTTGATTCTTAGGTCATAGATTGATACTTAATTCCATGAAAACTACGATGTTTTAAGCGTCATTAAAAATTAAATTCTATTACTTTGTACTCCGATATTATAGCGATATCTCATTTATTCTCAAAACTGACTCTAGGCGTGTTTGATCTGGAACTCCTCAAAGTGTAACGTTAACTATGCAGGTCTTTGGTCACCTTCCGGTTTTCTGAATATCAGCTAGCCATATGTCAAGCGTGTTTCATCCATCCTTTGGAAATTACCCAGTCAGGTAAGACGGCTTTATAAGATGGTTTTTTACAAAATGTACGATTTTGTATAGTGTGTACAGCTCGTTGTTACACAGATATTTTCACCATGACTGCATGTCATCGATAAATCCGAAGAAACCATTTAGTACTCTCCACTTCAATGAGAACAGCACTAATTGAATGTGTTGGGTCTTGAAACTGGTTTCCATGCCACACATGAGCACTGGTCGCTTATATCTCATTTAGACCAACCGAGTACGCGGCCGAAAGAGTGAACTCGGCCGAATCTGAAAACGTCGCACGGGATTTGGTCGATTCATCCGAAGAGTGATTCGAGTGAGCGAGAGAATAAAAACCGTTTATATTTCCTCGGCCGAGAGGATATTACAATCATCTGTAGCACGCCCTCGCTCAAGTTTTCGGAGTGTATGAACAAGTGTTCGACCAGTTTTGTTGAATCGAATGATAAACTGAATCGTAAAAAACGTATATGCGTGTAAACACTTACTTACTTGCTTAATAATAGGTCGGTCTGAATGAGGCTTTGGTGATTAATTTAATACAAATGCGATTTAAGTGTCTTACAGTGAAAAAGATTTATGAGTTCTCACTGAGACAATATTTTGAAATAATTCTTGAAGCAAATTTTCTCCGCATTTTTAAAAATATTTCTTTCATCAGTTTTTAATTGATCCTTTCATAGTATCGAATAATATTACTATTAAATGAAAAGTAAATATTTGTATTGATTAGAATAATTGGTTTACAAGTGTTAAAGACAGTTAAGTGTATAATATAACGATAATTTTATCGCGATACTAAATTATGAATAGTAGTGTAATGTAGTTTCAAATAAGTGTAAATAAATGAAACGTCTGTGCAAGTAATTTCTATGTTAAAGTTGTATTCTGTAGAAGTCAATCGAACTTGTAATGTTTTTTTTTTTATAATTTTCTTTTACACCTTCTATAAATGTTGTAATATATTAAAAACCTCCACTGTGACTATTTATTCCTCGTTCGAGTCGTAACACTGCGATACGACAAAAAAAAAACTTCGGACTCGATTCAAATTGGACTCTTCGCGAGTCTTTTGTCAATCACTCTGTATATTTTTAACCAGTTTAGTGCCTTACACGCACGGGTGCGTGAGTAGAGTACTCTACGTCAATGCCTTAAACGCTTAAACGCACGGTAGCGAGAGCAACTTTGAGGTCTCAAATGCCGCGACACTTCATATTTTCAGTTGGCATTGGTTTACGAACGTTTAGTCCTTTCCATGCTTAGCCAGAATTAATTAGAAACAATAAATGATTAGAAGTAGAATTAGAGAAGAAACAATAAATATGTGATTGTGATAAGATTTATGACATTTTTGGTACATTAAAAACAGACGGCCTGTAGCCATAGCTCTTTGTTTACGATCTAGGCACGGAAGCGATTAAATAATAAATTAATTTTCACGCTGAATCCGTCAAGTTATTTATTATAATCGATTTTATTTACTAATCAAAATATTAAAATATTTAAGCAGCTAACTGTAACAACTTTTTATATAATGTGCATTAAAATTAATCAAATACGCATTGGAATTTATATTTGAAAAATCATGATTTTACACGAGGCCGTGTATATATGTATGTATGTTTACACTCTACATGTGTATGATTTTCGTTTGACGTTTTGGTTACAATAAGTCCGGCGCAGTGCGTGCCGTTTCCAATACAAGGAAATTAATTTTCATTCATTAAGTTCCCCAATTATTATTATTGGTTCATAACCTTGATTTTGATCTTGTTATGCTTGGTAGTTCATGGTGTACAATACCTCTAAAGTTCGCGACACACAAGGCCGAATAGACGTATTGGAATGTAAGCTATGATTGCAGCCTTTGTTTGTTTTTATCCAAAAAGTGCGTCCACGCAATTAGATTTTCATTCCGCCATGTTCGGCGCTTTGTGTTGCGGTTTTAAATCGACTGACTTTTGAATCGAAATCCTCTGTTTTTTTTTTGCAAATACCAAATTCATAATACCTAATATATAAATATAAAAATAATGTTAAAACTTGAAGGCGATTGGTTCCATTCTAAGCAGTGCCGGCGCTACGTGCTACGATCGCCTGTAACGGTAAATCTGGAAAGGCGGCCAAATGTCTAGCAAATTTTATTTTACCATTTCATCTCCCAATGTAGAGAATATTGACTCATTATGAAAGGAATCTCACCAAAAATGTTTCGGCGAAAACTGCTTATTACTCAGTTGCCCAATCTTTCTTTTTTTCAGAGATAGTAGGGATAAAATGATAAGAAAAGGCTGGTTGATCGCTCTCACTATACCCTTTTTTTGCATAGGCGAGTGGAAAGAAAATTAAAGACATTACATACATTTGACAGAAATCCATAAGCCAATTAAAGATCGATTTAAAAAAAAACAGTACACACTGGGATTCAAACCTTTAACCGAAGTCAACGATGCTAACCACTCGGTCTCGCAGCCGACTTGCTATAACTAGGGTGTAAAAATAAAACCGTGCCCGATGCTAGAAATAGTTGATGACAATTAGTTCTCTTTTTTTCTGTCTCTAATGTTTTTTATTCAAATAAATTCAATCTATGCAAACATTCCTGTGAGTTTTTTACTTGTCAAAAGTCTTCAACGCTGAAAGGGAACCTAAAGCTTTGTCACTTGTTCACGGCTATTGGAGTACACAAACATAAATTTGATATTGAAAATATATCGATGAATCTGTTAATTGACACCACAAAAAGTTTGCCAAATAGTTAAGATAATATTTTTATCACACCAAATTTGAATGATTTTAATCAAAATTCACCGGAAGAATTACCGCAACCTAGGTCAAGTTAAGTAACGGAACGACGAAAATTAAATAAAGTGGTCTATGGTTATCTTATCAAGGACAACGCATTTTCATTTTTATAACAAATGGCAACACTGTCTCTTTACGTTGGTATTGGCTGTAGTAATCATGTTATTACTAAGCGATTTTTATTGGCAGTACAGTTTGTGTCCTTGTATATAAATCTAGTTAGACCGCTACGCCTTAATAAGTTTGAGAGCTATTATATCGTCTGAGAAAAATATTTCAATTGAAGCTTGCGAAGAAACAACCCACCGCCTGGCAGAAATGCCTTTTGTCAAAGGCACCGAATCAGAATATTATACCTATGCGATTTTGAGTTGCATTTCGAATATACAATAATATTTTGAATGTATAAATACCTACAACTGATTTCGATATTCAAATCAACTGTCAAAATTAATTTTCGTTTGCTGTCAGTTTGTAACTCTAAGCGAGTTAATACGAGGGATATAATAATACGAAACGTTTTACACCGTATATTATGTTCTAATTATTAATTATTATTTTGTCGCCATTTCCGCACCCGGCGTAGAACTTATCTCAACGTAAGATGCTATACAAAAACTGCTATTTACGCAATTACTCAATCTTCCTTTTCCGGAGAGAGAAAACAAAGTCAATACTAATCGCTTTTCCTACGTTCAGTTTTTATTCCTGTTCGAATGGGAAGATATTTCGATATTATAGACATCCATGAATTCGATCATAAATTAATAAATTGATCATAAATCATTTTATGATCGATCATCGTAACCCAGCGGTGGGCTGCCAATACGTTAACAATGGGTTTGCTTAGTCTCAACGTAATTCTCGGTGTTCTGGGGAAGGAGTGAATTTTTTATCACTCTCATGCAATTATATGCAATAAGAAATCGATTGTTATTAAATACACTTATAATATGTAACAATATGCAATTCACCGTAAACATATCAATCAACATGGATAAAAATGTACTTTTGTGTATACTGAAGCTGTCTTAGATAATGTGTAAGTGAGAAACTACAGTTACATGCATACTTATTTGATCTGCAAATATTGTTTTCTGAGCCTCCTCCAGCCCACCCCTGCCTTAACTGAAGTAAACAACTTTAATTCATACCCAAATAAATATGAAAAATTTAAATTATATTATTTGATGTTACTTTGTATAACTCTGGCATTTACTTGTACATCCTTGACAACCTAGTTATCGCATATGAATATTAATATGACACTTTTAACAAATCAGCCGTTTTATATTCTTGTATGCACTATGTGACCATGAAAGTCTTGTGAAAAAGATAAATCAATTGAAAACTGCGTAGCCAGTGTCATCAACGATGTCAATAAACTGTAATCCAGTTATATTTTTAAGTGATTTAAAAAAAACCATCAAGGAAATCAAGGTCGATGGCTATTGAGACCATAATCAGAGTACGGATTATATTATTATAATGTAACAACAATAATTTGTCAATGGAACGTCCGCCATGTTGAAAGTAATGGCTGCTTATTCAATTACGTGGGACGTGACCAGCACTTGCAAATGACAACACAAAGAATGCAGTTTAAATCGTTTTGATCGTCAATGAAATCATTTGAATGGGAAGTTATTTTAGCATAATGTACATTCAAATGGACACATCGTTTTAGACGACTGAGTTTAATATTTGATGTTAAGTGAATCCGTCATTGACTCATATAGGTTTCATACAAAATAATAATAACATGTTCTTAATTTAAACCATTATAATGAAAACGCTCCCGTTTCAAGCTAAAAAATACAAATAATACCATCGATAAATTATATTCATTCATTTAGTATTATGAAGCTTTATATGGTTATTTTAATTACTAAACATAATTTCTAAATTCGAAACGTATATCATAATTTTGCAGTATACTTTTTAATAACGATTTTATGGCAATATATGCAGTAGTTAAATAAAAAAAAGAATATTATATTAGAATGGGAAACAGTCACGTTGTAAAGATGTGTGTATATATTTTTCAACGTTTGACAACGTTATTAAACGAAATCATTATAATTTTATTGCATACAATAATAGCCATATTTATATTATGATGTTTATTACAATCACATTTTTTTAATTGGTGATACAGGTACTGAACTATAGATAGATTTTATTCATACATTTTATTGCTTGAATTTTCTTATGTAACGAGTCCATTACAATAATTGTGTGTATGTTGTACACGTGATTCTGGAAAATTTTACTTCGTTGTGTTATAATATGCTAACCAGTAAGGCTTCCGTCAGAATTCTTTTTTTGGTCTATATACGTACATTATGAATATTTCTGTCATTTATAGTAATATTTTTTAATTAATGAGACGTCAGAATCATACAACACGCTTTCCGTGTAATGAATATTTCAATTCTCATATATACAAATTACTCATATATGTAATAATAAAAGGTTGATTAAAAACGTGTCTGAAAAAAGATTGTAATTTTTTTTGAAATCATGTTCATTTTTTTGTTAGGTTGAGTAACCGAATTTATCAATAACATAAATTCATCAAATAAACCTGATGGTTGAAGTTAAGTTTTATAATATGAAAAGCGAAAGCCAAAGGTAAAACGGGCATAGCTCAAGTTGTAAAATATTTTCGAATAATCGTGTGCAATGAAAAATATCCCATTATTAAATGTTTTATGGTAAGTTGGAAATTGGAATAATCTGTTACAAGGTTACCGTTAATCTAAAAGTATATTTTTTTTAGATATTTTACTAGATAGATTCAAAATACAACAAATATTCGAATATCGAATATTAATATCTTACAAAATTTAAATATATTCGAGTAATATAACGTATGAATTTATGTCATAATTTTGTCGAGATGCATTAATTGTGTGCTAAAACACCAGCGGCCGATTAGCCTATAAGCGAATGGGGCGCGCGCTTGGGGTCTCGAAAATAGCCTATATCATATCGACTTTGGAAAGGAAAAAGGACGTAACCCACACATATCAAATTTTACAGGAGGCGCAAATAACGTGTTTTGATGATTTTGGGCCATATGCAAATTATGAATTATACACAACCTTGAAGTGCACGGAGACTTTTAACTTGTGTTTAATTGATATAATCTAATATTAATTAAAGAAATTGTCTAGGAAAAACCTTTATTTCAGTCTTTTTTCTTGGTTTTAATTTTTTACAATGTCATCTTTTTCAAACTTAAAGCTAAATTTAGATACTAATTCGGCGTTTACAGCTTGCACTCTTTTGATAGAACGTGTATCAAGTTTGATACATTGTGATTATCGAAAAAAAGCTGTGGGTTACGTCCTTTGTCCTTTCCACAGTCAATATAACCATACACTTTTTTTCAGATTTTAATTATTAAACATATAATTTTATGTCGTTTTCATGTTATCCAATAAATAGGGCCTCCAAATTTCATTGCGCCTAGGCAATCCGCTACTGACACATACTAACTAGTTCACAATAAGCGTATTTATACTTTTGAGTGAGTATTATGGTATTTAAATAAACAAAATAGATTACATCGAGATATAATGTGACGCCGAATTATAAGTGGTTTAGTTATACATTACTACTTCAAAGGAATAATTTATCAAATATTCGAAATTGGAATATCAAAATAAATTGTTCGAATATTCGATTGGAATCATTTATCCAGATATAGCATACCAGCTCTATACATACATAAATTATATCACGTCAACTGCATAATGTTATGTGTTGACAAGCGGTCATCGAAACTTTCAAATGAGACCGTGACTTAACTCGAAAATGTATTGCTCATTTAACCATGTCTGACATAAATTATTTCATGTACGTATCAGTCATAAATAAATTTACGAAACTCATCTCGAGTTCGAATTATCCAAGAATATTTGTAGAGTTCATTAACTAAACAAACACGCTCACTCATTCCGTGCGGAAAGCGAATCTCCGAAAAACAATGATAGAAATTGTTGTTTTTACGTGTAAGTGAAACGACTGAATTTGGTACACGATTGAAGTTTTACTTTCAAAATCTTATCTAATGCACGCTAGACGGAACGAGTCCTACACTTAGACTCATTTCTAGGTTCGGGTCGGACCAGGGTCTTGTACATCAATAGGATTTAACATCGGTTACTTTCACAATCTTAACCGGATGGCTGCCACAAGCGTCTTAAGACGCGAACATTTCCGTGAACGGTACGCCAATCATACATAAAATGACGTCTTCGGACGCACGTTTTGAACGACATTTTACTAACGTAAATCAATTATGTTAAACATACAACTGTGTCGAACACACAACGACATCTATTGGGAATATCGTCCTATACTCACAATTGAAACAGTTTTCGTTTTTACTACTTGAAAAAACGATAAATTAAAAAATATATATAATTGCAATTAAACTCGTGGCGTGCGAGGTACCGCCATACATACACCTGCTGGCAGTTAAAAGGTTAAGTAGCACCCTTATGTGTCGCCACTATTTCATTAATTGATTGTATTAAATCTTAAGGATTCTGAAGTCTCGACTTTTTCATGTCCCGGGACACGAGACATAAAATTGTACCAGGAAATTCTTTTATCCCGAGACTTTAGTAAGTTCTATTAAAAAATAATAAACGAATAATATAAATAACGCATTCTTTTAAGTTACGATTAAGTTTTATTACACACAATTCGAGAGATTCTTTTGATTTTCCCGATGAAACCATTTCTTCCAAAAAATAATACATTAAAACAGTAATTTTATGGTTATTATACAAACTATCATTTGTCACACGTACGAACAATGGTTTTATTTTATCAAACATATGGTAGATTTTGAAAATGTTGTATTTCTTCTAATTCTCAAACTTTCATTTTATTGAAAAAATAAAATCTATTAATGATGATGTTATTAAAAATGTTTCTAGCCTTGGGTTGTTTTATTCGAATGTTTCGGCAACCAAGAATGGCAAAAAGCATCGATTTCCCGAGAATTTATTTTCGAGTTGTCTCGAGACAGAATCCTAGAAACACTCCAATAAATAAACTATCATTTACACAATTTGTTGGTTTGAAAGTGGCTGCGATCGATGTATCAAAATTAGCTTATTAAATCATATAATATTTATTTTTGGCCTTGTTGATCTTAATTCCTTTTATTACATGGATGCTTTCTGGTGATTGAAAGCTCCTATTAGCATATATGCGAGAATTTGAACTATTTTAAATATAAATACGTTTCCGGTTTTGTCATTTCATTATTAACCATACTATTTTAACCTTCATCTATGTACATACATATAGTGGAATAGAAAATAGCAGTTTTGAAACGTGTATGTGATCTAGTCTTTATTGTTTCTTTTGTTTTAAACGTTAAACAAGGAATGTAGTGATGCACGTTTTACAAAGGCAACAAACACAAAGGTTATAGCATAATATTAAATAATATTATATATGCATAATTACATAGTTTTCATACATTTCAGGTTGAAAACATCTGGCAAAATATTATTGCAGTTGAACGGAGTGTTTTCAAAGGCTGTGTTACATAACAAACGTTTTAATTTTTAAAAATGTTACTTAATTATCGATCTTTCTCAAAGACTAACTAATTTTCGATGCGTTGGTGCATATTTGGATATATTTATTTCGTAGTCACTTTGGTGTTATTATCAATGCATTTTTTTAATATTTCTATTTGCAATTACATCTTCAGTAACCACTTAGTTTTCCAGAAATAACCCTGTATCAAGGTTTATTTTTATTAGTTGAAAATTTTCGCGATAAGCAAAACCGGCTTTAATCTTGATAAATCAATGTGGCGTTAGTACGAAAGAGTGTTTTATTTTTTAATATAATATCTTTCCACAAGTATTGATGGTGAACAATGGACACCTTAAAAGCGAACAGTTTTGGTTTCATTTTTGTGAAGTGTTTTATATTATTATGAAATATGTTGAATACATTTAGAGTTTTTTTTAAATCAAAATTACATAATAACAGCCGTACTTTGGTTACTTTCTTTAGGCAGTTATTTACATATTACTATACGAAATAAGTTGCGTACATAATGATGGATTGGGTACGTTTTCCATAAATAAATTGTAATGCATAGTACAAAATGAGACACATATGAACGATGAAAGTTAATAAGACTGCTTAATTAATAAAATACAATAACACTGAGTGATACAGTCATATTTATTAAGAAACTATGATACGTTATGTTAGTAATAACTAAATAGTGTCATAAACTAAGATTACATTGCTGAATAAATAGGCAATGAATAACACAACAATAGTATCTTAAAATATCATCTGTATCATAAAGTAAAGATGTATTATAGTTTAATCACAAGGTAAATTAATATTCGGTTTACTCAACTTACTAGTGCTATTATTGCTGTGAACAAAAATTGAATCATTGAATCTCAGAATTATTAGCAGTATTCCTATTTGTAACCAATCTTTTAGAATTCATTTAAACCAGTGCTCCGCAACCTGTTATCTTCAACAGCACACCAACGTGTTCTTCAAAAGTTCGTGGCACACCGCAAGTAAAAATATGCATAATATACAGAAATTTATGATACATACCACAAAAGAACCATATAGATATTTTATTACCATGTCCACTACCAATGTAGAGCACATGTACTTCTTATGGAGTATATATAATACCCGTAAATTTAAATTAAAAAACATTGAATGAATACAACGAATTGTTAATTCTACTACCCTGGTTTTCATAAGTTCATTATTAGCTGTTCCAAATGTTAAAAAAGGTCAAAACACATTTAAGATGTGGGTACATGCTTAGACAAATTTGTAATGATATTTATAAAGAAATAATTCCTAACGACTTAACGACATTTTAAAATATAAAACTGAATTTTCGCAAGGTGCGTGAAACATTTTTGCGCAGACTGTACATATAACCAATCTTTCAACCAAAAAATAATTATTTCTGCTTCTCTAGGATAGTGTCTTCAGAATTATTTTGTAGTATCGACCAAACTATTTGTTTTTTTTTGTTTATTAGAGATTCGCGCCGCGACACACCCAGCATCGCCTCGCGGCACAGCGGTTGCGGAGCACTGATTTAAACAAACTTCGTAAATAATATGTTTGTACGATAGAAAAGGCCCATTATTTAGATAACAAGATTTTATGTAAAATACACTAAAATGTTTAAGTCCCCTACAATTCGGAAGCACCCGGCGCGCGTCTCATGCGCCTATGGAGTAATCAGCTACTGGGTGGGTTAGAAGGTACAAATATATTACCACCGCTCTTTTCCTGTTAATGCAAATCTTCAGCGGTGGGCTAACAATATATTAACAAAAGGCTCGGTAATTCTTATCCATTTATTTGTATCCATTTTCGCTCCCAATGAGAGTATCTCAAAAAAAGTTTTTTTTTTCTACGAGAACTGTTTATTACTTAGTCACTCAACCTCTCTTTTCCAAAAAAAAGTAGGGATAGAAGGATAAGACTAAGATAGGACTAGCGATTATATCGAACCCATGAGGTCCGGCACGGAAGCCCACAACGCTGAATGAAAAAATGAAGGGGATACTAAGTCTTGTTTCATAATAAAATTTAACCATCTACAGAAATCGCAGTTAGGTGCTGATTTGAGCTAAGACGAATGATTTTATTATCTTGACAAGGGGCTCGCCGGCCGCGCTGAAATTTAACAAGGGGCCCGCGCGAGCCCCCTCCAGCCCACCCCTGCAAATCTTCCAGTGGTCAAATGTTTTAAAAAAATGACTTAATTTACTGTCATTCAAATCGGTCCATATTAATGAGATTCGTGTTCAATTTTGGGAATCTTTAAAATGTAAAAATGTAAACCAAATTCCGAGAAAGATTTTTCAACCAATTCTACAGCCCTGTCAGAAGCGATGATTAAATGACGAATGGTATTATTATTTTAATAACACGAGTATCGTATTTTACACGCTGTGAATAAGTGTTGAACAACAATGATTTTGAATATTTTATATAATCGCACAGTAAAAATAAACTACTCCAACAATTAATCATTATTATTATAATAATTTCTATCTTGCTATCCGCTTAATGACTGAGGACCTAAACGTTAAAATAATAATAAAAAAAACTATACATAACAGTTGTTTTCCGGGTGTTCCTTTTCTTGGTCATGCCATATGATTTTATATACAACAATCTTTTATATTTTTTGTTTAGCATACTTCCCAACCCCCAAAATCGTTCTGTCGTGAGATTTATCAATATGAATGATTCTAAAGTCACGGTTTTTTTCAAGCCCCGGGACACGTGACATAAAAATGTTATATTCCAGAAAATTCTCGTGTCCCGAGACCATAGAACTTTGGTATTTTTTTTGAAAAGGTATTTAAAAGAATATTCATGAAATACAGTTTGCATTATTTGCGTAAAACATAGATATATACATTAAAAACAGATTTTTCTTTCAAATGTACACACGGTCGAAAGCCTAAAATTCGTGCAAACCTATTTTTTGTTATTATTTAGTTAAATATTTTCAAAAGATGGCAATATTGTATTGAAAATAGTATTATTGAAATTTATTACACATCATTCGAGGGATTCGTTGGAGTTTGTCGATAAAAAAATACATTAATCAAATAACGTTTATATTGTAAAATGACATTCTTCATATTTACTCTCTTTTTTCATACTCGTCTTTTTTATTTTATTAAATAAAAGAAAGATTTTGAAATGTGGAGCATATGGCTTCCTAATGGAGATACCCCAACAGACTTATCTTCGAGAACTCTTTGCTACCCTGTTGCTCATCCTCTCTTCTTCAAAGTGAGTAGAGATAGAAGGATAGGACTAAGAGTTAGCTATTCGCTCTCGCTGCACCCATTTTAGGATAGGATGAGTGAGATGGAATTCAAGACATCCAGACAGAAATCTATAAATCAATTAAAAAAATTTCCGTAGTGGGATTCGAGAAAAATATTTATTTGAATAAAATTTACTTTATACAAATATTGTCTCGGGGTGTTTTATTCAAATGTCTCAAAAACTGGAAAAGTGTCGATTTCTCGGTAAATTGTTCTCGGATTTTCGCGACACAGAATTACTAAATTTAATACATCACAGTAAGACATTAATAGTGCTTGTTAAGATTTTTTAGTTTCGTTGGTATCATTGCATAGGCTTTGTGTGCTGTCTTCGATTTTCTTTAGTTTGCCACATTGAAAAAGACAATATTATTAGTATCACAGCACTTCATTGAATTCAATGTTTATGTATTCATGTATTCTGCTTTGTTTATTAAAAACAATGACCAACATGTGGGTATGTTTCGAGTACGCTTAGAAAATGGAAAACATTCTCCGGAAGTTCAGAAAATAAATACTTCCTTAGTAATTAAAGACCATCAAATTCTACAGACCGCTGCACAAACTAAACATCTACCAGTTGTCTACAACTTGAATTTGTCTCTTTAAAATAGTTAATTTGAATATTTTTCTCTAATCTATTGACAATCCCTTGTCAAATTTTGGATAGTGCTATTAATTCAGGGTAGTGGAATTAAAGTCGGAGTGTCGTGGAAATAAAATAAACGACTTCATCTCCCGTTTTTTTTTGTCTATAGAAATCGCTGGATACAAAAGTGATGCCACTGCATGTTACTAAGCATAAAAAAATATTAGAGTTCCGATCACATTAAAAATAATTAACATCTTTATTAAATAAATAATATTTTAGAAAATTACCAACAATCAGGGAAAAATTTCTCATTTTTTTATCGAGATAATGTTATAAAATTATGATATGAGAAATTCGTAAGTACATACAGAATTAGTAAACCAAATATATATTTTTAAATTAGCCTATTCGTCGTATTGATTGGTGAAATAATGATTGTATGTACTAGAACAGTGTTTCCCAAACTTTTGATAAATGTGTACCTATTCTTTAAATTTTGAAACACCGAGGACCCCTCGTCAAAAAAAATGCGTATACATACTTTAATAGCAATCAAAATGTATAAGCTACTTCTTGCACCAGGCGCAGCCAAATCCCGGTCCAGCGCGTATCCCCATCAAACTATTCCCGACCTCCAGGGGGGACTCGTCCCACACTTTGGAAATCACTTTACTAGAAGAAAGGAAAATGGTTGAAGTACCTTATTTAAGGGAGGAAAAAATCGCTATTTTTTAACCGAATTCAGAATCGTGCTTTAATTTAGAGTTGTTTTATTTTTTAACGAATCCACAACCCTAGTATTATGCTTGTGTTGTCGATGGTCTTAATGATATTTGTTCAGGTTTCGGACCGTATAATTTTTATTATCTGTGACAACACAAATTGATTTTAAATTCATTAGTGTTTGTTCCGCACAGTGCATTATAATCAGCTTAGAAAGGCCTGCTATGTTATATTGAATGTATTTACTATTACTAACACACGTATATAAATATTCGGTTCTCCAACATAACACAATATGCAAAAACTTAACACATTCCGCAGCAGCAGTTGTACATGTACATAAGTATACAGCAATTTTTTTCATCCATTTTTTTTGCAAGCAGAGACGAACACCTGTGGAAAACGTCGAGTGAAAAAGTTGTTTATGTTGTGCGCTTTGAAAAAATGATGGACGTATATTCAGAACAGCCTCGTTAAAATTTCATACAATATATTTATTATAATAATTATTAACAGGGTACTTATGCGTTTGTAAAGTACCAAATAAAGTTATGTCGTAATGTGAAAGGAAATCATTCGATAGAAATGTGTTCTACCATTAAAAAAAATTGAAGTTATGAACATTTTATGGATTGTAGGTAACTATTACAACTCATGCAGGCTTATTCTCAGATTAACTAGTGTCTAAATGTCAGTAAAACTTCTTTTAGACCAACGAGTAAGCGTCTACACCAGAAATGGGGAAACTTTTCATTTCTAAACGTCACATTCATTTAGTAAAAACACAATATTCCTTTGTACTTCATTCCACTTTATTTAATATGTCAGGACCGGTTTCGCTCATTACGAGCATCGTCAACTGATGCTCGTAATGAGCGAAACCGGTCCTGGCATATTAAATAAAGTGGAATGAAGTACAAAGGAATATTGAGGAATATTGTGTTTTTATTAATATAATGCCTTTCCACCAAGTGTTGACAGTGAACACCCTAAAAGTGATCATAAAATATTTATCAATAGTTTCCGATGGGACAATAATAAATCTGAGAATATGCCTAAAGGATGTTGTAAGCTGTGTTATTTCTGAGTAACTTTTGGTGTATCGTAAAGATTTGACAATTGAAAGACGCAAAGTCGTCACCATACTAACAGATAAAAAGGGTTTTTTTGCAGCAATAATGGCAACTGTAGATTTTTCGATCATTTTCATTTTCTTCGTTGCTTAAATATGTATAAAACCGTTTTTATTGTTACAAGTACAAATCACCGAAATAAATTTAAAGAAAACACGCGAAATTCATTCGACGAGAAAGTCCATCACAAATTTTGAAGATCTCCAAAGCGAAATTGAATTCAAAAAAAGCGTTATTTGTAATTAATTTTGCCGAATATTTTCTACAATGATACTGAACTAAAGTTATGAATAAGAAAACGCATAAATATTCGATTTATTGTAGAATTACAAATTTTACAACGCGTCAAGGAGGCGAGGCATACATAAAATGATTTTAAAAAGAACTCGCGTGAAATTCTCCATATCCAAAGCAATACCATGACCAATTTTAAAGCCAGGGGCATCAACATTAGCAGGCTGATGTTATTGTTTACGTATTCAATGGATATGAGATAACACAATCTTCTCCGACGCAGTAATTGGCAACTCTAAATAAGCCCATGTAGCAGTTTTCAAAAACAAATTTGCAGCATTACAAAGGCGGATTTTTTCAATTTGGTGACGGTTTCAAATATCAATATTGATAGTTTTTATTATTTAATTACATATCTTAATATTTTGACTTGAAACTGCCATGTTTTTTTATTAAAACGCAATAAAATATCTATTTATTACTGTATATACATTAATGCAGCGATTTCCAACCTTCGAACCGTGGACGGGAGGAAGGCGTGAACAGTTTAAAATATGTATGTATCTTTTAAAACGTGGCATTATTATAATATGAAATAAAGGATGGGGTGGTGCGAAGATTTTTATATTTAAAAAGGGAGGCGTAATAACATAAAGTTTGGAAACCACAGCATTAATGAATGAGTTTAAAAGAAAATTTAGGTTTATTTAAAAATATTTTTGCTTTGCATTTTGTTTCTAAAAACATATTTTCTTACGAATGAAATTGTAGCGAATTGTAAAAATTTGAGTTAGTGTTCAGGTATACTAAATCAGTGCTTCCCAACCTTGTTCATGACACGGACCCCTAAATCTCAAAACAATAATCTGCGGACCCCAAGACCAAGGACCAAGAATGTTGAAAGAATGAAAATTTTCGCGGACCTCCGGGAAAAACCTGCGGTCTCCAGGTTGGGAAGCAATAAATGAAATTTAAAAGATTGAATTTAACAATCTTACAAAAGTGCACTGACTCTACTTAACACTACAAATATTATCAATTACAATGATTCAATCACCTGTGACTTAACGCACTAACTTATTGTTTATGTATTTACTACGTAAGTCGTAAAAAAAGTCGGTAAAGTAGGAAGAATAGACAGGAATGCAAAAAAAGTACTGATTTTTCCGCATGATAGCTCGTAATCATTATTGCAGGTGAGTATCTATTTGCTTAGTGCAATTACGAGCTGACAATACTATATTTCATTGTCTTCGAGGTTGTTTCAGTTAGGTAATCGTACACTTAATAATAGTCAATAGCAAGTTCTAGGTCATTTACAAACCTGACATTCGAAATCCCTCGAAAATTGCGAAGGCTATAGGGGTCCAATCAGGGACGTCCCGAGGGCATAGGCGAGTATGCAGTTGCCTAGGGGCGGCAAGTCTTAGAGAGCGGCAAACGATCACAAATTTTTTAAATGACTAAATAATTTTAACAAGAATTTTATTTAGAATAAATATGACACCTCAATGTATTTGATTAACAAAATTCCAAATCAAGATTCGATACTTATTATTTAAGTGCATTTAAAATTTACATAATTTTTTATGAAGTGTAATGAAGGTAATAATTATTGAACAATAATGTAGGCTTTTGGATCATATTTATTTGTGAGGGTTTTTGTCAATAAGGCGCATGCATACTATGGATCACCTGAAAGCAAAACGGAAGAAGTGACAAAAGATTTGTTTGAGTATGTATAAGTGAATAGAGGATTCGAGGAATTATATGTATATTTATTCTTAGAATAATGGGAAGGAATGAAAGAAAATGGGCGCTATTTTAGGGGTCTGCCTAGGGGCGGCACATAGCTTAGGAACGGCACCGAGCCCAATTACTAAAACTTCTTAACGTCTGTTGAAGGGAGTAAAAATCCTCTGAAGGCATTATGTGCGGTCTTCTTAATAAATACTTGATTCAGAAATTATCGTATTTACAATGGTAAATACTTTGTTGTAGTATTTTACGTTCGATAATAAATTATTTACCATATTCGGTTCATTTTAACATAAATCTAATTGAATTTTCTTGAATACTGCATTATTAGGTTATATCTAACTTATCGCCGCTTTCCAAAATAAAACGTTTTCCACTACTGCTCTGAAGTATTTTGTTAATAAAATATTTTGGATTTCTTATTATAATCGCATCCAACCTTTGCATTTGTTTTATCTTCTTTTTTACCATTTGTACTGCCATTGCTTAAACATTATTTTTTATGTCTTTAATTAATTTAAGTGTTTTATGATTTTGACCATCCATACAGATTTTTTTCAAAAGGGTGGCTTGGAAGATAAAATGCAATTTATCAAAAAATTAAACGACGATAAATTATTTCTAAAAAAAATAACCTCCGAGTCTTTATTATCAATATGTATTGCCGTCGCCATGACTGGACTTTCTGACACTTCAGAGCCCCCCCCCCTTTTTGGATACGTATTTTATTAAGTAAATTATTAGTTGAGGTATTTATAAGAAAGACTGTAAAATGATATCAAAACATGAAGAAATATAATCTTGAAATTATTGCGAGAAATTACAGTAAATATTTAATAAATGTTTTAAATTGTAAACTGCGACCATAACGTTTAATGACATTTTTTGTGGAAATCGTTAAATAATTTAATTCATTTTTCAAGATGGGAATGGGAGTGGGAACGGCTTAAAATACGACAGATTATCAATCTAGAATCATTCTTAAATTTAAAGAGATAACACATATGAACCAATTGAGGAAAGACAGTGATTTTGGTCATATTAATGAGAAGTACATAAATTATCTGGTAAAAACTTAAATAAAATTGTTGTATTATTTAAATATAATAACTAAACTAAAAACTAGATAATGTTAATAGATACGATAGCATAAGTATAAGATAATAAGCATGTAAGAAGTTAGAATTTAATCATAGGTAGTGTGTCTGTACTTATAAGTATTTAACTACATACATTAAAATACAATTAAAACTTATTATTCAACATGCATTAAAAAACACATTTTACGACAGCATTAATCACGAAGTCCATTCCGAAGCAACCAATTTATTTACATCCTTATGTTTATTTGTTTTTACCATCACTAATGTGTTTTTATTTTTATTCTGCAAATTTCCAATTATTCTTGCTAAGCGATGTTTGTGGTCGAATTATTTTTATACGACAGGAAACAATTTTCACAAACGTCAAAATTAGTTCGTCAAACGGCCGCAAGGACAAACTTTTCTTATTGTTACTAAATACAATCATGGCATGAAAGGTATTTTGTTATTCAATCGTAATTATTGTAATATAAACAAATTCTAACAAACGCGTAACTTAGTGTTTAAACTGCTTTTCGGTTATATTGTTAGTTATATAATTGGCATTTAATGCTTCCTATATCTTTTAGTTAGTTTTTTTTGCCAAACTGGACACTGAATTGATAGCTCTTTTCATAATAATATATTGCACTGTTATTTGGTAGATACTTGTAATAAAAAGCGCTGCGGTCGCTTTATATCTTTCTAAGAAAACGAATAATATTTCATGATTTATAGATTAGACTGACCATGAGCTAACTTCTCCGGTAAATATAATATATTCATCGCAAAATAAATAATCGGCTATTTAATCTGGTAACATTTGTCGATGTCATATTCAATTAAAACTGTGTTTGTTTTTACTTGTATTGATCGAAAAAATAATATCAAGTTTCCACCATAAACACGCTGAAGACACCAACAAAAACTTTTTAATTAAATGGTGAAATTGCCAACGGTTTGAACGACAAAGTGTCTCGTAAATTTGTTGATAATTCTCGAAAAATCACTATGTTTATTTAATGTGATTCGAACAAAGAAAAATACATTTTTTCACAAGGAGTTCGTGAAACTATATACGCTCGGTAGGAGGTCCGTGCTAACAAAAAGGTTTCGGAACACTGTCCATAGTCGTTATTGATAATTATTCTTCTTAGGTAAACAAGGTTCCATCTGAAAAAAATAAAACTGTGCAGGAGAATCAATTTAAGACTTCAGTAGATGTAACTTTTTGTAGAATCGATATTTTAGATTAAAAGTAAATTATTTAGAAATATGAATATATGTATATCTTACATATTAATTTTATTTCAATTTCGTAATTATATTAGCATATTTAGAACTGCAGATAGAACTTCGATGTTCTCGAATGTTCTTAAATGGGTGAAAGAAATCTACAGATTAAACCTTGGTGTAATAATTCGAGTTTGCATCGATCATTTTTTTAAATATTATAAACAATATGTATGAGGATTTAACTAACTCAACACTCAACAATATTGTGTCTCCTTCTCTCTTGTGTATTATACTTTGTTTGAATATTGATGGATTTAGTGAGAATTTTAAGATTTTTTAAATGCAGATTGAACCGTATTTTGAATGCGAATAAAACTGCATTAAAAATTCAAATATGTTTTCAAGTGTAGTATTAACAAACGCAACTATGAAGCTTATAACTATTCAAGTACTTTTTAAGTACATAGTCAAAACAATGTCCGTTCTAATGGAGGTATGCAGATATACAGAGTAGTTTCATCTGTATTGATTTTTATGACACGAATAAAAGGCGTTGGCAGAAAAACTAAATTTACATTTCGCATGTCTAACAAAACAACGACGTAAATAATTGAAAACTCGCAAAAAAAAATTGCGGGTTGGTTTTAATGTCGCCAAAAATGTGTCATCGCATTCCACCTCTAATCTGTCAAAATGGCAGAAGTAAATAAATAAACATGACTATTATAATAGTCACTACTAAAAATATGTATGATACAAAACAGGGTTAGCTAAACTATGTGTATAATGTTCAGCGAAAACCTGAAATGGTTTTCGGCTGCCACAAGTTTAAACATTTTGATTATATCTACACAACAAAATAAACAAGGTGCATTTATATCATTTCATTATAGTATTTATAATATCAGGATTTAGGTGTTATATCGTATTAAAAGTTTGGAAAACCCTGATTTAAAACGTGATACCACACGTACTATACAATTCCCTCTACTACTCGCCAAGCTGTACATCTGTGTTCAACAGACGTTCCCGCGGCGTAACGAACGTTATGCGTTGTACAGTTGTGTGCTAAGATTATCTCGGGAGCAATTGAAAATATGTGGATTTTTTACGAATTTCTCTGGATTCATTCACCGTATGACGTTGTAAATTTAGTAAAATGAAGTTTGCAACAGTAGCTACCAAGTTGGCGAGGCCTGTAGGTCCCACTGATTTGATTAACTCCTCCCGTTAATTATTCATGATAGGACAACCCTAAAGGATGTGATCAGCATCCTGCATCATGCCACATAAACATATTCCTGTGTCCATAATAAAGTAGTTAATAATAATGACTTTCATTGCTCGATAATAATCAATCATACGCTATCTTAGATCGTTTTACAGAAGTGTTCATTAGCAGAAAATTTTGAGAAACCCTGCATTACAGAATACATGCTTCTGAAAATATTGTACGTGAATGGTTGAAATATATAAGAACATTTAAATCGCTATTTTATACGTCAAGAAGATGAGATAGTAAATTGCCAAATCTATCAATATAACAAAATGAAATTGATTATTCTAGTATTAAACCACGATTTGCACATGACATTGAATCGTAATGAATCGAGTTCAATTCCCCCGGCAGTAGAGAAGCGGCAGAAAACAGCTGCTGTACGTTGACATACATTGCCGACCACTTCCTCAGGTGCTCGTCGCGTACGCTCAATTATTGTAATTAATTATTATTACCATGTTCGTGTGCATATGACCATAAGATGGATGTTGCAAATGGCGGCCGTAAGTTAAATAATATGCGAATTTGACTTTTTTATTTCTCTTTATCCACCAGAGGGATTATATTTTACGTTACATATGTTGCATTGCTTTGAATTTTAATGAATTATTATTCGGCATTTTAAATAATACCGATTATGTAACGTTTTCTAAAACAACACTAAGCGAAATAATTCTTACGTTGAATTATTAATTTTTAAATAAAAGTTAAGGGCTTCCAGCTCTAAAGGAGGTGATATATTGTTTATCTCTTTTAAGCCAGTAGATATAGTTAAGCTAAGTGGCATGACTTTCTTCTTTTTGTGCAGTCGTGCATCTCATTTCAACTCATCTCGTTTCACAACATCTCCACACTGGTTTATTCTGAGCACAGAGTTAACAAATAAGTAATAACCATTATTAATTAACCAACAGGTAAACTGGGGAAAGTAAAATTATTGCCATATAGCTAAGAGGTGGACATGTATGGTATATTGACATTAGTATTTGAAAACGAGATTAACATAAATATCAGTTGTTACAATCTTTATCAGGGTGTTTCACTGTCAATATTTCGGTTGGAAAGTGCGCATTTATATTATGTAACAAACACAATATGTCCTTTAGATCACTTCATTTCCACTTTTAATTTGAATTACAGTGCCAAGTGACCGGTTTCGCTCATTACGAGCATTGTCAACTGAATTAGTATTCATTTGACGGTGCTCGTAAATGAAGCGAAACACAGGTCCTTGACAGTATTATAATAAAGTGGAATGAAGTACAATGGAATATGAATGTTTTTACGTAATATCAGTGTAATTGGAAAAAGCTTATTTGATTTTTCATTAATGAGAATAATATTTTTCAAACCGTTCCCACTTTATACTGTCAAATGTTTCCATTAGGAAAAAAAAAAATTATAGTGATATCGATAGCAACTTAACAAATAAACAATGTTTTTAAAAATATGAGTCATACATACACTTGAATGCATTCATATTTGGAATCTTTTTTTTAAATCGTCGTATTGTTTTTATACACCCGACAAACGAAACAATATCCCAGATTTGACTTGTTTTATAATTTACACTACAATTATATTTAATTGCTTCGTGCAAGAGCATTAGAGGTGCATCTTTGCACTCTCGGCATAAGTGGTTAGGCTATTAAATCCACATAATTCCACGCTGCAACACCGCGTAAATGGCAAAGACTTGTTAGTAACTACAAAATCTTAAGTCTGATAAAACAGAGCTGATAAAATAATTACAAAATATAATATCGCACTCTTGAAAATGCGCTATAGTACACAGTTTTAAATCAGGCGTGCCCAACTCCCGGCCAGTTAATAATGCAGTCCTCAATTTTTTTTACGTACCTAAATAAACATTATTACGCAATTTTTCTACATTTTTTAATGGTTTAATGGTGGACAGGTTTTGCTCGTCACAAATATAACCAACTAATGAAAAATTGATTCAACGATGAATGGTACCGGTTTCGTTTTCTATTTTAAAATGTTGTTTTCTAATCCATGTCCACTCCCAATGTGGAGCATATGGTCTCCTAATGGAGGTATATCAACAGAAGTTTTTCTACGATAACTATTTGTTACTCAGTCGCTCGACCTCTCTTTTTGCTAAGAGAGTAGTAGCGATAGAAGGATAAGGCTAGGACAGGACTAGTGGTTAGCTAATCGCCCTCGCTACCCCCAGTTGTAAAGGGAATAGAAACCTTCGAACAGAAATCGATTTATCGATTGGAAAAATACTGTTCGTACTGGGACTCGAACCAGTGAGATCCGGCACGGAAACCCACAACGCTTACCGCTGCGCCATAGGACCCGACAAAAATGTTGTAAATATAGTAAACCTTTTTTTTTTTTTAACTTTCTGCCTTTTCACCAAACATTGACAGTTGAGATCTTAAAAATAAAAATATCCAACATCGACGATCGATTTTTTTACCAAAAATAGCAATTGTCCTGCAAAAAGATTAGCTGTTGTTGTTTTTATTAATTTATTAAATTATTATCAGCTCCTATCATATTTTCATAAAATCAATCAAAGACGCGGATTAAGTTTTTGTTTTTTGATATATCCTCCAGATAAATGAATACTGATAAATATATAATATGTTATCAAACGGTTTCGAAATGAAAACTTGGTTTATCTTTGTCTGGATCGCAAGCAATATTTCATGTGTGTTATATATGGTATGTTATTTAAGGTTTTTGACGTGCCAAAATTGAATTGCTAATTTTCATTTATCATTTTTTATGATTTATTGATGAACTGATTTATTCTCCTTCATTGAAGAAAAAGCTTGCTTACTTTTTTAAATAAATGTTTTACGTGAAAAAAATATGTTTGTGATAAAGATTTAAGGGCCGCCACAAAATTCAAAAAGGGCCGCGGTTTGTGAATCACTGGCATAGATGAACTATGCTTTGTTTACCAATCATTGCATTCTTGCTGTCTCTATATTTCATAAAGCTTGTCGATTAGTCTTACCATTTTCTACACATACAATTGTTTAATTGATTTTGCGAGGTTATTAAAAACTGTCGTATTAAAATTAACTATTATGTATGTGCAATTTAAATTGAATTGGACTGAAACGCACAGGTAAATCACGCGGTCGAGTAACAAAATAAAAACTACTTCATTGCGATTCGTTAATTATAAAATAAAGGGTTAAATGTAATTGCACTTGTAGATTGGATGGTATTCACTTAGTATAAATAAGTGAAATTAATTTTGAATATTTCACACTTTGTTACAAACTTTTTTTTTTAATATACGCAAACTTTAGTTTGGACAGTTTAAGATACTTTAAACAAAGTCTCAGAAATATGAGTTTGACAGTTGGACGGTATAACAATTGAAATAAATGTATTTAATATATCACTTTTAGGGTGTTCAAGGTCAATACATGGTAGAAAGGCATTATATAAAAAAAAAAAAAAAAACACTCTTAATGTAGTTATCCCTTAATTACTTATTAGGATCGATATCGGTTTCGCTTATCTCGAGCATTTTCATCTGGTCATCAGTAAAGTTGATTTTATCTTTTGTGTAGCCCTGGCCCAGTACCAATACCAGCCAAGACTTGCTGTTATTCAAAAAATACTACTGTATCTTTAAAGGTTTTTTGTAAACTATCCCCTAAAATATGTTTTTAAAGATCTCACGTTAATTATATTCTAAGAAAAGATAAAAAATTGTAAGAATGCCTGAAAGTATCGAACTCTACGGTTTGTAAAATTTTTCATTTAAAATCCCCGATCTTATATCTTTGCACGGAAAGTTTGTAGAAAACAATATCGAATATATTTAGTATTCAATATAGGTTGTAACCAATTCATTGTGAAATTTATCGTTCATAATCTAATGATATTTATTTTCTCATTGTTTCAGGTAAGCAGTTATTCCTTCGTTACTAGAACTGAGTTGGAAAAACAAACATGAATGGATATCTATTAAACAATATGGATAATAAATAGTTCATTGTTGATATGCTGATTTACCAGGCTCTATGGTGTTAATGTGAGTATATTAGACATAGCGAGATTAAGAAATATATATGTATAATATTTCTAATATAGTAGCGTTATTTACTCGGAATCTTTTTATTACTTCTAATACAATAGACTTAGTGGATACTTTGAACCCCCCTTAAATGATTTGATTTATAATTATCCCACTCAACTAGCGAGTCTATCATTTTATACCCTGTACTAATTAACCCGTTAACAGCTAGAAAAAATGACTTTTTTGTCCTGTAAGCTAGCAATTTTCTAAAAACTAATAAAGGAAAACTTAATATTCATTTGTTGAGTCCTTGAGAGATGTCGAACCCTTTTTCAATGATGCAAACTCTAAAAAATATGTATTGACATCGTAATAATGAGTGGGTAGCATGTGTGGTTAGTAGGTATGCGACACACCGGTGGGTCGTTAGCTTTAGAGTGGTTAAACAAACATGCATTATGCATATCAACTGTGAAAAGGAAAAAGGACATAACCCACACATTTTACAGGAGGCACAAAAAACATGTTTTGATAGTTTTGGACCATATGCAAACTATGAAATATACACAACCTTGAAGTGCACGTAGACTTCTAAACTGGTGTTTAATTGACATAATCTAACATTAATTAAAGAAATATTCTGGGGGAAACCTTTATTTCAGTATTTTTCTTAGTTTTAATTTTTTACAAGGTCATCTTTTTCAAACTTAAAAGGTAAATTTAGATACTAATTCGGCATTTGCAGCTTGCATCCTTTTGATAGAACGTATATCAAGTTTGATACATAGTGATTATCGAAAAAACTGATGGTTATGTCCCTTTTCCTTTCGACAGTCGATTTGATACATAACCGATTAAAACTTCAAGAAACCATCTGTCAAGAACCATGATTTCTTTCAATCAATCCGTATAAAATTGTATTTACGATGTATAATACATACGAATGTATCTACATCTGAATAGATCAATTTAGTAAGTATCCATGACTAAGGCTAACGGACGGTAATTTTATAAAAAACTCAAAAGGTTTTCTATCTTCCATTTTTCTTTCTCGAATATTGGCTGCAAAAATTAAGTACGCCTCTCGTTTCGTTCGCATAGGTATTGCTTTTAAAAGGAAACGTTAATGACAGTGGTTTCCCGGTGTCTTCTGACGTTGCAGCTCTGCACTAAACTTGCTGACGTTTTGCTGACCCAACTGTCCTAACATGTAAATTCAGTCTCAAGTAGTGTTCTGAGTAGTGTTTTTTTTACAAAATGATAATAAAATTAGTACGGTTGAAGTCAGTTCAAACACATAAGATACATTCAACGTAAGAGATACATCAACAATATTTGAGAAGGGTTTTGTGAGAATTTCTTATGCTTTAGATTAGAAACGACAATATTTAAAGAAGTAAATAAATTGAATCAATACAAATAAATACAAATACGTGTTCTGTGACAGGTTACTCTAATAATTATATCATTAATTCAATAAAGAAGTTTTATTTCGCATTGTAAGCATAGAAATGTCACTGTATGATTATAAAACAAATGATTCCTTAATCGTTATCATTTGCAACGTTACATTATTTGCTTTATTTTCTTTATTTTTTTTTTATATTCCGCAAGATGTAATAAAGATACAAGTAGAGTATTATATTTACTTTTGTTTATTTACAATCTAGAGGTTGTCTTTCGATGTAGGTCAATGATCTTAAGAGCCCTTTGTGGTGTGACACAAAGTGCGCAGAAAGCAAAATCAATTCATCATAATTTGGTGATGTAAAATGACAAATGCGAGATTTTTAAATTGACAATGAATAAAATAAATTACCATAAAGCTACAATTATCTTTCAAGTATCCGATATTAATCTCAGAATGGTGCTCGATAAAAAAAGATTACGAATCGTAAATCTCGACAATTTAACATTTTTGTTTGTTGTTATTGCTTGAGCGAATTTCACAATATTAATACAAATTAAAAAACATTCATTATCCACACAAGTTTCACTAAAATAAACAATTACTGGATGTTCATTACGATTCCTGTTCTGCAACATATTTTACCAAATTTACAATATCGACCCAAAATCGGCAAAAGAACTCCTGTAAATTATGTTTTAAGCCAATAATTGTTCGATATTGCCTAAGGCAGCGTTGTCCAACATAAATCGTTTGATGGGCCAAATAAAATATTAACGGTATATGGTGGGCCGCATAAAAATCAAAACAAACAAACGTATTAAAAACAATTTATTAATTAATAATAAACATGAATCATGATACCTTTTTTATTTTAAAAAACAACCAAACAATTATCAAAACATGTTATTTACTTAATAATTAATGTAACTTTTTTTATATCGACTGGTAGTTTATTCGATGCAGATCGCAGTTGATTGTTCAAGTTTTCTTTTTGTTTTTACTATGTTAAACATTTTGTTTTTACTATTTTTAATTTTGAAAAGAACGACTCGCAGCGATCTGTGGTCCCAAATGCGTAATGCATATTTCCAGTTTTTTTTAATTTTGAAAATTTATCCTCGAGTATATAATTCTGATCAAACGTGCATTTTAACTCGATGCTTAATTGGAGATCTATTAATTCCATTTGTAAATTTGCAGGTGCGGATTCCACCTCTTCTACGTTAAATGGAACTTAAAATATCGTGAACATTTCCTCATACTTTTGAATGTATGAGAATCTGTCGTTGAATGCTTTAATTAACTTTGAATTCGCAAATTCACGTCACTGCTTTGTTTTGTTTGATTTATGAATAACAAAATGCAAAATATATTTGTAGAATGCTGTAAACTCCAATAGGGCTGCAGAAAATCTTTAACTGGGCCGCATGTTGGACATCGCTGGCCTAAGGCGTCAGTGAAAACAATTGTATAGCGCGTTGTCTCATTCGCCTGAATTAGCCGCCTGTGCATCTTAGTGTTTTCACTTGTTTTGATCGTTTGTTCCACGTGAACCCCGGTTGAGAAACACTGATCTAGATAATAAGAAGTAGTAGGACAATTTTATTATAATGTAAGGTTAGGCATTTTCCATATATTAAGATTTACTAATCGCACTTATGGAATTCCTTTTTCGAACTGAATTAAAAAAAAAAACATTCTCCTGGAAAATTTATAAATTGTCAGTCACGATTTTCTGCCTATCGATACATTGATTTAATTGTCATTTACAACGTAAAACTCTTTTTCAGTTGGTAATAAATATCATTGTATTAATTTCAACAATAACTATTAAATATTCTGCACAGCTAATAAGGTATCAACCACGATGTAAGTAAGCTTCAGAAAAATAATTGTTTTAAACGTTGATATATCTTGGAAAACCCCGATTTACACTACAACGTAAATAATACAAGACATAAACGGTTTATTTCTTAGTCATTTTATGAAGTATCATAAACTGATATTTTATTTGAAGTAAAAAAAATCATATACTGGGTGGGCTGGAGGGGGCTCGGAGGGGCTCGTGCGAGCCCCTTGTTAAATTTTACTAAGGCCGGCGAGCCCCTTGTT
Organism: Himalopsyche anomala; assembly: GCA_031772345.1. NCBI lineage: Eukaryota > Metazoa > Arthropoda > Insecta > Trichoptera > Rhyacophilidae > Himalopsyche > Himalopsyche anomala. The sequence continues at coordinate 22,381,045 of CM062835.1, forward strand.
AGTTTAAGAGAAAACAATATTCTCAGATCAAATTAGTATATATTTACAATTTCTGACTTATATATTATCTACGACAGCTTTACTAAATACAGAGTAGTACATTTTTAGCCATTTGCATTGATAATTTTACGATAAATTGTATATTTTAGTTGTCTTAAATAACAATCGATTGCTTATTTGAGTATTACATAAAATTGAATAGGAGTGATAAAAAAATCACTCCTTCCCAGGACCCCGAGAATTGCTTTGAGATTATGCGAGCCCTTTGTTAACGTATTGGCAGCCCACCGCTGTATACGGCTTAAAATAACGCAAGTTTTTTTACAGTGATGTCAGAATTTCATGGATGGATTCTAACAATAATAATTCTTCCTCTTGATAACTAAGTCTTCACAATTATTTCTCTTCGTTTACAAAATTCTTCTGATCCATTTATAAACGTCACTCACAAGTTGATAGCGTATCGCAATTCAATACTGATATAACAATGTACTGACCCAAGTCTTAATGATTGTTGAAATGTAGTGCAAAAACGAAAGGCCCGGATTAACAGTCTGCCATGGAAAACAGATCCGTCACGGATCAATATTGATTTGCCCCCATTCAGAAAACTCATGATAAATTTCATCGTAATTATTTACGTACCATTTACTTACTCACCGCGAGTTATTGTTTTAGATAAAATATAATTAAAGAATATTTCATTATGTGCGATTGGAAACCAATGGTTCGTATATTTTCTACTGTAACATTTAATACATGTTTTTCTATTATCAAAATTTCAATGGACTTCTATGGTTTCAAGAAGAGTATATTTTATCAAGATTATGAAAAACAAATGAGTCCTACATGTCCTTGGATTTATGCTTTTCTCTACTGTTTTAGCTATCGAATGGTTTTTCGTCAGCTTACTAGACCAGTGGTCGGCAAACTGCGGCTCTTTGACACCTTGAGTGTGGCACCTCCACAACATACTACATACAGTAGTGCAGCGGTGGGCTGCCAATACGTTAACAAGGGGCTCGCTGAATCTCAAAGCAATTTTCGGTGCGCCGGGGTAGGGGTGAATTTTTTTATCCAATACTTAAATAAGCAATCGATTGTTACTTAATAAACTTATGATATGTAAGAATATGCAATTTACCCTAAACTTATCAACCTAAATGGCTGAAAATGTACTACTGTGTATACTGAAGCTGTCGTAGATAATATGTCAGAAATTGCAGTTATATACTAATTTGATCTGAGAATATTGTTTTCTCTTAAATCAACAAGGTTCTCGCCGGCCTCAGTAAAATTCAACAAGGGGATGGCGCGAGCCCCTCCAAGCCCCCTCCAGCCCACCCCTGCAGTAGTGTGATTGAAACTTCGTGTTCCATGCGCAGAAGTAGGTTTTCAGTCTTAAAACTTATGTTGGAAGGGGCGATCTCAGAGAACGTACCTCAATCAGATTGAGGACCTGTTAAGCAAAACCCAGCTTATACATATTTGGCTCAGTTGAATAATGAGTTTGAATATAAATATTAAATACTAACGTGAAAATGTTATAAATACACGACAAAGAAAAAGTTTACAATTACTGTAATCTGTAAACAACTGGTGTTTACAACTAATAATCATTCCATGTTTTATGTCTTAACCCGGTTTGCAAGTCTTTTGTAAAGTAAGTTTGTCATTGTTCAATAGTGAATACGTATGCCTCAAGTTAAACACTTTAAATAAATAATAGCATAATAATTCATTTAATGCAGTAATCCGGTTAATCTCTTCTTTGATTATGTATAATATTCGCTGTAATCTATTTATCAATTATTTATTTTCAAGCAGTTAATAAAATCAGCTATATAAATACAGTAGAATATTAATTAAGACTTGATAATCATTACGGATAGTCGATTTCTTAAGATCTCGTTAAAAACATCATTGTTTATATATGCAAAACAATATTAATGGGTTGTTTTTATTTTGATGTATTAAAAATTGAATGAATCCAATAAACATTCAATTACGACAAGTGGGACATAAAAAAAAACATGTGCTCGAATTAATGTTTCATATGGGTAAAAATAGTAATGGAGTGAACTGTTTGTTGTTCCATAGTTTGAACGCTTTTTGCCAAAACAAAAACAAGACTGCTATTTTAAGACTTTACTACAAAAATATGACGTTATCTTTATGCTTGCATAATTTACGAATGTTTGTTTTTTTAGAGAGGCAAACGATAACATGCAACATAATTATTCATAAATTAGTGACATCTAAAGATAAATTTAAATTAGATATATTCTGTGTTTTTTTATTCGTTTACCACGTTTTAAAATATGTATACATATAAATGTTTAGTAGAAAATTTACACATATATGTATATTTAATATTGGCGAGTTTTTTTATTATAATATTTATAAGTCAAGAATGATTAATCAAGGTAAAATTTCAAATGTAAACGCAAATGTCACATAAATTCTTATTCTAATTTTAGTCTTTAAAATTTAACCTTTCAATTGTTTTTTCGAAATTTGATGAGCTAACTAGGGTTCTAGCTTTGTGATTATCATTCCATTTTCACTTGAATATTCTTTATAACTAGCGTATATCGCGTGCAGTGTAATTATTTAATTACGAAAAGTTTCTGTCATCTACGATCGTATGCAAATATAAATTCCAGTGAATAACTTTATTTCAACGGATATATAATTATTATGAGAGAAGGTGGCAATTGTGGGAGAAACTTTATGATTTGTGAATAATTAAAAAATAATTTATGAGGTTGAATAGCCACATAATATAAATAGTGTTTCCCACTGAAATAAAGATTATTATATTTAAAAGTGGAATATCATTCCCAACGTATTCGCAACACTGACGTTTGTGAGCAAAAATATTTAATTCGAATTTCAAATTTACAAGGGAACTGAAATTATTTTACCACACTTAACTCAAAGCTTTTTCGTGTGAAATTATTGTTCGCATATTCATTTTATGTGTATTAATTATCACCACGACATTAAATATTTTCTTCAATATAGAGTATATATAAAGAAATAATATAACAAGGAAATGCCTAATTCAACTGAAACGTTCCAAACATCAAAAGCCTATTTAGATTTGATGACACAAATGTTGGTAAAATATTCATTATAATTCAATATATTTTTCTTGATTTATCTGATTGTATGTAACAATGTACTTAAATGCTATTCATATGATTATATACAAAATATATTGATTGAATGTCACAAATATTTAATTGATCAAATTTGTATTTCAATAATCAATTTTTCTTGATTTATCTGATTGTATGTAACAATGTACATACACAGTAGAGGTCTGCACGGGCCAAAATTTTACAAAACTACCCGGTCCGAGCCCGAAAAACTCACGCCCGACCCGGCCCGGGCCCGAGTCTAATGCCGCACTTGTTACCCGAACCCGACCCGAAGCACCGAGAAATTTGAAATCCTCGATTTGGTATACTTTTTCCCCAGATTATCTCCGAAAGTCCTTTTTTTTTTTTTTAGCTCACCGAGGAATTTGAAATCCTCAATTTGGTATATTTTTCCCAACATTATATCCCAAATTCCAAAGCCCGGCCCGGCCCGAGCCCGACTCTCGATTGCGCTTACCCGCCCGAGCCCGGCCCACGGGCCGGGTCGGGTAAGAGCCCGTGGGCCAGGCCCGGGCCCGTGCAGACCTCTAATACACAGTTACACATGCGCTTTCTCTGCTGCGTATCGTACGCTTCAAGATGATTGAGTGCATTGATTGAACGTTAAGAGGTGGCACTGTAACCTGATAATTTCTTTTCAAACATGAATTTTCATGGATATCACCTACGTAATATCACTCATCCTAAACTGACACTCCTTGCCCATTGTCCGTTCGTTGTTTGACACTATTGCTTTACGAAATAATGCAGATTCTTGATTGAGAGCGATGACATGCCGATTAATCCAAATAGGAGTGATTATAATTTCCAGAATTATCTTCTGTGTAAATTTTGAAGTGCATTGCATGTTTGATCAATCTTTTATCTTGGTTATCATCGTCTATTCGATTATTTGTTTATTTTTTTAGATAACAAACAAATCATTCCAGAAAGTACCAAAGACTTTAAGGACATGTAGTTTTATTATAGCTGAATTATGGATGATGAACGATTCTTAAAAATGGGAGTTGCCGTTATCAAAAATTATTAACCGTTGTAATCTGTCAAATTATAATCACACTTACTGGTTGTTTAAATATTGTTTAAGCACATGTCCGCTCTAATTGTCAAGTAAATGGCCTCTTACGGAGGGTATCACAACAGAAGATTTTCTACGAGAACTGCTTGTTACTCAGTTGATAATTTAATTTATTGATTTCCCTTATACCTATAAACTACCTAGTTTAATTTTTAAGTAATATTCTATTTTAGTTGAGGTGAACATTTAATTGAAAAAAAAAAAATCCACTGATTTAAATATTCGCTGCCCATCGCGTATATGTTGTAGATACGAAATCAAGACATAATAATTATTTTACTCCAAAGTGTCTATCATTTTCATTGGTTTCCCAATACTTATTTATTTATTTATACAGTTTTTTGGCTCTCCTGTAAAATTGAACAAATGTCGAATACGTGTTGTCATCGTATGGCCATCGATATGTACATAAAAACAAATTAAAACAATATGTGCAAACAAAACCATACAAAAATAACATCTTTATACTGAAACCCTAGAAGCGAACCAGTTTCCTTTTAAATTTCAAATATTATGTTTCACGACATCTATGTATGTATTTTTAGACTAGATAAGTAATAAAATCAACAAAATATTTGTAGCTTATAATATGCTTTGTTAGATGTCTCTTACACATTTGTTCAGTGTAAAGTTCGATTTATATAAATTTACTAAGTTTTCAAAAATTTCAAAGATTCATGAAAAAAACTTCACGTAAGATATTTTATTTCATAGTTTATACGTTCCTTAGAAAAGAAATATTTTTGTTTTAGAAATTAGTTATCTTATGATGCAATACAATATTCCTGTTTATTTGTTTAAAAATTTTGTCACGCGATTTGAAATTTATGAGACACAATTATGTTATTGTTAAATATATTATGCATTTAAGCCAGACAAATTGTCCAATAAAACAGATGACAATGTATAAATTGAATCCCTTGAATTGAATAATTTCCTTTTATTCAAATCAACCCCTCATTATTCAATAAAACCAAAGGAAGATCTTTTAAAAGTTCCCAAAGCTTTAAAGCTATTGCATTGTTAGTGAGGCCACTCATATTGTATTCAGTCATTTTAACAGTTTTTCGTGAAAATAAAATACTAAAATCATCTTTTCGAAATGACAATAAAAAATAACGCAAAAAATTCTGTTTTATCAAACTGCAAGAAGTCTTTTATAAATCACAGATGTCACTATACTGTTGGTTTGGTATTGTTGTTATATACTTTTATGTTTATAATATCATTACAATAAATAAAAATAATAATTAATTTTATTCGATTTACATGCTTTATGGACTTTGTTTTTCTAAAAATGTGATTAGAAATTAAACTAATTAAACCTCGTGAAGCATGAATGCCTGTTTCAGAGAAAAAAAAACAAATAAAAATCACTATGATTATTTTATACAGTTAAAGTTCAATACAACGATAGCCATTTATGAGAATTTGTTTATAAATTTTCATTTAATTGATACAATAAAGTATCTCGTATATTTGGGGCACTTCTTATAATAATATTCCAAAAATCGATACATTTCCGCCGGAAAACGGTACGGATATCCTCGTCTTCCTAATATATGTAATTATTACCATAGATGGCGCTACTTATCATATTCATATTTAATAAAATTGGTAAATAATTCAAAAAACAAAACAGGGCCAAACAATCACACGGGAATATTGTTTTCATTTGTCACTTTTAGGATTCTAGTTTTTATTTGTGCTATTTAACTGATGACAGATTTTGACGGTTAATTTGTTGAATATCTTTGTAATAATTTGGTATAATTGTTACAATTTCACTATTGTTAACATGAATAATAACTCAAGCAGTCAATATCAATGAAACTATATTTGACAGGTACATTAACCTAACCTAACCTAACCTAAAATTTGAAGTATATGCCTGAATAACTAAAATTGAATATTTCACGCATCATTTCACAATTTAGTTTCAATGACAGTTTTAATAAGAAGTGGCTTTCCGTGGCACAAAAATATACTTTGAAACGATTTCACTAAAACGCCAGTGAATATGTAGTTTCACTTAAAATACGCTTTCTGTGTTACATTTTAGTATACGTCAACAATCAATCACTGTAACAAACTTAATCAAAAATATTAATCATTATATTTAGAAATTGTCTTTGAATGTTTTATCTTACTACATTGAATTCTATCCATTCTGAAATAACGTGACATTATTTTATGAACGGAATTTTTTAAAAGTAAGGTTTTTTTGTATTTGTATTTCGGAAAATTATGACAATTATTCAGTTAATAAATAAGAGATAAGATTGTTACTGATAATTTATTGTTTTACGATATTGTTCAAAGACCAAATTACGTAGAAGTCTGACTGTTAAAAATATATATAAAAAATGTTTCATATTTCATAATGAAAAATTCTTCCTATCTACTATAAGTTTGAAGTAATTATGTTTACTTAGTATTACGCAAAATATTGCTAATGTTTGTTTTAGGAAAATGTGTCACATTTAATGAATTAGGTGGGTCATGTTTAGGAATTACAATGGCGGTATTAATGATGTGTTTGCAATAATAGTTTTGAAAATAGAAGTTCACCGGTATTTCGAAATTTTAATTGACCAAACTGATTTGTTTAAGGACAGAAACCAGAGGTGGGCTGCCGATACATTGACAAGGGGTTCGCTTAATCACAAAGTAATTCTCGGTGTTCTAGGGAAGGAGTTATTTTTTTAATCACTCCTACGCAATTATATGCAATAACTTGAATAAGCAATCGATTGTTGCTTAATACATTTGTAATATATAACAATATGCAATTTAACGTAAACTAATCAATGTAAATGGCTAAAAATGTACTACTGTGTATACTGAAGCTGTCGTAGATAATATATAAGTCAGAAATTGCAGTTATGTACTAGTTTTATCTGAGAATACTCTTTTTTTTCTTAATTTAACAAGGAGCTCTCCGGCCTTAGTCAAATTTAACAAGGGACTCGCGCGAGCCCCTCCGAGCCCCCTCCAGCCCACTCCTGACAGAAACAATCGCATGTCTTAGTTAAAATGTTCGCAATGAATTGACATTCATGGGTTCTAGAATTGACGAGCCTTTGGTGAATTATTATTTAAAAGAAAGTTATTCATAAAAATCATTTTTATGAATTATCAAAATTCCTATTATAATTTATTCGCATGATACTACGATTTCAATTAACCGTACGTTTCGCTTCGCTTTAACTTCTTTTATAATACCGGTGTTTAATATTATGAAATACCGGTATGGATATATTCATCCGGTATTGCAATCCCTAGTCATGATTAGAATGATAGCGCCGATATCTTACTTTTTTAAATGGTTACATTTTTCTTGAGGAATGTTTTAAAACAATAATGAAATATCACGGCAATTAAAATGATGCAAGATTTTTTTTTATAAAAAGTGATGTAATACAGCATTTTACAGTTGATTTTTTTTTTTGAGGAGATTGGGGTTTTCCTAACACGTAAGAATAAAATTATTGTTTTTTTTATATTTAACTAATTATATGATATTCTTCGTGTTCAAACTATTATATATCAATGGACAACGGTATATTAAATTAAAAATAAATATATTTATAGGCCAGTTTCTTGGAATTTCGGAATCAGAATCTTCAATTGGAAAATATATATTTGGATTCAGTCAAAAGGTTGTAATTGAGGACCTCAGAGGTCGCAAATTTTATAACTGTGGACTTGGTGTTCCATAAGTGAAATCAAAAACAAAACCTTATGTGGTATACTTGGTAAAAGCTATGCCCTAGGTATCTGGCCAGTCTGGGTTCAAGACCCAGTAAAGTCCATATCGTATATTCGTTATAAAGTATTTAAGTTATTTGTTTATTATTTTATATGTGCGGCCCATCAAACAATTTGGGTTGGCACTTTGGCGTACAATGTCAGCCTGAAAAATTAAAATAGCACCCCTATTATCTCGGTACGGCAGTGATCACCCACTTGATCCCTCTGTTCATTTATGTCGTCGTTCGTTACACAACCTGGCTTAATATTTCACGATGTGCGTCAGTCTTGCGAAAAGACGCGAAATCGCTACATAAAAACGTTTGCATTTACATAATTTCTCATTCATGATTAGTATGCAATTTAATATTATAACATGACAGACGATATACGAAAATAATTATTTGTCTTTGCCATCTATTCACTATCTTTATGCGCCATTCGCAAGTTGTATAAATTTATTAGTAATCACATACACATCTCTCGCAATTTTTCAATTTACTGTTTACCTATGATCAATATTTTTTAAGTCTTAAATTCCAAACGTGTACTTTTTAACGCCATATATAAAAATATTCGTTAGCGATTGCCAATCTTTAAAATAAAACAATAAAAAAAAAAACTAATATAAAGTGCTACCAGCGTTTTCATTTATATATTGATGAGCTTGAAATAAGCAGAAAGAAAATTATAATGTGCGAACAAGGATAATATTGCATTTCAGAATACAGGAAAAAAAAGGGTAGTCCACATGTTTTATTAATTACTAGCCGGTTCTCGGCAAACGTTGCAATGCCACTCAAGGAAAGAAAGTGTGTGTTTTAATTGTGTTTATTGAAGTGCATGTTGTCTGTTTGACGTTTGCTCCCGATTGTCTATGATACAACACGCGCCATGATTTTTATATATAAGACCTTCTGTAAGTTAATTTTAATATGCCTATAACCTTCCCGGAAGTGCAAGCAAAATTTTTGTCAAAGTTTTATTGCAATCGGATCAGCGGTTTGGCAGCCCATAGTGTACGAACAAACCAACATTCATTTTTATATACTAGATGAGTTAAATATTCCGTCGCGTAAAGTTGGCAATTCCACATAGATTAGTAAGTTTTTTTTAATAAGGCCATAACATATACATTTTCGATAAATTAAAATTGAGTTTATATCAAAATCGGCAGTTATTAATATCGTCATGCTTAGCAAAAAGTAAATTTTATTAAAATGGCATGACAATAGAAATAGGAATAGTAGAAATTGTTTTTTGCCGTCATTTTACCTATAATAAAACAATGTAATCAGGGCCGGCCCTAAGCGTGTGCGAAGTGTGCGGCGCGCACAGGCGCCTAGGCGCGCAGGATCAGAGGGGCGCAGATTTTGGTTTTTTGAGGTACCGAACATCAGCCGAAGGCGCCTCACACACAGTCGCAAGAATCCACGGGCCGGCCCTGAATGTAATTGAATTTCCAAGATTTTAGGATTATGAAAACTGTCGCCATTGATTCTGGAGCACTTATGGCTAAAAGTTAATTAAGTATACGATATATAAATACAGAACAGAATTATTTTTCAAACGAGTTTATGACATTGTCCAAACTCCAATTAACTTTTTGCATCATAGATAATATAATTTGAATTAGGATACAGATAATAAATTTGTAATAGCAAACCATATTATCACAAATTTATTACTTTATGATATAATTAATGACAGTCACATAAAGAATGTGCCTTTTTGAAATTTTACCTTAGAACACTGATCAGTGATTTCATCAACATTTTTTTTTCAATACACATCAACGAAGCTATCATTGTATTTATGCAGCATTGTGTACTTATTTTTAATTTGATTTTTACAAACGTTTATCTCATCAATATACCTATTGTTACAACATACAACAAATGAACAGTAATTGTAATTACGATAAAATAGAAATTCCACTGGTTGTATTACTAATCGTGACACGTGTTTAGTCTCTTTGAGAAGCATCTTCAGACTAACTTAATCGTAAAGTTATTTCAAGAAAATAAAACACATTTTTTTTAAATATATTGCTTCTCCACCAAGTACAGACATCTTTAAAGAGTAAGGTATTTATTTATTTAGTAACCATTGATGAAGGTTGGAATTTTTTCTTTCTACTTGAATGCTTTTATCAATTGACGCGTTTTCTGAATTTTAGTTAGTTAAACTTTTTACAATTAAGAACATTAATGTTCATCAAGAGATAATTCTATATTGGTAATTTTTATAAAAATGGCTATTGATTTCTTTTGTTTTCACATTTGAAGCACTGTATCACTATTTAAATACGTTTCTACGTAAAGCTTACTACACTATTGTATATTTTTAGTAAAAAATTATTGGCTCTGAGCACTGATCAAACGTTTGTGAAAGAGATAGACATACTGAACGTCAGTGTTTTTGTGTTAAAAAAGTGAGCATGTGCGTTGAAGCGTGTGTGTATAGTTCTGCAGATAGGACCTATATTCGTAACCGCTTTGAAAACTTTCTGACATTTTTAAAAGTTAACGGCTGCGGGCGATACCTCACTAGCTGGTGCAGTCTCTTGAACGCTGCCTAACATTTTGTTGTGTATTTTCCGATAACATTAATTTAATTATTTTCGAGATGAAATCCCGTATCGCGTGTGTTTTCGTGAAGATATCCTTTAAATACACCGTTTGCAATATGACATAGTTGGCCCGTTAACGTATATCGCACAATTTGGCGGTCTTTTAAAAAGTAAGGTTAGATTTAAATTCTTTTGCCAGATATATAAATATATATCTTCAGGGTTTTATTAAGTGTTATTTATCAAATTAAAATACGCGTTATTTAGTCGACGTTTCTATACATAATATTTTGTCTGTCTTCCATGTTTAATTTATTATCGTTATAAGATCACTTCGCGTAATACCAAAGTGTTAGTTTTACCAAATATCTATTCGGTTAGTGCATACCATCTCACCGAAATAGTTTTGAGTCTGTCGCGGTCGCTTTAAGTACCGAAATAGACAGTATTTGTCTTGCCAAAGTTCAAAAAATCTCATCTCCATAAACCTGCCAGAGACTGCAGGATTGCAATCTCAGAGGATACTACAAAATTGTCACCGCTCGGCCGCCGCGTGATCAGATATTTTCTGACTGCACTTCCGTCCGGTACCAGTTTCTAAATCTGTGATATTAGAGTTTATTTTATCACGTCGGAATACTAATTCCAAGATGCGTTCAACTAGCGACAGGAACCGGAATGGCCACGTTCTGGTTTGGGAACAACCTGGTCTGGAAACACTAACTGCTCGCCGTAAAAATGGTATGTGTAACCTCACTTTTACAGATATAATGCCTCGTTTAAAATTTCATAAAATTATATAAAACTAACAAGCCTTAGTTAAACATGTCAACAGCGGTAACGATAAGATAATCTAACCTTCATAGATAATACAGATATTATAAACATTTTCTTCCTTTACGCCGGCACTTTTCCGATCTGAAAATCTGACGAAACAAGTACTCGATTCTTTAAATCGAAATAGTTTATTTACATACAGACGACCGAAAAATGTTGCTCTAGATGTCTACTTTTCCGTGTAAAACTTCCGATCATTAAGGTTATTGACCGCTTTAACATCGGATGAATCTCAATAAAAAATAATTAATACAAAGTAACTGGTTTATTTTATCATATAATTACTTACGAGTGTTTTACCTATATATTTTAGTCACTTGTCGGACGTAAACTTAAAGCGATTTCGAAAAATCATTTGAAATATTCGAAATGTAATACAATATAGCTATGTTTATTTCAGAAATAAATTCAATGGATAGAAATTCATCAATGTATCTTGTTTCATTTTCCATTGCTACAAGCCATGGTATAAGAATTAGTATGCCACAAACTATATATGTTTACATTCGTAATTTTTATGTTGACAGCATTGTCTTGCTTCTTCATTCGTATTGCATTAAATTTGTTCTATTTTTAAACAGCATAAAATTTATTCATCGTGTAGTGTTGTAACATTCCTCACTGCTTTATTCCCATTGTATAAATTTACAGTTTTATTGCCAGACTAGCAATTATTGCACATTTTCAATTTAATGCTGATATTTGAAATCAATAAGAACTCACATTTCACGCATTCGTGCTCATTCACGAGTGCACAAATCAACCCTGAAACTGATCCATGAAGCACCTCGAAAGACAACTTAATATGTAGTGTTCACATTTTTTTCATCGTGTCATGTTATTTTAATCAAAAAAAGATTTTAAATAATTTTACCGATATTTATTTACATTATGTATACATACTATGGAAAGAAACTACAATTAGAATAATAATAAAAAAATATGATCCACTGTTTCATTGTCAGTATTTTGTATGCAACGATAGTGTTTCTTGAATAACCTAAAATTAGCCACAAAATAGTATTGCAGAATTTGGAGACGTTAGTTGCGCCACCGTATTATAATGTAACATAATTCTAGATTACGAAACGCTGAGGATTAAGTGTAAGTTTTAAATATGATTAAAAACGTACATGTTTTTTATTTACTATCACTTGAGAAGTTTTTGCTGTCGTTTTGAACATACATTGTAATTAAATTAATACATCATAAGCTCAAAACACTGAATTCTTACAGGAAAAAATGATCATAAAATTACATTGTTTTTAGATTACACACCTATTAGGTATTATGTACTTTGATCTCTCATTAGTGATTATTATTCGAAAACATCCGTGTGTTGTTATATGACAATTTATTCCATAAGTTTTTATTAGGCAGTTATATGTAATTTAATTTAATTTATATGAAGTAATAAACCCACTATCATTACGTATCAATATTCATTGTAAATGATTAATCACTTTTGTGTAATCTGCGGCACGTTTTCCGCTCTCTTAAAAACTGTCCATAACCGTGACTTATTGATCATTTCAATAAGGTAAATGGCAAAGTGCTTAAATCAGCTTCTTGTTATACATATTTAAAAAAACGGAAAGAACGACAAGGCTAATAATGGGTTGTTCTTTTTTCATTCCTGAAATCGATGTTAACCCTTTATCCGCTCGCGCGCTGTGCGGAAAAGGAGTAGCATACTGCCCGAGCATTTTTTCGCGAAATATTCGCGCCACCCGCATCCGTTTAAAAAAATTATATATCTAAAACTAGTTATCCTATTTTAGTAAAATAAAAAGCATTATCAAAATAAAAGATTGTTTATGATGTACAAAAGCTTTATTTGTGTCCGAACTGATTTATTACGTTCTGCCTAAAATTACAAAACGGACATATTATTTCTTAAGAGTCGGACCTTGTAACGCAGATGTTTATATTACTCGTATGACAAAAATATTTATGGAAACCGAAAATAAAATTATGGATCAGTATCTCAAAGACATTATGTATGTAACCTAATATTCATATCTTGAATAATATTATCATACATCAGTGTAATCCGATAGCGAAATGAACCATAATCAACGGTCCCATACGGGACCGCCGGGCGTAAAAAGGTTAAATATTAGAATAAACATTACATTAATAAACATTACACCAATTACGATCGTAATTATAAAACAGGGCTACATGATGTCATCGAGAGTCACATTCTTAATTTTCTTATATATAAAGAGCTACACCAAGGGTGGGGAACCTTTTCTTCTCTAAAGGCTGCGTAAATTTTTCTGATTCGACATAAGGCTGCAGTAAACATTGACATCTTTGACCGAAAACAATTTCTCGCCAATTTCTAAACCCCAGAAATTTGCGGGTTTTACTAAAATTTATAGAATTACTGAATTGGCCAGAAGGCCGCACCAGAGTAACCAAAACGCCGCAGGTTCCCCACGCCTGAGCTACATCATAGTCACGTTCTTACTAAGTAATAAATACACAAATTAAAATTTAATTACATTTCTATACATATATATCAATTGCTATATAAAATAAAAAATACATTTTTATCAAAAGATTACAGAGACGCATTTGCCTAAGTCTGTTAAATTATATCGACTTTGGAAAGGAAAAAGGACGTAACCTACAGTTTTTTCAAAACAGGTTTAATCGTTAATCACAATTTATCAAACTTGATATACGTTCTATCAAAAGGATGCAAGCTGCAAATGCCGAATTAGTATCTAAATTTAGCTTTTAAATTTGAAAAAGATGACCTTGTAAAAAATTAAAACCAAGAAAAAATACTGAAATAAAGGTTTTCCCCAGACTATTTCTTTAATTAATATTAGATTATGTCAACACCAATTTAGAAGTCTTCGTATACTTCAAGGTTGTGTATAATTTATAATTTGCATATGGCCCAAAATAATTAATCAAAACACGTGTGGGTTACGTCCTTTTTCCTTTCCACAATCGATATTCGTTAACTTGTAAAAGATGGGTATTGGGGTTCGCGACATTCGAAATACGAATTAAAAAAACCAGCGCGACAGTATAGGTACGATTTCTGTATGAATGAAATTATTCCCATTGAGTATTTTTGTAATAATGCGACAGTTGTCTTACGTATAATGTATTTTTAAAAATAAAAAAAAGCACGTGCTTGGCACGAAAAAAATTGGCGCAACAAATGTCACGCTACTTTTATTTTATTTACACTCTTGCGTAATTTTTTTTTAAACCACCATTCTCTATATCGGCTCGATTTAGTTCGTCTCGCCGAACATGTGGTCAAAATTAAATTCTCTTGCTCATTTTTTGATGCGATAATTATTATTCTCAAGCAGGCGTACAGATTTATCTCGTCTTGTTTTGATTTCCGCGAACTTTATAAACAAGACACATTCAGATTCTATTATTCGTAGTTGTGACGTCACGTGACGCACGGCCGATTCCAACCATTTACCCCTCTAATAATAATATTTTATTTACTTTATTACTTCTTGTTACGATGGATAAGCATAATAATGCGAACAAACATGTTTTCATATCTACCGCAAAATCTCGAGTACCAATATACCAGGGATGGCGAACCTTTTTTGGGTCCGCTTGCCAAAAATCCTCAAATATTATTTCTCGATATTATTATTTGTGTGGCGTGCCCTATGAGTAGTTTTTTTTTTAAACAAAATAGTAAAAATAAAACTTGATTTTTTTAAACGATTGTCGTTTATCTTGGGAAACATTTGAAAATTAATAAAACTATTAATTCACGGATTATTCAATCAAAGGTTATTTTTTTAAAATTTTTAATATTTCTTTTAAAACTTGGAAATCGTTCGCGTAC
Organism: Himalopsyche anomala; assembly: GCA_031772345.1. NCBI lineage: Eukaryota > Metazoa > Arthropoda > Insecta > Trichoptera > Rhyacophilidae > Himalopsyche > Himalopsyche anomala. The sequence goes on from CM062835.1 coordinate 22,396,293, forward strand.
CACCTCGGGCACGCGTGCCGTAGGTTCGCCATCTCTGCGATAGACCATGCGTTTTCCCGCCTCTTATTATTGTGATTTTTACTTAATTCAAAAAATTTGACAGTAATGCTAAATGAAATAAATTTTGTTTGAAGCTAAAAAAAGCTCTCACATTTTTCAATAATTGAGGATTCAGTCAAATTGGCACATCGAGTTGACACTTGACCAGATTTTTCGGGAATGATTTCAAGCAATTGTGGTGTGATATTATGGTTAATGAATCCCGATATCCCAGGATCACAAAAAAATACGGGGGTAAAACTACTTAATTAGTAAGGGGGTCACGGAAAAATATGTGACCGAAAAGGGGCCACGGGTTCAAAAAGGTTGAGGAACCACGACTTAGTTTATTTTAAAACATATTTAAATTCTTTTTAAATCAAGCTTGAGTGGATCAATTCAATATTATTTTATGTAAATGTTGATTAAAAAAAATGATTTATGTTTGTTTAAACATAGTTTTGACAATAAATCTATTTGGGCTTACCCCAAATAGATTTCAACCAAATATAAAATAATATTTGTAGAACTAAAATACTTTGATACTTTTCACTGTATTAAAAATGGATTTCTACCAAGTTAATGACAATTCAATCAATGAGTATACCTACATAAATGTTTAAAACACGAATTATGTTCCGATCTCTTTATTCGTATTTTTACCCAAGTTAAAGAACATACGTGCAGGTTCGGTTTTGTAATGTTGTGTTTTTATTAAAACATATTATCGATAGACAAGTTCCCATCGACTGTCTCGTAGTGCTATTGCCTCCGGTGACAGTCATGTTTGTAGACTTGCAAGATTTGCTATTGGCAATTTGACAAAATCCCTTTGATACGAAACTGGTCTTCCTGACCATGGAGTTAAAATCTTCCGGATATCAAAGAAAGATCCCGATCATTATTCGGTCATTACTTGCGGAACTTCAGGACTTAAGCCAATTTGCCTTCGTATCGTCGCCAAAAATATACGTTATCAATTTCAATTGCTTACTATACTGAGAAGTTTTCTTTTTTATGCATTTATTCATAAATTGATTTTAACTCTTAAAACTACACATTTCTATATTTTAGCGGCGCCAACCACTGATCACGTTAGACATGCTTTTTGATAAATGAATACATAACAAATTATATTTTTATCGAAAAACACCATGGGTATACGTTCAAATCTTCCGACTCGTTCATGGAACTGAAGCGTATGCTGAAAAACAATCAGTCCTCCAAACAATAACCATTTATGTTTTATCAAGTTTTATTTGCATCTGCTGTTTCAATTTTTTATATGTCATCGTTCTGCTCCCGATTCAATGTAAAAATATCGACAATCTCCACATTTACTTTATTTATCCCTTTGTTATATCCACCAGTTCTTCGACTGCACTTCATTTCCTTTATTTTACACATTTTACGGCAAGGATGTTTGTAAACTATCTTTTGAAATAGTTTGTTTGTTAGGTTTACATGACAACATCTTTCTTATTTTGTGAATCATCCGATTAATTATCTTCGAATTTTCATTATTTTATTAATTCGTATTCTTCTTTTTTTTCAGGTAAGAATAACAACTAAAGAAATAAGGTCTACGTCAAATATTCAAATTCGGAATTCGCTGACAATAGACAAAAAGGTAATTTCTTTCATCTCACTGATAATAATCGACAATAAAGGTAAAAAATATCCCGTTTTTCTTCGACGAAGAGACGAAAGGTCGGTAGGAATGTGCGTCATAAAATACAGTACGTAATATAAATTGACAATACATACATTCTTTGATTTTTCCATATTTACTTATCACTTATCTTGAAAGGTTTTTTCAGCATATACGTATATGTATAGGTAATATTATTCTTTCGCTAATAGCAACACTCGTGTGCAAACATGAAAACGATATTACTGAAAACATATTAATTCAATGCATGGCCGTATGTTTTTCTAAGCTATTTCGTTATCGCGCCATTTTCAGTATCATTACTAAATTAATTTCTAACTTTTACACTTATAATACGGAGTGGGTTCATCTTAAACTTTCAACTTCGTAATGACAGTTCGACAATCAATATATTTGTCGGCCATTTTACGTGGTTCACAAAAGGTATTTCATTTCCTTCAAACAAATTCATAGCTTTTGATTTCAATCTTACACAAAATGAAAAAAATACATCAGCAATTAAAGAATAAATAATACACACGGACATTTTGTATTTCAAATAACATACTAGGTATTTAAAACGTTCTCCACTCAGTTTTATAATGTTTGCATAATATAGTCGATGTTAATAAATGTGTTCATTTTTCAAAGTGCATAGCTTGCTTTCTCAAATTTGATTTTTCAATTTGTTAATCTTAGCGAATTATTATTTCCATCAAACGAATGATTTTCTTGTTTGTTTAAGCATTTATTATAAATAGCAACATTTTTGCATGTCATGATTTTCAATGATGCCCATCCGTTCTAAATAGCTCGTAATTATCGTACAAGTGATAAATTTCAGTGATTTATCACTTTAACTAGGAAAAATACATATTCTTTAAATTACAGAATAAACTTGCGCCACGATTACTAAAATTGAAACGTCAAGGTAAAAATAAAATGCACTTTGAAGTAAAAAAAAATGTGAATACATTATATGAATAGCAAACGGTGGAAGATTATTAAGGATATTCTAAATAACAAAACAGAATGGAATATTTGTTTCCTGGAAGGATATCATTCGACAATGGTTTATTATTTTTGAACATTTACCGTTCGTTACCTACCTGTACGGGCGAGACAGTCGATTGTTGCAATTCATTTGTATTGTTTGTCATTTTGGCAAAATATTTACTTTACAGAGTCGAATTACGAAGATATATTTAATATATTTTGCATGCATGGCTTCCAATTTATTATCATTTATCGATTTTTCAATTATTTTATTTATTAACATATCAAACCACTCACTTCAACTCATGAATAAACTGCTTAATTTTTCGGTAGGGCATCCAATCCCGGACCCTTTTTGTAATACCGGTATTAAACATTTACCATAAAATCGTGTAGAAATTCGGAAATTAGAGCTATTTATACACAAATAAATTGAAATATAAGGTGTAAGCAACAATTATAGCGAAAAAAAATCTTTTCATAGTTAATTGTTGCTTGCACCTTTTATTTCAATTTAATTTTGTATAAATAGCACAGTTTATATTTTTTTGCTTATCAGTTGACAATGTTCGCAATGAGCGAAACCGGTCCTGACCTATTAAATAAAGTGGAATGAAATACAAAGGAATACTGTGTTTTTTATTAATATAATGCCTTTCCACCAAGTATTGACAGTGAACACCCTAAAAGTGATATAATGACTACTTATCTATTATTAAAAATTAAACGTGTAAAAAAACTACGAATTAAAAATAAAAGAAAATTAGATGCCTTTCAGACACAAATTCACAGTTCAAACACCGTTAAAGTGATAAAAGTTTATTTCAATTAAATTGTATTCTCGTTCGTTTATTAGTTAGTGTTCAATTTGAAAAACAATACCATATTTGCCTACTCCCGACCTTAATTAAATATATTGCCTTGATTCGGCAGGTCGCTGTGTTATATTGATCGTAGTATGTAATATAATTGTTGGTAATATTTACTTGCAGTTTACACACATCTATATAGGGTTGTCAGGCGTCCCGATTAATCGGGACTGTCACTGGTTTTAAGTCTCGTTTAAAAGGTCCCGGTTTACAATAAAATACAGACGTATTTATATTTTCCCCAAAAATACTCTTGAAAAAGTCTTAATCTTGTGAGAAGTAAAAAATAGGTGTAACCAATTAATTAAAAATATTAGCAGATATGAATACATTGTTTTTATTCTTGAAATACGTTTATGTAAAATTGATTATTATATTTATTGTATTATCTTTTTATATGTTAATAACTGGTTTTATACCTATTAATGAATGATGTATAAAAATAAAAATAATTTAACAGCTTAACGACCCCGCGTTTTTTTTATAAAATTTCACCTGGCAAAATAAAATTTTGCGAAAAATTGTAATTTTACTAAATTCACTATAATTGAGATATCTTTACAAAATTTAATTTTCTTAGCTTCCAGATACTTCGCCTATAAGCATATATGCGTCCGCCGGCCAGCAACATTTGTTTTTCAAAGACTCAAATACGCGTCCACGGTCGTTAAGCTGTATATTTTTTTTAAAAATCGGCGGGGGGTGTCCCGGTTTGATTTGCAAGAAATCTGACAACCCTACATGATTTCAATAAAAGTTTTTAGAAATGAAATCGCATATGTATTTATTTACTTTGCGCGGAAGTAAACATAGCATGGCTGTACGCTCTGTTCGGTTTTAAAGTCAATACATACTAAAGAAATATCAATAAATATTATAGTTTTATTACTTTTGCGCTATGTATGTGTTCTGCAAAACGTTTTATCTTTGCCTTAGCTAGGCTACGTTGACTCACCACTAACGTTTATTAGATTTGCAAAGATTACTTAACTAAACATTCATGTACAAGTGCTTCGTCAGTTTTTCCTCGTCACACTTCACAAATGCATTTAAAATTATTCAATTACATGTACCGTTGTCTCTTTTGCTAGGTCGGAAGAGAAATGACATTGTGCATTTACTATTTATTATCTCAAAGTGCAGTATAATCGTCATTATGGCATATTAACCGATTAAATCGTTTTTGAATATTTGGCTAAGCAAGTCACATTTGATTTTGTCTCCATTTTTTCCCTTTTAATATAATAATAATTAATGCATGGTTAAAAAAAATCGATATTACGCAGCACTGTATCGAGCGAAAACCATGACAGTTAAATTACTTTATTTTCGTGTGATGATGTATCTAACTGGGTTAGTTATCAACAATTAAAGTTTTCATCTTTCTATATTTTGCTTTTTGATATTCATGGAGGTGGAATCAGTGCATCCCAACTTACAAATAGAGCTAATATAACTGAAATCAAAGAATAGATTTAAAGTGATTCTTAGAAAAGAATAAGCTTGAGTTTTATCAGAAATATATCCTCGAAGATAAATTTCCAAAATTATAACAATTTGAGTTGGGTACCCCTGGTATAAGTTGCTTTTTTTTTCTTAACGTATGACCCAGTGCACGATCACCTGCACAAGTAATTGCCGTACTAACCTGGGACGTCATTTTCATATAGATAAATCCACATCGAAGGTTATTAAAATACTGCTTCGTTAATCAAATGTATTTATACTGACTTTTTACATGTATTATTTTATGATATTTACTGTATTTCTGTTATGGATCTTCATTATCGTATTGCCTTATGTGAATACTCCAAATTGTGTACAGTCAAAGAACCCTTTATGTACTAATAATAATCGTGACTAATAACGTAAATTATAATAGTAAATATACAATTAAAACTGTGTTTTTAGATACGTTTAGATTCGAATAAATCTACTTTACCACACATCGCGTTTCTTGCCATTCGCTATATTTCTTACGATCATTACTTAATTTTGCATATATGGCCCTTACAATGTAACATAAATTGTAAATTAATAACACCAACGAATCACAGAATATATATACAAGAAATCTTTCAAACATACATGTTACATTTAACGAAAAATGAGCTCATAAATTGGAATTTAAACTTAATCTACGTATAGCCGCCATACAATTTGTTAGTAGAGGCTGGGTTTCAACGGCCCGGCCCGCTCATAGTTTACTGATTTTTCTATAGCACTGCTTTGAACTTAAGACTGCTATGGTACAGTACGTTCCGGGCTTCGTCTTAAATCATATAAACCTGAAAGGTTAGGCAAAATGTTAACGATTCAAATTAAACACATTTTTTACTGTACTAAGAACAAGATGTGGCTATTAAAACCATTGTTTGAATTTAATCACAGAAATTACTCGGTAACCACGTGAATTGAATTATATTTTAAGTTGTTTTGTTTCATTTAATCAACTGTTTTTGTTAGATTGGTCGGGTAATAACGTGAGGGTCAAATAAGTCATTAATTCCCTTATTTTTATCGTACATTCTGAACGTTTTATAAAATAGTAACACTCACACAGTTCAGTTCTTATATTAGTTTAATATTTATGTTTACTAGCAACATTACATCCAATTAAAATGAAACCTATCTGAGATCGTTTGACAAGTACGGGTGATTGATCGGAAATGTTACCGACAAAATCTGTCAATAGTTTATCACAAAGGCTTTTAGTATAATATACTGAGGGAAGTTTATCTTAGGTACAAGCCTATGTCAGTGAGGCTATACATATTATTATTATTGCAGGTGTTTTTAGTAATACAAATACATACATATTGTCAATCTGTATTATCGACAAGCAAGAATTCAGTGTAATTTAAGATTTCGTTTGAATCCGATATTGGGGGATAGAAAATCGTTTTAAAAAGGTAATATACACTCAATACTTTTTTTACGCGATTTTGAATTTATCGATTTTTTTGACGATTTTTTTTACGCGGATTTGGTACCGTTTTATCAAATAACATCGACTGTGGGAAGGAAAAAGGACGTAACCCACACATCGCAAAATTTACAGGAGGCACCAAAAACGTGTTTCGATGATTTTGGGCCATATGCAAATTATGAAATATACACAACCGTGAATTTCACACAGACTTTAAAGCTGGTGTTTAATTAACATGTTCTAATATTAATTAAAGAAATTGTCTAGAAAAAACCTTTTTTTAAGTTTTTATTCTTGGTTTCAATTTTCACAAGCTCATTTTTTTTCAAACTTAAAAGCTAAATTTAGTTACTAATTCGGCATTTGCAGCTTACGCTTCCTTTTGATAGAACGTGTATCAAGTTTGTTACATTATATTTATCGAAAAAAAGCTTTTTTGAAAAAACTGCAGGTTTCGTCCTTTTTCCTTTCTACGGTCGATATGAAAATGAGGTATTCTTTACGCGCTACTTTCTGGAACTGTATATCTCTTCTAAGGCTGTATATATCGCTGAGTATATGCAAGTTTAAACATAGTTCTGACGATGGCGCACACCTAAATAGATATAAACTCATTTTATAGAGAAATTTTAGAACTGAATACGTTGATATGTTTTACCTTATGATATTGGGAATATTTTGTGCGTCGCGTACCATGCATACATCGTTCAAAAAAGGAACAGAATTTTTCATTTGCTATACATCCCTACATAAAATATTGTTTTATGATAATCAATGGCGCCATTTTCTCATTTTATTTCCTCGATTATAGAGTGTACGTTTAGCCACGTATACATTTAACAACCTTCTGGCACAAACAATACAATTACGGGCATTTAAAAACGACATTACTTCTGCTATTAACGTGCTCTGTTATTCAACAATCAGTGTTGATTGCCTTCGTAAAAGTCGCTGCATTAATTTATATCACCGTTAGAAATCCGGGAATAGATTAAGGGGCGGTTAACACAATTAATGTTTTTCTTATTTAATTAAAATATTCCTTAATCGCCGCATGTACGGTTGTTTAAACCAAAACTCTGACGCCTAACATTAAATGAGTTTATTAATTGAATTAGCATCTACTCGGTAGAACTTTAATACATATATCAATATTATTTTATATATAGTTGATATCTATTTAGATTTACGTCCTCATCAGAACTATGTTTAAACTTACATTAATTTAGTCTATATATTTCTTAATCCATGTCTGTTCCCGATGTGGATCATATGGTCTCCCAATGGAGGTGTCTTAACCCTTTGAGTAGTGAGTTAATTTTTACTTAATTAGGTTGTTTTACAATTTTACAACGCATAATTAAAAATATAAATATACGAACTCATTTTTACTTTGCAATAATTATTATGAAGTTATTACTTTTAGTTTCGGCCTAGATTTATTTTTGCTCTCGTCTGTGAATATGAGACGCTCTACTGATGTCGATTTCAGGAAGAAAACCGACTCTAAATGGAATTTTACGCTCAATATTAATCATATAGCTACCGATTTTTTAAATATATATTAACCTTTTAAAAAAAATCTTTTGTTTATTTGCAACAAATAATAAAAATAATTTGGGTGCCAAAAATCATGGATTCATATGTGTTTTACCAATATGTAAAGAAATAATGACAATTCAAAAAAAAAAACATGAATGGCAATCGATATAAAACATGAGTGTCCAACCGGTAGATCGCGAGAGACACCCATGATGTAGAGCAGGGCTTCCCAAACGTATTGTGCAACGGAACACTTCGCAAATCTGGAAATGTTACCGGAACACAGATTATCTTTTAGGTCGGCTAAAATTCAGTAAAAATATTGAAAAAAATATATGTTATTAAATCACTTATTATATTTTTAAAATGAGTAAATAAAGCTTTTAGTGATTCAAAATATCTGCCTGTATTTAGATATTTGACGTTTTAAACATCAATGGATATTTATTATCACTCGATTTTGAATATGAAGTAGACGTTTAAATGTGTTGCACCGTAGATTACCATTCTAAATTTTCGCGGAACACCTCTTTAGGTCCCGCGGAACATAGTTTGGGAAACCCTGATGTAGAGCATATGGCCTCCTAATGGAGGTATCTTAACAGAACTGTTGCTCATTTGTCAACGTATACATATCAGCATATAAATTGCGCTAGTGTTTTTATTTTCCGTTTGAATGTATGACTTACATTGTGTTGAACAAATTTGTAATCTTCCATCACGCGTTTCGTCAAGGGGAAATCGCCGTCACCGGACGGACAGGCCTTGCGAGACAAGACTGTCTGTTATTTTACATGGGGCAGATCAGGAAGTGCGGAAGTGAATCGGTCGCCGGCGGGTGAGCGATCGCGGTCTATTTATGAAGTATTACGCGATCCGCGAAGACCTGGGACCTTGACACAATTTTTATTTTGAAAAATTATCGCAAGTAGCGCCATCTCACGGTCTGCGCCTGTCGCCGCGTACATTTTTTATTATTTCGCTTTCCTGACGACCCCGACAGCCTTATATTCACGACGTTCAACAATTCAAAAAAGGAATTGTCTGATTATATTGAAGATAGCTGCAAGTCATTAAAACAATTTAAAAATCTCACGACAACTTATTAAATTACTTTAAAATATCTATCATTTAACCGGTCGAGTGTCAACGTCGTTACTCCCAGTACGGACAGTTTTATCATGGATCTGGAGCAACCACTTTTTTGAGTTGCTCCTCTCCAGATCCCTGAATTTTTAATGAAGTAGACCACGCAGAAATATAAAAAGTGAGGTTATGCATCGCTTGCCAGGTTTGGTCCCGTTTCAAATGATACCAGGGTTTAAAAAAATCAACTATTGAAGTTATCATAAATTGAAAATACATTTTTAAATTTTGAATAAAACTAATATATAGATATACATATATATCGCCGCCGCCTTTGTGGCCGAGTGGTCAGCATTGTTGGCTTCGGTTACGGAGGACACGGGTTCAAATCCCGGTACGGACAGTTTTATAAATTGATTTTTCAATCGATTTATGAATTTCTGTTCGAAAGCATGGATGTATGTGATGTCTTGAATTCCCCCTCTCACCCATCCTATCCTATGAACGGGGCGTATCGAGAGCGATTAGCTTACTACTAATCCTATCCTAGCCCTGTCCGTCTATCCATACTCTCTTTGGATAAAGAGAGGTTGAGCAACTGAGTAACGAGCAGTTCTCGTAGAAACACTTCTGTTGAGATAAACTCCATTAGGAGTCCATATGCTCCACATTAGGAGCGGACATGGTCTAAAAAAAAAATATATATATATATATATATATATGTATATAATTTCAATTATAATCAGGCCTGTCGAGTCGTAGAGTGTGACTACAAATCTGAATTTTTAATTTATTGTACTAAGGAAGTTTTACATTTTTTTTAGATATTTACTTTATTCACTTTTTACGCGACGACCGAGGCCAAATGTGATAACGCTGAAGTACCTACATAAGTGCTTTTAATTATTTATTTAATTAATTTATTGTGTCGTGTTGTTTGGGGTGTCCGTGTTACCGAACATTCTAGTCTTGTCTCCATTCCGGTCGTCTCCGCGTTGTCCTCCTACCCGAGTCTCCAAAAATAACACTATCACAATGACGTTAGTAGTAGTAAACACATACACTCCTACTTACCTATGATTAAAATCCAAGTACATACATAGTTTTGCGGTCGTTCAACCCGACATAGTTCTTTTTTTAAATCACCTCACGTCTCGAATAATGCGATAGTCGCAAAATTTGAATCACGCAAGTACATAGGTAATTCGGCACATTTGCGAACAAGAAACATATCGTGTTTCCTCTTTGGTCTAGTTCAGCAAATGTCCGCTCGCCAATTTATTTTTTTGCTGTGCGTTTTTTTTCTACCATAAAGGCATTGTTACGGTTCCTACGTGTTGGATGTCTTTTTGTTTAAAATTTGCAGAGCGAAATTGTTTTGTTTGCCGCAAACAACTCGTGCATTATAATATTATTTCATCGGATGAAAAATTCTTTTGTATTATATTAAAAGAATATCATATTATATTAGACATTGTAGTCGTTCTGATTCAGGTTTTTAAATGCGATTTAAACTATAGTCTTTATTTAAAGAATTAAATGAACTACATTTTGGCTACTCTGGTGCGGCCTTCTGGCCAATTCTTTAATTCTGTAAATTGATGTAAATTCCTGACATATTCTGACCGTAAATTCCTGTTTCCGGCCAAAGATTCCCTAGTCAATGTTTACTGCGGCCTTATGTCGAATCAGAAAAATAAATGCAGCCTTTAGAGAAGAAAAGGTTCCCTCTAAGCTGCGCGCGTGCGCGGCCGCGCAGCAGTTGGAAAGCCCCCGCGCACTCATTCCGGGTTGGCGCGCACTACAAGACAGTTGTTCAATCAATATTTGATCGGTCCGCGCATCCTCCGGGCAGCCTTTGAAGTTTCCGCGCAGCTAACCCTTCGGCTTAGAGGGAACGTTGCTTATAGTGTAGCTCCCCATATAACTGTTTGGCTTCAATATTTTATTTTTGAATTAACAAAATCAAAAATCAAGTTCACTTGTACCAGTGAAAACCATCCAATCCACAATCACAATTATTTTTAACCCTTATACCTTCTCTTTTTATTCTTTATATCCGTAAATATCCACATCATAAGCATAAAAGCCGTTTTTATGTGTTTACCTTAAATTAATTGTGTACTCGAATTCAATCATGATTAATAGATTTTTTTTTCAATATTTGACATTACAGCTTTATGCCAATGAGCCAAATATTTTAAAGATGAAAGATTACACAAGAAAAACTCAATGAGAATTTATTGTCACTCGAGATCAACAGAAATTGACATCACAAACACCCACGATGAAAAAACTAAATTTGACATTGACATTACCGGGAATCGAACCCATACCCGCATCGGATTCTGATTTGATGAATAGTGATAAGAGGATGATTAGACAATGTGACACAATTTAGACAGTAGACGAAATGTGACAGTTTCTAAAATACTCAAATTCGTACAACGTTTGTTTTGGATAAGCTAGGCTGTAAAGTAAAATGACAATAGATATCCATCAAGCATTGATATAGAAAACCTATCAGAAAATCTACATACAATTTTTTTTTTCAATGAAAAACTTGAAACTATCTACATAATTGAAATTAAATATCATTTCAAAATGTCAACAAGATAAGATGTAAATGTATGCATTTCGTTCTTCTAGTGTGCTTCTTTGAAGTGCTTCAATGCCAATAAATAAATATCACCTATAAGTATACAATGCAATTGTATTTTTTAATCAAGACACTCTATTCAAATGACTTTGTAGTAATAATTATTCTGTATTTATTATGCCGATATCGTAGTATTTCTCTTTCAATATTGACCTCTCATTACGTCAATTTGTCATGTCGCTTAGATAAGAGAATTAAAAATAAGCATTGTAGAATTATAAGAATTCATTAATATCTTTGAATTTCGAGAAAAAAAAGTTGGGTAATCGACCGCCTATGGCAGTGTCTGCCAAACTGTGTGTCGCAAGAAGTCAAAGGTGTGCCGCGTAGAAAGAAGCTCAAGAAATTTTCATTTTAAATAATGCCTATTTATTTAAATTTCATCATTTGATAGAAAATTATGATACAATTGTTGAAATACACCATAAAGTGAATAGTAGAAGTTTAAGAATAGCTTGGAGTTTTTGGAAATTAATAATGTTATTAATAGAAAGATAGTAGATCACTTTACCATTTTTTTAAAGCCATGTGAAGCATATGGACTCCTAATGAAGTTTATCTCAACAGAAGTGTTTCTAAGAGAACTGTTTGTTACTCAGTTTCTCAACGTCTCTTTTTCCAAAGAGAGTAGGGATAGTAGAATAGGGCTAGGACAGGACTAGTGGTAAGCTAATCGATCTCGATGTGATGGGTGGGAGGTGGGAATTCAAGACATCACATACATCCATGCCTTTGAACAGAAATTCATAAATTGATTGAAAAATCAATTTATAAAACTGTCCGTACCGGGATTTGAACCCGTGTCCTCCGTAACCGAAGCCAACAACGTTGACCACTCGACCACACTTTACCAATAATATTTTTTTAGGTTTAGTAGAATGCAATGGCGTCATTTTTGACTAGCGAGTTGTACATACATTTTAAAAAATAAGTCTGAGTCGTTTCAGGCTGTTTTTTTTATAAAATAAAATAAGAAAAAGCTTCTCCAAGTGGGAAAGAAAATCCAACAGTGTGAATAAATCTCCTTTATAATCTATCGACTATTTTTTAATACTATTGCATAAGTTCGCGATTTAATATTTTATTGTTTTTACAGTAAGTAAATAATCACGGCTTCGCCACCTACCTGCATATTGATTGCAATATGCCTCAACACTGCTCATGGGTAATCGATTTGTCACAGTTGCGATAAGGATTAAACAATAAGAGAACTTGGCTATTGCCCAGTCGTCGACTGCCCTTATTGCGGATGCTTACAATGCGGGCATATCAATAATACTTAAAGTTATTGACATTCCCGCTGACTTATATTTGAACTGGCTACTAGCGACACCCGCATGTCGGTGAAGTGTGAACTTACTTGACATAATCTTTTACAAGGAATTTGTGTAAGATTGTAAGTAAGTCAATGAGATGCGATTTGATGAATTGGAAGCCGGGATATCGGAATTCATAACCTTTCAATCCCGGAATCCCGGCATTGAACCATTATATTACGTCATAATTTCTTGAGTTGATTTCTTTCAACCTGGCTCTCTCCGGATCACTGGACCTCACAATTTATCGCCGGACACGGTGCGTTTAATGCCAAGCTACATAAATTTAAAATCAAACCTAACCCACACTGTCCTTGTGGTGACAGTAATCAAGATTCAGAGCATATTCTCTGGAATTGTCCGATTATGTCCGTTGAAAGAGGTATATTGTTTTCGTTATGTAGAAATAACCGTGATGGTCCTATCGGGCATCCAGATCTAGTTTCGTCTCCAGAAAATTTCTGTCACTTTAAGAAATTTGATACTTCTTTTGGAGAAAAAGTTTACCTTCCCTGCCCCTCACCATCCAATCCTTAATCATATCTGTTTCAAAATTAAAAGTTATTTCATTAGTGCCATTAACTATCATTCTTGTTTATTATTATTTAATTATTTTTTTACGTGTAGTTATACCAATTCAATGTATTTAATTAACCTTTATTAATATCTTTATATTTTTAATTATTATTATTGTTGCCTATCAAATTGCATCTAAAAAGATGTATCTTAACTGTATCATCGAGGAGATATCGTCTTCGGTGTGATGCAGAAAGGAAAACAAGTTTATCGAATAAAAAAAATAAAATCTTGAGTGAATTACGATTAAAATGATCCGATATGTTGTATTTTATCTTTGCCAGGAACGTCCTCACATTTGGTTCGATAGTGTTCTCGATAGTGAAACTAACCAAACTAATAAAAGTGATACAGTATTGAAAAAAATTCACTCCAAAGAGACGTACGGCGATAGATAAAATAATTTAAACTTTAACTTAATTTATAAGTGCTTTTAATAAACAATTTTGGTAGTTTTGTTTCTTTTTATCTTGTGACTTTTTGATGATAGATTCTTAGAAAATATACATTTAAAAAAAAATCCTGTTCACTGGTATCATTTTAATTTTAATTTCAATATTGATCGTATTTGACCTTGTTATCAGAAGCTGCTTTCAGCACACTAGGAAATATTGTGTTGCATCGATGTATACGGCGTCGCTTTTCCGTCGCGGCGCCGTCGTATTAATTCGACGTCAATCAGTACAAGTGCCTGCGGCGACGCTCCCCCGTCACTCATTTCCGGTAGACGCCGTAGCGTTAGCTATTCCGACGCCACTATGCAATTATAAAATCAATGCCATGGCTTTCCATTCGTGGAAAGCTTATGAATATGCCAATGAAAACAAACAACAACAAACCATGTTATCAACCAAATATTTTGTTCCACGAGTTCATAATTTATACCTAGTTGATAGTTATTTCGGGTCAAGTAATATTTGAGACCAAGTTTTTGTTGAAATGGGAATGTTTTAGTTCAAAACGATATTTCCTCTTTAGAGAATAGGGGACAAATCGACGTAAATCTTAGTACTATTACATTTTTCAATACGTGGAATTAACAACTATGTTGTTTTTAAAATTAATTTTAATATTATAACAAATTAGAAAGCTAAGTCGCACATACTTGACAGCAATTTTTTTAAACTTTTTTATTGTGTATTCCCCGAACAGTGATAGATGCTCGGTTCACACTAGGGCTTCCAAACCGGTTTAAACCGAAACCGGTTAACCCGTTTTCGGGTGTTTCAAAGAAAACCGAAATCCGGTTTATTTTGGGCGGTTAACCGGGTTAATTAAAAAAATCTTTTTCTGGTTTGAGTACCACAAGATTTTATTAAACTATTCATATGTAGAGAATATTCAATTATTTAAAAATGTTGTATATAATAATATTATTATAAGAAGTATAATATAATAAATTATTGTATATATAATAATAACAAGTATGTAGTCGAAATCATGGACAACTATACTGCTTTCAATCAAATATCTGTAATACGAAAGGATTCTCATAATATGATAATAAAACAAGTGAACCTTCCGAACGAAAACAGCGATATTTTATCTACTTTCTAATTGTATGCACTAATTGACTGTTTTTAAGTAATCAAAATACTTTTTTTTGAAACATTGGTTATTGGGTACTAAAATTGGTTTTTTGAAAATAAATTTGGTTTAAACCGGTTACCCGGTTTATTTATTTGAAAAAAAAAACCGAAAACCGGTTAGCTTAAATGTCCGGTTAATTGGAAGCCCTAGTTCACACTCAATCAAACAAAACCTACCATATAATGAATTCTCAGTTCGTGTGTGCTGAAAGCGTTTGTTAACAATCAGCAGTTAAATATTGTACTTCAAAAACATATACAATCTCATGGCTTCGTGCCAGATAAACGTCGAGATAAATGTAACTTATCTATTCTGTGCTGTCTCTATAAAAAAAATATCATTTACGCCTGCCGCATAATTGGTAATTATTGCAGAGGTACATAGTCATAAAACACGTGCAAAGATTCACCAGCTTTGATGGCAAACACGTGCTTAATATAAGCAGTGCTCAATCTGTGAGTACTTTGATTTATGCAACACCAGCTTTGCTAATTTTACAAAATACGAATGTCTACAATGAAATCAGTAATGTGTGGTAAATTATTCACTCTAAGTGGGTAATTTAAAGTTTTATTTGATTTTTTTTAACTCAATTGTATTGTTTTTAATGATATTATATTATCGATATAATATCACACTATTATTATCAAATATTTTTTGTCAACGAACCTCAGAGTCAGCAATATAGGTATGTAAATATTTCCTATGGATTCGGCGGTAGCTATTAATTGTAACAAACGGCTGTAACTTTTTGTATCCAACACACCCCTTTGCTTCCAGTAGAAAGAAAATTCTGATTTTTTTGTAATTTATAAGTTTTATTTATCATTCTGCATACTGTATTGCATGCAACTAAAGTCTTGAGGAATTTATTCTCGGAAAATCCCTGGCAAAACTTTTAACACGATAAACGTTGTTGTTATGCTACGGAATATAACCCTGTAACAAATGTGTGGAGCCGTAGCGGTAATAGTGGTGGGAAGAATGTTAAGTACATTAGGGAATTAAAAAAATATAAGTTCATATGAGCTTAGACTCATTTTTTTTTTACTTTATCAGTCAATAACTGTACTATATTAATTAATCTAAAGATGCTTCTCTAAGAGTTAAATGTATCATAATTTTTCACTTTACTTTATATTAATATCAGTAAAAATAAATATGTATTGTTTAACCACTCTAAAGCTAACGACCCACCGATGTGTCGCATACCTACTAACCACACACGCTACCCACCAGTGTGTTGTCATTATTACGACGTAAATTAATATTTTTTAGAGTTTGCGTCACTGAAAAAGGGTCCGACATCTCTTAAGGACTCAAAATGAATACTAAGTTTTCCTTTATTAGTTTTTAGAAAATTGCTAGCTTACAGGACAAAAAACGTTATTTTTTTCTAGCTGTTAACGGGTTAAAACTCACAGTATGTCATGACATCTGTATTATTGTATAAATCAAATTTAATTGTATATTTTTCTTTAATAGCTATGTCGAATGGTAATATAGCAGATATCAGAATCGCAATACAGAAAAGATTTAACGAATTTTACTACTGCTTGTAAAAACTTCGATCGTTCAATAATATTTATCGAGAAAATTCCGTGTAAATTCTATATTAATGATGCTTGCGGGTATTTATGTGTTTTCCGTCACTAACAATGTAACCAAAGTAACAAGAAATCAATTCGGTTTGGAATTTTGCCATTCAAGACTACAGCATCTGATTCTTGGCATCGAATTGTATCGATGAGCGTCATACGATTTTCGCCAAAATGTCATTCATAGTTTTTTTTCAGTTTTCTTTGAAATAAATATAACCAGCTGTCGGATATCCATATCCTATAAATTCCATTCATAAAGAAAGTCAATAAAAGTAATTCTTTCCACCAGTAAAAAAAACCCCCACGGACAATGCAGGGAATATCAGGTTTTGCTTAGAACAGGTGGCTTGTATTAAAATATTCACCACGCTTTTTTTATTTCATGTCCTCTTCTAATGGAGGTATCTTAACAGATTCTTAAAAACTTCGAGAACTGTGCTACTCAGTTGCCCAACTTTTCCTTTTTTACACAGAGTAGGGATAGAAGGATAGGACTAGTACAGGACTAGTGGTTAGGTAATCGCTATTGCTGCGTTTTAGGATAGGATAAGTGGGAGGAAACATCAATACATAGTTCTGACGATGGCGAAAGCCGAAATAGCTATCAACGTATAACATATAAAAAACTGTAGAACTGAAATATGTACTTTGATATTTTTACCCTATTTAAAATGGAGTTCTACCAAGTAAATTCCAAATCAATAAATAAATCAATACATCACATACATCCTTGCCGTCGGATAGTGATCCATAAATCAATCTAGAAAAACTATCCTTAATGAGGTTTGAACCCGTGACCTCAGTGTTCTAAGTCAAGTGTCGGCAAACTTTTGTTGTTAAAGTGTCAAATATTTTACGTGGGTATTAGTGCGGGCCGCACTTGGGTCTCATGCCATTACACTGTAATGACATGCGTAGACAAATATTTTAGTTTTAAAAGGCTCGCGGGCCGCAGTTTGCCGACCCCTGTTCTAATTCAACGACGTTGACACTCGACCACGCAGCCGGTAATTCTTTCCAATACTGTAATACTAAATTCATACGAGCGCACATTATCACATTACCGGCCGGTAATTACGAACAGTCTTGTTCCTAAATTAACAAATCACCATTGCTAAAACAAAACCCTTGTAAAACGCAAATATAACGAGTAGTAAATAATCACTAAAAATTTTAACTAATTTGCTTTGAATAATTTCATATTTGTTATTGTTCCAAGAAACACTAAAGTCAATTTATTAAATATGAATAATATAGCACTATAATTTGCAATATAAATTAGTATATTAGAGCGATGAGAGGATACACTGTGTATCTTTTCTAAGCCAGTCTATATATATGTAGAGCTCAGTTAATGTATGCTTAAACATAGTTGTAATGTAGGCATAGAACGAAATACATCTCAAACATAATATATAAAATAATATGTGTGGAACTAAAATATTTTGATATTTTTTCATCTTATTGCAATGGAGTTCTACCAAGTAAATGCCAATTCATTCAATCAGTTCATCACTTCACGCCTAATCATTTGTAAGTGTCCATTCAATTGAAAAATTTAAAAGCATGAGCCACCTATTTCGAAAAATATACATATTGATAATTTATTATATTATAATTCTAACGAAACTCCATTCACTATCAATATTCTATGAAAAATGGCTACGTTGTAATGACTAACGAATGTTATGATTATAATATTGTCTTTAAAATCTGTCACGTTTTCAATGCAGTGATGATAAATAAAAACACATATGTAACTTATCTCGGAACCTTTTAAAACGTGCCGATATGTATCAACTAATTTTCTAATCGATGGAAAATCCAGCGAGATAGATATCACATTTTGATAAGTCATTAATGATTAAATCTAGATTCTAGATCAGTGATCGTCAACCTTTTGATAGATTGGTCAAAAACAAAAACGATAGTGTAGCGGTCTAAATATACACATAAATTAAATGGTTTATTTTTTAATTGAATTCATTTTATTCTAATTCCAATTTAAAAGGTCAGAAAAGTTGGCGGCCGCTGCACTGTTCGACCCTTTTTCGAGACGTTATGTAATGTGGGTGGTAAAAAATAAAAACTTTGCATACATTCATAAATTCTGATTAGGGCATCGAATCCCGGGCCCTTTTTGTGACCCCGGGATTTTGGGATTCATAATTTTTTTTTCTTCCTATATGTATATCAATAATTTTAACAGCTTAACGACCGCACTTTTTTTTTTTCACCTGGCGAAATAAAATTTTGGGAAAAATTCGCAAAAATTATGATTTTACTTAATTCACTATAATTTGTAAGCAAATTGAGATATCTTTACAAAATTTAATTTTGTTAGCTTCCAGATACTTTGTCTATACGCATATATGTGTCCGCCGGCCAGCAACCTTTGTTTTTCAAATACTCAAATACGCGTCCTCGGTCGATAAGCTGTTAATACAAAAAAATACTGTTTGAAAAAAATATCTAATTAACAAATTTCAGAATTATTTTCGACTCGGAAGACTTGTTTTTAGCTACACCCTTGTAAAAGTTACACCTGCCAGTGACTTAAGCATAGTCCTATTGAGGTTTTTTTTTAGCTCTAGGTTTTTGTACGTTGAATCCTGAAATTCCGGGATTGGAAGCATTAATTTTGATACAACATCAAAAATCAATGTATGTACGTTTCCATTTTGGAATTTGTCTTTGAAATATTAACCTTACAACCGAGTACGACGAAAACTCATGTAGCCATTGACCGCTCGCCTATGGGGTTCACAATTTATAAATGGGTGCAATTGGAATGATTATATATATATTTTTATTTTTGGACTCGTTCTTGAATAATAAAATGATTCCATCACGGTTGCAACGTCGGCCACTTGACCTGTTCGTTACCTCGACTAATGATTTGATTGACTATCCAGCACATGCATCATTACCACTGTGAGCGCTGCCTGAGCATTGGAGCTGAAAGCACGGAAGTCACATCTGGAAGATACTCATTTCTTTCACTACACTTTTATAACTTCATTCATCATTTTGAAAATTTGCTCATTTAAAAAAACATTCAAAACTTTGATATATTTTTTTTTGGATATCAAATTTATGGAGCTTTAAGTACCAGGACGCGCTAGTTTCAAGTTTCTTCTAGTCTCCTTTATCGATAAAGTTTTTGAAAAATTGTAAATTGTATCCCTTTACCATCGTTTGCAGACGGAAGGGCGTGATCACTACAGAAATAAGAAGTTCACGGGAACTCCATATGCATTATTTTGCAAATCACATTCCATATGCTTCCCCTATACAATATCCGTACATGTAGACACACATGCGCATACATACATACACACACAAAAAAGTTCAAACAAAGAGAGTCATTTTCGTGATGCTAAGTTCGTTCTTAAATTGTCAATTTTAGACGACATAAGATCTATGGAGAACTGCTCTGGGTCTAAAACGATTATCAGGCAGTGTCTCGTCATAGTTGTGGAGATTAGAAATCGTTGGGTTAAAATGTTTTCCTACCGAGCTGTGAAACTTTTGAGATATTTCACGAACGAACTCGCGGATGGTAGGTATTTTCAAGTCTCTGTGAAGCAGCGAGCTACGCACGTACCACGGGGCGTTACAGTCCCAGTGATTTATTTTGGACAATCTGGAGAGTCTTCATATGTTTGCGGTGAGCACACGTTATCTGCATAAAAAATAAAAGGGTACATCACATTTTCTAATACATACAAAAACAATGGAAAAAATAATACATTTCATGTTAGGTATGTATTATGCACAACAGTTTTTCGCAAGGCTGTGGACTCGTCAAGAAATAAGACGACTCCGACCATAGCTTAAAACAGGACAATTATAATTATTTTTTTAGAATTTGTAGAATGCAGTGGCGCCACTTTTGACCCCAGCAATTTGAATACACAAAGTTTTTTTTAATGGACTAAAATATATTATTTTTTTCCGAGTCCGACTCCAGTTAAAACCAGGGCTATGGAGTCAGTCGTTAAGAAATAAGTCGACTCTGGCTCCGATCATAGCTTAAAACGCGACTTTATCTTTTTTAGGCTTTGTAGCATACAGTGGTGCCACTTTTGACTCTTAACAATTGGAATACACAAGGATTTTAAATGGACTGGAAGTTTCATTTTTTTTCAAGCACGACTCCAGTTAAAACTTTCAGACTCTACGACTCCGACTCCATAGCTCTGGTTTTTCGTTTTTCACTTAAAACTTGTAAAAGCTTTCAGAGTTTATTTGCCTCTCGATGATTCACTACCATGAAAATATTATATTAATCTATAATTCTATACGATGGTAGAATTTATATTTAAATTTCTGTCCACAACGCGTTACCACTAAGTTGCGACGGTCGATATAATATATAAGATACACTCACAGTCACAAATAACAGAATCACGCTTTTCTCGTATGGCGCTGTTAAATTATTGGCCAATAATCTTCATTTTATAATTGCAGTCAATAAAGTATCCAAATTTAAGTTTGAAATTGGGTAATTGGATTCATTTTATTGTCTCATTTTTTAAATATTTATGGGGTCAAAAACATTTATGGCGGTGATAAGGATGGCATTGGGAAAGCATGGTTTTCGCGTGTATGTCTGCTGTCTGCTCACATTTATGTTTTTCTTCCTCACTCTTATCATTGTCAACAATGTAGGTCCATAAAGATGTAAAATAAAACAATTAAATAAAGACCTATATGAAAAGACATTGTAGTTTTAAAAGATAACATTTTTTTTGCACTAGGTTTTTCTGCATTTGATTTGATATGATCAAATGCCTTTATTGTACACTATAAAGCGAGCGCTAGTTTTTATGTTATAATCTAAACTAAATAATCGTTTTATGTCGGGTCCATGGTACAGTGGTCAACGTCGTTGGCTTCCATGCTGGATCTGATGGGTAAGAATCCCAATACGAGCAGCATTTTTTCAACCGATTTATCGATTTCTGTTCTAAGGCATGGATATGGATGCATGTTTGTGATGTCTAAAAATTCTCTCCCCACCCTTTCAATCCTAAAATGATGGGAGTAGCGAGAACGATTAACTTACAACAAGTCTTGTCATAACTAAGGCATTCAATCTCGGACCCATTTTGTGATTCCGAGATTTACGGATTCACATTTTCTTAATCCCGAGAATCCGGGATTTATCATTCGCCGTAATTGCTCGAGATCATTAAGAGCATCAAAAAATGTGGGCAATTAAGATATTTTCTAATTTTCGTAAGCGAAGATTTGACAGATTCCACAGTTATTTAAAAGTGTGAGACCTTTTTTTTCAGCTCCTTCCTCTGAAAAAATTTCGAATTCACCATTTTTTACAGTTATTAAAAATTGTGAGACTTTTTTAGTTTAGTTTAGTTTTGGTCGTGATCCCTGATACCGGGATTGGATACCCTAGTGTGGACATATTTAATATATGTTATATCTATCATTATATCCCATGAAATAAAACGAATTCCAATAGCTCGTCACTAGGGCATCCAATCCCGGGATCCGGGATCCCGTTCAATTTTCTGATCCCGAAATCCCGGGATTGACATGGTCGCGATCCCGGGATTTCGGGATTGAGAAATTTGGAGTAAATCTCGAAAAGTGAGATGAAATCGGCAAATTGTCGATTGAAATTCCTCGGTGAGCTAAAAAAAAAAAAAAAACGAGGTTTTGTGAGAATTCTGGGAAAAAGTTATCAATCCCGAAATCCCGGGATTGGAAAAAGGCTCCGGGATTGGATACCCTACTCGTCACCGTATATTTCCTAGGTAATTACTCAAAGCAGTAAATTATCACTTTGTCACTCTACATTAATGTTGTGGAATTTTCTCCGAGTCACCCGCTGTTTTTATCATGGCGCACTATGAGATTTTCTATCACGTTTTCCTCACACAAGCGACTGTAATATAACACACTTATCGCCTACTAAAAATTTATTGTACAGTATAATCATAAAGTAATATTCGTTTTGTACGAGTGAATGAGGTGCACAGGCGAGCGCGGCAACACAGCTCGCGATGACATCGCGGAGAACTACTTGCAAGTCGATCGTTATTAATCATTTTGATTTGTTTACCTTTGCACTAAAATAACTTTGAAACAATACAGTGATGATTATTCCACATGTCGGCTCAGTCTACTGTATTTGACTGTCACTCAAATTATTATAGGATCACCATTTTCAGTACAGAATGGCATAACGATAAGAAATATGAGTACTTCGTTGTTTTACGCCAGGTGGTGTAACCTTTCCATATAATATGAAACGTGACGTAACTTCCCGTTTTTAGATGGTCTATCTCATGGGGTGGGGAACCTTTTCATTTCAAAATGGGTTGCTCACGCTCTTTTTTCCAAACGCTTGCTTATAATTTTTTGAGTCAAAAGTCAAAAGGTCGCATCAGACTAGCCAAGAGGCCGCAGGTTCCCTTCCACTGGTCTATCATGTTGTCTCCAAACAGAGCTTGAAATTACCCGTTTTCTGAGGGACGGCAACCTAATTGACAATTAAAAATAGCGATAAATCAATTTACATACTATGAATCTACATTTCTATGAATGTTTGGTGAAAAATTATAACTATGAATAAATATTCGTTTTCTTGAATACACACATTATTAACTAAAAATAAGGATGTCCCGTTTTGAGGAAACAATCAATACTCACGTTGTGATAACGCCTTGAAGTCGATGTTCGATGACACACAAAAGGCCAGTTCTTAATGTTATTTTTATAATTTGAAATCGGTCTAGTAAAGATTCATCTGGAAGTGGAGTTGCACCGACGACCATTTCATTTTTGTTTCTAAGAAATCGCATTTCCTTGGCTGATGACTCCATGACTATCTTCTTGCTGCGATATGTTCAGAGCATTAATCACTTATAGGATTATCAGATCCACCTTTGCTTAGCAACTCAGCATGAAGTTAAATCGGTTGAAAATGCGAAACCGGTCATGTAAAGCTTTGAAAATTAAACTGCTAAGTATAATACCACAAAATTTTGTGTTATTTGGTCATAAAACAAATGTCTTTCCGTAAAGAAATGACTGATCGACACTATAAAAATTACTTAAGCTGTTTACAGTAAAATAGTATAAAAATTAACTTCCGCAATCAAATCGTTCAGTTTTAATTGGTTTGCTGGATACTTCCTGGTTTAACAACTTGTTTGAAATCCATAGATAAGATTATTTTATTATCCCAATTAATGGGTACACCATTTGAAACAATGTCAGGTATTTTACTTTATGATTATGAAATAAAGTTATTATATTTATAAGTACCATCGTAAAATTATTTCGTTTACGAATTCCCCCTTCTTCGTATTAATGTTATGTTGTTAGATTTATAATCAATGCTCACTTTTAGGGTGTTCATTGTCAATACTCAGTGAAAGGCTTTATATAAAAAAAAATACTCATCCCACTTATATTTAATATGGTCTGGACCGGTATTAACTGATAAGAGAATACAATATTACAGTGTTATTTTTATACAAAACACAATTAAATTTATAGGGTGTAACAAACAATTGGTATTAATAGGAATTTACAAATAAAAATACATCATATGAATTAGTTGCACTAAATTGACAAAAATTAAAATGCTTATTACTAGGGTCTTCAATACCGGGATTCCGTCAAATTTTTTGATCCTGAAATCCTTTTATGATAGTTAATCCGCTTTTTCAGAATTAAAGATAGGTTGTGAAAATTCTCTAAAGTTTTTGAAAACAGGCAAAATTTTATTAAACAAGCCAGCGGGCTAAAAAAAGTTTTTTTTTTAATTTTGGGAAATGCGTAAATTCATTGACAAAAAAAAAATGAAATATTCGAAAGCTTAAAAAAACGTCTCACATTTGTCATTTTGAGAATTTCGTAAATTATTGGGTTTTTGTGTTCAATCTGGAATCCCGATTAGAAAAATCGTGAATTCCGGGATTGGATGCCCTACTTATTATCTCTTTAACATAATTTCAAAACTCATCAAAGAATAATTAAGCTTAATTGGAGACTAGCGATGAATTTATCGTTAATTTTAAACGTAAAAAAAGGATGGGATAATTGGGAGTGCGAACGTGGTTGAAGAATGCCGACGGCAAAAAGTCGACCTGCGGCAGGCAGATGATGGCAATCGCAAAACGATCGTAAAACGACTTCGCTGCAATCTCAAGCAAATTGCGGTGCAATAAATGAAATCCATTTTATTGCCCCGGAGATTTGATATCACATTTTAGCGCGACACGAACGTGTGGATAGATTTGATAAAATATGCCAGAGTTTACGGTTATGGGTCAGTCATAGTTTGAACAAGTTCTGAAGATGAACGATTCGTACGAGAAGAAAAATTCATCTGACAGTAGGGGGCATCTGTCTGAGGTCGGGATGAAAGTGAAAAGAAAAATCCAAGGTGTGTGTGCTTTTTTATGATTTAAGTTTTTTTGAATATTCTTGTTGCTTTATTCCGTTAATTTGTTGACATTATTTATTTATAAACTTTTCAACCCACCCGGCTTCAAGCTTAATTTAGATTACGATGTTATCTTCCTGTAACGCTGTAGTAATAATTCTGAAATAAAAAGCCTTCTATACAATATATATGTAAAAACAAATCTGACTATTTTTAACTCACTACTTCCTCCCCGGATATAAGAGTTTAGCTGTGCTTATCTCGCGTACATAGCACTAATTTTGAACGGTATGAAATATTCATTACAATCACATGTTGAGTATTACAGACCGTTCAAAGTAAGTGATATCCAAGCGGGAATAGCACTGCTGAACTCATCTCTGGAAGGAAAAACTTAATGAGCTGATGAAAATAGTCAACTCAGTAATAACATATTTTAGTGTTTACATCTTGTTGAATACCATATAAGAGGAAAAGGCTGTGGAGTCGGAGTCGAATGAAAAGAAATCAACTTCGTCTCCGGTTTTAACCTTTTAGCTGCCGTAGAAAAAATACGTAATTACCCAGGTAACCACGCCGGCTATAATTTGCAACTATTAATTTAGTTAGTGATTGAAGAGTTGACTCATAGCAGGCGTGTTGAAAACGAACAATTTTACGAGATAACTCGTCTGTGACAGCCGTCGAGTTAAAATACTTATCTGTATACCATCACATCATTTTTTCAATATCTTTGAATTATTTTTTCCAATTTCCCCCCTCTGGAAAAAATGCCCGATTTCGACAACGCTTCCTCGATTTAACATACTACGCTACGTAATTGTTACAACCAATCGCGATTGCAATAGTATATTTTTCAATCAATTTTTCATAGCTTAAATGTGATAACATAAAAAGTGCGTGGCTTGTTTATAATTCGATTTTTTATCATACAAATTGTATTTGTATGTATAGTAAATAATAAACAACTTTATTAAAATTGCATCGGTTGCAATAATATTTTTTATTCAACCTATTTCTAACGCAAGAAGCACGTGGCGTTATAAATAGACACATAATTCAATATAATAATTTATTCAGTGTGTTGACACGTTTATTGATAATTTACAACACGACTTCTTGACGTAGGACTTAAAGACGCGTGGGGGATCAAGTTATACAACAATGCGACAAGATAATAAATAATTCTAATAGTACAGTCAACGCGGGTAACTTTGGCACAGCTCTGTTTTTTGTATTTTTATAAATCGCCGTTACTATTATGTGTGACATTATTTGACGAAGATGAGTTTCAGTTCATAAAACGTTTTTGGAAATATTTCTATGCTTGATGAACAAATAAAGATAAAGCGGTGTGGCCAAAGTTTGCACCTCATGTCGGGTAACTTTGGCCCATGCTACAAATATTCACAATAATTACTATAATCTCAAGAATTGTAAGGTCTTTGCAATTGGTCTTTGTGTATTTTGTACATAATAAAGGCTAAAAACATAACGCATTTTATATAAAGTAGGAATACAAATTAAACATTGCCAACCCAAGTTTTTTAAAACTGACAATATTTTACAATATAGCAAATATGATTTTTTCATGTTTTTACCTCCAAAGACACACATGTGCTTAGCTAAGAAAGAAAAAAAATCTAAGGTGACAATGGTATGACCACAATATTATAACTAGGGTATCCAATCCTGGGATCCCATGCAGTTCTGTGATCCCGAAATCCCGGGATTAGTACTGTCACAATCCCGGGAATTCATGGAAGAGCTTAAGAAAAAAAAGGTCTCGCTGTTAATTTTGGGAAAAATTGTCAATCCCGAGATCACAAAAATGGTCCTGGATTGGATTCCCTAATCATAACGGCATACTTTGAAACCTGTTTTCTTGTAGTGGGCCAATGTTAGACCGATGGCCAAAGTTACCGGTATTGACTGTACCTGCTTGCTCGTCGTATATTGTCAAGCTCTTGTGATCACTGTATGACTTTCATTCATGCAATGCATTATTTGAATAAATGGAGATCTTTTCTTTCTTTGTGACGTTCATTTGACTGGTTTCTTTGACATGATTGATTGTTTGTAAGATAGGTTATTCTGTACCTTGAATCAATAACAGAAAAACTCTTTTCTGTTTTGAATTATATTCAAAAGAATCGATCAAAATTGCACATGTCACACAAGTCATTCAAGAATTGATGGTTTAAGAATCCGCTGTTTGATAATAATTCGCTAATTTTAACTGTCGCGCTTAGATACAGCATTGTTGATCAACCCGTCGCGGTTGATTAACACCGGGACCGCGGCCTTGTGGTCGGTCGTTCATTGTCAAGGTGACGAAGCTTCTGCGCGCTATGCAAGAGGCCCTAGTTCCGACTCGATGATCTGGCAACGCATCAATAAAGACATCATATCTATTCGCTCATCTATAATTTAGGCTATTCTGCGAAATAAATTTAAGTTAAGCTTAAAAATATAACAGTCGAAACATTTTAAATGTTTGAATTAAATCCTCTAGTACAGTGGAGGAGAACCTGCGGCCTCTTGGCTACTTTTATGCGCCCTTTTGACTTTTTTGATCAAAATATTCACTTTGATAAAAAAAATTAGAGTTTGGAAAAAGAGCGTTATCAACCCATTATATATGAGTAAGAATGTGTCGAGCCTTATACGATGAATTAGATGTTGATGCTTACAACTTGTTAGCATGTACACACTTAATTAAGTTTTTGCGTTTTAGCACTTAACACTTTAATACTATAACCAGTGAATTAAAATTCGTTGTATCATTAAATGTTCGAATAAAATTGCGTATTTTTTATCATTTGTTATGGTATTTTGCATCCAATCGTATTTCTTTCCAATAGCGATTAGTGTTGATGATCATTCTATATATCAAAATAACGATACGTGCTCTTAGTGAATACTTGTACGTAATATAGTTTAAAACAATCATTCATAAAAACCGCATAACTTCGAAATCGCACAAAAAAACCGCATAAAAAGAGGATTGACTGTATTTACTTACAAAATTGTTCTGAACTAAACTGTCTATTTTGTTAATCATTTCACTTCTTAATGAGTAAAATAGTTAATTAAATTATTTATGACTTAAAGTTTATTAATAGTATAATATATATTATAGGTTTTTTTTTAAAAAAATAGTCACCGCTCCATACAATATTTAATCTGAGGTTTCTGGAAATCAGTGGTTTTTGGTCAGATGGAATTTTCCCTGTTTTATTTTTCTTTGTAAACCAACATCGATAACATTTTAAAGTAAAATATTTTGTGGTTTTCAGCTTGTCAAGTAAGACGTTTTTGTAGGAATCTAAATTAGGACTGAATGCGTGCTCACTGCTTTGTTATTATTTCAGTTTGTTGGCTTATTAAATTCATATCGATTTTTCTATAACTTGAATGATGTGCTGCAATTAATTTCTTTTTCCGTGCTATTTTAATCGATCTGATTCACTAGAAATAGTTGCACTTATGTGTGTATGTACGTCATTTAAGACATGAAGCGCTGTTCGTCATATATGTTATTTACGTCTGACAGTTCAATTCATTGCCAACGATATTAATTCCTCTGCCGAAAGCTGCATAAATAATCATTAACTTTATGGACGAGAGTATTGAAACCGTGGAATAAATTAAAATTTACGATACTCGCTTCGTCTTTACGAATGTAAGTGGTTTTTGCAAACGTAGGCTAGATCCAGGCTGCATCTTGTTTTTGTTTTATATGACTCGTTATTCCTCAAAATACACGTTTAGTTTTGGAAGAAGTGTTGAAAATAATGCTAACAGATAAAGGGTGATCAGCCGTGATGAACATTTTCGATCCAAATAGTTTATCTTCTACCTGGATATGTAAAAGTAAAATCGTCCATGAATGAGATTGATCTTCTGAATATGTTTCATCGTCCAGCAGTATTTCTTAAGATTCTTTAAGCCGAAGATTTTGGATAATAAAAACAATTAAAACCTCTTACGAATAGCTACGATCAACGTTCCTTCTAAGCTGCGCGCGTGCGCGGTCGCGCAGCATTTAGGAAGCCCCCGCGCACTCATTCAGGCTTGACGCGCACTACTAGACAGTTGTTCAATTAATATTTGATTGGTCCGCGCAGACTTTGAAATTTCCGCGCAGCTAACCCTTCGGCTAAGAGGGAACGTTGGTGACGATATACACCTAATAAACATAAGTATTTCGTTCTTACCTACGGCCCATTCAGATTGTATGTGTGTCCCAAAACAATCAAAGTCATCGAATGTTTTTTTAAACATCTGGTATTTTTTGAAAAAAATTACGTAACCGAATGAATATTTTGGATAGATTTGTATCGTTGTGTACAACAATTTATATTTTGTGGTATATTTACGTATTACTATTAATATGCTGCTGCCCACATAATGTACCAAACACCGGCGTGTGGCCATGTTGAAAAAAATGTGGATTATCGCTGATCTAGACACTAATTAAGGGGTGTCTTTTAATACTTAACTATTGTAATGACACTCGCCTGCGCCCCTTTGGTACGTTTATCGTGTCACTGTGGTCATGTTTAAAAAACTTTTTTCTTTGCCTTCCTTCGCATTTTAATGGGTATGTATTCGGTCGCAATGGTATGGGCCGCGTCTCATTAATTAGGCATTCGGCTCGTCCCAGGCTGGCTGCACACTCGTGGTGTCCTTCGCCTTTGCACGCAGCCTTCACGTGATACCTCGATCCTGTTTTCCGTCCGGCCACCTGCATACAGCTTTCTATCCAGAACATGACAAGTCGACACCGCACTATTTGTTTCATTATGATTCGTCTCACTCGATATCAGAATGCTGACTATTGATACAACACGGTACACTAAAAAAAAAAAAAACACCATATTTTATAACACGAATTATTTGATCTAACACGATTCCCAGAAACAAAAAATTCAAAAACACAAGACAGTTATAGTAAACAAAATTCTTGATTTGATGTTAAGACACATTAGACGTGTTCTCAGACATTTCTAGCGATGAATGCGATTTATGTCCAGTCCCTCATAAAAGTCCCGTAATCATCTATAAAAAGGTTATAATGAACACCTTTTTTTACACCACAATGTTGTTTTTTAAATTTAAATTTTCCTTTTTCCTTCCCGGGTTTCAAGTTCATCAAGGGTCAGTTCAAGTTCATCCGTGCGCTTGAACGCCCGAAGATGCCGAAAGGCGAAACCCGGATCGTTAGTGACAAAATCTGTGGGAGTGTACATAATTTGAATGATTCAAATTTAATATTGAAATTCCACCAAGCACCTTCAGTCGAAATCTTAAATTAAAAAAAAAAAAAAACAATTTTCCTATAAATTCCATTTTCTTCACGGTTTTTTTGTGGAACGTCAGTTCAGATCGAAAAATTAAATATGAATGCCACCTGTCTAATTGGAAATGCTACAGAACTGTATATGTATTTCAAAAACTGTACATTCCTCTTATTACTAAGGCACAAACTATAAAATAGTTCTACACCAAACACGACATGTCACAAGACAAAAACAAAACAGGCTTTCAGGGTAGACCTCATATTCTCAAGAATTCACATCGCTCTACGTTTTTTTTTTAGTCTGTAAAATTTGAATTCTATGTCATTAGCATTTATTCAGAAAAAAACTGTGCAATTATATCTTTCAGTGCAGTATTTTATTTAAGTAAACATGTTTCATGACTCGCAAACGTGTTGTTTTTATTCCAGTATCTTCTGTGAATTTTATCTTACACGCAATCTCGATGCGTATCGTTTGCGAATTCCCATCGAATCATGTTGATGTTTCATCTTTTTCGCTGACGTTTTGTTTTCGCCAAGAGCACCGAATCGTGGACGGGTAAAATAAACAATTTTATTGTGGTATCATTTATGCCAGTGTTCCCCAACCGGTGGTCCAACATAATACCAAATTTTAAGAAATTCGCCATGCAAAAATATTGAATATAGGATTTTTTATCGCCTGCACGGTTACTTGTATTTTTAGTTATTGTTAAATAAGAAAACATCAATAATGCGGCTCCGTATTTTGTTTCTTGGCCATTTTTGTGCGGTTACATATTACTCACACTTCTAAAATCCAGCTTCAAATTTATAAAGATTAGTTTATTGCGGATACTTTTATTATTTTTTCTGTGTGGGACACGATGATCGCTGGTTTTTTTCAGAATCGACAGTCATTAAAACCCAGATCCAAAACCCTACCTAAATATACCAATAATTTCATAATACATAATTGTTTTCACTTTTATGGTGTTCACTGTGAATACTCGGTGGAAAGGCATTATATTTATCAAAACACAATATTCCTTCGTAATTTATTCTACTTTATTTAAAAGGTCAAGACTGGTTTCGCTCATTGCAAGCATTTTCAACTGAAAACAGTTGTAAAGTTATACCCATTTGTAACAATAAGTATAAGATATTACATAAAAACCATTTTTATTTCATTATTAGTGGTCCGCGATTTTTTTTCCGTTTTTTACCGGTCCGCAGGTGTAAAAAGGTTGGGGAACACTGATATATGTGAAAGGATCAAAATGTGCAGTGCAGATTTGTAGTTTTGCGTCGGCGTTTTAGCGTTGTGTTATTCTTTTTGCACACGTTTCACGACCGAATCGGATGAATTGCGAATTGTTTTTTTCCCGTCGCTTCGTCTTTCGCAATGACTAGTTTTTCTTTTTTACACTCCTTTTTGAGGTCTCCAGTGGGTGGTGTTTTTTTCTCGTTTTTATGTTTGATTAATCTAACAGTCGGACATTTTATGAATCGTTTTTAAAGTCGATTCACCAATCATAAACATGTACGATAAATATTGCCATCCAATAACAATATTGAGGAAATAATTTATTTAATTAACATTGCATAAGATTGACAAATTATAAATTCAAAACTTTTTAAATGAAGAAGAAAAAAACATATTACAATTCAATATTAAAAGCAGTAGAAATAAAAATGGCAATGAAGTCAAATGAGTAAGCTCCGACGAACTCTACTTTAATACATGCAAAATAGTATTCGTCGGAACTCACCCACGTCTACGTAGAATATGTCGACATCCGTAGCAATATTGTTGAACACCGTTCTAACTAAATAAAAGAGCTTCGCCACAATGCAACTTTTTTGAATCCGTATCCGCTTCTAATGTAGAGCATATTGCCTCCTAATAGTCATGTTGAATTTCCATTGTATTAAAGAACACCACACTATGTTTTGGTCATTCATATTGTAGAGGAGTTTTTCCCAAACTTTTTCTATAATTATTGAAAATGCATATACATACTATAATAACATTCAAAATATATTAGCTGCTTGTTACACCAGGCGCAGTCAAAGCCCGGTGCAGCCTGTACCCCCACCAAACTCTTCCCGTACCCCAGGAGGTACGCGTACCACACATTGGGAAACACTTGTAGAGTAATGATGACTATTTATTTATCATTTGCCTTAACACTCTTAACTGCAATGTAGATTTTACGAGGATAAATTTATGCATAGCTCATTGCAAGCGTCGTAGTTTTTGTATGGGGAAAAATAATTGTATTTCTCGGTATATTTAAAAGTATCTACTAGTAGGAAATATCTATACTCTGGCATAGAGTCTATGCCAACACGTGCGTGAAATTCAGCCATGCAAAACGCGAGCTAAATTTAAAATCTACTCAATATGTACTAGAGGTCTGCACGGGGTCGGGCCCCTACCCGGCCCGGTCCGTTGTCCGGGCTCGGGCGGGTAAGCGCAATTGAGATTCGGGCTCGGGCCGGGCCCAGGTAAGGAATTTATTTCTTCAGAAAAATATATATAGACTACGTTCGTGCCGTAAGGCAGCCATGATGACTTTAATTATTACCAGTTCTATAGAGAATTGACAATTGTTGTAAATTTATAAAAAAAACTTTTTTTCGGCTGAAGAGTATAAATCTGGGCTTCGGGTCGGGTTCGGGTAACAAGTGTGGTATTAGACTCGAGCCTGAGTCTTTCGTGCTTGGACCGGGTAATTTTGTAAAATTTCGGCCCGTGCAGACCTCTAATATGTACTTATGTCAATAGTGAATAGAAATGTTGATGTATAATTCATCACGATATTCATCTGCTTTGAGAGCTTGCACGTAATCAGCTTAACGAAACTCAACACAAATGCATACTTCCATCAATAAGCATATTAAATAGTTTTAATTCAAATTTTATGGTCCTGTTTGTGACTCATTTAAAAATCATTTAATTAACTTCCCGTGTGCATAAAAGAAATATTGACCAATGCATTTTTTATAGAAAATCGTCTAATTGAGTCGCCTGGTATCAAAAGCAGAAAAACTGTTCCATACATAATATATGAAACAGTTCTGTTTTTGATACCGGACGACTCAATTAACCATTTGACGCCTTACTTATGTTTAAAGCAGGCCTGACCAGCTCACGGTGCAGATATGTGCTTCCCGGGGCTATATATGACAAATATATATATATTTTAGTATCGGATACCTCGGAATGTATTTAAAATCACATGTAAGTAATTAAAACTAATAACTTTTTAAAAAATACGTGAAAAAGACATTCTGTTATAAAAACAGTGAACTATTGATTCTGAGTATGGCGACATTGTTTAATGATAGACGATTTTTTAACTAAAGGAAGAAATATATTTTTTATGACCTACGAGAATATGACTATTCCCGAATTAAGAAATGAAAAGTGGTTGCATGACTTATATTTTTTGGTTGACATTAAGGAAAAAAATCCTAAACTAAAACCGAATACAGTGGAACCCGCAATTACACTACCCCGAATTACGCGCTGGCTTGAAATATTCGCCGCAAATCCCCTAATTGCACGGTCGCATTCCATTGTTGTTACTAAGAGACGGTCGTCTGTGCCGCCCATACAGTCAAATATTGGCTAGCGTATGTGTATTCAACACGTGCCAGGCTATACATGCATAGCTGGGCGTCTGTCTGTGTGCGGGATATTTACTACTACAAAAACTAAATATTTCGTTCATATATTTTTTTTAAGGGAAATTTTAGTTTTGTGTTTTCCGCGGGAAAAAACCAAATCCCTAATTTTGTTTGAGATGCGCATCCCCAATTACACTATCCCTAATTACACGATCCCGACTATAGTGTAAATGGGGGTTTTACTGTACTTTAAAAAAATATATGAAATTCGTTGTAATAAAAAAAGTGTATAATATGTGTCTGCGGCTCTTGGGAACATTTTTGGTCGTCAATACGTCCCGGGTGCAATTTTGGTTGTCCAGGCCTGGTTTAACGCTTTCCTTACGATGCTAAAAATACTTCCAAGAACATTTCAATACTGTAAACTTGGTCACTTTTCCCTGTATGAAATGCTATAAAAAGTTCTTATTGTATAGTATAATAAAACATATATATAGCATTGAATCGTTGATAGTAGTCAGAAACAAAAATTGAATATTATGTTAAAATGGACTATTTTCTCTCTTTCCAGCATGGATTGGAGCCCGCCACTTTGTCACGTTCATGCTGTTCTTGGGAATGGCCAACGCGTACATTATGCGCACGAACATGTCGGTGGCGATCGTAGCCATGGTCAACCACACGGCCCTCTACCCCACGAACCCGGAGGAGCCGGTCAGCGATAACTGCGACAATGGCAGAAATACCACTCAGGTTGGCACCACTGTAGTACCACCGCCGATTCTGCACATCATCACTCCATTGGGCCTCGTTATTGATTTGGGATTATTATCGAATTTTAATTAATACTCAGACAATACTTTACAAAACGCGCAACAAACAATTTAGTATAAATCTTAAATTTATAAAACCAAATGTCAAAGATACAACCAGCGATGGGCTGCCAATGCGTTAACAAGGGGCTCGCTTAATTTCAAAGCAATTCTCGGTGTTCTGATGAAGGAGTGGTTTTTTTTTAATACTCCTATGCAATTACGTGAAATATTTAAATAAGCAATCGATTGTTACTTAATACACTTATAGTAATATGTAACAATATGCAATTTACCGTAAACTAATCAATGTAAATGGCTAAAAATATACTACTGTGTATACTGAAGCTGTCGTTGATAATATTTAACTCGATGGCTGCCACAGACAAGATATCTCGTCAATAACTAATTAGGTTTAGCGACTGAGTAACAAACAGTTTTCGTAGAAAACTTCTGTTGAGATACATTCATTAGGAGGCCAAATGCTCCACATTATCTTTATTTACTCTAATAATAGTAGGTACGTCTTATTTCATTTTGACGTTTGTAATTGTTCGTTGTAATTATGTATCGTATTCTATATGATTCGAAAAAGAGACGTTGAGTGACTGAGGAACAGACAGTTCTCGTAGAAAAAAATAATTCTGTTGAGACACCTCCATTAGGAGGCCATGTGCTCCACATTGGGAGCAGACATGGATAAAAAAAACTATTCGAATCCGTGACCTCCGTAACCGAAATCGAATAGCATTAATAATTGACAGTGAACACATTAAAACTGTTTAGTAACCTATTTTGTTTTAAATTATTTCTAAATCCATCGGAATAATCGACCGACGCGATAAATATATATGTCGGAAAAACGTTACATTTTATTTTTTTCTGTTTGTTGATAAAATATGTATTTCATATTACATTTTCAGCATAATATGTCCTTGTGTAATC
This sequence comes from Himalopsyche anomala, assembly GCA_031772345.1. NCBI lineage: Eukaryota > Metazoa > Arthropoda > Insecta > Trichoptera > Rhyacophilidae > Himalopsyche > Himalopsyche anomala. The sequence goes on from CM062835.1 coordinate 22,432,249, forward strand.
TCGTTGCCATGGTTATACAGTGACAGCCGATGATAGGGGGCAAACGTGTGCGACCCCTCTCTCTATCCGTAGATAAACAAACTGATGTTTCAATGCTCACTCGATAGCAATGATAAAGAAATAATAAAATGGAAATTTTATATAACGTATATAACATATAATGTAAAAGATAATGTCACTAGTATATATACACTTCTATCGTTTCGTGTCATATAGAAATCTATCGATTCGTACACATTTAAAAAATAAGTCGAATTCTTTAGTTTTGTTTCCGATACAATGTTCATTTGATAGTAGGTATGCAATTTAGTTGTCCCAGTCGCCTTCCATAACGCAATAACGATCAATAAATGAAACGAATTTATTAATTACGTTTTTGGTTCCATATAGAGCTGCACGGTACTGATCTTTAAACCATGCACTAATGTGGTTAATAGTATTGAATAATTAAAAAAAAAACGTTCAAATACAGCGACATTTGTAAATATTCTTGTCATAACTGTTCAGACGATTACATAGGTCAAATAACTATAACTTTTTTATTTATGTTAACTATCAATGAGATATAAGATTTTAAACAATTTTTTTTATTACTAGCCTTATTTGCATTATTCTACCGTAAGTTATTATTCTAACGTTTTTTTTAACAATACATTTATATTAATAAAAACACAATATTCCTTTGTAACTGTCAGTTGACAATGCTCGCAATGAGCGAAACCGGTCCTGACCTTTTAAATAAAATGGAATAAAGTACAAAGATATATTGTGTTTGTATTAATATAATGCCTCCTACCAAGTATTGACAGTGAACACCCTAAAAGTGATACATTAATAATTTGTACATGTTTTTACTTAACCCTTCCCTTACTATGCAAAAAAAGCACAAGCTCCTGAGCTGTGTATCCGTTACATATCAGGCAAACAGGAGTGAATCATGACATTTATATGTAGTACTGCTGTAGTAGTGTTATATAATTGTCATGATTCACTCCCGTTTGCCTGATGTGTAACGGATACACAGCTCAGGAGCTTGTGCTTTTTTTGCATAGTAAAGGAAGGGTTAAAACTAGTGCTTCCGATGTTATTGTGAAACACTAAATCCAAAAGCCTTTAAAACTTATAACGTTCATATGAGGAAGTTAGTATGTCGAATATTTTCCATCGGCTGTAAATACATAGTTGGTTCGCGTACACTCCTTTATTTACGAAATGTATCAATTTCTGAGAATCTACACCTTCCACTCCCACCTTCGTGTTGTTGTCAAGAAAATTTCCTGGAAGGTTGTTTTTAGCAGTGACAATACCATCCTTCGCCAAGTATTCATTATATGTACTATGTTTTCCTGTTAGTTCGTTTCGTTACGTCAATCCAATACTGCTTAATAGAGGTCTGCACGGGCCCGGGCCTGGCCCACGGGCTCTTACCCGACCCGGCCCGTGGGCCGGGCTCGGGCGGGTAAGCGCAATTGAAAGTCGGGCTCGGGCCGGGCCGGGCCTTGGAAAAAAAAGGACTTTCGCAGATAATCTGGGGAAAAAGTGTAGCAAATCGAGGATTTCAAATTTCTCGGTGAGCTAAAAAAAAATAATTTAGGAGATTATCTGAGAAAAAGTATAGCAAATCGAGGATTTCAAATTTCTCGGTGAGCTAAAAAAAAAAAAAGCTCTTTCGGAGATAATCTGGAAAAAATATAGCAAATCGAGAATTTCAAATTCCTCGGTGAGCAAAAAAAAAAAAAAAAGGACTTTCGGAGATAATCTGGGAAAAAGTATAGCAAATCGAGGATTTCAAATTTCTCGGTGTTTCGGGTCAGGTTCGGGTAACAAGTGCTGTATTATACTCGGGCCCGGGCCGGGTCGGGCGTTAGATTTTCGGGCTCGGAACGGGTAGTTTTGTAAATTTATGGCCCGTGCAGACCTCTACTGCTTGATAATCTTCCTTTACACAACGTTTTATCACTCTACATCAGTGGTTCTTAACCTTTTCGAAGTCACGGTGCACTTTTGATCATGGGAAAAAGTGGCGGTGCACCGAATTAAGACATCGAACAAAATATGTGGACATAATTTTTTTTAACTTTTCCGGTATCCACTATTTTGCGGATTTTTTCGTTTTTACCAATTTTTTCGCGGTGCACTTGCAATAAGCTCGCGGTGCACCGGTTAAGAACCACTGCTCTACATACATATAAATCGACTTGTATGTATTTGTGTGTATTTCTACAATGCAATCAAGTCAAATCAATTAAGGAAAATCCAAAATATTTTCTACCGCACGCGACGTTTTTTTTTGATTTTTTCCATAATTTTGTTAGATTGATTAAAATGTTAAATTTCCCCGAGACTAAATTCGTTATTGAGGTCAGGACCGGTTTCCCCCATCACGAGCATTTTCAACTGAGTGTTTTAAATTATTGTAACGAACTAACAGAATAAAATATGTGAAAGCTGACAAGAATCGAAAAAAAATCGTGCAGTTTTTCATTAATTCAGACCAGGGGTCGTCAACCTTTTTATGCCCACCGCCCACTTTTGCTTATTTTTCTTGGTAAAATTTCCTTACCGCCCACCAACATCGCTATATTTCAATCCATTATATGGGTGAAAAAAATTCCGGAAGGAAATTTTGATAAATAAAAATCCCCCACCGCCCATCACGGAAGGCTTTACCGCCCACTAGTGGGCGGTACGGACCAGGTTGAAGACCCGTGATTTAATCTATCGTAATTGGGGTCGACCGGTTGGAAACCTTTGCCCTTAATTATTATTCACCTTGCTACGGGGTACTTTTCTTTATGTTGGCGAAAAACTCACTCATCTAATTAAGATTATAACAGTCGACGTGATTCACTGATGCCCAGACTTCGTATTAAATATACAATCAAAAGTATCTGCTGTAACAATATTGCATTAAAACTTTTGTTGATATTATATAAAAGTAAATATATTTTTCAGCTCTGTCTAATGCAGTGTGTGCCGCGGCATACTAGTGTGCCGCCAGAAGTTTCAGGTGTGCCGCGGAGAAAGACGCCTCAAAATTTTTCATTTTAAATAATGCCTATTCATTTAAATTTTCTTCAATTTTTAAATAAATTCAACATTACGTTTTTAAATAAATATTTGTCACGGTCGCATATACATAAATAGTAGTCGACTCGACACATTTTCTTTTTTAAAGGTAAATTTTATTTTTAAAGCATTTTTATTTGGTGTGCCGCGGAACAAATCTCATTCACTAGTGTGCCGCGAAGTAAAAAGATTGGCAGACACTGGTCTAATGCGAAATAATGCCCTTTGACATTGGCTTCCGCACAATTGCTTTTTATTGTACGTGATAAGGCTCTGACCCTCGATTAATTAACAGCGATTGAATTGGAAATCTAACAACGAATTCACGTTGTCTGTCTGATGAAGTCATGCGGCAATAATTAAACTACACGTGTTTCTGAATTATTCATTTTCTCAAACCTCTATTGGATTGTAAAAAATGTATTTTTTGGCACAATCACGTATTGCACACTCCGAACTATCCATTAGCCGGCATTACACACAGTCTTTTCAACATGCGATTGATTTTATACTACTTGTTTGCTTTGAAAAGAGTTCAAAATAAAAAATATCTCCAATAGCTCGTTTTATAATCTGTAAATTTATGAGTAAAAGTTTATTTTGAATCGAATAAAACTAAATATATTGTATATTTGATGATCACTATACTGAAAACTATCAACATTAAAACAATACAATACTCATTTGTACTAATTCCACTATTATTCAATAATATCAGTGGCGGATTATCCTATAAGCGAACGAAGCGCGCGCTTGGGGCCTCAAAAATGGCTTATATTATGTAACAACTTAACTCTTTGTTCAGATTTTTATTATTTTACATGATTTTTTTACCGTATTTATGTAATCCGAAAAACGGGGCCTCCAAATTTTATTGCGCCTTGGGCCTCTCGTCTGCTTAATCCGCCACTGAATAATATCACGACTGGTTTCGCTCATGACGAGAATTATCAACTGATAAGAGAATACCATATTTAAGTGTTATTTATACAAAACAAAAATTCTAATCTTATTAAATAAAAGTGGAATTATTAGTACAGATTAGTATTTTACACCAAAAAACAAATATATCGAACTTAAAAAAAATTATGTCACTTTGAATGAACGGTTTCCACTAAAAAGTGAAAACTATTAAATTCATGTTTGTGTGTTTCCTAGTGCCGACTAGTTTAGTGCAAAGTATTCAAATAAATGTTCGTGCGTACAAAATGCGTCCTTTTTACCTGTTGTTTATCTTCTATCACAATTTTCTATCGCGTTTCTTCGATGACGCAGTTTTTCATTTATTGTAAGCAGATTCGATGACTCTCCGACTCTTCAGACTCGATAATTTTGATGAATCAAACGTGACCAATTTGCAAATACCTTAAAGTTAAATTAATGTTCTGATATTTAAATGAAGATTGACATTACTATTTTAGTCTGGCAATATTGGACTTATTATCGTGATTAAAGTTAATGAACAACAATTCAGCCAGCAATTTTGTCCTTTTTTAGCATATTTAAGTTGTAAATTTGCAATAGAGGCTATTATTAGCAAACCCGGCTCATTCCAAAAATGTTGACACATGAACCATGAATGTAATTTAGTATTTTTAGAAATCAGTCTCAAAAATGGCCCGATAACATACAAAATATAATTCCAAAGTAATGTAAAACTATAAAGAATACTTTCAAAATTTACAGTGTTTCAAAATGAAATTCATGTTTCATTTTTTAACTATTTTGGAAGCCGTTCTTGCAAATAATGCTTGTAATGCGGTGGAACGGCGTTCCGGCACTCCTTTTTTAATGTTTTAAATCAATATTCGGACAAAAAAATGAAAATTAATGATTTGTTTTTTTTATGTCGAAAGACGTTTGAAAATATTTTATTTCAATCATGATCTCGCGAAAAAGTAATAACAGTAAAAAAAGAATTATCAGAACTAACATTAGACCTACAATATAGATTTCTCCCACTCTTCCAATCCTAAAATTAACAGTGGAAAGCGAGAGCTATTAGTAAACCACTAGTTCTGTACTAGCCCTATCTTTCTATCCGTACTCTTTAAAAATGGAGGTTGAGCAACTGACTAACAAGTAGTTCTCGTAAAAAAAAACTCTGCTGAGATACCTCCAGTAGGAAGCAACGATCCCCCTAATTTTTGTATTGTGTGTGCGAACCATCAACTTCTGTGAGCAGTAAATTTTCAGCAAAATAAAAAATGTGCGCAAATATAAAAATTTGGCAAAACTAACTTATTTTTACAATATTTCTGTGTGCGGCCATGTGCAGGGATGGAAAAATGTGTGCGGGCACATTTTGGGAGGTGTGCGCGCGCGCACACCTTAGCGGGAACAGTGGTAGGAAGTCATATCCTTCACATTGACAACGAACAAAAAAACTTGACAAGAATTGAATTCCGGTACCTTTTTTTTCGACAAAAAAGCTCTGAACTAATCAAAACAAAACAAATCTCTGCTAGAGCTTCGTTATAGTATTTATTATACTTTGATATAAGCTGATTATTCCATGATAAAAAAAATAACTATAGGATTAACCCAACCTTATTTGCTTATCAAGATAGCTTATCTCAATAAGCGGACCGTGACGGATTAGTTGATTAGAACGGTGACAGGGTAACTAGAATAAAGACTAGTTTTTTTTTTGCATATTTAATGCACATCCTCTGATTATATTAAAATAATTGTTATGTTGCATGCTTTGAATTTACCTGACAACCATAAAACAGAAAAAAAATCCGCATTGTACTTATGACAAATGGCTATTCGGGGCATTTTACGTTTTGACATTGTATTATTTAAAAAAATAATCTTTTATACCATTGTTGTCATGTTAAATCTGTAATACCTGTCATACATACAGTGACGTCCATTCACTTGGGGCCTGGGTTATCAACAGCAGTTATTCTTAACCGAGAGTCGGCGACTAACCGGGGTCTGTGAAAATGTAGCACATTTTTCCGAATACTTTTGCTTTTTCTACGAGAACTGCTCGTTACTCAGTCGCTTAATTAACTTCGTTTTTTTTCCAAAGAGAGTAGTGGGGATTTTAAAAACCTGAGAATTTGCGGATTTCAGGCACTTTTTGCCTGTTTTAACGCAAAATTTATTTGATTTCTCGTATTTTTCTCTTGTTATCCTAAATTCCGAAATTGCGGGATTAGTACTGGAGACCCTTGTTGCAGCTATACAATGACATAGGAACGCTGCATTCTCGGTTTCTCATTTTATTTAAAAAATCAATTGATGTTATTAGAAGCGACCAAATATATTTTTCCATTATGTTTTAAAATCTAGCATGCGTGGTGGGTACTTGGGTATACATTAATAATGTATCGTAGTTCATTTCCGAAAATAGCGCCAAAATTTGGCGGCCATATTTCATAATACACTTTAAGACTTTGAAGTCTGTCAGAGCTGACAGCATGCTAAAGAATAAAAATCGTCGACCGTTAGTCTGCCAAACTTGCCCCATGCCAAATAATTATATAGGTGGGTGGCGCCGGTGATTGACAGCGTGTTCCTTCTTTATTTCAAGGGCCGGATATAATATTCCATGATAGATTGGCGCACTACACGATATGAATAAAATGGCTACAAAAAAGAAGTCCTCTTTTTTTATGTTGATACATATCAAGTCTAGACATCGTAGTCTAAAATATTGAGACTCTGAAGTTTTTAATTGCTGTTCTGTCATCCGACTGCGTGGTCTTTCTCGACTGTTTCAGTATTTGTGATTATGTATAACGCTTGCATGTTATTAACTGGGCAGTTATTACTTGTAAGTTAACAAAGCAGAAGCTTAGGTCTTCCAATTCCGGGATCAGGGATCCTGTTACCCCGGGATCGTGTTAGTAGTTAGTTAGGTGCGACCCCTTTAATAAAGCCTGTGCTAGCGACCCCCCTCCCGGGATTTGAATCCTCGATTTGCTATATGTTCAAATCTCACATCGAAAAAGTTGCGACCCCCCCCCCCCCCCAGAAACCCTTCGCGACCCCCAGGTTGGGAACCCGTGTGTTAGTACCATGCAATAATAACAGGGCCGGAATATTTAGTGACTGGACTTTTCGTAAATAAAGCTATAAAAAAAAACAAGGTCTTCGAGTTGAAAATAATTCTGGAATCTGTCAATTCGACACTTTTTTCGCCATAATTTTCGGAAACAATAGTAAGCGATCAATCCCGGAAGCCCTGATCCCCAAATACCGGGACCAAAAGACAGGTGCGGGATTGCATGCCCTATTCCAGTGGAGGGGAACCTGCGGCCTTCTGACTTGATCAAAAAATTATACGCAAGCGTTTGGAAAAAGAGCGTAATCAAACCAATATATGTTCGACAGTCGAAAAAAAAAGGGGGGATTGACATCGTTTTATTTACTGCGGCCTTGTGTTGAATAAGATAAATGAATGTGGCCTTCAGAAATGAAAAGGTTCCCCACCCCTGCTCTACTCAATACCCCCTAGAACAGGGATGGCGAACCTTTTTGGGAACGCGTGTCGAAAATCCTCAAATATTATTTCTCGATTTTGTGGCGTGCCCAAGCAGTATTTTTTTTTTTTTTAAACAAAATAGAAAAAATAAAAAATGATACTTTTAAACGATTGTCGTTTATATTGGGAAACATTTGAAAATTAATTCACAGATTGTTTAATCAAAATTTTAATTTTTTAGACTTAAATATTTTTTTGAACTTGGAAATCGTTCGCGTGGCATCCAAATTCTCAAACGTGCCACGCGTGCCATAGGTTCGCCATCCCTGCCCTAGAATCTGCTATTTTCCATTTACATCAATGTTGCTTTCAGGGAATTAATTATATATTTATTCCGCACAAAAACGATGCATCACGAAACACAAGATAAAATTTAGATTTTGAACGATTATTGCAAAAATATGACAAATATGATATTTGTTTTGTAATTTGTATGAACCTATCTCGATACCTGACCAACAAACAAACGATATATTATTACACATGGTGTTTCTAATATATTCTGAAAATAACTGAAATATTGATTTTAAAAATACATAGTAAGTGTGAATGCGGCTTATATTTTTTAATAAGGCAACACTGAGATAACATTAAATTGCAAATATTTGTTTTTTGTCTTGTCGAATTTTAATTATTAGACATACACATTATCCGAGTCGTTTCTTAATCATAAAAATTAACACACACTTGCAATGTTTGCTCAACTTTTGACGAGCAAAAAAAACATTTTTTTTAAATTAAATTCAATACTTTTGTGCTTATCACACACGAATATTATATTTTTTGATTACTTGTTGCTATGAGAATTTGTTGTAAGTATTGCTGGGAAATCTATAGTATAAACTTTTAAGCTGTTTACTGTAAATAATTTGTAGAAAGGGATTATATATTTAAAAAATCAAACACCCTTTCGTAAAAATTCCATATTTATTCTATACGATCTTGACCGGGTTCAGTTGAAAATTCTCGTCATGAGTGAAACCGGTTCTGATCATATTCAATAAATATGGAATAAGTGCAAAAGAGTGTCAAATATGAAACAGAAAATATATATGTCCGTCTGTCTTTCACAATAGCTCCTCCCAAACGATGAACAGTGGCTATTTTCAAGATTCAACAATGTAATTAATTGATGGACTTTGTTATTATTTTGTGAGTTTGACGTAAACTAACAAATCTAAATCATTATAATTGTAGAAAAACATATTATTAGTTCCCAATGGAGTGTTATCGTCAGCCAATCATGTAATTTGGATTGATCCCGTTTTGTAAAACAATAATAATTTCGTTTCATCATGGTTTCTCGATACTTTTTTAAAAATGGGTTTACAAGGCTTACATGTTTGCTTGACGATGTGATGTTGCAGAATGAATCAGTGGCGTCCGCAGCTGATACTATTAATTTAATATTTTTGTGTTTATTGACTATCTATAAATCATTTTATTCATGCTCATATTTTTTTCATAATCATTCAAAATATTTATTTATTTAATTATTACAAATATTGAGAAATGTCATGTGTCTCAGGGTTCAGGTTCGATTCCCGATTAATACCTGTACTCAATTTTGTCCACAGCCCTTGTAGTGCTTAACCACATACTTCCTCCATCCCTTCAGACAAAGCTACTCACCAATCTGTATGGATAGCATGGTGTACTACCGTCAACCTTCTCCGCTTTGGGCATGACTTTGTGAAGGAATAAAATCATATATACGAGTCGATAAATATCATATGCAACCAAGTCCACTATATATATTTTTTTAAATTTTGAACGCAATCAATTCTTTGTAAGCAGGGGAATATTTTGTGTTAAAGAAGTCCATTTTTGCTGTTGAAAAATAAGGTTGAACATTTTTTCATAAGTGTCAAAGTCCATGTCATAGTGTAAATCATATCTGCTCAAGTCCGTTTAAGCCAATCAAAACATTTTTGTTTGGAATGACAGTTTCTCGTCTTTGTAGTGTGATTTTTATTTTAAAATGAATGGTTAAATAAGCGTCAGCCATATTCAACATAAAAAAAAACCAAGATCAAAAGAGAATGAAAGAAGAAACAATCATAAGTTCACTTGTATTCTAGCAAAACTGTCAAAGTCCATATTAAAAGCCTGAATTATTTTGTAACTACTTTCGATGGATTCGGCGGTAACTTTGTGGAGGTTCATTTTAATATAAAAATAAAATAACTTAGATTATTCCACATATGTATTGTGTTACAAACTGTGACACGTGTTTCGCCTCTTTCAGAGGCATCCTCTGACAACTACTTTTGCAAATGATTGCTTAAGTAAGAATTGACGACAACTGAGAATGCCTTTGAAAGAGGCGAAACACGTGCCACAGTTTGTAACACGATACGTGGAATAATCTAAGCTATTTTATTTTTATATTATTTTGTAAATATTACCTAAATAATATATATAGAAAATATTACCTAACTGTGTTTTATTGATTCAATCATTTTTTTTTACTCGCTCAAGAAAAATAATTATAAACTAAAAATGCTGTTATCTAAAATTTTGTTATGTGTGACTTAGATTCCTATGACAATTATCGATTCATATATACCTAGATACAATGAGACACTTTTTGACAAAATGTTTATTTTGAGTTAAAGTTTAGTTGACAATTACAAGATGTCTGTGTATAATAAGATCAATTCAGTTTTTTTTTTATCAAATATGATATGATTACTTTCACTGAAGCAGTGTTTTTTTTTTTCAAAACAATTCATTACCCTGTCCATCAAATGTTATTTATATAATTGTACATTTTTTTTCAGCACTTCTATCCATGGGATCATGTTTAACTCCAGAAAAACTATTTGAAATAGATGAATGTTTTATTATTTGTTTCGTAGAAGCCCAGTGGTCATAAATTACTATCATAATATAAAACATTGCTAAAAATGGTGTTTTGTTTTGATCCCGTTGGCTATCAAACCTGCCCTGCAACTTGGCCGTAGCTGAGGTTTCATGTAATTAGTGTAATCCATTAACTGTTTCTCTCAATAAAATTTGATTTTCAATAATTTTACCTATTACCAAAACATGTTTTGAATGTAAGAAATACATTGTAATATATTAAATCTAGTCAAATCTGCTGTCATCAAAATTAACCTATTCGCTGCCCAACCTGTATATCTATGGGATCAAGAGTTGTACCCCACACTCCCACCTCGTAATATATTGTCACTTTTATGGCAGGAGTTGGTTACTAGAAAAACTGACATAAATGAGTTAAATATACAAAGATATTCTTCGACTGGAATAACTCAACTGGTGCATTAATTATAAAAGTTTGCCAAAAAAACATTTATTTTTATTGTCAATTACTATTAATACTGATTTAAAGGCGAGCAATCGTCCCTGTCTATTGATTTTAAACTCTTATTTCTGTCAGATCGGCATTAATGCATTTATATTATTTTATGATAATTATCTAATGTAATATAAAATATCGATGCAAAAGACCATCCTAATAGCTAAAATTTTCATTTGCCTTTTACTCAGAACTTTCAATCTGTTACTTACCAATTTCTGCCAGAACAGTGACGATATAACCATCAGTATATATTCAATTTTATCACCGTTTAATTAATTCACAAAATCTTGGGGGTGGGAGAACAAATGGTGTTTGACAGGTGGACAGAGAACAGGTTAATTGCTCTATGGTGTCTCTTCAGGTGTAGTTTATTATTATAATTACTGTTACTCTTGGTTCAATAGTTACGTTATGTGTATTATCAATTAAACTGGTCATTCGTTAGTGTTAATGGAATAGATGTCATGTAATTGCTTGGATTTTAAAAGTTCATTACTAATTCAGCCGTGGAAAATTGTGTTTCAGCTTAATATAGTGCCACGGTCTATCGGCTTAATGCCTTTTAGTACCAGTGTACTTATTTCATCAACTTCAATGCTGTCGTCATCTCCTTAATAGGGAGATTATCAACTTTCATCACTTTCCGAATATTTGAGCGTGATGATATGTAAGTATCTTTGAATGTGTGAGCGGAGGTCCTCGTACCTCATAATATATTGAATGAGAGCTTTTCATTTTTAACGCTGTCAGTGATTGCCATGTCGCATCAGGTAAAACAATCTAAATTATTCATCACCTGTCACAGTAGAGACAGTCCTATCGGCAATCTGAGTAAAATGAATTCTGCCACCACAGAAAGCTAAGTTCTATAAAGCAATCTTAACTAATGCCATAATAAACCAATGATACGTATATATATTTTTTAATTATTGTCAGTTTTATGCAAGAAGTCATTGAAATGTATTTTTGTAAGAATAACATAAACTTGTTGATTATGTCTTTTATTCTCCAGTATGGGCATGAAATACAGCAGAATAATTTTAAATATATATCATTGGACAATATTGGTTGTTGTTTAGACACAAGTATCTTTTTGAGTTTATGTAAAATAAGAAAAAAAAGACTTTGCTATAATGTAACTCAGTTTTGATCAAATTGTCAATTGATAACTTCTTGCAGCAAACCGACGATATGTGAGCTAATTTTAAACTCAAAACTAGTCTGTTGCACAACAATTGAATCAAAATAATAAAAATTGATCGAATAAAAAGGATTAGTATTAAATTTCATCATAAATTCTTTGTATCAAATACATCAATACATTTTAAAGTTGCGACATTGTATTTGCTTTTATATTAGCTATAAAATTTGTTTCTAGAATATGTAGTTAAATCAAAAGAATGGTAAACTTTCTTTTACTGTACCCGCATAGACTCCTAGTATCATACTTTTTACTACTGGAATTGAAAAGTAATATAAACTATTCATTAATATTACATTTTATAGATCTAATTATCATTGGTGCTATGAAATTTGTTAGATTTGTTTGTGAATATATATAATAGAAAGCGACAATTTGGTGAATTCATTTTTAGTTTACACTATTCCAAGAATAAATGAATATTTAGTCAAAATTGTTTTGCATGTAAAAGTAAATTGTTGACAAGTAGATATTTACTTTCTGTGGCGAAGATTCAGTTTATCAAATTGTGGTAGGAATTTTAGAAATAAATACAGATTGTGTCATTTCTGGACAGGTACTGCTAAAAAATGGATGCGTAGGTGTTACTTTTTACACAGACACCTGAAATGTAATAATATAAATGTGTCAAATTGGAAAATATTTTGATTACAGTTGTCCATTGATTGTTATCGACTCCACCCGGAAAATCTAAAATCACAGGTTTGACAGTTAAAAGGCATCGCTTAGGTAACATCTGAGAAATCATAATAGAAAAATTGCGACTAATTCCAATGTAAAATTAACCTTGCCGTGTTTTTTCTGATTTCAGCACGCAGATCAAGACGGCGAGTTCCTCTGGAGCACGTCCCTGCAGGGCTACATCCTCTCGTCTTTCTTCTACGGATACGTGATAACTCAGATACCGTTCGGGATCCTGTCTAAGAAGTACGGAGCGAGATATTTCCTGGGCGTCGGTATGCTGGTCAACTCCGTCTTCGGTCTGTTGGTTCCCATCGCTGCCGAGAAAGGTGTCGCCTGGTTGATTGTCGTACGATTCATTCAAGGATTGGGAGAGGCAAGTTCTTCTAAATCTCGAACATTTATTTTATTATTTTCGATGAATTCGGTGGTAAATTTGTTAAATTCATCTTTAATATAATATTTAATTTTTGATTACTTTATTATTCCTCTTGTTGTGTTACAAAATGTGACACGTGCTTCGCTTCTTTAGGAGGCATTATCACACATAACATCTCAGGGTTTACGAGTAAACAAAAAATTGATACTAATTCTTAATAAAGGTCGGAGTTTTGTCGTTTTCTACTAGACTCAGGGAGGGGGTACGATACAAATTAATTACATACATTAGGTACAGTAAATCTCAATAGAAATAAATTCAACAATGTCTCAAACTAAAATAACTATATCTCAATTGAAGTCATTATTTATTTAATCTAATATTATATAGTTTGTATATTGTTATTGTAAATGAATGTAATCCTGTCGGGAAACTCGCTATACTCGCTGGCCCCTCTAACGGAAATCTACGGTCCCTCTTGGAACCCCTGGGTGTTAGAATGTTAATCAATTGTATTTAATCAAGAATTTTATTATCAATTTAAAGTTTTAATTTGAATTAATTAATTAATTTGACACGTCAGTTCAAGTTCATCCGTGCACTTGAACGCCTGAAGATGCCGAAAGGCGAAACCCGGGTTGTTAGTGACAAAATCTGTGGGAGTGTACATAATTTGAACGATTCAAATTTAATATTGAAATTCCACCAAACACCTTCAGTCGAAATCTTAAATTTAAAGTTTCACGATTTCTCTGATACTGTCAGATTACTTTTGGTATAATATTTTTCGTTTTTACTTGATTTACGATAATAATGTACAATAACAATACTTATATGCCCATTTGCCATTGAAACAATATGTACACGTCTTTAAAGTAGAGTTTGATTTAGTAGCAGGTGCTGCTCAAGCTCTGTAAATATATTTTTTTATGATCATTGGATTGTGTACAGTAAACATAATGATAATACACGATTGTGTATCGCTTTTATAACCAATGTGATTTTTGTTATTGTTTTCAGGGGCCTATTGTACCATGCACACACGCTATGCTCGCAAAATGGATTCCACCAAATGAAAGAAGCCGAATGGGTGCCGCTGTCTATGCAGGTAAAATGGCAATGATATTTTTTCAATTTTCGGCGTTGCTAGGCGACAGATGCTTTTTTTTTTTTTTTTTAAATAGTATGAGATAAACTCAGAATTTTCTTGTTGCCACTTACAATTAACTTAGGTAAAAAAGCCATCATTAACCCTTCAAACCCGGATAACGTGCATAGCACACCAATAAAATACTTTGCATTTTGATGTTCTTCTTTCTTCTTATAAAAAGATTGGTTTTTTTATACTGTTAATAGTATATTTTTAATACGTAATTTTAAAAGATGGGAAAATTTAGTAGTTTTACAGATTCTAAAATAATAAGGAATTATTATTTTGGAGCTATATTATATCCAAGTGATTTACATGTTGGTTGTTGAGTATCCCACCACCACCCGTTATGTGTATGCAGCCGCATTTTCACGACCGCCTTCCATAACGCAATGCGATCAAGAAAAGAAAATAATTTATTCCTCATATTATTGGCCCGATACAGAGCTGCAGGGGACCTATCTTTTAACCATGCACTGTTGTGCTTAAAAGATAGAGATATAAAGAAAAACAAGAATGTGACTTGCTCAGTCATTTAGTTTAAGTGATATTAAGTATCCTGTGTATCCGTATACTGAGAATCCGCCGTGGCGGATGAGTTTAATCTACTCCGCGTACTGTGGAACGGTGCAATTCAAATTCTATTTTAGGAATATGTGGCTGAACTTCTTATCAACTAGACCAGGGTTTCTCAACGGGAGGCCATAGAGATTTTTTTTCTTTGGGTGAGGTACAGTTCAGGGGGGCCACGGGCAAATTTTCCGAAATCTGTAAATTGTTGTCTTTTAGAAATTGCAATGTTTGAGAAAAGCTAAAAAAAAACATCTCTCGGTATTCGTTTTGGGAAATCTGCAAATTCTTGAAATTCGAAATTATGTTTTTTTATATATTTATTTAATTTTTAAAAATATATTTAACATTACAGCTTACACCAATGCGTCAAATATTTTGAAGTTAAAAGATCATACGAGATATACTCGTCTATATAGTAACGTGAGATTAACTCAAGGAGAATTAACTTCACGAACACCCTTGTTTTAGATCTCAAATTAAAATTGAAAAAATCCAATTTTGACATTGACCTTACCGGGATTCGAACCCAGACCCACCTGATCGGTTGAGCAAGCTCTAACCAAGCTCTAAGCAGGCGACATTATGGGAAGACCTACAAAAATAAAATCTGGCATCTTTTTGTTTCGGTCCAGGCATGGTATACTTCAATAGTACAAAACATTGACACTTAAAAAGGGTCACGGACCCAAAAAAGTTGAGAAACACTGAACTAAACCTCAAAGAACAACTTTGATAACATTTCTTCTTTTACTCATTATGCTATGTATTGTCTTACCATTTTCAGGTGCTCAATTTGGAACCGTCATATCCATGCCCCTGTCTGGTCTCCTATCATCGTCCACCGCTGGCTGGCCGTCCATCTTCTACGTTTTCGGTGTCGTCGGCGCCATTTGGTCAATCGCTTTTCTCATCTTTGTCTATGAGGATCCAGAATCTCATCCCAGGATAAATGTGGACGAAAAGAAGTACATCCTCAGCAACCTTTGGGGAGCTGCCGGTTCCAGCGTAAGGATTTTGCATTGATATAAGTTTTTGAATATTGCAATAAGCACAAGTGACCAAGGGTACTTCTCAAACCACCTCACCACCATTATCCGGCTCAAGCATCTCTTCTCAAAGCTCAGTATACGGTTTTTCTGAGTCTTCGTCATGTGACATGATTCGCTACCGTAAAAAAGTACCGGTAGAATGCAAGCGTCGAACAAATGGCATTTGTTTTTAATCATGTACAGCTGTGTGTCCCAGACAGTCCGCATTGAGTTAAATGTGGCTCCAGCCATTTTTAGATGAATGGCGACCTCCTTTTTTGTGCTACCATCTTCCGGGATATGTATGCCGAGGTATCTGAACTGATTTTACCAGCTTATTATTAGCTGTTAAACAACGGTATAACCATTTATATTTAAGATGTGGATACATGCATAGACAAATTTTGAATGATATTCATTAAGATATAATTTATTTGAAACCCTCAAAGGACATTTTACAAATAAAACTGAATTTCTTGTACGGACTATATGTTTCATAAAATGTAACAATTTGCAATTTGCATAAAAAAACATGCAGTTACATAATTCGCTATAAAATAGTAATAGCCAGTTTTATTACGTATTCAGTAAATGTTAACGATTTTATATTATATTTTATATACAGGCAAAAAGTCTGTTCCGTGCACAATGTGCCAATTAACATTGCACTGAAAAAAAATTGTATTCTATTTTGTCTTGCAGTCACCGCCAATCCCATGGAAATCAATCCTCCGATCATTGCCATTCTGGGCTATCATGTTGGCTCACATGGGACAGAACTACGGCTACGAAACTCTCATGACAGAATTGCCAACATTCATGAAGCAAGTCCTGCATTTCTCTATTAAAGATGTAAGTATAACAAATTTGGCTATTATATACACAGGAAAGTATAGAGTTGGAACTTTGGATTGCGAGCTATATTCATTTGTGAAAATTTCACTTTTATATCGACTTTGGAAAGGAAAAAGGACGTAACCCACACATTTTACAGGAGGTGCAAAAAAACGTGTTTTGATGATTTTGGGCAATATGCAAATTATGAATTATACACAACGTTGAAGTGGACGGAGACTTCTAAACTAGTGTTTAATTGACATAATCTAATATTAATTAAAGAAATTGTCTATAAAAAACCTTTATTTCAGTCTTTTTTCTTGGTTTTAATTTTTTACAAGGTCATCTTTTTCAAACATAAAATCTAAATTTAGATTCTTAATCGGAATTTTCATCTTGCATCCTATTGATAGAATGTGTATCAAGTTTGATTCATTCTGGTTATCGAAAAAAAACTGTTTTGAAAAACTGTGGGTTACGTTCTTTTTCCTTTCCACAGTCGATATTAAAGTAAAACTCTAAATATTGTATTGACCTTATTGGAATTTGAACGCAGACCGACCTGGTCACTAGGGCAAAGCTCTTACCAACTAGACCACGGAATAGTATTACATTACCGCTGTCTTTTTCAGAATGGTCTCGTGTCAGCTCTGCCTTATCTTGCCATGTGGCTGTTCTCTATGTTTATCTCCGTCGTTGCCGACTGGATGCTGTCCTCACAGCGTTTCAATCACACTCAAGTCAGGAAGATCATCAACAGTATTGGTGAGTTATTTGAAAATGGCTCTAGCCAATCTTATAATTAGAATATTGCTTTAAAATTATCTGTAATGATGAAAGGTAACCTAAATACAAGTGCACACATTTTTCAATATGGATTTTTTTTTAAAAAAATATATCAATATAATGTATTTTTTTTATTTTTCTACAGAAATTAAAGATCATAGATGACTTCTTAATACCAATGCCTCCGTTTAGTTGAAACTTTTAAACGGTTATTCTTGGTAAAGGAATATTTAAAAAAATTACTAAATATCGTTTCTTTCCACAGGTCAATATGGCCCTGCCATCGGTCTCGTAATCGCTTCTTACACTGGATGCGATGCCATGCTCACCGTCGCAATTTTGACTATCGGCGTTGGTCTCAACGGTGGTATCTATTCCGGCTTCAAAGTCAATCATCTTGATATATCACCTCGTTTCGCTGGAATCCTGATGTCGTTCACCAACTGCTCTGCCAATCTCACTGGATTGTTAGCTCCTATCGCTGCAGGCTATATTGTTGAAGGAAAGGTGAGAATTGAGGCTCGGTTTTGTATTGATATGTCAGCTTCCACTAAACATAGAATTCATTCAAGGCGACTGTTCGACTCATGCCTCTTCAAAATAGATTTATGATTAAATAATAAGGGTGTTTTCATTTTAAAATTCGTAAACGTTGATTTAGAAAATATATTTTTTTTCCAGAGGATCAGTTTCCTCTAATTTTAACCACTTCACTGCTAATGAACCTTTGGTGTGTTGCTAACCTGCATCCTATACATGTTAATGACACCAATTTATATATATGCATGCAACATTAATCGATTAATCAAAATATGTATATAAGACGAAGTAAAACTTAATCGAATGTGATATATATATATAGTTGTTAAAATCATTGATAATGATATTATGAGGTATACATAATTAATTTTGCATGTCAAGTATCTCATCTAAGTATAGTTATTGGAAAATGTTAATTAATCACTTTAAAAAATTAATAGCTTTTACCCTTTTCTGTGTTTTAATTTGTTAGGATACCGATCAGAATTATATATATATATATGACTCATCTGGTATATGGTAAACTATTATTAATTTTCGTATTTATTTCCTCGACAGCCTACGCAAGCCCAATGGCGAGTGGTCTTCTTCATCGCAGCGGCCATCTACGTATTCACCTGCACATTCTACAACATCTTTGCGTCCGGCGAGAGACAGACCTGGGATAACCCCGAAAATGATGAATCAAACGCATTGAAAGCAAAGAACAAGAAGGCCATAAAGGACGCAGAGAAGGCTGTCGCTAACGGGAAAGGCAATTTCAACCAGAATGAGAACAATGGCAACACCAACGTCACCGAGGATACACTGCAGCATTAGCATCAGCTTTCTTCTATAATTCCTTAATTATTATTTTTTTAAGTTGATTAGGATAACGATTTGGTTGAGTTAATTGAAGCTTCGGAATAAATAACAGGATAGTAGTAAGACAGCAAGTACGAAGGAAAATTAAATAATACACTCCTTAACGCACACTTAAGAATCCGGCGATGGTTTTGAAATATTGAGTTTATTTTTTTGACAATACCGCAAACAAACAAACAATTGTCTCTGCTGAACATTTGACGTAGGCATTTCTAGTATTAAGCCCCAGATATATATATTAGAATATCTTTTCACGTAACCAAATATACTAATTGGTACCGTTAATATTTTTTTAATAATAACAATTCCTGTAGATTTGGCTAAACTTTCAAATAAGCATTCTTAATTAAAACAGCTGCTATACAAGGCTCGAATCTCTGTGCAGTTTGTCCACGGGGAGAAAGTTATATTTTTTATGTGTATTCACATATTGGAAAAGCCATCTCGTTATGTATTTCATTGCTTCAATTATTTTTGACATCAAAATGTTTTCTTTCAAATATTTTTTGTATTAATTCGATTAGCATAAGATAACAGAGGTACGAATGCCCGACGAATGAAGACGGATGTAAATATTTAAGCCTGAAATGACTTAGAGCTTGTGCTAGTCTATTGTCTATTTTGTTTTTACAATTTTGTCCGATTTGTCAATTTTGTCCACAAATTACGGTGATATTATTTCTTAGTGTTTGAAGAATTATAAAGATTCATGTGTTGAAAGTTACGGGAAAACGTCTCGTTTAATTTCAGTTTTTAAGATTCTCCTAGACTCGCGAGTATTTAAGATTTTTATTTGATGAAATCTCCGCAGTGTCATCATTTAAAAGTTTAGTTTAATTAATCGGCAGACTTTCAGTTATTTCAAAGTAAATTGTTATTTGCATTCCTCGCAATCCTGCTTAAATATGTTAGTACCAATATTTATATTACATAATTAAAAAAAGAAACCAATTTATACATTTATTATTGTTGACAGCGAATCTTTGGTCGAACCTTCCTAAATTTGATGAAAAGTATATTGCTTAGTAAACTTTCTACGATTACTTCTAGAATTTCCACCTAAGCCGCTGATACTTTTAAGAACGTTGTCACAATTGCTACATTTTTGGCAGTAATTATAAGACACCATCAATTATATGACTCGCCCTGAATTCAGGGAAACAAAATAAGAAAAAATATGTCTTATATAATATAAACACTAACATATTTAAACAAGACAATGAATCTATATAGCGCAACTCATGATAAATTGGAATACACTTGTATTTTGTTGCATATATTATTGTGGTGTGATTGCATCCATACACTATTTAGTATTTTTATAATAATAATTACGTATAATTGTGATTCTTAGATAGGCATATTTTTTTATAGTTAAGTAATCATTTTTTTAGAATTAAAAACCTGTCGAAACAGTAAAGCCAGTGAAAGAATTCTAAAACCAATTATGAACATTTTAGTTGTCAATTCTCACTGTTCTTTTCATATTTACTGTCATTCTCATGTTTTTTTTTTAATGGACTGTTATCTTGTCTTCCATCTTCCAGAACAATAATAGTTAATTTATTTTTTCATACGATTACAATTTAATAATATCGTTTCTTTGATTTAATTATGCCATTACGTATTATAAAATAAATACTTTTTATTAATTATTACTACAATGTATAGTTAATAGTAATAATCACTGTTTTATTACTATATAGAATTCCTCATTTATCACTTTTCTTATTTCGTTTTGTTTTGCAGTTATTATCAAACATTTTCATTCAATGTATGAGAACCGTGACATAAAAAAATGATTCAAACATGATCAATATATTTAAAATTATGAGAGGCCATAAACTGTTATTATATAACATTTTTTAAGTGGACTTGTCTGAATCTGAATAAAATTATAAAAACTATTCGATTAGATTTGAACCATTTTTTAAAATGACTTCTTTATATCATTGCGCTTGATTTAAAGGACATTTATGTGTTGTGAATTTGAACTTTTAATGACTATGATCACTTTGTACTGTAGTGAAAGTAGTCTTATGTCATTCCACATTTTTTTTTTATTACAAAACACTTCACCATCAATCTGATGAAAGAGTTTTTTTTGTTTACATTCACATAATATCGTTTTTGACATTTCAAAATTGAAACTGAATGTCACAATGGCTTATCATTTCAACATATGTGAAGTTTAGTGAGCCAAAATGGTAAAACTTTCTAATTAGACTTATAACTACAATCACATCTTTACTTGGGATTTTGGTGGATTGCATATTTTTTATTTTAGCTAGATAACACTACTGCAGTGTGTATTTTTTACTGACGTCACTTCACTTTTACGATACTTTATGTTGAAAATTATAACGCATCTAATTGGTTTTTTTCCCAAAAAATACCATTTGGCTCACTTCACTTCTCAGGTGCTCGTAGATTTCTTTAATTCTGGAATTAGGCGGTGAAATGAAAAGGCATAGTAAATTGCTTAACATTAATGCTTTTTATTATTACATTAAATACAATCATTAACACGTTTACTATTAATTGAAATATGCCAACATTGATGCCACACTAAGAAATTTTGAAATTGTACCAATGTGCACTAATGCACCCGAAACCACCTAACTGTACGAATTGTGTAGTAGCACTCACCCGGTGTGATGTGCTAGTGTTGTTTTTAAGGATTACCAATGGTGTTGCGTTTATTTTGTTTGGTTATTACTATTTTACGATGTCCGTTCTGTACATGGATTTAGCAGTACTTTAAATGTAAATATCTTGTAGCTAACTTTTTTTTAGTTTATTCAATTCACCTCTTAAATGCCTGATTATAGAAATCAATGTTAACAGTGCCTTGAAGATTGAATGTTTAAAAAATAATAAATGAGGAAATTCTTACATGTGTATTTTCTATTATAAGAAATAACAATTTGAAAATGTTGCTTCTAGTTAATTATTTGAAGTAGGGGTTGACCCCCTTAGTCTGCTGTTTGATTTTTGTTATTTAATTATTGTTATTTATGCATATTGATAGTTTTTAATAAATATGACAAAAATATATGTGAATACTTATATGAAAAATGACTCGTTGATTTATTTTATTCAATAATTTATGAGACATTATTATCCATTACTGGAAAAAAGAGTGATGAAGCGGACCAACTTTTTACAGTGGGGGAAAACCAAAAAAATAAACCATTCACCACTGTTGCATTTGTTTTATTTAAATACCTTGTAATTCCTTTATTGAATATTATCAACCGTCACAACCAACTACGTAAAACTCTTAACAAAAAAGAAATATTATTAAATAATATTCTTAATAAGACGGGTTCCTCGCCATTACTTACATTGTTTCCAATCAATAGAGTAATCACTCACCTATCTGATTGATTGCAGCTCATTAATTTATTAGTTTGTAATGTTAAACGTCATTAGAAGTACGATTATATTTGTTTGCTTTGTTTCAATTCTATAATCCCCTCCTTGCTTCCCTTAAAAAGGAAAAATCCCTATCTGATTGATTGCAGCTCATTAGTATCATTATTTGTTTGCTTTATTTCGATTCAATCACCCCCCTCTTTGCTTACCTTAAAAGGGAAAAAAACCCAAACTCCATTTTGTAATTTCATTAGCTCAAGCAAATTTTGCGATAGTAAGTCTGAAGATACCTCTGAAATAGGCGAAACACGTGTCACAGTTAGTTACACAATACGTGGAATAATCAAAGTTATTTTAAATGTTATATTAAAATGAACCTCCGCCAAAACCATCGAAAGTATTGTCACAACCAACGTTCCCTCTAAGCTGCGCGCGTGCACGGCCGCGCAGCAGTTGAAAAGCCCCCGCACACTCATTCCATGTAGGCGCGCACTACAAGACAATTGTTCAATTAATATTTGATCGGTCTGCGCAGCTAACCTCTTGCCTTAGAGTATAGATTCCCAACCTTTTTCGGGTGGCGACCCCTTTTTATAAATGCCATGTCACCTGCAGCCCCAATGCAATTGAAAAAGGCATTTTTTTTTAATAAGGTAATAAAAAAGTTGGGGACCCGTGCCTTAGAGGGAACATTGTTTGCAACTTTACCAAATGAATTGATATTTGCGACCCTCTGTGAACAACGAATTTATCAAACGAAACACTGACTACCAACCATTCCCTCATGGTTATTTTTTTTATGTTAAAAACATATTTGAACCATAAAAAAAGCGATATCTGTCAATCACTATCAATAATTCTATAAATTAGTCCTGGGATGGACATACACAAGGTCAATGTGAGCCACATTCTCACGTAGTATTAAATACTCAAATTCCAAATTTAAAAGTTAATGTTTACATCTCATTTGTTTGTTTTAATACAATTTTCAAAAATAAATAAAGTACGAGATGAATCAATTTATTGGAAGAAAATAGGTTGTTTCAACCTGCACTGGCTCCGTGTTCATTATATACAGTAAACTGCTAGAGAAAGAGTAAGGAAGGCCCTTATGGACTGGAATGTTTTTAAAATTCTATTCAACTAGAAAATAGTATCAATATTTTGTAATAAGTCACTTAACTATTTTTCTTATCAATAGATGTTGCTGTAGATCGTTTATTATCTATAACGTTTCACTCACCCTTAATGGTCTAAACCTGGTAAACAAAATCCCATAATAATTTCTGATATATTATGTAAATACTTACGCTATAGATTCAATTTTTTTACATTTGGAATGATAAATTCATCAGTTTTATATGGAAAATAGCTTTCCACAAAGTAATCAATCAATGGAAGAGAACAGAATAAATAAAAAAAACAGTTTATTGTAAAATAAAATTTATTTAAAGTCGAACATGTGATATACCAACAAAATGCTACTCATAAGAAATAGAAAGATAAGTTTATTTTTATGTATAATTGAGCGAGGAACTGTTAATTTTAAAAAGTAAACTCTTTAAACTCTAACCTTCATTTGCTAGAAAGATACATTTTTTATCAAGACCACTATTAATATCATTGATTCGTCAGATTTTGTTATTTACTTACTCTTATCGTAAGAATTGTACAAGGAAAACGATCCTGTTCCACTTTTACACGGCTGTCCGAGCATTAAGCAACTGGAAGCGGATTTCAACATATCTAATTTTCCTTTTATAGCTGCTTCTTTTAAGAAGGTTAAAGATGATTCAAAAGACATCTGTTGCAAAGGCGATATCGACGATTCCATACCTTTTCTGCTCATGGGTTCAAACACGCCGTTATAAGTCATATAATCTGAAATGAGGGACAAATGCCTCAGATCTACGTGAATACCGTAGACATTGAACACATTCTGAATTTCTTTGATGATCACTTTACAAGCTGCTTCGATACCATATGTATTAGCCATAGCATGTATATCATTGGAGTGAAGTTTGTTAAGATTCAAAATTTCATCGTGCTGGAACATTTCGTTAATATTGATGCCTTCCGTTTTTAGAACAATCTCATCCTTGTTATTTAGGTAAGTGATTGCTCTTTTTATATTCGGCACCTCTCGAATGACACATCTCTCCGCAAGCTTGCGGAGAATGGCCGACAAATCAACCTTGGATACTGAAAGAGGCAAGCTAAATATGAGTTGGCACCACTGATGATCCACCTTGTCGTAAGTGTAATTTGTCGCTTGTCCGTATTGTTCGAGAACTTGCGTCGCGTGAACGTCTGGTTTGTCTTCAAAATCTTCGAAACCTTCATCTTCCTGTTCCGTCTTATTTTTAACCGCACTATCTTCGGTATCAGAATGTTCCTCTTCTTCTGATTCTGGGTCCTCATACTCCTGACACTCGGTGTGACGTTTACGATTTCTTACCTTGAAAAAAGAAATATAATATTTTAAAAATGTCAATACTGTGTTAATTTGTGGTGGTTTAGTTAATTTATCATCAAAACGAAAATAACCATCAATTATATATAATCAACTTTGTTGAACTAAAATTCTTGCTTCATTGTAACGTATTTTAATGAAGATATAATATATTGGTGAATAGATTAAGCCAGACAAAAAAAAACCGTATCCAGAAAAAAACAGATACAGAAAAATAAGTATTCACATTAAAATACTTGTTATTTTTCCAATTTGAGAAATGTTAAATCGATGGATGGCTGCCACAGACGAGATATCTCGTAAAAATTTTCTTGCTCAACACGCCAGAGACAAGATATCTTGTCGATAACTAATTAAATTAATAGTTGCAAATTATAGTCAGCGTGCTAGGTAATTACTAGTAATTATCTACAGCAGCTAAAATGGCTAAAGAATTGGATTTTTAATTTTAAATAACATCAAATAAATAAATAGAAAGATTTATATGTTACGTTCTGACCGTTGAAGGTGGATTAGTTTTGTGAAATTTATACATCTTTTTTGTTATTACATACATATATTGAAAGATGACAATAAAATGATTCATTCAGCTATAATTGATATTTTAAAAATAATATAGGTATTATAACATTTCTTTTTTATCTGAAGAATCAAAATTATATGTAGAATAATACAAATTTCAATTTCATTTTGTTTTTCAGGCAGTTCTCGTTATTTAAAAAAATAAAAATCACTTATGTATGTGTAAGGTACAGTGGCACCTCTCATAACGAGCACCTCTTATAACGAGTAATTTGCATAACGAGCAAAACAGATTGTGAAAAAAATGCTCCTTTAACAAGCGACTTTTCGCATAGCGAGTGATGCAGAGTTTTGGAAAGATCACTTTCACATCATAGCTTGACTCAAGATGATTGACAAGGCGTTGGAAGGGGTTACCAAGAGAACCCTCACTTCAGTTTGGAAGAAGCTTTGCCAAGGAGCGTTGTTGAATGTGATTTTGAGGGGTTTGAAACAGTACCTGTGAAGTCTACAGTCAACGAGATTGTATCTTTGGCCAATACCACGGGACTGGAGGTGGATAACAACGATATTGATGAGCTTTTATTGTTTTTTTTGCAAATCAAAATCGCATTCCAGGTTGTTACGCTCCTTAACAATTTATGAGTATGTAATTTTACATTAATACGCCTTAAAAATATAAAAATAGTTTTTTTTTCCGGCATGGAATGCATTATTGTATTTTACATTGTTTTATATGGGAAAAACTGTTTCGCTTAACGAGTGTTTCACATGACGAGTTAGATGCTGGAACGAATTAAACTCGTTATGAGAGGTTCCACTGTATTATCAAACAAATTTTAGGAAAAAAAATACAAATAAAACAATTCAGATATCTGATATGTATTAACACATAAAAACCAGTAAATACTGCTAGGTTATATTTAAGCAAATCCCTTTAAAAAATTTGGTTTTAAAAAGGTTAATGGAGAATACTCTCAACTGAAGTAGTAACTGCTAATTACTTAATTGCTCAACCTCTCTTATTTGAAGAGAGTAAGAATAAAAGGACGTGGCTTGGACAGGACTTGTGATTTGATAATCCCTCTCACCCATTTTTTGATTGATGTAATGGAAGGGTGAGACGTCAAAATGAATTTAATGTAAACATTTCCTAATTACCTGTGTATTATCATCATCTTCATTCTGCAGTTCCTCATCAGAGCTGTCAATGTCTTCGGTAAAGACACCTTTCTTTGCTGAATTTGCAATTTCAGTCTCTGGGTCATCATCACTATCTTTCTTCGTCTTTATATCATCACCAGCGGTGCCTACCATCATGCCGGAACGTTTGCCGGCAGCTTTCCAAATGTCTTTGAACATAAGTAAAAAGAAACGTTTTTCCATGAATTTCAAAATCTGCTTTGGAGTAACGTTGCATTTGTCTTTATAATTACGGTGAGGTAGAAATGTGAATTTCAAGCTAAATGAAAATTCTCTACAGGGGGTCACTCTTAACTCAGATTGTACATCGATCTTTTCTAAAACATGTTCGACAGTAACTCGGCACAGTTTTCTTTGCAGCCTTTCTGCACTTTTCGTAACATTTTTCAAATGCGTTTTGAACGGTATATCCATACTCGGAGTTTTTAAATTAGACGAAGCCATCATTAAGATTTCTCTCAAGCGAGGAATACCAAGCGTGACGTTCATTTCACCTCTTCCAGCAAAATGGAAAGTGTTCAATGTCATCTGGGTGGAAGGCTCTCCGATGGATTGCGCAGCCAAGAGGCCCACAGGCTCACCAGGAGCCGCCAGCGATTCGATCAGTTTTACTTTCATCATGTCTTTAAATTCTGAAGCTTCGGATACAAAAGTATCAATAACTGTTGAGTTATGTCGTCTTTTGAGATAATCGTCTACAAGTTTCTCCATTTTTTCATTGATAATACCAAAATTATGGTCAGGCTGGTATTTAGATACTAAAGGATCTGGGCATTTAGTACAGTCTTTCGATTTGTAGCCTTGTTTTACATCTGAATCGGCAGCATCCCAAGCATCGATTACTTTGCAAGCCAATTCGTCTCTACCAGGATATTTTTTACTAGATTCATTGAGGTTATCACACTGCGTTACAAATTTTGAAAACTGTAGAAAAGGGCTTTGTCTCTTTTTTGGATCCGGATGTCGTTTTATCCATTTCTTAATCGATTTTCCATATGTTGAGACCATGGTTGAATCGGAATCTTCTTGAAGTTTCTTTAGATTTTCTTTATCAATGATAGCTTCAGTATTTTGGTCTAAGAAGTTCAACTGTTTGCTATTGTAGAATCGTGCTTTACAGACATCCATGCCGTCTTCTCCGTACGCAAACTGTATTATACTATCGTCAGAATCCCGAACTGTCATATCGTAATTGATTGTGATTCCCTCGAGATGTTTAATTAAGCACCTTTGTAAATAACCAGATTTACTTGTTTTGACGGCAGTATCAATCAAACCTTCTCTTCCTGCCATACAATGGAAGAAAAATTCTTGCGGCTGAATTCCAGTCATAAACCTTCCATCAATAAAACCGCCAGAGCGGGGAGAGGTTTCGAAAGGAGGAAAACTAGGAAGAGATCTGCCGGAGACCATGACCGGTGGCCGCTTTCCTTCCAGTTCTATTTGACCTAGCAGACATGAGATCTGCATAGTGTTAACAGTGGATCCTTTAGCTCCGGACTGCACCATCAATTGCAAATTGTTCGCCGGGAATTGTGAGAGAAGACCGGACGGAAGGCAAATTTTATTTATATCATTTGTATATTTATCGAGGGCGGACTTATATTTTCTATCGATGAGGGCTCTGAATTTTGGATTCTTACTGCTGACATCTTCCAATGTCGTGATGAGATATTTGTAATCGACGTCCGGCGGCAAGTCCACAGCTTCGGCTGCGGTAGCATTACCGATGGTTCGACAACTCTTAACAATCATTGAACGAATGACGTCAGCTTTAGGAACAACTAAAATATCTTTCACTCCAAGAGTGAAACCTTCCCACTGCAGGAAAAATGTAAAAAGTTTAGCGAGGGAACTTAGCAATATACCAGATACGTTTCCACCATAGAGTTCATAAACGCAGTGAACTAAACTGTAAGGGGTCGCCCCGAAATGTGATTTATCTAAAACCCCGGATAACAGTTCTCCGTGCCTAATGACCACTTCACTTTCTGTCATGGTATTCCGGTCTGGGAATTGAGTGCCTCCCACGATCCAGTGCCGCGCGGGTTCAGTCTCCCAGGCTTTTGAGCTAATTTTTGCAGTCCCTATTAGCGTTATTGGAGTTTTGTTTGCAGGCACTATGTTAATTATCAGAGTAGATAAGATTTGTTTTCCTGACCACAGCTTGACAGGTTTAATGATAGCCGGCGGAAGTAATTTGATATTTTTTCGAAGGTGACCGAGCCCTTGGAATACCAGCTGTTGGTAGTCAGCCTTGGAAAAGAATCGTCCTCTTACGGAAAGCCTCACTCCCGATATAACGTGATCTTGGATGAGGCCGCTCAGTGGAGTGCCGTCTTTAGGAACAAGATACTGTCTGTTGACACTCATTATGTTGTATGCCTCGCTTCGAGCTATTTCATTTTGTGGGAAATGTGCATTCATTTCGTCCCCATCAAAATCAGCATTGTAAGCTTTACAATTGGCATAATGTAAGCGCAATGTTTTTTCCCCTTTGAGGACCCTGACTCTGTGAGCCATTATACTAGGTTTATGCAATGTAGGCTGACGATTAAGGAGCATAACGTCGCCGTTTACAAGATGCCGATGTACAATTTTCACTCCGGTGACTTTGCCCTCGTCAGGCGTGAGCAGTCTCATAGCGATACTTTCTCTTTTTTCAGAACTCCATCCCGGTATACTTATGACGCGCCCGTCTTCATTTTCTATGGTGACGGCGCCGGGATGTTTATTGGGACCATTGATAACCATCCTTCTTAGTTCTTCGACATTCCATGATGTAACGGGCACCGGATAGGTCAGTTTGATGGCGAAAGCTTCGGGCACGCCGATCTCTTCGATGCTCAAATTGGGATCGGGCGTTATAACTGATCTGGCTGCATAGTTTACTCTCTTTCCCATCATGTGAAGCCTTATGAGGCCGTCCTTTTTTTCGATTATTTGCTTGAGACCTTGCTCGCCGCTTTTGGAGTTGTCGCTGTTGATCAGATAGTCCACGTTCATTTGCAATTCTTGCCAAGCGTTTTGCAGCTTTTCTAAAGGTGTCGCCCCGAGGGCGTTTTCGACTACTGACTTGGCCTGGCTGGAAACAGTAGAGTTTTCTTCGTCTATATTGGACATTTTCATTTGGGCTGCCTGTATGATAGCTCGCACGACAAACCCGATTTTCATAATTGATTTATAAACTTGAGTCTGCGGATGCTCTACGATTTGATCTCGTAGAAAATTACATGGCCTGACGATTGGAGGGGGAACCGGGATGATATCCAAGAAAAATATATCGGTCGGCTCTGATATTTTCATCGTCTTCAACACAGGTATCAATTGCTTCAGAATCTGCTTATCTTCGATCCAAATTTTTCTCATGTACTCGCGTGTCTTGTCAGGCATCAGCATTGTGTTTCTTTTGAACGCTTTCTTATCGTGCGGATCGCCAATTACGCACATGAGTTTATTAGCGACGGACGTTATTCTAATGAGCGGCTGGAAACAGTACATACAAGACTTTGCCGAGCTTTTTTTAAAGGTTTCATTAATAAATTTATCTTTAATTTTGTAAACATTTTTATTGAGAAATACTTCCAAATGTGAACTACTTTTCTTCAAGATCTTTACATATTTTTTTACAGTTTTGTTTTTCATAATATCAAAAGTCACATCGTCATCGGCTTTTTTAGAGTTCGTTTTGATTAAATTAGAAACGAGAGAATCAATATCTAAAGCGTCAGTAAGGTGACCCGATTCGATCAAGTTTATTTTTAAATTAAGCAAATTTTTGGTTTGATCGTCTATTTGCAAACGGTGGCACTCAATACAGCTACTACTCAAAATGGTGTAGAGCGTCTTGTGGAACAACGGATTGACAACCAACACCGGCAGTTCAATGTGTCCAAAGTGTCCAGGGCATGTCGCTATTGTGCGATGGCAGGTGCCACACGCATCACTTTTTTCGTTCAATGGACCGAGAACTGGATCGTAGAGTCCGCCTTTTAACGGATGGCCTAAGGCGTCGAACGTGAGCGGCGTCGACAGCTTCACGACACTGAGCTCCTTGATTTCTTCCGAGCTGAAGATTGAAAAATGAACGCTCTTAGGGTCCAGCGGTTTGTACTGGGTGCTGCACGAGGGTTTATTGAATGTCGTCATGATGCTGTTACATCAGATGATGTCTTCTTCTTTCTATAGATAACATAAATAGATAACCTCAAATTTATGTCGCAGTATTTCATTTAATAAAGAGCGCTTATTAATTTAAATATCATTTAGAATGTCATCAATTGAAAGCTTAGTTTAAACGAAAAAAATACCAATAGTTAATTTTCTATCCGCTTATTTATTTGACTGACACTGACAGGTTAGTGCATGCTCACACAAATGAACGTAACCTCAATTTGAAACTTCAAAATACAGCTACAAAATACAATAATCAAATATTTTTTCAAAACTATAAAATGACATTTGTTAAATATTTTTTAGACTAACAGTTATTTCAATCAAAATATTATGAAGATTAAATAAAAATATTATTTTTATCATACAACTCTTAATTTTTTCATTGATAAATAATAACTTGCCAAATGAACTGTCCCATGAAATTGTAATCGATGTAAAGTTTGCAGTTGAAGTGCTTTCATTATACCCTATAATATCAATCAAATATTTAAAATTAAAATACATAATAAAAATAAAATTAAACGACGAGCACTTTTTCTAATATTGTCATTTTGTCTATGGCATAATTTTGTTTTGTATACTAGATTTTGGTTACTTGTAAATGGTTGTGGTTATTATTTGACGTTGCAATTACGACTTGTAATAAATTCACTTAACATTGTATTTGATCATTATGGCAGCGCCAAATAGCACAGAAATTGTAGAAGAGGATGCAGCCGATTTGCAGTTTCCTAAAGGTAAATTATTAATTGTAACGAGTGAAGTTTTTACAATGGAATTGAAATACCTTCTAATACCGAAATACCTTCTAATGACACAAATGTTTACAGAATTCGAAAATGCTGAAACATTGTTAATATCCGAGGTAGGCATGCTGCTTGAACATAGAAAGGCCCAAAATGAATCAGCTGAAGAGGAGCAAGAGTTCTCTGAAGTATTTATGAAGACTTTAACGTACACAAATCGTTTTAGGAAATTTAAAAACAAGGACACCATTCAGAGCGTACGCAAGTAAGTTATGATCTTGAAAAATGAATGAGTATATGTGTACCATCAATATAGAATAACTAAGTCATAGGCTCCCAACCCTTTTCGGGTGGCGACCCCTTTTTATAAAAACCGTGTGACTAGGCGACCCCCCTCAAGGAATTTAAAATCTTCGATTTGTTGTTCAAATCCAAAATCGAAAAAAGTTAGTGACCCCCAGTGATAAATTGATAATAAATATGGGTAAATTTGTCATACTTCATCGTATGGACTATTGCGGCGAAAAACTTCACAAACTGAGCTAAAAACCACTCCACGATTTAAAATTATTATCTGAGATCATGGGAATCGCGTTAAAACCACACACTATTACGAAGAACACTGATAAATTAAGCGAAATACGAAACATTTCGGAGCATTTCGCCTCAGCTTTCCAGAACGGGCGCGCGCGCCTTGTTTCGTATTTCGCTTAATTTATCAGTGTTCTTCGTAATAATGTGTGGTTTTAACGCGATTCCCATGATCTCAGATAATAATTTTAAATCGTGGAGTGGTTTTTAGCTCAGTTTGTGAAGTTTTTCGCCGCAATAGTCCGTGCGATGAAGTCATACTTTATATAATTTATTTATCAGTGTTCTTCTTAATAATGTGTGGTTTTAACGCGATTCCCATGATCTCAGATAATAATTTTAAATCGTGGAGTGGTTTTTAGCTCAGTTTGTGAAGTTTTTCGCCGCAATAGTCCGTACGATGAAGTATGACAAATTTACCTAAATATGTACTATATTATGTGTTTTAAAATCTTGGAATAGTATTGGTATATCAAGGTCTCAATCATTTTTGTTTTTTTTCTACAGCCTTCTCATGCAGAAAAAGCTTCACAAGTTTGAAGTTGCGAGCTTAGCAAATTTGTGTCCTGAAACAGCAGAAGAAGCAAAAGCTCTTCTGCCCTCATTAGAAGGAAGATTTGAAGACGAAGAATTGAGGATTATGCTCGAAGATATTCAAACCAAAAGAAGTTTACAATATTAGTATTAAGTAATTCGAATTTTTATGTAAATGGATGGGATCCATTTCTCCAAAGTTAGGTAAATATACTACACTTTTTGTAACTGAAAAAATCACCAAGTGCCACTAATAACAATGCAGTTATGTCAGATTTATAATAACACAGTAAAACCAAACGTTAAGGAAACAAATACTTGATGCAAATTAAGTATATAATATCAGTAAATAACAGTCACTACAGAATGTTAAGTGTTTAGTTTTTTGATATTATCCCATTGTTAATTTAATTTTCTTCAAAACTGCATTGTATTGCAGGATTTAGTAAATTTTCCAGTAGAAAAAGAGTAGCGTGCTTCAAAACATTTTTACCTAAAATTATGAAATTTGTGGGATGTTTGTAGACTTTGCTTTACCGTTAAAATAAAATCTTTATTTTATTATGAAGCGCATCTATAGAGAGCACCATTGCTTAGGGTTCTAGAAAAATCTCAACGTTACAAAAAAATGTGGTTCGAAAACGTTTTATTCAGAGCCAATCCCAATGGAATATTCCATGATCTGAAAAGCTCAATAAATAATTTTATATTGTAAAAATGAAATTGTCAAATATAATTTTTGTACATAAATGAAAATGGAGTTTTTATTTTATTGATTTTGAATGTCTGGCGCATAACACTTCATCTGCCACAACCGTAAATGCTATTTTTTAATTTAGCTCTTTTTCTGTCTCTTAACGAGAAGTCCCAGTGCTACGAGGAATTAGATATATAGATATTATAAAACACAACATTTGCACGCACATACATGATCATACTCCTCAAAGGGTTAAGTGGTTATCATTCTTCAAGTTCATCACAATAAAAATAACTGTTCATAAATCATCAGCAAATCCCTGCACTGAATGACATGATATAATTTCCCATGGAGCTACGTTGTGAGCCTGAACTATCGGTGTTTGTTTCTTGTAATCCACTTACAGATCTTTTCTTCTACAGTAAATGTAAGTAATGGAAGGCGAATAGATGCGATCTGCTCAATTTTGATAGAGGTCATGGTCATATTGAGGAGTGGGTCGTAATAGAATTGTTTTCCACTTTATTTAGTGTCCTTTCCAAAAACCTCTTATCCGGCGCACGTGAGTGTTATTGTAATGATGTCAGTATCTAAGGCTGAAATACCAGCCACTCAGGAAATGCATCATTTAATTTTAGCCAAGTTTTTCGACATAGAGAGCATTCATCGATAAACCTTACTTTGTAACATCACTGGTGGAATAACAAAGTTATCAAATTTAATTTTGTATTGAACCTTATTTTATTCATACATTAAATATCATGCTTTCTTGCTGGGTCAATTTAAAAAAATAAAACAAGCATTTTTTTTTAATAATCAGTCTGTATATTGGATATGTCTGTACATACAGTAACATTACACTTAAGCTATCGTCACAGGATTTCACTTCACCGTTCTTCCTAAAATACAATCAAATAATTAAGAAACGCTAGAGCTAATAAAGTTATCCGAAGGGCAGCCCGGCCGAGGTCCGCACCCTCCGCTAAATCATAAAATATAAGCAAGTATAACAATGCAAAAATAAAAGTCAACAATTGAATGTCGCTCTATGTCTACGTAATAATATAAACAGGGCGGAGGGTCGCGGACTCGGGGCGGGGCCGCGTCGAACACGTCGCCAAAAATTTAAACTCATACGTCAATTTAATTCAATGGGCACTTTTGGTTTGTAGTCTTTGTAAAAAAATTTATTAACAATTTCGACACCTCGTCTAAACAGTCATCCTTTAAAAGTACATTTAAATATATATATTATATGTATGTATGAACAAATATAACGAGGACATTGAAAGAAACATCGTAATATAGAAAAGGGAATAATATATATATATTGGCAATTTTAAAACAATGATAAAAGATTTTTTTCCAAATTCGGTTAATACATTTTGATTCAGTCATCGGTGGACACTAAGCTCTCTTTACTTTGGAAATTTTGGGAGGGGGAAAGCGTAGGGGTGGGGGTGGGGGGTTGCAGGGGCTGGAATGCTGATCCTAAGGACGGCCGCAGTTCGAATCCTATGCTCGGTTTTATGGGGCACAGGTCCCCCACCGTCTTGCTACTTCCTGCAAGGCTCTCTGTGAATTTCAGATTCACCTGGAATATGCAGAATATATATTAATGAAATGATTAACACAAAATACAGCCAATTTATTAATTATGTAGTCTTATATATCGACTGCTTAATCCACAAACCGACCGGGGAAATCTTTTAGGACATAAAATAAAAGTAATAATTTAAAACTGTCAAGCAGAATAGTCGTTTCAAAAATAAATTACTTTTTTTACCAACATATAAAAGTATAGAAGTGTATTTTAAAATTATTAATGAGTTTTATTAAGTTTTTTAATGTCCTAAAAAGAATCCTTAGTGGAGAGTTAACTGTTTGGCAAATAAAGCAGCCAATATGCTCTAAATTGAAAGAGGACATGGTATAGAGCCGAGGTGGTGAACCTTCTTACTTATGTGTGCCAAAAAATTTGAAATACAATTTATCATATTTCCAACACATCCAGTGATTTTTTTATTTTTGTTTAAATACATTTTTACGATGTAATATGTTGATCAAACGTAAATTATAACAGGACATTGCAGGAATTTACTCATAAAAAATAAAAATTTGTCACTTCTAGTATGCAAGCCATAGAGGTTTAAAAACCATGATATATGTTTAACATGCTGGCTAAATAAGTGGTTAAATTGAAATGTTCATATTGACCCTTTCACAGCCATCGGGAGGTTCCCTGGCTAGAAACCTGTTGATATGAGGAGACGTTCCTAATCGATTGCTGTCCAGATCTGGTGATGAGCACACACTTCCGCCTGTACACCAAAACAAACAACAATTATTGCTTACAATCAAAGCATCATTCTAAAGATTATTAGTATACTCTTAAAATTGTCGTTTTGACACAGAAGGGCGGATGGAGGAATACATTAAACTTTTATATTCTCATTAAAGTATTTAAAGACTTTTTTTTGTATAAATTCATCAAGTGAAAATGTTCACGATGATGAAAGCCCTTCCCTTCCTGATTATTGCAAGTCATATGTGATTATACTTCACAAGTCTTCAAAATCAAAGCTGCATGATGATTTATTTCAAAAGTGAATTCTATTAGTGGGACTCAAGTTATTTTGCTTCAAGAATAAAGGATTTTTGCTTAAACGCAAAAAAAATGATCGAAGCACTAAGTGAGTCAGAAGCGATAATAAATTAAACAGCCAATCTTCGTACACTTGTTAATATATTTGTGAAAGTGCCGAGACACTAACAGTTATCATCATGTACGCTGCCATACATAAATCGCAAAACTGCTTCAATAGAAGTAGTATAGAATGAGAACTAAATATTTAATTACAAATGCAATCGGTAAATACAATGCTAGGGAAATAAATCACTTGGGTAAGAATGGGACCATTGTTGACAGAGTATACCGCTACATAACAAAAGACAATTCAATTCTTATTGCGCAATTCTTTCGTTTTCTTACTCTGCCAGGTTGATAAAGCAATGTAAAGGAAGTGATTTGCGACAATTCAAACGTTTTCGCAGAGGTGAACAAGTGACTATCGTTCAATACAAAAATAAGGTCATTGAGACACGTTAGTTTGTGAATCGCTCTCATCTAGTGCCTACTATAAACAGAAAATGCCAATTTAGACATGAAATTACCCTGAAAAATAAACTAATGGATGAGTATAATTTAAGATTTCAACTGAAGGTGCTTGGTGGAATTTCAATATTAAATTTGAATCATTCAAATTATGTACACAAGTTCAAGTTCATCCGTGCGCTTGAACGCCTGAAGATGCCGAAAGGCGAAACCTGGGTCGTTAGTGACAAAATCTGTGGGAGTGTACATAATTTGAATGATTCAAATTTAATGGATGAGTACTTCAATTATACTATATTTATCAGGGTATTCATTCTCCTCAGTTGCTCATAAATGTCTGATTGTTTTTATTTAATTTTATAAGTATAAATTGACGTGGCTAGCGGCGTTTATGTATAATAGAGTGGATAAGAGTAATCAAGCATCCAAGTAACTACAGTTTATACCGTGTGCATGCAAACATCAGAATGAAAACAATGTCTATATCAGCGCCACTCAGAAAGGTATTTTTGTTCAGTGTCATTTGCACAACAGCATGGTGGGATGATTGATAATGTGAATAATTGTTTAATAATATGGCATTCCTATTTAATTCAATCTTAATGATGTTGAAATAAGATTAAATATTAAAAAAAAAATGTGCAAGATAATAAATCGTATTGACTGGAAAGGAAAAGCATTTTTTAAGTTTGTTAAGCATAATTTGAAGTAAATTTAAGCGTTCTAATCAGACACTAGTGCTTCGATAATGACTGAAAAAAAGCAATGTATCTAGTGCTGCAAATATGTTATGCACTGTAAAATATTGTCAGTAGCCATTTAGGCGGCATGCCATCATCTACAATGACATTCCTGATGATGACATACATTGTGCTGAAACAACGATCCGACAATAGATTTTGATAATCCTTGCAGAAATAGTAACATTGCAATTCTGTAGCCAATTATAATGAACGTCTAATGTGAATACCAATCGAATCAATAGAAAATATATTCAGCTATATTTCTGTTCAGGTGTATTGATTAATTAGCTTATAAAAATAGCAAGTGACCGACCAAGTGGGAGACGACTTCAAATCTCAACTGATGTGATCGGAAGAAAATATATATCAAATCTTTTTTTTTAATAAAGCAAAGGAAGCGTCAAGTCAATCAAAAATGCTTAAACTCT
This sequence comes from Himalopsyche anomala, assembly GCA_031772345.1. Lineage (NCBI taxonomy): Eukaryota > Metazoa > Arthropoda > Insecta > Trichoptera > Rhyacophilidae > Himalopsyche > Himalopsyche anomala. The sequence continues at coordinate 22,469,786 of CM062835.1, forward strand.
ATTGATAGGGAAATGAGGGGTGTTATTTGTGCTTCAAGTAATGCGGAGGAAAAACTCTATTTAAATTAGGATTCTAACCATGCAGGCTATCACAGTATGATATGATAATTATTGGTATTTTTTTTCAAACTAAGGGGGTTTTATTAAAGACACTTGACCTGGCTTGTGGAGCCTCTCTGGAGAGCATCCACTGGAGTAAGACTCTCTAGACGGAGGGCCTGAAGTGATCATAAATATAAATAAAGCAAATAAACCTTCTCACTATTGCTACACGTTTAATGAAAACGTAACCAATAGAAAATTGTATAAATATCATTGTTTTCGCAGTAAAAATAACGAAATGTGACAATGATTAAAAAAAATGGAAAAAATAAAGATATTAACTCATTGACTACCTTGATCAACTAATATTGTATGTATGTCAGGTATACGATTCTTTAACTCTTATATAGTAGCGACATCTTGGCATGTTATCAAACATAATTTTATGTTAAGTGTAATTATCATTTTATTAGCAAATGCAACTTCTGTGATCATTATTTTATGTTTTTACCATTAAAAGAATCATGCTAGTAGTCAGCAAGATTCAAAAAGGTTGGCGACACCTTATTAAAATGACGGAGATAATACATACGGCGATATCCACGACCTCAACATTTCTCCACCAATCAATCTCTTAATAAATTCTAAAAATGTCACATTTTTTCATTTGTAAAATGTCTATTTTTTGCTAATTACCCAAACCCACCTGCTGCTTGGAAGTAAATGAGTTAATAATTGATGGTACATTTTACGTCTCAGTATAAATTGATTATTTTTATAAAATAATTCTAGTAACCAAAAATAATGTATATAGTACATAATGACAAAAATTTAAGCCTACCTACATAATTACATTCTAAAATTGTATGCGATATACATATTATGGACGTATTAAAAATGTTTATGTGATAATAATGACGATGGTATAATACCGGAAGAGTGGGCACTGTGTGATTGGCTGTCGGGGTGTGCGGGGGTCTGCGTGTTGACGGAACGTCTCAGTAGTTCTGCCAAGGGAGCTCTGTGTCCTTCAGGAGTTATCTGCAAAAATTGAGAATTACATAGATACATAAATTCTTTATTTTTAGTTATTCTAACAAGGGGACAATCGCACGAGTAGATATTGTAGGACAAGTGCAAAAAATAGCTTATAGCTTTTATGGTATAAACCAGTGTCTGCCAAACTTTTTACTTCGCGGCACACTGGTGAATGAGATTTGTTCCGCAGCACACCAAATAAAAATGCTTAAAAAAGGACTCGTTGAGGGAAAGTCGACTACAATATCTAATGTGGAAAGGAAAAAGGACGTAACCCACACATATCAAATTTTACAGGAGGCGCTAAAAAAGTGTTTTGATGATTTTGTGACATATACAAATTATGAATTACACACAACCTTGAAGTGCACGGATACTTCTAAACTGGTGTTTAATTGACATAACCTAATATTAATTAGAGAAATTGTTTCAGAAAAACCTTTATTTCAGTGTTTTTTCTTGGTTTTAATTTTTTACAAGGTCATCTTTTTCTAACTTAAAAGCTAAATTTAGATACTTATTCGGCATCTTCAGCTTCCATCCTTTTGATAGAATGTATGTCAAGTTGTATACATTGTGATAATCTAAAAAAAAACTGTTTTGGAAAATTGAGGGTTAAGTCCTTTTTCCTTTCCACAGTCGATATATATGCAACCGTGACAAAAATTTATTTAAATACGTAATGTTGAATTTATTTAAAAAATTGAAGAAAATTTAAATGAATAGGCATTATTTAAAATGAAAATTTTTGAGGCGTCTTTCTCCGAGGCACACCTAAGACTTCTGGCGGCTTCTTTGCGAATCTTTCGCAAAATTGCCCGGCCGCCAGGTGAAATTCTATAAAAAAAATGTTTATGTGATAATAAGTGTTTATGTGGTAATAATGTATGGTCGTTAAGCTGTTAATTATAAAGCCTTGTTTTTGGGACTCACCTTATCCCTATGCCTGTCCAAGTGGTGAGCGGGCGTAGGACAAAGTACAAGTCGTTCAATCTCTTGATTGAGTCCTTCGACGGAACTTCTCGCTGCTCTCAGAGGGACGCCCACACTTCCCCCGGAGGATTTCAAAGATGAAACTGAAACATGCAATCAAAATTATCAATTCAGTACACATAAAGAGGGTGACATTGTTAACATTCATGAAACCTATGTTTGCCTTGGATTATTTGGCTATTTTTGTAGGATTTAACTAATTTTTTGTAGAGTATTATTGTTTGTGAGACAATTAAATTTTTACCCCCACATTCCACAACCATAGATAATGCGTTTGTTCATAATGTGTTGAAAGTCCCCAGCTTAAAAAATAGACAAAGCTCTTATCAGTATGTATCTGTTTACTTCCCACATGACACTCATCAATTTTCTTAAGAGGTATGTAGTCTGACCTATTGGTTACAGCGTCAGCTCAACCTGTGGGTCTGACAGCTAGTCGGACCTCGACTTGAGCAGCTAGCTTTTTCTGTGACATTAAAGGACAATTCCTAGAGGACGTGATCAGCATACTGTATTTTTCCACATGTACATTGTACAAACACGTTCTTTGTGTGACAATATATTTTGGCAGATATTTATATTTTTATTCCATTACTTTTTGGCACTATAATAACCAAGCGTGTCTTTACATCCACTTTTTTCCCCTGAAAGATCTGTTTTAAAAAAGATGATTCTCTACATCTCCAGATTACAAAGATCTTCAGATCCCAATACTTCAATCTTGTATGTGGCCAAACAGCTCTTCATTTGCCCTCTGGATCTCTTAGTTTTCGCAATTCATTCATATATATGACATAGTCATCTAAGGATGCTAAGATCGATGGATGAGTTGACCGAGATACCACGCAGCACACTCAATCAAATGAATCGAGCATTATTTCAATGTTTTTGGTTGTGCAGCAAGTTTACAAGCAAGCCTGGCATTTTCAGTATTTTTACTTTTAAGATGTTCACTGACAAAATTTGTTGGGAAGGGCATTAATAAAACACTCTCGTACTGATTCTACATTTATTTAATATGATTAGGGCCGGGTTCGCTCAGTTTAAAATGCTTGTGCCGAGCAATACCTGTCCTGATCCTATTAAATAAATGTGGAATTAATAAGTGTTTTTGTTTTTTGAATATCAGTATTTTGTAAAAGAATCATTCCAAGAGCCTATTGTCTTAGAACATAGGAATTTTTCGACACAAAAACAGTCAAGCAAAAATCTTATGTTTATTTAATTATTTAGGTTGTTGCATATCCAGAGGACCAGTAAATAACCGAGAAGTCATACTGTTGGACGATCAAAACATGATTGTGTCAAGTATTCCAGACCATTCAAAATAAGAACCATGCACGTGGGAAAAGCACTACAGATATATGATTTAATCTGCACTGTGCATTCTGAATGTTTTAACTGTCTATCTCGACCTAAAATAGTGAAATTCAAAAAAAAGCATTTAAGTAATACCGCAACGTACAAAATATAGGACTCATGGTCTGAGAGGCGTGTTCGGCAGCATGGTGCGAGCGGTGCGAAGGGGTCACCCGTTGCATTCGAAGCCTCAGGTATCTGTCCAGCTTATCTTCGGAGGTCAAGTTCAGTCCGCCAGATACAGGTGTACCTGCTCCACTACACGTTCTATTGGCACCGTCATCAGTCTGAAAATCATCATTATAATTGCTCTAAAGCTTAAACAAAATTCGAGGCCTACACTCAACTAAAGCCGCCGATTATCGTTGACGTTTGAAACATCTATTTGGGCCCTCGAGAGGTGAAGTAAGCCAACTAGTAAAATGGTAGAACTTTTTTCTTGGACTCATTTGTACAATCACGTCTTTATTTGGTGTTTCGGAAGATTGCATATTTTTATTTTACGGAGATAACACTATTGCAATGTGTTTTAACTGAGGTTAATTCACTTTTACAATACTTTAAGATGTGTAGAATATTACAACACATCTAGCATATTTTCTCTCTAAAATACCACTTGGCTCACTTCACCTCCAATGGGCTTATTTGTAGTATTAAGCCGCACAATCAAATCTAACTTTTCATCACAAAGCCTGTTTCTATGAAACGATTCATTCTCCTTCATTAACAGAAAGCTTGCTTACATTTATTATATTAAATTTTTTACTTGAAAAATGTTTTATATTTAATTTTTTTTTTTTTTTTTAATATTTTAAAATTTAAAAAAAATAATTGACATTACAGCTTACGCCAATGCGTCAAATATTTTTTAAGTTGAAAGATCATACGAGATATACTCGATGAGAATTTTTTGAAAGTCACATGAGATTAACTCAAGGAGAATTGACTTCACAAACACCCATGTCTTAGATCTCAAATTAAAATTGAAAAAATCCAATTTCGACATTGACTTTACCGGGAATCGAACCCGGACCCAACTGATCGGTAGAGCAAGCACTTACCAACTAGACCAAAGCGGGCGAGCCCCGTCACAAAATTCAAAAAGGACCGCGGGTTGTGCATCATTGGATTAAACGGATTTAAGTAATACTGCGTTAAAAAAACATCACAACGTGTCCGAGACTCTGGGTGGATATAACTTATTGTAACCATAAATCATAGCATTCAAATGATATCTTAAATACATTATCGTAAATAGTGAAAGAATAATAATTGTTATTGTTAAAGTTAATTTATTTTTAATAAATAACACAACACAGTACATTTATTGATACGAGCAGATAAGACTTGTCAGCTTGAGTGTAAGCGCATATAGCTTGCAGATAATTATTGCAGGATAAATGTGTTGATTGATATCAAAAGGTAAGTTTAATGTATGCATTTAATAGAGTAAACAAATCTGCACTAATGATTTAATAGACAATCCACAACAATACATTGTTTACTCATGAAACGCGTATACATTTTAATTTCATGCATGTTGTTTCAGCTAACTCCGTTAACCCGTTGAGTAGCGAGTTATTTTTTATTAAATTAGATTTTTTGTATAACTTGATTATTTTTATCATTGATACGCATAAAAAGATTGTAAGAAACATCATCATGCGGTACACTCAATATAATGTAGTAACCGCAGTGTAACAAATAAAAAGCAAAAAAAATATGATACAAATGAATGAACTTTACCATTACATTATTAAAATGTTATCATGCGGAAAATAACCGAGAGATTTTCGCGTTGCGGTCGTAAAAGGGTTAATATTTCAAGTAGTATATATTTTTTAATAATTTTCAAGAAGCTATTATTTTCAAATAGGGGGTAGATCTTTTTTGCTTTCATCAGTAGGCATGTGGTGCTCTACTGATATGTGAATAAACAGTGACAATTCAATTAATATTATGAGAATGACAATAAATATTAGAAAACACAACATTTGGAAGCACGTATACGGTCATGGTCATACTCCTCAAAGGGTTAAATCGCAGGAAGACAATATGCTATGCAGACAAGCACTTAGAGAAATAGTATTAAATGAATGCCTCAATCAACTTGAGACATTTTATCAATTATATGAATGCTTGTAAGTAAATCAATTAACATTTTTTTCTCATTACTAGGTGATGAAAAATTACCTGAGTAGCTTTGTCAACATGTAGCAATCCAGAATGTAGGTAAAAACAGTCTCTTGGCCATTGGCCTCTCTGGTGAATTGCATCTAAAGAAGCTGTGCGTCTAATTGTGTTTGAATTACTGCGTATTCTGCCTATAATAGAAGAAAAAAATCATTAGAAGCCATTCTCTTGTTGTACATAACCCCCCCCCCCCTCCGCCTCTTAAATGGAGAACATACAAATTTATTTCAACAGAAGTTAGTCATTATGAACAAGATATGCTTTCCAAAAAATTCCATAAATCAATCGTGGATTCAATTTTGGCAACTGTAAGTAACGTTATTCGAGCAGTTGAACGCCATTGAACATCACAACCAAATACAATCGAGTTAACCACTTTGGTACAAGCCCCTGGCGTCTAGGTAGGTGTTTTTTTTAAAACGTTATGTCAGAGGTTCGTTATATCAATATTTTGTAAACTATAATATATTATGAACATTACAAACTATAATACATATATTTTTATCCATGTCCGCTCCCAATGTGGAGCATATGGCCTTCCAATGGAGGTATCTCAACAGAAGTTTTCTACAAGAACTGTTTGTTACTCAATCGCTCAACCTCTCTCATTCAAAGAGAGTAGTAGGGATAGAAGGATAAGGCTGGGACAGGACTAGTGATTAACTAATCGCTCTCACTACACCTAGTTATTAAAGAATCAAAAAGGGTGAGGGAATGAATAGACATCACAAACACCCGTGCCTTCGGACAGAAATCGACAAATCAATCGAAAAAGTGCTGTTCGTACTGGGACTCGAACCCGTGAAATTAGGCACGGAAACCCACAACGCTAACCAATGCGCCATAGGACCCGACTGTGATCCGACTCAAGGTGTGTTTAGAATGATAAAATGCAATCGCCAGCGATGAATGCTTACCGACCCGTAGAATTGTGCAAAAATATTCACATGTTCATTAAAATGTTGATAAATTTGAAAGGTGCGTTTTGATTTGGATATAAAGTGAGACCATGATATAACTTTATTGAATGGACAAACAAAAAAATTAAAATTTCGAGGGCGTCATGAAAAATAAAATTTATATTTCATTGAAAAAATCACGCATTTTGGTTTGATATTTAGAAAAACTAGAAAAATTTCTGTTGAGATACCTCCATATGCTTCACATTGGGAGCGGACATGGATAAAAAAAATATATATATTTATCGCTGGCTGCCCGCAAGCAGTCAACATTGTTTGTTTCAGTTACAGGTTTGAATGCCAGTAGACAATTTTTTCAGATGTATCCGATGATGTCTTGAATTCCCTCCCACCCATCCTATCCAAAAAACGGATGAATTGAGAGCGATTAGCTAACCACTAGTCCTATCATAGTCTTACTTCTCTCTTTGAAAAAAAAGGAGGTGAAGCAACTGAGTAACAAGCAATTATTGTAGAAACACTTCTGTTGAAATAAACTCTACTAGGAGTCCATACGTTTCACATTGGGAGCGAACATGGTAGAAAAAACTAATATTTTGATTGTTAAATAAACTCTTTTAATAATATGAAATTGATATGCGACTTTCGTCTTGCATGTGTTTGACTTCCGTGCCGGACTTCACAGGTTCGAGTACTAGTGTGAACAGCATTTTTTCGATTTATCGATTTCTGTTCGAAGGCACGGGTGTTTGTGATGTCTATTAATTCCCTCACACCCATTCCGATTCTTTAATAACTAGGTGTAGAGAGAGCAATTGGTTAACCACTAGTCCTGTCCTAGCCTTATCCTTCTATCCCTACTACTCTCTTTGAATGAGAGACATCGAGCGACTGAGTAACAAGCAGTTATGTCGATATACCTCCATTATGAGGCCATATGCTCCGCATTGTGAGCGGACATGGATAAAAAAGAAAGTAGTCTCCAGCCATCAATGGCACTGTGCTCTGTATAATATTCTATTTCATCATCTTCCTTTACCATGATGATTTAACTTTTTCCGGATACGATTTTCGACTAAAACATTTGAGCCTTAATAATGCAAAATGACAAAAAATACAGTGTGCCCACCTCTAAATGGTTAAAATAAAAGATCGCTCACCAATCACGTTGCATGACCTTGACCACAGGCATTCTGACGTGTCCAAATATAATTAGAAACGCACATGTGCCTCTGCATTCAAATATTCATTCAAATGATAGTCATATATTAAATTGAATTTTAGACATTTCAGAAGTATTTATCTCCCAAAAAATTGCGAGAAAGAAATACGTAAATGTTGGTTTTGAATACACCGAATAGTAACCGAACGCAAATAGCAGGAAACGAGAATTCTAGGTACCTAAGATCGGAGTTTCACAGTACATAATAGAATTGCTGCTTCTAGCCTGTTGCATTCCAGATTGTTTTGAATAATTTAATTTTCAATAGTATTTAAACACAGTTGAATTTCTAGATTATTATTTTTTTTTAACCATGTCCGCTCCCAATGTGGAGCATATGGACTCCTAATGGAGTTTATCTCAACAGAAGTGTTTCTACGAGAACTGCTTGCTACTCAGTTGCTCAACCTCTCTTTTTCCAAAGAGGAAGGGATAGAAGGATAGAGCCAGGACAGGACTAGTGGTAAGCTAATCACTCTCGATACGCCCCATTCATGGGATAGGATGGGTGGAAGAGGGAAATTCAAGACATCACATACATTCATGCCTTTCATAAAATTCATAAATCGATTGAAAAATCAATTTATTAAACTGTCCGTACCGGGATTTGAACCCGTGCCCTCCGTAACCGAAGCCAACAACGCTGACCACTCGGCCACACAGGTGACTATAGTTGAATATTATTGTATTATATATCTTGACCTGTAGCGGAGTGGTTAACGTTGTAAGCTTTGGTTGCGGCTCTCAAGGGTTTGGAGTACCAGTACGGACAGCCTCATAAATTATCTTTTTAATCGATTTATGGATTTGCGTTTAAAGGCATGGACGTCTGTGGTGTCTAAAGTCCTTCCATCAAGGTAGGTATCTAGAGGAATTAGCTAACCACTAGTCCGATCATAGCCCTATCTTTCTATCCTAATTCTAAAAAAAGACTGAATTATTGTAGAACAACTTCTGTTATTAGAAGTCAATATATAGAAGTCAATATATTATGCTCCACATCGGGAGAAGACACGGTGACAAAAAAATATAAATAAATCAGCATTCATTCATATATAGCAACAGAGTATGCAAGAAAAATCACAGACAAATCATTGTACAAATAACCAAAGCACCATCTCAAATCGTCCATATCTGCTTTCAATGTTGGACGTATGGGTTTCGTAACAGAAGTTTTCTCCAAGAACTGATCATTTCTCATTGGCTTAATCTCTCTTTTTTCGAAGAGAATAGGGATAGAAGAATAGGACTAGTGGTTAACTAATCGCTATAGCTACACCCAGTTTTTTAGGATTGGATGGGTGGGAAGGAATTTCAGATATCACAGACATCCATGATGTGATAATCAATTTGTGAAACTGTCAGCACTGGGATTCAAGCTTGTGAACAGCGTCACTGAACCCAATGACCACGGACTCGGGTAACACTTTATATCGTAATAAAATTTACTGCAAACTTCTTTTCAAAATAAAATCAATGGCATTTTATATGTTAGAACTACGAAGAATTCAACAAATATCTATAATCACTCACAGAAACGACAAAACAATGTTATTTAAATGGTACTACAAGCGGAAACCATTCAATGATATTGAAAAAAATAATATACATAAAATCGTGGCAAGCACATGCCATCGAAATCACACAAACAGGAGGATGAGTCAGAGTGTAATTCAACCCTGACGAATCTTACACGGACAATGCTAAGTGTGCATTGTTTAAGATTTGTGGGTTTTGTATGTTTCCGGTATTTTGTGTAACTGGTTTTCGGATACCCTCGTAAAAGTCTTGGAAACATAATTTAATTATTAACGCAGAAATAAATTGCAACAGACCCTCTTTTACGACTTTTAGAAAGACCACAAATTTCAGCAACATAAATTTCACAAAAACTTACAAAACAATCACAATATTTAATACAGTTATTTACAATACTCAACTGGGTTTTAGTAAATTTATATTTAATGATCTAAGCATGTATAGTTGTGACTAATTCGTAAACTAAATACAAACGGTAGAATAGATGGACACCAAAAGATGACAATGGAAACAAAGGATGATCTGTTTTAATCCGGTACAACACATCTTTAATAATTATTGTGATGTTAGCATGAATGGTTTAGGAACCACATCAACAAAAACAGAATAGCCACGAGCAAAGGAACAATGAGATATGCAGCAATAAGGAAATAATATCAGATATTCACCTACCCTCCATAACAAAATTCTATATACACAAGCTATCTCGCACATTTACACTGTCTGAATAGCTGTAACAAATGTTATAATTTCAATCGGGTATAAAAATATTACAACAAAAAAAAATATTGCCTACCTACAGATATTTTTGAAATATTATTGGATAATTAAGTATTTTTTTTTCATGAATAAGTGCTACCAACATACATTTTGTAACTGATGTACTGTAATATTCTTTTTATTGTTCGAAATTTAATTATTTTATTTTACACAAATATTTTGTTTTTCTGAGAGATGTGGCGTCATACGGAATTGGAAAGTTTTTGTTTTGAGAAGAAAAAAGCAATACAAAATTAACAAATTAAACATTTTCATTTGCGAGGGGTGATTTTCGGCGTGACAGGTACTGTATGTATTTTAAATAATGACAGAAATTACCGAAATTTTCGAATTCAGTCTGCTCGATTAAGTTCGCGAAATTACCTTTGTAATTGACGGCTCCGGGGCTTCTTTGGCCAGATAATGCATGATCTGGAGAGATTCTGCGCCAGGCATTCGTCGGCGATAATGTCGGACTGTTGCCACAGCTTTTCCTCAAGCCTCCCGGCTGTTTCATGAGAGATGAAACCGGCAAAGTCGCTCGCATAGGCCCTTGTTTGCCGACCGGGCAGTCGGATTGCTTTCGAACGCGACCCGACATGTCTCTTCTTGTTTAAGTTATCGCCCGCCTTTATTTCTTGTAGATTATTACACTATTGGCCGCTCTCGCAAACAGACACGTCATTTTTCGCGATTAATTTAAGAGTATAAAAAAACTTAAACAAATTGAAAATACATTTTCTCGCCGTCTGAAAAAATATCAACTTAACTTGACTTATCACCTGAAATCCTGTATAAAACATACCAGTCTAATAAAACAATTTCCCCTAATTTTCATAACTCTTACAAAATAATATGATGTATACATATTTATTATTTGCTTGCTTGTCTTATTCATCAGAACTCATTCGTCTTATAACTGTCGCCTTTATTACTAATGACGTTGTTTAAATGATTAACAATCTTAAGTTGACATTACGTAGTCTTTTAAAATATGTCCGTTTAATTGCAACAATACTCACAAGATTATTTAACGGTAGGAACTATATTTTTATAACATTACTGCATTGATTCTTTAAAATATTACATGAAGAGGATGTATGGCCGTTTCAACGACTATAGTTTGAACTCTCTCTTTTATTATTATTTATTTCTCCCATTTTATTATTCAAGATAATTCTTAACCCTGTAAGGAGAAAAATCATAATTCTAGCAACTTCAATTGTATTGCGCGAAAAACATTGCGCAAAGGACACAATGGAAATCTTACATGTTTATGGCTGCACAAAATCAACATTGGCTAGCCGCGGGTGTAAACAAATCGACCCGAGTGCCTCTACTGTAAATAATAGGAACATGAAAATTTTAGCGGGATGTTTATAAATAATTACCTGCAGTATGGTAAACATTTGTTTTTGGACCATGGCTGCTACCAATGTAGTTTACTCTTAATGGAGTTTATCTCGCAAAAGTTTCGATTTCCATTTTTTTTATTCTGAATAATAATAAAAATATGTACTTTACAATATTAATATATCAAAATTTTTCTTTTTGTAAAACTACATAGACAGACGAATGGTAATTTGGCACATTGTCAAAAAAGTACGAGTTTTAACTTTGTTGTTTTACGCTAGGCACTGAAAAATCCAAGTCGTCCGTGCACCTCCACATCTAGATGGGGAATTATTCACCGATTTCAGAATACAAAAATAACATAAAAAACTGCCCTTTTTTATGTGTTCTCTAAAATCGACTTTAAGGCGTTGGAACGTGACCATTCATTGTTTCCTCAAAACGGGACATAGCCTTATTTTTAGTTAAAGCAGTGGAACACACTTCTCGTCAAGATTTTTTTCTAATCCATATCCATTCCTAACGTCAAGCATATGGCTTCATAATGGAGGAACAGAAGTTACTTTTACGAGGACTGTTTGTTATTCAGTTTCTCAACTTCTCTTTTTCCTGAAGTGAGTAAAGATAGAAGGATATGGTTAACAAACTGATCTCGCTTTGCTTTGTACTTTGATTTGTCATGAAAACCGTTTCCGTCCTTCAGAAAACAGTTTGTTTCAAGCTCTGCTTGGGGGCCAACAGGATAGACTAATTAAAAATGGGAAGTGTTGGTTGCATTGCTTCATCTCATGCCATGCCTGCATCCTTCAGTTTAAATATTTTAACATCAATCAAAACTGTGTATTATAGTTTGTAAGCGAGAAATTTGACATGTAAGATAATTTTACTGTTACTTGGTACCAAGAATAGTCAACTTGTTTGCTGTCACAAGAGTTAACATATTGACTGATAAGCTATGGTATGGACATAGTGTTTCTTTAGAGATACTTTCAACGTTAGGTGTACAAAATAGCCACAGTACTGTTGGAAATCCTCAACAACACTAGCCCATTTCATCAGGTCAGAACTATTTACACAGAAATGTGTGTATCAGAATTTCTAAGGACGGCATCAATCTCAATGTTGGTGTATTTTAATGAGCCACCTGTGTGGTCGAGTGGTCAACATCGTTGGCTACCGCTACGGAGGTCACGGGTTCGAATCCCGGTACGGGCAGTTTTATAAATTGATTTTTCAATCGATTTATGAATTTCTGTTCAAAGGCATGGATGTATGTGATGTCTTGAATCCCCCCCTCCCACCGATCCTATCCTATGAACGGGGCGTATGGAGAGCGATTAGCTAACCACTAGTCCTGTCCTTGCCCTTTCCTTCTATTCCTACTCTCTTCGATAAAGAGAGGTTAAGCAACTGAGTAACAAGCAGTTCTCGTAGAAACATTTCTGTTGAGATAAACTCTATTAGGAGTCCATATGCTCCATATTGGGAGCGGACATGGAAAAAAAAAAAAATGTCTTAAGCAGCGGGAAGAACTCTCTTGGAGTTTCAACGCAACGGGAGAGGGTTTTTTTTTTATTTTACAGCAAACTTTCTATACAACATTTAATATCATAAATTTGTATACGGTATTGGAATGGAAAACAATGTTATTCACTGGACAATAAGCATATGTGTTGGCAATGGTGTAGGATTTTTAAGTAAAAAAAAAAATGTTCAAATTTGCGCTGCATATTTTATTGTTACACAAAATTTAACAAAAAAAAACAGTAATACAATGTACCTACTAAAATTAATTATATCTATCAAAATGTAACAGTTGAATTCAGTAATAAAAAAGAAGGACCTTAATTACTTCCTGTATTTGTAAAACAATCTCATTTCCCCTGGCTTTGATACACAATTTTCTATTTTCTTTCCAGAATAAATTAGCATCAAATAAAATGTTATTTTTGCAGAAATATCTTTTTATCTTAACACTGCTTCTTGAAAGTAAATTGTTAATTTACTTTCGACAGTGACAGACTGTTATTTATATTTAGTATGCGAGTCAATTAAATAATAATAATGGAATTAAATTAAGTACGTAATTACATATTTGCTCCATCCTTTTACACAGCTAACTTAGTGAAAACAAAGCAAATTTGTCAGTGGCGAAATTAGTAATCAAAACACTTTGTTTTTTTATGTTACATATGCTGCTGTAAAATTAGTTATAATACTTCCACGCAAGGAGCAGTGGAAAAAAAGGATGAATCAAAATTATATTCTTACATAATTTCATTGGCGAGTTGTATTCTCGTAATAACTGTAATCATCACGAGAAAAATGTTACTCAGTAATCTAGGACATCATGTTTAACACAAATCAAATATTGACTCCGAACAACTTATACCAAAAACTCAATATTGAATTTTAGATGGTTATGTTTTTGGTACTAATGACATTATTTTATTGTGTTTTTAAACCTTTGTCGATGGTGGCATAAATATGAATATGAAGTGAAAACCAATTAGCAAAAACATAGTTTTTTCAATTCGAGTAGCTTAGCTTTTACGTATTTAAAAATTGCGTTAATAATTTCATTATCTATTCGAGTTACTTACGTGTACTTCTTTTGTTTAGATAAAAAAATTTCCCTATAGTATAAATACTTTTTAACAGTAATTTTTATTATATTTATGCCAGTCTATTTTATATAAGTAATATTAACATGAATTAATTGTATTATAAAGCCAGCAATGGAATGATTCTAACGGTAAAATCACAAATTTTATTTATACAAGATTTTATTAATTTTGACAACTATTTTGCACGGTCAAGCAAGGATAGAATATACATGCCTTTTCGATAAATCGACATTCAATCGAATTCTGGACTGTTTGCTAAAACTACACAGGGTTAAGCAATTATTCTATTGAAAATAGAATGCGCAATTCATACGAAATGTCCTAAGGAAAGGACACTAATCGAAAATAGAAGAGCTTTTACACAATTGTAAAATAAACTGGATGGTTATCGCATAAGCTCGAGAATACAAACGGTAAAATGTTGTGTGTATTGGGAGCGGACAATCCTCAAGCGCTTGATGCGTTTAGAATGCAGGTGAACAGATGTACTCAAGGGATTATTTTGATTTTTTAAATTATCTAGATCAGTGTTCTTCAACCTATGGTCCGCGGACCCGTGCCGGTCTTTTATGTTTCAAATTTTTTTAGACTTGATTATCTCCTTGATGTTGATGCAAAATGGTGAATGAACTACCTTCTGATATATTTAAGGTGTCAGCTATCTCACGCAACTTCAATTTACAATTGGTCAAAACTATTTTGTGGACTTTAGTTATGTTTTCTGGAACAACTGCCGAATTTGGGTGACCAGAATGTTCAGTTCAGAAATCAGCAAACCACTTTTCTACCATTTTTCTCGATAGAACAGAGTCCAAATAAAACTTGTCAAGCTATTGCTTCGCTTGAACAGTATTTTTTCCACTAAAAAGCAATGCTTTATCAACACACAGAATTCAGATTTTTCCATTGTTTTTAAAATTAGCGCCACTTAAACCACTGTAACTTGTGAACTAAACCTCAAATGTTATGAAATTTTGACACGTATTATTTGAAGGTTGGTACTTTTTGAAAAGCCATATGGATTTGTCAATAGTGGCGCAATCTATGTCATCCTACGAACTTATTGAGTGATGTTGGTTGACGCCGGTCCGCGAGATATTTTTCCAATTTTCACCGGTCCGCTGATGTAAAAAGGTTTAAGAAGACTGATCTAGATGCTGTAAAAAATAATCAAAAGCAGTATAAACTAAAATGCTCGGAGACACCAAGAAGAATCAACTTCTGCATTACATTTCAAATGAAAATTTTCAGTGACCGAGGAACTGGCAAAAGAGGAAAGTTCCGATATGCTTATTCGAGAGAACGGTTTAATCTTAACACCCCAGTTCCTGTTCAGAGAGGCAGCAAGAATAACCAAAATCATTGCACAATAGCACAAAAAGGAGACGACACCAGACTTATTGTTATTAATTTAAGATATGAACAAATTAAGTATATGAGTTGTACTGTAGCTTACGTCGGAGCTTAGGCTTTCACTGTTATCGGTAATATAACCTTGTAAATACACTGTCAGAAGAAATTTTGGGTGATTACTACCAACCGCAGCATGGTGTTTTTCCAATATAATATTGAAACATATTATTACTATTTACTTTTGTTATTAGTTAATTGCTTCAGTAAATAATGTCTACTTTGCAAGTGCCAAGCAGATTAAAAACTCATTATCTATGGAAATATATTGTAAGCAGGGCTGTGGAGTCGTGTAAAAAAAAAGACAACCTCGACTCCAGTTTTAACCCTCCAAGGACAAGCGTGACCATATGATCACAGTAAACACCGTTGTCTATTGATCCCACTATTCATCCTTTTTCTACCTGAATATCGTTGCCTTCACTCATATTTGGTTAAGAAGGATACAGACTTCACTTAGTCATCCACGGCGGGGACAGAAACGGCCACCAAAAGCACATGCGATTTTTTTAATTTCCATTTTTCTTAATAGACTTTTTGAAACTGTTAGATATTTTTTTTATCAAAACATCAAATTATTTATTTACAGTTCTTTTGCTAATATAATTTGTATTGAAATTATGTTGATCTAAAGAGGTCAAATTGTAAATATTAAAAAAAAAAATACGTTTAGCTATATTTCAACCCCGAATGTTTGCGTTCCCATACGGTGACACTCGTCCTTACTGCTGTCCGAACACAATATTACACGGTAATAAAAGGATGAGCATGACTATATAGTCATGCCAGGTTTCTATACGATTTTGCGTTTTTTTTTTTTAAATTTTGTTAGGAATAAAATTATCCGTGACTTCAATATGGCTTAAAAAATATTCCTTTTTTCGAAAAAAAGTTCTCGTCTCTGGAAGGGTTAAAATAATGAATGACTCCAACTCCGAGGAAATTTTTCGATAATTTCATTTTAACTTATATACAGTGGAACCCCGATCTACCGTTCTCGCATGGTTCGTTCATTTTTCATAGTCCCGGCCAAACACTCATAAGAACAATGTAAAATAATCCCGCATTAACCGTTCCCTGATTTATCGTTTTCCTCGATCTATCGTTCAAATATTTTGGTCCCGTCAAAAATATTATCCCGATTGACCGTTTTCGTTAAATATTTCTCATAAATAATCTTACCTCGCTTTTCGTTTCGCGTTTTTTTCAGTGGAACCCCCATATTCCGTTCTCACTATTTTCGTCTTTATGCATGGATCGTTTATTTTTTACTCGACCAAGACCACCCCACCCCGTAATAGCAATGTTTAGTAATTCCACGTTAACCATTTCTCGATTTACCGATTTCTTCGATCAATCATCTAAATATTATCGTCCCGTCCCAGTTACTAATCTATCCCGATTGACCATTTTTGTAGAATATTTTTTTCGCTCATAAATAATCTTGCATTTCATCTGATTGCGTAAATTTTTCTAACTCAAAAGTCAAAACTAAAATACCTAAATGAAAAAACTAGAACTCTAGTTGAGAAACTGAAAATAATTAAAGACATTGGAAAAAATTCAGGAGAAAAACGAGTCGACATAGCAAAAAGGAGCTAGTTGACTTAGAAATGTACGCGATTTTGAATAGTGTTTGTTAAAATTTAAGTCCCAAACTGCAAATAGGCTACTTAGTTTGTATTAAACAAATTAAAAATACATTTATTTGTTCTTTAATTAATAAATAAATGAGTTTTTTGAAAATTAAACATTTTTTTGTGTTATTTGAAGATTTCCCGCATTATCGGTTTCCCACATTATTCGTTCATTTATTACGATCCCTTGAAAAACGTAGGATCGAGGTTCCACTGTATATGTATATCATCAGATCATCTTTAGTCAGCCAAGCATGAAATGTCTACACTTTAGACCAGTGTTTCTCAACCTTTTCGGGAGCGTGGCCCCTTTGAGTGTATTTATTTTTCTGTGGCCCCCATATCTTTTTTTTTTTTAGCTCACCAAGAAATTTGAAATCCTCAATTTGCCCGTGGCCCCCTTGAACTGTGTTGTGGCTCCCCCAAAACAAAAATAAATCGCTGTGGCCCCCTAGGGGGCCACATGGCCCACCGTTGAGAAACCGTGCTTTAGAATATTTTGTTTGAATACACATCATTAAATATATTTTTCAAAAAAAATCGCTCATTTTTCACAACTCCCGACTTCGGTCAAAACACCGCGACTCCGACTCCACAGCTCTGATTGTAAGAGATGCAGTTTACAAGAAATTAATTAGAATTCAGTATTTAAAATTTAAAAATAAGTATTTAAAATTCGAAGGATACCCTTTATATGCTTAATGGCGCAGAAACATTTTAATTAACTTATTGAATTACTAAAATTATCATAATACATATAAAAAAGCTAACGATTCAGAAAAAACTATTTTACACATTTTCAGTTTCAATATTTTCAAACCCCTAAATTAACATTACAACACGTAACAATAGATTCTAGAATTTGATAACAACACAGCATGCGATATAATGCAAATAAATACGAGTGTGGTGTTGAATCTATTACAATTTAATTTGTAGATTTCAAAGCTTTAATTGTAATGGTGGATTGTCAGTATTGCTTTGTGGTCAAATAGAAAAAGGTACAAAAGTTTCCAGCATAAGGTAACAATCATTTGTAATATTCAATGTGAGTGCAATTAATTTTTTTAGAACGACTAATCAACATTTCCATACCACGAAAATAATATAATTTTTGAATAAAACTAGCTTGTTCCAACACATTCTGGCTGGAAACTTTTGGCCATTAGTGGTATCTATCTATGAAACCAGTAATCTATTTACACTTAATTCTTTTCAGCAATGAATTCATGCATAGTGTAAAGGTTATTCAGTGGAAAATTGAGCAAACACACTTATCTAAGAAAAGAAAAATTCACTGTGGAAAAAATCATTACACCAAGAGTACAATGCGATAAAGTTACACAAAGATCTTTCAAAATTCCACTGCATTTCAACAAACAAAAGACAAGGTCTCCCGCGATATTCAAACATAGTCAATTATTTAAACCTAGTACATAGTGCCATAGTACACGGTGAATAGTCATTGGTGTCACTGGAGAAAAGTTTAATGTTTCACAATTTAGCACCATAGAATATTCGATAATTTACAAAACAACAAAGCATAACAAATATAATATTTACACAATGAAAAACATGGTACAATTGATAAAAAAAAGAAGGTAATATACTCTCAATGACATATTATATTTTTTCTGCGCATCGCAGTCCCCTTAGTACAAACAAAGACCATAATACTAGCTAGTCCGGTAACGGTACCCCATGATCTCTCATACGCCCACCATGTTACTTTTTCATACACCTGTCTATTGCTTTATTATCCGTGCCTTGTTACCACTATTATTTAATACTGTGAACATATCTTTAAACAAAACAGGCCACACCATTTTCTGTTGACGATATTTTAAAGCTCAAAAAAAAGTATGCAAAACAATTATCACTATTTCATATTTCTATCACTTATTTCTTCCAAAACATTAATACGGGATTGAGGAGGTCTTTGTTCAGCAGTGAATGAAGTCATCAATCACTTAATAATTTATTAGTGTAGAAAAACGATTGATGATTGTCGAAAAGAAAAAGAAAGTTGAAAATAATTTCAAACTCAGTTATATTAAATTTGAATCGTTCAAATTATGTACACTCCCACAGATTTTGTCACCAACGACCCGGGTTTCGCCTTTCGGCATCTTCAGGCGTTCAAGCGCACGGATGAACTTGAACTGACGCTTAGTAAATGGATGTTTCGTGTTTATATATTAAATAAATGTATCACCGAGTCTAAAGCCATTGCGTTAGTGACAAAATCTGTGGGAGTGTACATAATTTGAACAATTCAAATTTAATATTGAAATTCCACCAAGCACCTTCAGTCGAAATCTTAAATTATATCAGTTATATTATTCAAAAAATATATTGACGAATTCGATTTACGATAATGAAAGAGACGAGGTACAAGCAAAGTGTTTTGTTATATCACAGTTTATGTTTAATTCATTGGAAAAACGCTTTTTCACATTAGCTGCTTTTACCAACTTAGGCAGCAGAATACTGGATAGTAAGTGATATTCAATATCATCAATTTTAACTATCTTTTATTATAATTGCATAATATTACAGCTCTTCTGTCAGATAAAGTAAGCGCCGATAAGTAAAATTGCATTTCTGAATAGATACTGAAGTAAATCGCTGAAAGATGTAAATACAAAGGGGAAAACAACTTTTTATCATATGATATGCTTGCGTTGGTCAATTTTTTAAATTAAATGTGATGAGGTGAGTTATGATTTATATTTAAAGTAATTTTAGGGTTTATCTATTATTAACGGAGTTTTTATTTCAAGGTTTATTATTCTGTATGAAAATATTTCACAGCATTAAGAGGCCAAATAGAAATGGCAAAACTGAGCTTCACTGGCTGTACAACGATGAAAGCTATGCGTTATCAATTAATGTTGGTAGGTTACACCGGTACAGTAAACGTGTATTACCTGAGCAATTATGAAACGGCAGAGTTAACGGCCTAAGCAAACTTCATTCAGTGGATTCAGCGGTTACTTTTTAGAAATATATTATTAATTTTACCAAACTAAATATTACTATTAAAAAGTGAACATGTTATCATATCACTGAAAGGCCAGAAGTAATTCATAACTTAAAACTGCCAAATCATCATATCAGAATAATTATACAATTGCTGATAGATGTTACATTATATTTTGAATGATATCTATCTATTTTCTTGACCGCAATTGAATTTAATATTTACAGCAGTAACTTTGTGGAAGTAAATTTAAATAAAAAATTTAAATTGATAGCTTAGTTATTCCATAGGTTGTGTAACGAATTGACAGTCGTAAATAACCCTTACGATACTTGATCTCAGTTAGTTTTGTAAACAAGCGAAATGCATATCACAATTTTATTTGAAATTGCTCGCTAGACGTTGCCTAATTTGAAAGACAAGTCATTTTCCTGACCACAGTTGATTATATTTAAAATTGATGCATTTTTATATGTACTAATTATCTAACTCTACGACGATTCGGTTAACTATAAAAACAATTATGATAAATTTACAAAACTTATGCAAGCAATCACTGTTTCATGTCTGCAGCTGTGTGTATATGAGATTTCAACAATAGGTGAGATTTCAACAATAGATGATATCTCAAAGTTCGAGACATTTATGATACAACTGAATGAAATAATCGCTAATCGTCTCGACCGTTGGCATTAATAATATATTAACATTTCTATTTACAAATGGGTTAAATCTAGGGGGTCGATTCACACTCTTGCATTTCGGCGTTTTGAACGTTCTTATCATCGGAGTGCACTTTTCTCTTCTGGGCGACCCACTCGTGAATCTTCGTTCTCAACTCATCGTCGGGTTTCACCTGATCCATCGTCAGAGGGGACCTGTTGAACGGATCCGATTGATCGCTGAGAAGATGCCTGAAATCGAGATAATGAGCGTGAATGGCTGGCATAAAATATCATATTGTCAATGTTTATTTTAGACATTTTACTTTACTTAACATATACTATTAGTGTTAGTCGAGGGGTTAACGTAGATGGCTTCGCAGATTCACAGATTTGAAATTCCAGTATAGGCATTTTTAAACATATTTTTTTTCAATAGTTAAATTGATTTGTTTTTAAAGGCATGGGGATGTATCTCAATAAACTCCCACTCGCAAGTGATTAACTTACGCTGGCCCTGTCCAAGCCATATCCTTCTATGTTTACAATCCAAACAAGAGACATCGAGCGTAATAGTAACAAGCAGTTCTCGTAGAAGAATTTCTGTAGAGATAATCTCCAATGGGAGTAAGTGATGGTAACAAAAAAAAAAAAAAAAACAATAGTTTGACATAACTAACATATAATTATGTGAGTGGGTACATTACACATGTATTTTCAAAAAAATATTATTAAAAACATGAAAACCATCAGCGAACCTTGCAATCGTTGTTCTGTCAACTGTAGTACGGGAGCTTGGTAAGATGACAGGATCCAGCATAAGGGTGCTCATTATGGGGTCAAGGAATTCATCCGGCGCGTCGGTTAATGCTTCTTCGTCTTCGAGTTGACGTATCGCCAATGAAGCTACTCGTTCTGCCACAGTCTGCAAGGGTCCAATCAGTTCACCGCCACATATTCGGACTGGACAAAAATTATATTTATTAATAAGATATTCGTAGGGAATGAAAAATGTGAGTAATCAAATGAATATTACAATATCAATTTAACAGCTTAACAACCACACGTTTTTTTTTATACAATTTCACCTGGCGAAATAAAATTTTGCGAAAAATTCGCAAAAATTGTAATTTTACCATATTCACTATAATTTTTTGTGCCTGGAATTTTCTTGTTGAGCAGATTTAAAAAAATAAAAAAAACTTATGGAGATCCCGACAAATAAGGCTACATTTTAACTCGAAAATTATATCACACACAAAAGTTTTGGGCACTGGTAACACTCTTATATTTTTGAGCATCAACACAGTTAATATGTTAGCAGACGCTGGGTTAAAGCAGTCTAATGTGGATTTTTTAATATTTTCTATTCTACCTACTATTCATTATTGAAAATGGACACTGTATGATTAACAGGTCATTATTGAAATACTCTCAATTGTGATATGTTCCTCATTGGGATTGGATATGGCGGAAAAAATGTCTGACCTGCTCTAATTTACAGTTGAATGTGAATCAATTATTAATTGACTATCAAATAATTAAAATTGAAAAGATTCCAAGCTTTCATGTTTGTACAAGTTTTGTCGCTTGTTGCGGAATTGTTACCATGACATCATTAAAAAACATAGATATATATAAACTGTCAGTCAACGGATGAGTCAAAATAAAGTGTTACCTAATACATCTTCTGCACTCTTGAATAACTGCGGGCTGTAGGAGCGGCCATCTTGTGACACCGCCAAACAGAAACCTTCGTTATCCGAGAGGTGAACGTATATACTGCATATATCCATGACAGTCGCACCAGGGTCAAACTCATATTCTTTAAAATCTTTAACCTGAAAATTTTGTCAGTATAAAAATATAGTACATATTGCAATTAGTGATGTGAGGCGGGAAAATTAGGACAAAATAAACTCATTGGGAAAATTAGAAAACATCATTATTATATCCAACCGATAATTGTTTGAAAATTTTAGCATTCGATAATGCACACATATTTATGAGTAGTGTACATAGAATTCAAAATGTTGAAAAAATGACAACAAATATCAATTAAGCAAGTAATACCTAATATTCTGCAATTTTTCCCAATCTTCCGGGATTATACACGGTTGTTTCCACCATTACAAAATTCCCAGGTTTTTTGCATTTCTAACTGCAGTAGATTAAATATTGGGAATAATAGTGGGTATATTAAAAATGAAGTCCATTATTTTCGATTGGTGGACTTTTTTTTAAAATTTGAATAACTTGAACCATATAAATGTATTACTATCATCCAATTGCAAAATTAGACAGTTATAAATTTTATTAAATACAAAGTGAATATATTGAACCTTAAAATTCTTCCGGTTGGGTCCTACGAGGTGCAGAAGAAAGTAATTGAGCATGGAAGCCACCCGATCAACCATAGTCGGATGACAAAACACCGATTTGACGTGTCCTGTCAGTCTCTCCAGGGCTTGGATGGTGCCGCGGCCGAGGATATTGTCAAAGCGTGCTATCTGAGATGTGTGGTGGAGAGTCATATTGTTCTGTTCACGTTCCTGAGGAGAGAGGGCGTCCCATTCATTGCTAGTACTAGAAACGAGAAGGATATAAAAATTAAAGTTACACAATTTATTATTTGTAGCTCGACACGTTTATTGCAAGGTGTTGAGCAGGTGGACAAACACGAGCAATTCATTTTGATATTTGATCAGTTCAGACCATTTAGAAAAATCACAAATTATTCATCACAATCTGCATCACAAAATCAGTAAAGTTCCGTGTTCTGTGTCTAATGCTAATTTGAAACTTACCGTGCCACCAGCATAGTCCGTATTTGCGCCATATTGCTGAGAGCCTCGTCCAATAAGAACACGGCATCGTTCATCAGGAGATTTATAAATCGCAAGAACAGTGGCGGCGTGACCGCTTCCATATTGGCCTCGGCTTCATCCGACAGCGATCTAATTCATAAAAAAAATAGTGAATTAGTTACTAACTGGATACTGAGCCAATTACAGGCGAATGCATTATAGTTATCAGTGTCAATACATACTTAAAGCAATTTCTGTGCTCCTCAATAGTCCATAAGAAGTCCATGACAATGTACATTGGTTGTCTGTAGTTGAATTTCTGCTCGAATTGAACACTCTGGCCGGTCACTTCAATGCCGACAAATACATCCAACAAGCTAGGAATGATCTAGAACAATTATTCGATTAATCAACACCACTGCAATATACCTACTATGTGATATGGAATCTTAATATTTAGTTGATTCAATTTTTAAGTATTTTTTATTAATCACTTTTAAGGTGTTCCTGTCAATACTTGGTGGAATGGCATTATAATAAAAATAATAAAACATTTTTAGTACTTTTTCCACATAAAATTTATTGGATCAGGACCGGTTTCGTCGAAAACCTCGTCGAGCGAAACCGGTCCTGATCCAATAAATATAATGTGGATAAAGTACTAAAAATGTTTTATTATTTTACTGTTTTTTATTATGCAATTTCACCTATTACTCAGCTGAACTACACAGTACTTGTAGTGGAATAAGAAATAAAGAAACAATTAACCCATCAGGGAAAGGTTTTTTTATTTATTATTCGTTCCTTTTCCCAGTTATTGATAATTTCTGTGATATAAGTCATGGAATGAAAAACACACACACTTTCTGCTGGGAATTGTGTACATTGAGGGAATGTTGACATTATTTATAATATAAGTGATCAAATAATATTCAAAAGCAATTAGAGCCAAACGTGATATAATTATATTTCACCATTTTTCATTGATGTTTTATATTCTTGAATGTATTTGTATTTATTTAGTAGACTAGCCTGTTGCATTTATGATTAAATTATAAATAATCGCTTGGTCTTTGCTTATTGTTTTATCATTAATCGTCATGAGGAAATGTTAATAAAAAATCTGCATGTTCAAAATAAATATTCATTACCTGCAGTCTGTGGGGGTGTTCCTTAAAGAGACTTTCTCTATAGAAAGTTCCAAGTGCACTTTCAGCTGATTCATCATTTCCGTGTGTTGGTAGCAATGCTTCCAGGCATTCAGCAAGTTGGGCCCTGAATAAAAAAATTAATGTCATTTATAATACCGAGAAACACTGCTTCGCCTTTTGTAATAAATTGCTACATACCAAGACAATGTATGCATTGTGAAAAATAATGAGAATTCACGTTGGAATGTTTTGAAAATGCATTGTATAATGCAGAGAATAGATAGTGAAATTTATTACGCATAATTGAATAGAAGAACTAGGCTAGGGTGGGAGAAAATTTTAGACATCAATGCCTTCAACCAGAAATCTAAAAATTGGTTGAAAAATCAATTTATAAAACTCAATATGGTGATATTACCTTCTATGAGGGTTTCTCATTCTTTCCGCGGAGCCCATAAAAACTAATATGAGTGACATCACCGATTCGAAGAGAACTGTACCCCTTTCTTCCGTCACATTGAGACTGAATCGCCGCAACGCTCTAATATATCCAATAACATTTTCGACGACAAATTCAGGAACACATCTGAAACAAAAATATCATAAGTATTATTTTAATGAAAGATACAAAACTTTAGACATGGCAATTGTATCAACCTAGCACAACTGAGAGTCGATAAATTTCTGTATTATAAAAACGATAAGTAGAAAAAATTGCCACCTTCAGTGGTGTTTACTCTCTGCGGTGCTATTCCAGCACTTATTTTGAACGGTCTAAAATACTCAACAGTCAACACTATCACGTTTGGAGTATACAGACGACGCCAACACAATTACGTTATTAATATTTCAGACTAACCAAAATAAGTATGCATGCGCCGGAATAGCACCGCTAGTATCTCAAGCTGTTCCGACTGCCTCGAAATTCTACCATGAGATTAAGAGGAAGTAGTCTTAGTGTCGATACTTTTGCACTCAACACCTTACAAGCGTTACTTATTCACTTAAAAGTGTCATTTCAATAATCGTTGAAGAATTAGGAATCACTACTATGCGGTCATTCGACTGCTAATGGTTAAAACTATGAATACCATTTTTAAAAAATATATGAGTGTGTATTAGATACCTCAGAGTTTCAGGGACTTCGACAGGTAAGGGAAATTTGAGCTCTAGCATAGTCATCGGTGCATATGACTTCAGAGGAGGTGAGTCTTTCGGTCCACTGTGGATGGCCAGTTGCACCAACCAGTTGCACGTTGCAGCGTGTAAATGTGCCAATAACGACACATATTGTGGCTGAAACAAAACTACCTGCAGGGTAACATATCTGAAACAAACAAAAAAATAATAAAACATATTATTGTACTTCAATTTATTGCTATTAATTACAACTACTAATGTTTTTCTATCCTTAACAGCTTAACGACCGTGGACGCGTATATGCGAAGTATCTGGAAGCTAAGAAAATTAAATCTTGTAAAGATATCTCAATTTGCTTACAAATTATAGTGAATTTAGTAAAATTACAATTTTTGCGAATTTTTCGCAGTTTTATTTCGGCAGGTGAAATTTTATAAAAAAAAACGTGCGGTCGTTAAGCTGTTAACCTTTCGGGCATGTAAGTCTGATACAGATTTTGACTGGCGACTCTTTCGTATATCTAAGGCGCTGGACTACAATTAGCGCAGTAGGCCGCATACAGTGTGATCATTTTTTTTTTTTCTCCCAAACCAGGACAAATAAAAAAATGATAGTTTTAGGTGCTGTTTTAAGTGTCTCACACTTTCATACAATATAATTGACAAAATAGTAAAGTTTTTCATGTCATATTAGGTATTTTATATGAAATTATATAAAAAATACAATATTTACATTGAAATGTATCATTTACTATGCATACACGCTCACGCCTTTATCTACTAGTCTGGATTCTACCGCCAGGATTTTGATTTTGCACTTTTTTTAAAATTATCACTAGGAGTTTTTCTTTTGTCGAAAACGGGACATTGAAGCAGTGCTCAGGGACACCGAGACACGCCGCCTGAAAACGAGACTGTCCCGGTGAAAACGGGAGATTCACGTAGCGTCAGGTAATGCTGTACGCAGCTGATGATGTTTATTGTAGTCCGAGGCCTAATGCATAGCATTATTTGTCATGCTGTGCATGTTATCCGGGCTTGATGGGATAAGTAATATAAAGATAGTTGTAAGACTGAATAACGAATCAAATTCGAATCGTTCAAATTTAAAATTGAAATTCTACCAAGGACTTTCCGTCGAAACTGCTACCAAGAATTGAAAAATATTTACAATATTAAAGTAAGTCTTTCTTCACCTTTCCAGCCAAATATGTTTGGAAAATCAACCCACAATTATTTCTCATCAAATACATTTTATTGAAATACTTCACAAAGGGAACGGACGATGTGTTCAAAATGACAACAGAATATCGAAAGAATAATTGAGAATTAGTCATAAATTAAAAGTTTTGTTTATTTTCATTCGCTGAATTCTTGGCAAGCATCCAAACAGTGATAAAGCTAAAAACATACAGAATTAGCGGCGAAAAATGCTTGTCAACAAAACTTTGACCTTGTTCTTGTAAATGAAAACAAACAACAATACTCCTACAGCTTGCCAACATACGAAAGAAAAAAAAAACATTGTTTTCAATCAAATGGATACAAAATAAGAACACATTATTCACCAAAACAAAAGACGATTCTGGGCGACTATGTTAATTTGTTTGGTTGCATCTGAAACAAATGGTAGGACATTGAAAGTGTACACAGCGTATCATGCAAAACTAATGGATCGCAATTCATAAATGCTTTACCATACGTTATTTCACTTTTAGCACACTATGGCGCATGCAACCGTGCCATTATATTACTTTTATAAACATAATACACCTGATTAGAGAAGTATTGGTGGGTACAAACGTTGACTACCGGTACTAAGTAATGTTTAAGATATCTTTGACTTCACTTTCAGTGGAATTTATACAATAATTAATAATAAACACAAATTGTATTCAGTGGCCGAACACCAAGTTCACAAACTAACCATTATTGTCAATGTTGACAATAATAAATTTTCCTGTTAACTTGCTAGGTTTTAAAAAATAATATTTCTTAAGATACAATTTAACTTTACGAACCTTTTCATGTCATTTTGAATTCGCTCACGGAGAGCTTCAACTACATTTTGCTGCATTCCGGCAACGGCGTCCGCCAGAGCACGTTGGGCATGGTTCAAATCTCGATTTAAGGTTGATAGTCTCTCAGTTGCGACACGGTATGCTGAAAAAAATAACAATTAATGATACAACTTGCTATAGTATCATATGCCTGGGGTGCAAAGCTCATAACCCGACAATTATATTTATGCTATAATTAGTTCAGACACCCTATTGGTAAAGGTTTCAGTTTCTTCAACTCTGCGGTGTTAATATTAATCGACCCGAATCTTAAACTCCTACTAAACGAGTAAAAGGTATTATAAAATATTTAGACATGGTCAATTTTCGGTAGCGAGTTGGGAAACATCATAAACAAAACCAAAATAAAAAGACTGCTGATGGTTTGAGCCAAGGCAGCATGAAACAAACTGACGTTAAAAATATATATGCATATGAGAGTAAAAAAGAATATCAAGTATTAAGATAGTGTATATTTATATAACATCTATTTATTAATCAAATGATTTGTCTAAAGGCAAAAACTAATATGTCCGCTTTGCGATGTTAGTAGTAAACATTGTTTTTGTGTGTTCACGCATAAATTATTAGTTTTAACATTATTGTATTTTTTCCATCATATTGTGTTTCTAATGAAGAACAATACGCCTATATTTTTAGCTCAGTCAACTCATAATTGCTTTGAATATAAATAAAATAAAATTGGGCATAGCGGCATTTGCTGGTAGCTACTGAATTAATAGGTTTCTGCGACAATGTGTGAAATGATTTATAATATAAATGTACGTATTTTCTGTTCCGAGTTTGACAAAATATGAACTTCTTTTAGATGCATCGATTGTCCAATATTTTTTTTTATAAAAGTTTATCCAAAATGTCATTGAAATCATCAAAAAAGTTAATATACTCACAGAGATCAAGTGATTTGTGAGCTAAGAAAAAGCATTCAGTCATAAAGTTAAAAGATTTGGCAGTCTGACGAGGAGGCGCTTCTGAGCCTTCGGTAACTTCTCTCGGTGGGACGATGCAGGTTTCTTTTGAGAGACCTCTCATGTTGACAATTTTCTCAACCCTTAAATCATCCTGGAAATATAAACAAAACAATGATTCATCAAACATTTTCCTCTCCGGTCACAAAAACACGACCATTCCACAAGGAGAGACCAACACTGCAGCTTCCATAGTAGTAACATCTATTTATGAGAAAAATTAGTAATTAAATCAGTTACTTTTAAATTAAAACAAATGAATTTGAAGATTGGATGTTAGATGTTTAAAGCCAGAACCTGTAGAATGCTTTTATCTATTGACGACATAATTAAATCAAGAAATTTGATATTTTTATTACCTCCACTGCGCAATATGTTGGATCGATTTTGAGTGATTTTGGATCATTGGGCTTTGAGCAAAATGGCTGACACAGTCTCAGAAGAACAGCGCTTAAATTCAACATGAAGGCATCCGATACGCAGTTTAATGATTCTGGAGTCATTGCCGAAACCTGAAATGCAAAATCAATTAATTTCCAACACATTCACTCGGGAAACAAAATTTTTTTTTTTTGAAATCATTACCGCCTTCAGCCTCAGAGTGCTGATCAATCGGTGCACTGCGCTTAGAAGGCTTACGGAGAAAACCAATCCGC
Source organism: Himalopsyche anomala (assembly GCA_031772345.1). Classification (NCBI taxonomy): domain Eukaryota; kingdom Metazoa; phylum Arthropoda; class Insecta; order Trichoptera; family Rhyacophilidae; genus Himalopsyche; species Himalopsyche anomala. The sequence goes on from CM062835.1 coordinate 22,499,325, forward strand.
CAAAACTTTATTGTATAATATACAAATCGATTAAATGAATAATGTTTTAATGAATAAGAAACATAATATAAATTGTGTAAGAGAAAAAAAAGTTTTTTATTCAAATACATTCTAATTGGTGTAACAAAATGTCTACAAAAACGTTGATTGAAAACATATATTCAGCATTACGGCATACACATTTGGAGAAGATCAGATTTAGAATGGAATGGCATCAAAAATTATAATGCAGTATTGCATGCCAAAGAAGAGTCAAAGTGTTGGTCATAAAAATACCATTTTAGACCACTTTTTTTTTTTTTACCATGTCCGCTCCCAATGTGGAGCATATGGACTCCTAATGGAGTTTATCTCAACAGAAGTGTTTCTACGAGAACTGCTTGTTACTCAGTTGCTCAACCTCTCTTTTTCCAAAGAGAGTAGGAATAGAAGGAAAGGGCTAGGACAGGACTAGTGGTTAGCTAATCGCTCTCGATACGCCCCGTACATAGGATAGGGTGGGAGGGGGGAATTCAAGACATCACATACATCCATGCCTTTGAACAGAAATTCATAAATCGATTGGAAAATCAATTTACAAAACTGCCCGTACTGGGATTCGGACCCGTGACCTCCGTAGTGGTAGTCAACGAAGTTGACCACTCGACCACACTGGCGGCAAAACCACTAGCAGCTGTAAATTAATTTTGCTTCCATAACAATTCAACAATGATGTTTAATATTAAGCATTTTTATTTACTCAATTGTTTTGTGTATTCTATTTACTCAATTATCTGCATAAATTTTAAGCACTTCAAAAATGTGGTCAACTATATACAGGCTTATAGTGAAAGTGAAAAATAAACACCCAAGAGCGTTCATTGGATCAGAAATTATTATGTAGCAAATTTCCACTTTAAAGTATATATAATATAAAAAAATTACTTTACCTGTGTATTCCACAATTTTCCTCTCGATTTATTACTATGAAGACATCCACCGAGCCAATTCAATATATCATTCTTAGATTGAGGACTAGCCTTCAGAAGCGATAAAAATATTTTGTGTAGATTGTCGTGCAAGTGTTGAAACGCAGGCCACAGTGTGTTAGTCGCTATGCTAACAGTGGCCGCCTGAAAATGAGAGTAACATTAACCCTCCAGAGACGAGAGCTTTTTTCCGATAAAAAAAATATTTTTTAAGCCATATTGAAGTCACGGATAACTTTTATTCCTAACAAAAATGAAAAAAAAAGTCGTTTTATAGAAACCCCGCACGACTATATGGCCATGCTCATCCTTTTATTACCGTGTAATATTGTGTACGGACAGTAGTAGGACGAGCGTGACCGTATGGGCATGCAAACATTCGAGGTTGAAATATAGCTAAATGTGAATTTTTTTTAAAATATTTACAATTTGACCTCTTTAGATCAACGTAATTTCAATACAAATATATTAGCAAAAGAACTGTAAATAATTTGATGTTTTGATAAAAAAATAACTAACAGTTTCAAAAAGTAAATTAAAAAAAAAACGGAAATACAAAAAATCGCATATGGCCGTTTCTATCCCAACGGCTGATGACTAACTGAAGTCTGTACCCCTTTTAACCAAATATGAGCAAAAGCAACGATATTCAGGTAGAAAAAAGATGAATAGTGGGATCAATAGACAACGGTGTTTACTGTGACCATATGGTCACGCTCGTCCTTGAAGGGTTAGCACTTTACTCAGCGTGTACATGGCATTGGCGTCTTTTTACACATATGACTTTACAGCCAAAAATACATTCAATGTTCAATATTAGCTTCATAATAATATAAGGGTCAATCTGGGAAGAATATTACATATTATTATTTTTATTTTAAAACAAATAGTTAAAAGTGTAAATTATATAAATCATTATTACTATCAGATAATTTTCCAAAAGTTATTACTTGTAATTCAAACATAAATCTTTAATGCATTCATGTGTGGTTAGAGAGCTACTGACATTGATACCAGGAAGGGAATCGAGCCAAAATGGATTTTTAGGCTCAATATTATATGGTTTAATAATACGATATAATAATTTATTTATATTTGAGGTCACAGGGTGTTGTAAATGAAACACCATCACTTATCATTCTTACGATTCACAATAAAATTTACCTGATCAAACGGGGTGTCAAAAAATACACATTTGGCAGTCGGAGTCTTGGGGAGAGCGGATAAAGCCAACAGAGAACCGATCAATGTGTCTTGATAACCTCTTCCAACTTTTATGGTCGCCAGATTACATGTCTCCAGTAGAATGCCAGACATGTACCGATGACCTAGTGCAAATAAAATCACATAAAAATTATTGCTCTACAGAATTCTGAACGGTCGATGAAGGGATAAATCATTCCCGTTTCATTCAAGCTGTAATGATGGCCCGGATTAGGAGACATGCTTCATAAATTCTGACTGACTCGAACTTCGTCCAACAAATGAAATTCCAGCGCATAAATAATGAGTATGATAGTGAGCATTTTTCACAGAATTGAATTGAGATTTGACAGAGAACACTTTAAAAGTCAGCCACATTTTATGTTATTCATACCAAAATGATCTTTATTTTAGTACTATCGTTTTGTTCACAAAATATCCAGAAATCAAACACATTTGTATTGAATGAAATTAGTAAAATTTTAATCTTATAATAAGGTTTATATGCATATTTACATAAATATCAATTTACTCGAAAGTATCTATTTAAAATGACATTTATTGTTAGAGCAATAATGAAATTATTAATATACTTCACTCATTGGTGACACGATGTAGTAAAAACCCACTTACCGGCGAAAAGAAGCAATGCGGGAAAAACGTATAAATCAAGATTGACTAGATTGGCTTTAGATATGTCTCGGTGGATAGCTTGCAGAACGGTCGTCAGTGAATAGTGTAATTGCTCTAGTGATCCTTCACCTAAAATTATGTATTTTTGAGAAATTTATCAGGAAGGGGTATTTCAACATGATTATGATAACATATTTATTCAATAATAATAAACCATATTCCTAATTTGCAAATGATCTCATAAAAAAGTCCTATTTTCTAAGCATTACATGCAATGGATTCCTTGAAATAAATGCCAATTAATAGTAAGCTCTTTTTTAAACACGGAAGACGGAAACACTAATGAAAACGGTTGACAGAAATAGGTTATACACCCTTGTTATGAAGCACTGTCCTTGAACAATAAGAAATAAAGAAATATAATATCTCTTTATATACAATAATTTTACATCATAAAGATATAATACAAACAAACATTTTTGTGAATGTTAACTCAATTTCAACAAATATCGGTCATACAATATCTTTGCATTAAGACATCGACATATTCCTAGGAATAACCTACTTATACTAAGCTCTACTGTCAAGATGGATATAGATTTACAACTAATACCTCTTTTTGACAGTCTTAACTAATTTCATAAAACTATAACTTTTATATTTCTCTACATTTTAATGATTTCTTTTTATTAAATTGAACAGTAATTCTTAGACACATAAGAATTAAATGAATCACCGGCTATGACTCTAGCTGAGGATAGCTGAGATCAGCTCATTATGACCTTTTTTAACTGATCAATCTTCTTAGCTAGTTGAATACCTTGCAGACAAATTTGTGCATTTCAAAACTTTCTCTTGGGGCGGTGTCCACATATATCTAAATATTTTTAGCTGGCTAGTGGTATAAGATAGTATCTAACTAGCTTACCTTCCAATAGAAACTCTTCGACAAATTCCGTCATGAAATCGTTGTAAGAAACGTCCTTGTCTTTGAATATTGATAATAACTGATTATTAAGATTCTGTCCGTCAAATAGCTCCGGTTGTTGCACAGCAGTGACTGCATTTCTAAAGATTAACCTCTTCATTTTTTGCAACGCTTTCTTTTCGCAGTCATCTTTTGTTTCTATATAAATCATAATATTTTGATACGAATTGAACAAGTAGGTGATAACTTTTTTCTGGATAACATTTTCAGTGAAGGTTTTGCAGTCTTTTGGAATGACTAATTGAGAAGGATCAGGTAATAGCAACCTTTCGAACAGAGCCTGTTCTAAGATATTTAAATCAATTTCAGTTTTGGGCGCCTCGCATGTCGCTAATTCATCCAAGTATACAAGCTGATTGCAGTATTTGCTGGATGACGCTGCATCTTTATTTATAGTGAAGTGGAACACATTTTCAACGAGATAATTAACTTTCGATTCATCTGTCTCGATCCTTTTTTGCGGTGGAGTTGTTTCATTTTGACTTAATTGCAGAGGAAAATCGGTAATTTCTATAGGTTGCGTCTCGTTTCCTTGGGCGGTAGCGGAAAATAATCCAGAGAACGGATTCGCCTCCGTGTTGCCATCCGTCATGATTCACTTTTACTCCTGAAAACAAGTTTTAAATATATAATGTCAATATTATATGAGTTTACCGACGGTTCTGGGAAGTTTTTTAATTTAACAGATTTGAGGTTTAGGACATGGGTGTTTCTGATTTTTGTCTTCTGCTCGAGTTGATTCCGACAATTCTCATCGAATTTATGTCATGTGATTGTAAATTTTAAAAATATCTTGGCTATTATTCACTGTAACGGTAAATATTTGTTGAGTAAATGATTTAATAAGGTTTTGGGTCCTTCTATGATAGTATAAAATACACATACAGAGCGCAGCATAAATCCCAACTAATAATGGAGAAGGAAATCAATCAATCCGTTTTATAGCCTTTTATAGAAATACTAATGTCAACAGCAACAAATATAGAGTTGTCTTTGGATAGTAAATATTTTGAAAATTTTTTCCTAATATTGAATGTCAATTTAACGAATAAATGATGACAAAAATTCAAGTATATTTTTGGTGCTTGGAATAATTATTATTGCTATGTACGATATTGTCAGAATGATCAAAGCAGATTTTTTGGCACACACGCATATGCACATGACAAATGTCATGAAAAATTTTACTGAGAAGTCAAGAATCATAGAAATATCCTTCAAATGGACAAATAATATGAAAATTGTAGAAATTTGTTTTGCCAGTATGACATTGTCTGAATGAACAAAGCAGTTTTTCTTTGGCACATACGCACGTGCAATGATATAGTTAAAATAACTATAAAATTTTCCCATTCAATATGTATTATTTTTCAACAGCTTATCGTCAAATTCATAAAACCTTGCATGCCTTTTGAGATACATAGACTTTTGCATCTTTGTTAATACCTCACAGAAACCGTGTCCACTCCTAATGAATTAATGCTAAATAAAGCTTCTCTCAACAGAAGTTATATCTGTGATTATTGCTTTTTACTCAGTTGTTCAATATCTCTTGTTTGAAGAGAATGTAGATAGAAGAATAAGGTTAGGATAAGACTAATGGTTAGCTCTAGATACACACTGTCGATAGGATAGGAAGGTTGGGCGGAAATTTATACATAACAAATGACCGAATACAGCGATGATGGCAACATGATTACAGGTCCAACATTTCAACACTTTTGTAATCTTTCCCTAAAAGAGTTTTAGACAATTACTACTTTTTCTACTCGAAAATTTATTAAGTTCTACAATTTACAAAGAAACAGATAATGCACGTAAATTAAAAAATATTATTGCAAAAATTCATGGTTATATTTTAAATTTTCTATATAGTTTGTTCAAAGAACTTCTATTTGACATGTTATGATGACTTTTTCATTCTGACATTATATTGATATTTTTCGTAAATTATTGGTTGCTCCGATTTCCAAATATAATTTGGCATATTACTATTTGTAATTTAATTACCTATAAAACTGTATTTGTATAAGCGTCATTCAGTAAATATTCAGGTAGAAAACAAGTAGCATGTTAACTTTCCCTATTTTCAAACTATACATTGCATTAAATTAAATTCTAATTTAACTAAATGACATCTAATCAAATGGTCAATTTAGAAAAGCATTGGTAGGCACCATGAATGGAACTGTTATATATCAACCACAAAGATGTCACCAAAACTATGAAGAATACAACAATGAAATTATGGGCATCATAATATACTTTTTATACATTTTGAAACACTGGAATCATCAAAGAACCACTGTCTATGTTGTTTAAAATTTTGAGGATGAAGGTTGAGTAAGCCAATTTATATCATTATAATCTAGGTCAAATAATCTCTTCTGCTCACTGTCAATTACATATTAGAATAAATCATTGTTAAAATGATTAAGGTTTTTTTATGATACGTCTCTAGTCAATATGTAAGTAAATTTTAAACATTCAAGATTTTTTTAGATTGTAACAAGCTTTGCAGACATTTTGCTTTTGGGTTTTGGATTTAATGAACACTCGTGATTATACTACAATTATTTATGATTAGGGTTAGTTTTTTTATAAAGTAAATAAAAAATAATACGACAATGAAAACAATTAGAATATCATGTTCACTGCGTAATAAATATTACGCACAGTAAATAAGTTGATTAAAATATTAAAATGCCAATTAGCCGACACCGTAATAATATAAACTGGCTAATTTTTAACATAAAACACATTCATTCAAGTACCCGATGGTATCGGAAGAAAAAACCTTAATGTGATTATGACAACAATGATTAGTATAATACAATGATCTTCTTCAATGATTTTAGTACCAAAAACTTTACAATTCAAACAATATCAAGAGGTTGTATAAATAACTTACCTGTAATTTTATTAAGGTAGAAAGATTATTTGAAAATAATAATATGTGTAGAAAGTAGTTGTCATTCAGACAGTGACGAATGAAAATGTATATTATCAATACAGTAATGCCAACTTGTTCACATTGACGGGACAAAAAAAAACAAAAGGGTTGTAAGATTATAAAAATTATAGCCCTGTTTAAGTATCACCAGACAAGTTTTATTCAAAACGAATAAAAAAAAATATCCCTATTCCTGTAAAAGAAAATTAAATCTTATATGAGTATCTTATCATATATCTGGGTATTTAATTTTTTGGAAGATTTAAGAAAAATATACACCATAAAACTCAATTTTTATAAGAACAAAAAAATATTTAACTTTTACAAAAACACATAGTATCGTGTATTTATGTTTTTGATCGTTGGTGTAAAACTGTCGATCCTATTAATGAATGGTCAACGTTCTTGAGCTTATGCATTTGAATCCAAGAAAGGACGATTTTTATTCATCAACTATTGAGAAGATTTGTGTTTAGAGGTATAGATTTTTGTATTGTTTAAGCAGTTGCGTAGCAAGAGGATAGCAGTAGGGGCGGACCACTCCGGGCGGCATTTTCAATAATAAATACAATATTTTTCGAGAAATTATATTTACCCAAGAAAAAAATTAAGCCAACTGTAGTAAAAACTCCTAGTTCATAGTTAAAAAATAGTAGTGACTTAAAAACAAAATTAGAGGAAATATTGGGAGTGACAAATTCAAGGACCGCCCCAGATGGCATGACCCCATCTTACGACACTGTGTTTAAGTACATTAAATTTCATTCCAACTATCAGACACCAAAATACATAAGTAGAACGATTAGTAAAGTCATATCAGTATATTCTCTATGGTGGTAAGCTTTACTATCCCTACACTAACTGTTTCTGATGGAAAGTTAGAGCTATTGAATAACAGTCAGTCCTTGAAAAAACAACTCTAGTTGAGGATGCTTTATTAGGAGTTCACATGCTCCACATTGAGAGAGGGCATAGTACATAAGTAAATAATTGAAATAGTTCATTATTTAGATTATTTTATATACATTTTTCCCCGCTGAAAATTTTGGAACTTGAATCATCCCTATTTCCCAATCCTGAAGGAAATGGGTATATAAATTCTTAATCTGCTCATTTTGTCTTGACAATAATGTTATTTGATTTGGCATATTTCTTTTGAAATACAAAGTCATTTAAAATTGATGAATAATTAATTTAGGTTATAGCTACCAGTGCTTTTTTGTCATAGAACGCAATGGAATGGTAATTTATGAATACGACATTCAACCAATGATACTAAGAGCAAAGAAAGGAGCCGAGAAGATTTGTTGGACGAAAATTAGACAAAGCTTTGGAATTTAATTTGTTTTTAGAACTGATTTTTTTTAAATTAAAGATAAAGCAAGTTCTGCACCTTTCCCCTAAAAAAAAAAACTTGATTCATACACTTTCGTTACCATAAATTCACCAGGCATAATATAACATGTAATAATACATTTTGAATGGACTCATCTTATCAGTAATGAAAATGTAGCAGATGAATCATAGTAGTTATCTATTTTTTCTTTCATTGCTTTTTCATGACATATTTCACTGATGAAACTTAGTATTCTTCGAAGTATGATTTTGATTTTACCTTTAACTTGGGACGTCATTTGCCTACTACTAGTCTCTTGACTAAAATAATGCAGAAGGTATCTGCCCCGAAGAAAATATACTATTTTAGATACCAATATTAATTTTATCATCAAAAGTGATATAACTATTTCATTTCTACCTGGTGTCATGTTTCGGGTGCTACAAGGGATTGCAATACTAAATTACTGGTTCTGAAAATAATAAATACTGGTATTTCACTACTAAAAATGAACCGAAACCATTACATTTCAATGTTGTACTATTATTTTAAAAATGTTGTTATTAAAAATCAACCATATATTTATATTACAGTAATATTTTTTTACAACGTATTCTTCTTTAATTTTTGAAACAGGTCGAGTTTCATTTTTACGTTCACTCTTAAAAATGTGCGGTTACACATGTAACCGTACGTTTTAAAGAGTGAACGTAAACATATACATATATCTAGTTGTTTTTGTCGTGACCGTCGTCAAACAGAACGGTAGAGCGTGTTAGTTTGTGTTTCTTTTAATGTTTTTTCTTCGACTAAAGATTGGTTCACAATTTCGGATTGGAATATATTATATAAGTATAATATATCAAGAAATATTATTTACTATTCAGTTTACTCAAATATGTTAATTTATAACAGGGTTTCTCAAACTATGTTCCACGGAGCCAGAGTATGTGTTCCGAAAAAAATTGGAATGGTTTTATACGCTGCAACACTGTTTAAAAAAAAAATCATAAAGTGTTCCGTTATATTTTCCGGACTTGCGAAGTGTTCTATTCCAGAAAATGTTTGGGAAACCCTGATTTATAAAGTGGATATATAAAATATTTATATTATAAAATCAGTGGCATTAAAGAATGCGATGAGATTGAGAGTATCAAAAAAATTGTGTGCTTATGGTGTCTCGTGACCGTTTTTATTTCCGAGCGGTTACGTTTTATGTTACGCTACATTATCAACAAATGATATTTTGATATCACAAAGGGATAAAAAAAAAATTGAAACTTGTACTAGCTTCCTCCAAATCACCGCAGTCTATACTGTCCTGTAAATTACCTAATAACTTCGACACGTATTACCAAAACAAGAAAATAATAAGTGAAAAATAGTTTATTATAAAAGGAATTAAGATTTACATGGCCAAAAAGGCAAGACTTGATAATATTTTAATAGCATAACATAATGATAACTAATAATTACAAATGTCATACAAACATCTCACTGGAGAGAATTCAACTTTAAAAAAATGATTTACATTATGCTGATCTATAATCATGCTTCTTCCTTTCAATATGAAATATCAAATCGACCTGATCGACTTACCTCTATATAAGTATATATAATACATACACTGTGACTAAATTAATTCAATTAATTTAATGAAACATTTTAGATTATTCACATATTGCTAAAAAGAGTTAGAAACTCTTTCACTGTCAACAAAAAAAATATTAATCTTAGTTATTTAATAAAGTAATCATTAATTTCTCGATGATGCCTAGGAATTAACGCAATTATTATGTACACATCTCAGATATATAAATATATATTATAATGTTACCAGTCATACCCCTTGAAAGGTAAAATTTCTATTGCTTATATGCAAAGAGTTTAAAATCACACTAGTCTCAGTCTAAGTAGCAATTTATAACTATTATTACCTATTTGGAGCCATTGAATACATTTATTGTTCAGATTTAAAATTGGAAGTTTCAACGCCTGTCGTTTTTCCAACTTCCCCGGTCCGTGAATCCCCTTCTGTCTCGCCCGCCTCTCGAGTTTCCTCTGTTCCATCGGTCTCCGCCGCGACCGCCTCTGAATGATTTGTAATCGCTCTTTTTGTTATTTCTATTATAAAATTTATTGCTATCATCGTAGTTATTATTATCAGGGTTAAAATCATTCATTTTACCGGGCGGACCGTTATTGAACGAGTTGCTGTTATCGAAGTTGTTCGAGAAGTTATTATCTTGATTGAAGTTAGGCATTCCGTTGAAATTACTATTTTCGAAATTGTGAGGCATATTCGGTGCGATGCCCAGAAGACCGGGACCCCCGCGGGGATCTCCGGATGAAAATCCAAACGGATTCAAGGGAGGCATGTTATTCATGTTGTTCATATTGCTGTGGTTTCCGCCATTCATCGGATTCATACCCATCATGTTTCTGTCCATTATTCCTCCCATTCCTGAGAACATCTCGCTGGCATTCTGGTTGAAATTCAAAGGTGGCATGGGCATATTGGAAGACACGTTTTCTTGAACCTTCACGTGTGAAAACTCGCCTTTTTCATCTAAGGTGACACCTAAATTGTTGAATATCATGTTGAGGACGTCGTTACGTTTGATATCAGACAAATCAAAAACTTTACCGGGAGCTGGATCCAGAGAGAATTTCTTCAAGGAGGAAGTGACTGTTGCCAACTGCTGATTGACTAAAATTTTTTGATTTGAACTCAGTTCTTTGTACCAATTCGATGTCTGAATTACCGACTGAATATCAAGGGAAGTTGATTTTACTGTTACTACTTCGGTAGGTTCTTTCGGTCGCTTACGTGGATCAATTCTGACAGCGGTGGACTTGGCGGGCTTTTCTGCTTCAAGCGGGTTATCTTCCAGAGATAGTCTGAAGATTTTCCTCAATCTCGGATCAGTCCCGGCTTGCGATGCGACTGTACTGTTCCTGATATCGGTATAATCTGGCCTGGGAATATGTACTATGTGTACTTTATACGTAATCGGCAAATGTGAGCTAATGGAGCCGTCGATTTCAGTAGCGGGCGTATAATTGGGAAGCGGTTTGAAAGGCAACTCTAATCGTAAATCTACATCCCCGCCGCTCGGCATCAGCCGCAAATCGGTGTCTCCGAACGACGGGATTCTATAATCTAAGTCTTTGGTGGGACGCAAATCAACGTCAGTTCGTCTTCTGCCATCCGCGTTTCCACCTTCGATACAATCATAAATTGAAGAAGCTTCCGGTTTAGGAAGCGTTTTCTTTGTCGTATCGCTCTTGTGTTCAGGAGATTTCTTAGCGTGACTCCTGGGATCTCTCGATTTTATTTGTTCTTTTTTGGTCGGAGGTTCCGTACTTTCGATAGGTATTGAGCTCTTAATTGTGGTGAGCAGTTTAGTAACTTCAGCACTTATATCTATCTTGGAAAGATCGCCCAATTTAGTTATGACAGTTCCCGGTTCGAGCGTCTGAGAATAAGACGGTGCCGTGATCACCTGTTGCACTATTCGGGGAGGAGATTTGATTTTGCTGATGACTTTTTCAGTACGATCTTCGTCACTCGAGTACCACTTCTCGTCGATTTGCAAATTGTCTTCATCGTCATCTGTAGTCGGCCGCCTATCCTTTGTGTCAATTTTTTTATGAATTCTCATGTACATTTCTTGCTGCTTAGGAGGGAGATTAGCCAATCTAATATCTGTGTCACAGTCACTTGCCTCGTAATTGTCTTTCGCTAATTTTACATTTGCAACGGTCGCGTCTCTAACGTATTTATGCAATCGATGATCAACATCTAACTCTTTAGGTGTATCTTTTTCTTTTTTCGAATGTTTATCATGTTCTTCTTTGTAAGAATTGGGAGCCACACCTGAAACGTTATTTCTTTCAATGTTGCTAAACTTCAAAGCGTCTTTGGTGTATTGATCTATGTCGATGGAATTCTTATTTTTGCTGGGATTAGAAACCAAACGCGGGTCTTCAATCTTGTTTTCTTTTTCGCTCTTAATATTCAAAGGTACGGAAGCCTGGAGATATCGCATATCGACGTCTTTGCCTGTCGTTTCTGAAACGGCAGGAAGAATGGGCAATTCTGGCAGAGCCGGGGACACTCTCATATCGAGGTCCTTGCTCGATTTCATATTGTTTAAATAAGATTTGGAAGACTGGTCGCCCACGAGGCCGAGTTTCTGTATGTTCAATTGAATCTCGTTTATTTGATTCATAGTGAGACCTAGCTGATTCAGTTGCATCATGGTGAGTTGACTGATCTGATTCAAATTCTCTATTCCCAATTTGGCGAGGTCCGATATTTGCTTCGGCGAAAGAACGCCGTTTAAGTTTTGAGAATTTAAAATATTTTGCGTGGAAATGGTGTCATTGTTGATATCGTTTGTCGAAGGATCGCACCATCTGGATGATCGGATTTTAGTAGGTTTATTCTTATCATTAAGAAACGGCAAATCACCGGGAGGCGGTTTTTCATTGAATGCATTGTTTCGCTCGGGAATATCTACGCCGTCCATTTTGTACTGTTGCCGCAGTCTGTTCTGCGTGTCTGCCACCATTGACGATGCGTTTTCGCGGGTCAACCGAGGAAAATCTCCGAGGATTTCCTTGGGAGCGGTTTCGATGTGTTTTAACAGGATCATTATCAAATTGTCACTGAGAGGTTTGCCGTGAGCAAATTTACAATTGTCTTTAAATTCACAGTGCAAACCGGTGTGGTAGTATTTACAGGGAAAATCTGAATGAAGGTAGAGACACTTGTCTCTTTTGGCACAGCATTCCATAAGGTAGAACTTGCACAGCTCCATCTTACGGGGTAGCTGCGCATCGTGAGAGTAGGGACAGTCGTTTCCTTTATAGCAATTCCCCTGCATATAGTATGGGCAAACGGTTTCATTCTCCATGGAATGGGGATCTTGCCGTCGAAAGTCATGCCGCAGTTTCGGTCTTTCATGACGACGGTCTCTCATTCCGCCTCCTGGTCTGCCGCGTCCCTGTTCTCTGTCACCTCGGATGGGCCCCCGCGATGGTTCCTCGCTGCCATCGGAAGGATAGGTATCTGACTCTTCTCCGGTGTGATAATTCCCAAAAGCGCCTTCCGTTGTTTCCTTCTGTCTGAGTACAGGCGACGCGCCTCTCACACACATCATTTCTTCTTCATCCATTTCAGCATCGCCTGTATCTTCTTCGACCTTCTTTCTCTTTTTCGAACTCTCCCTATCAGGTTGGTCATGTTTTTTCCTCTTCTTATGCTTTCTTTTCTTATCATCATTTGAGAAATTATTTTCATCAGTTTTATCACTGCGGATTCGATCGGGCATGTCATCCGAGGGTGTCTTTTTGAGAGCGGTCAGAATAGCCTTCTCGATATGACCGGCGAAGTCGTCTTCTACGGGACCAGGTACAGGGAAAACTGGTAGTCTTTCTTTCTTTATTTTGTGCTCTTTTTCTTTTTCGCTTCTGTGATGGTGCTCTTTGGACTTTTTCTTCTCACGCTTACTCTCATTGTTAGCCGAATGTTTATCAGAGCGTCGCGGATTATCGGGCAACCCTGAAGGAACAAAAGGCGGAGGAACAGTGAACATTGCCAGAGGAACATCGGGCAAAGATTCGGCAGGTTGTTCTGAATCCGATTCGATTTCTCCGTCTTCGAGATCCTCCATGTCGTTTATATCCATCGCTGCCAATTTTATTTTTCAAATCTCATTCTATTTCATCATAGAAGTTCTAAGTCCTGGCGAGTTGATAAAAATTCTGAAGTAGTGCTTATAGTTTATCTGAAAAAATACAAGCCCTCATGTATCATGGTGCCGTAATTTGTTGTGTATCTCTAAAATTTACATGTCTATAGTAATGGAACGCTCTGGGTCAAAAAAAAATGTCCATTTTGTTGCTTTGTCACAATATGTAAAAAGTGTGTCGCTTTACTATGTGAGGAAATTAATCTCGTATTAAATTTATTCAAGGTCAACTAGCGAGCAAATCGATATGTCGACACTTTTTAGAATCACGTATGCGTGACATCATAATCAGTGGATGCGCTAATTTCAGCGAAACTTTGAGCGTTTTCTATATTATGCTTTCTATAGTGAAGCTTTTTTTTACTAATTACATACTTTAAGAAATAAGTACTTGAGTCAACGAAACTAAATAATATTTTTTTCTTAGCAAGAAAAAGCAAGATGGAGTCGGGAAACTTCTACTGTCTCTGTCTCGTACGAAATGATTCGTAGGCGGTAGAAAGAGACGCCACAGAAAAATGCGAAATTAACTAAAAAAAATACATTAAATTAAATTTTGAATATTAATCTTATTCTACGGTTAATATTCAACAATCTATTGCTTGCAGAGAAATTTGAAATAGTAAAGAAAAACTGCAAATAATTGCATTAATGTAAAACTAATTAAGAGACGAGTTTCACCAATGAAAGTGGTTTGAAATAAGATGTGTATTACAGATATTCATTATATTCGAATAAATAATTAATAATATGATAAAAATATATATAACGGCAACGACGCATTTCCGTTTCGATGAAAATACCGCTTCACGACTGCCTCGATAGCACAGGTCGATGAATTTACAAAATGGCGACCGTTGGTGGTTTTAGGACAATAATTTAATTGAGCTTATTATTGTAGATGTCTGATTTTAAATGGATGTAAATTATCACTTTGGTATTATTTAGACATCGGTATTAGTTCGTAGTAACAAACACTACGATACGTAAAAAAAATGATATTACGACGAATAGAAGTACGTTTCATCCTAAACTTCAATTGACATTATTTTATAAGAAATTTGCTGTTATTCCTATTTCGGTACCTACAAAATAAAGTATGATCACACTACCTAATGTTAACATGAATTAGTTCTGCAATGCAACACAAATCAAGCTTTCAACGTTGTGTAAATATATAAATTGTAACGTTTGATCCAACAGTTCTCTTAGATCAGGTTTTGATATGTGTCACGTTCGGCAACAACGCAGATATATACGTGACGTCAAAGATAAAACGAGCAGGGCCTCACTAGGGTCAGTTTTAAGCGAACTAGAAAAATATTTGTTTATGAATGAATTGAAATCAGATATTTTCTGGAATTGAATTTGCAGTTATCTTATAGAAGGTTTAGAAAATATAAATATGTAAAAAAAAAAACACCAATATTTTTACGGTAAACATGTAAGTACTTGTGATTTATTTCGAACGTTTTGACTACAATATACTATTTATTGTTTATATATGTTAAATATTACAAATTAAAAACTTATTAACCACTAGTGGATAAATACGTTATATAATCGATGTTTCATACCAAATTCTCTTCGTAAAGGTATTCATGAATTAGATGACGCAAAAATATATTTTTAGAATGGTTTTCATTTTCTGAAATAAAATAGCTTAATTTCAGGTATGAATAACGATTTAAACGCAATTATATTGTCTTGTATAAAAATGAGAATGATTTTGGACTGGCAACGAAGCACAAAAAATAAGGAATCTGCCTATTTTCTATAGAATGGCCTACGGATTTTAACTGAATACTAAAAAATATTTGAATTATCTATAAAGCTATAATTTATAAACACTTATTCCACTCCAGTGTTGGCAAATTCATGATGAATGGTCTACTTCGCAGCTGACGTACTTTACTATCGTTCGATGACGGAACGATAGCAAAAAAAAAAACTGCAACGAAGCAAGCAAACAGTAATCGTGAATTTCAAATAGTGGTGAAATGAGGATTTAATAATTATTAAAATAAATTTACCTATATAAGCGATTGAATTGCATTTTAAGAGTTAATCGTGATATTAAAGAAAGTACTACACAAGAATTTAGGCGATAATTACTAAGAAATTAATACAAGAAAAGCTACCACAACCAATGAATTTAATATAGTCGATTTGTAGAAAAAAAGATATACAATTTTGAAACGCATATAAGACATCGGAGAAGAGGCAGTACATAATGTACTTCATACTTCAGCAATGTTCATATATAGGTTAAAAATAATCTTGTTTCCACTTATCATATTTTAAAATTTTCGACATGCATTAAATTTATTAAGCGGCCCAATACGGCCCTGGTACATACGACCTTGGAAATAATTTTTATGAAGTGTGGAAATGCTTAGCATACCGTTAATAGATTAAATAAAATTAAAACAATAACAATGTTTAAAATCTTTAAAGAAAATTAACGAAAATTCGGCAAAGTCTTAATGAATAGACATAAAGACAACGCCCGATCGCCGAGATAACGCCATTTTGTTTCTCACAACGATCGATTTTCGTCCTTTTACCAAACTCAGCAACTGAAATGACAGCCAAACACCTGACCCAGTAACGTATTAAAACGTAATTATAGACGCAGCTTTCATTATCACCTTTTCATACGAACGATTTAGCAAATAATGCTCCTCATAACGCCATCGTAGGTACTTTAGCACTTTTCGTAAGACAATCGGTTAAGGATTTATCACGCATAAAAGTAAATCTCTAGATAAAATTAAGTGTCGATCAATAATTATTATATTACCAGATTTTCATTTAAGTTAACAGTTCACTAAATGCGACTATTATTTTTGCCATATTACAGAAGTAAAATCTCATAGCATTGAAGCATTTTAGTGGTAACAGGTCAATGATTCGGGAACTATTAAATTTCTCGGAGGAGATCGCTTGGCTCGTGTTGACGTTGTTCCTATTTTAGCACTGCAGTCGCACGACAGTGCTGCCAAACGACTAGAATAGTTACTACAATAATCTGTCAGAATCATATTCAAACTTAGATCAATTCGCCTATTTTTTTGTTATCTCCGACGTTATTATCTTTTATTGATAGTCGTTATCAATAATTTATCAGAATTCAAAGATTATTTTATAAATATTCATTCGATTTGATTTTAAAATATTTAATTCGGCATATTTTTTGTTACATTAATTTGAATAGAATTATACCGATGTAGAAATCTTGAAAAGTTTAAAATACTAGAATAGAATAGACTAAAAGAGTACACTGAAAATGAACGCAGAGTTTATAAAAGGTATCCCACCGTGAATCTCTTGTATAATAAACAATCACTTACCAAATAAAAAATTTAGGCGTATGACGTATGATGTTCAATAAGAATGTATAATGAAATACATATAATATTTGCATTAGATATGTAAATATACACTCATGTACATATAATATAATCTTAGAGGTATCATATTACAATGATTTAATCTGCCATACCTATTTCTCGCTTAAATGATAGTAATTGTTATAAAAAATGCAGTTTTTTGAGTGCACATAATTTAATACATAACGTTTTATAAATGTGTGTATTAAAATATAATTTGCATAATAAACTGATGTTTTTATCGGAAAAATTAAATATAAAATTAGAATAAATCTTTTAGTTTCACCACAGAGAAATGATTAGTAGATTTATGTTATTGTAGAATATATCGGTATCATTTACTATAGACACAAAATAATTTATCTTATCTTGATGTTTTGTAATAAGTAAATTGAATACTGATTATAAATTATCGACTACAACATTTATTTTCAAAGTAATTTTAACAAAGCTATTAGTGTTTCCAATAACATTTCTTATAAATTATACCAAATACAATTGCATTATATCATATTGAAACAATAACATCAATATTTATGAATTTGATATTAGATACCTTGTACTTATGTACTTATTTACATTATATAAATACAATAAACAACTCAATAAGTCAATAAGAAGAGTACTGTATTGCATAAGTGTCAATTTCGATTATTAATGATTGATATTAGAAAGTTAGAAAAGTCATTCCGAAGTTTATTACCGCCATCACCGATACTAACAGGTACCTGAGAAACCTTTGCGAATGTTGATGCTATAAATAAAAAAGAAAACAAAATCATTCATAAATTTAAACATGTATCATTTCAATGTAAAAGTATAACAACTATTAAATAATATAAATCCACTAAAAAAGAGATTTAGAAAAAATTCTTACAATTTTCAAAATCTGTTTATTCGTCATATGATGTAAACAGTACCATCTGTGAATTAAAAAAGGTACTGATGTTTCTCTAAATGACAAATTGTTGCGGCATCTATCGTACCTATTCGGAGTTTTAAAAGTTAATACGCAAACCCAATACGAAAATTAAATATGAAATTGTACCTTCCACTTCGCTCATGTCACACAATGACGTTAAATAAGATTGATGATTCGTAATATTAATGTATCCTTTGTATAAATTTCGTTGAGATATATAAAATAACCTTTTATGGTTTGGTAACTAGACTTTAATTTATAGTAGTGCATCAAAATAAATGTCCAGAACTTGCATGAAATCATAAACCAAATGAGTTTTTAGCGTTTTGACTAGGTTGAATTATAATAAACTATTCTGTAAAACACAATTCTCACGATCGATAGATGTCTCTAACGCCTATCGTAAAAGGTACTTTTAGGGATATTAATATTTTTTCTCTGCACTTGAAAATACGGTGTGTCTATATCAGAAAAAATATACACGGTAATAAAATACATAATTTTGAAACAATTAAATGATTGAGCCACAATTAGAGAGAAGGCGCTTTAGAAATTGAACATTTTTAGTGTGGTGTTACTGCTGTTGATGAACAGCGGGTGAATAGCGGGGCTTACACACAAATGCTTTCACTTGCGATTGAGTAAAATGCATAATTTAATACGAGAGACGTTGTATTTCAACGAAACATGCTAAATTGTTTTAAAACAAATTGCGTAGTATTTGTTCTGTAAAACGAGAAATAACCAATTGCATGTGTAAGTGCTTGTGTCTTCAACTCGCTAATAGCCAATTTTTCTTAAGAGTAAGGGTCACGGTCTCCATTTGACAGATACTATTTCAAAATTTAATAAGGTATGAATGTCCAATAAAAACTGAAAAAATAAAAACTGAATATCATTATTTATGTATTTGATTTTGCTAACGTTTGATATATTTTTTTAAAAATAAATAGTGCGTTTTGGTTGAGATACGAATTTTTAATGAAAAAAAATAGGAGCTCCATTCTTAAGCACGCCACTGGCTCCCTATTCATTCTTTACAAACAAAATTTATCACAATATGATAATAAGGAATGCTTATCCCAACTGCGATGATTGGAAATTCCAATTAACCTCAATTTTATCTATTTAACGATTTTTTGTAAATGAGCATTTTAATATTTTCTCTTAATTAAAGGTGTCTCTGTAGACCATGATTCTTACCCTTAAATAAAATATGTCATTTATAAATAATATTTGGCTGGGTTAGGTGGGTCATGATTATTACCTTATTTATAACAATATATATCAAAATGTTGTCATTTTTAAAAATACAGTGAAACCTCTCATAACGAGCACCTCTTATAACGAGTAATTCGAATATCGAGCAAAACAGATTGTGAAAAAATTCTCCCTTAACGAGCGACTTTTCGCATAGCGAGTGACGCAGAGTTTTAGAAAGATCACTTTCACATCGTTGCTTGATTCAAGATGATTGACAAGGCGTGGGAAGGGGTTACCAAGAAAACCCTCACTTCAGCTTGGAAGAAGCTTTCCCAAGGAGCGTTGTCGAATGTGATTTTGAAGGGTTTGAAACAGTACCTGTGACGTCTACAGTCAACGAGATTGTATCTTTGGCCAATACCACGGAACTGGAGGTGGATAACAACGATATTGATGAGCTTTTATCGTTTTTTGCAAATCGAAATCTCAATCTAGGTTGTTACGCTCCTTAACAATTTATAAGTATGTAATTTTACATTAATATACGTTAAAAATGTAAAAAATGATTTTTTTCCGGCATGGAACGCATTGTTGTATTTTACATTGTTTTATATGGGAAAAATTGTTTTGCTTAACGAGTGTTTTACATAACGAGTAAGATTCTGGAACGAATTAAACTCGTTATGAGAGGTTCCACTGTAATACGGTATTTTTTAATTCATGGAACCAATCTTAATTTTTTCTATGAATTCCATCAATTTTTTATACGATTTTTGGAACATAACGACCGTGTAAAAAAAGAGTATAGTGTAATATGATAATAAACGTAAAACTCACACAATCGTAGTCCTTTTGTGTCATGTTGCATTTCCATTGTATTAAAGAACACCACACACTGTTTGGGGCCGAGGCCTGGCTGCGATACAAAATAATTATAAAGTAATTCCAGTTCCCTGGAAACATTGCTTGCATTATTGTATGCACATACTAGAATGACTCCATCTATATTATTTCTAAATATTGGCCAGCAACTTTCAAATCTGAAAAAAGGATTACAATTTTTCTACAATATATATTTTAAAATCCATGTCCACTCCCAATGCTGAGCATATGGCCTCCTAAAGGAGGTATCTCAACAGAGTTTTTTCTACTTGTTACTCAGTTGCTCAACCTCTCTCTTCCAACGAGAGCAGTGGGAGTAGGAGGATAAGGCTAGGAAAGGAATAGTGGTTAGCTAATCGCTATTGCTACGTCCAGTTTTTGAAGGATTGTAATTTGTAAGTGTGGGAGGGAATTTTTAGACATCACAAACACCCATGCCTTCGAAACAGAAATCGATCGAAAAATGCTGTTCGTACTGGGTCCCATGGGGCAACGGTCAACATTGTTGGCTTCCGTGACTGATCTCACGGGTTTGAGTCCCAGTACGAGAGTCATTTTTCAAATGAATTTATGTTCAAAGGCATTAGTGTTTGTGATGAAAATTCCTCCCACATTTCCAATCCTAATATAACTGAGCGATTAGTTAACCACTGATCATGTCCTAGGCCTTCTTTTTTTATCCCTATTCTCTTAAAAAGGAGAAGTTAAGCAATTAAATAACAAAAAAAATACTGTCTAATCGTACATTGGGAGCGGATATGGATTAAAAAAGAAAGGTCTTTTGATAGAGGGGTTATATACGCATAAAGCCCCCTCATGATTGAATTCGGCTCTGGTCTCAGGGACGTCCCGTGGGCATAGGCGAGTAGGCAGTTGCCTAGGGGCGGCAAGTCCTAAGGAGCGGCAAATGATCACAGTTTTTTTTTAAATCACTGAATATTTTTGACACACAAATTTGGCTTAGAATAAGTATGATGACTCTTGATAAAAAAATGCCGACAAAAAATATATTATAATCGATGGGTAAACAGTAGTTAAATTTATCGCAAAGATCTTCTTTAAACATGACATTCACCGATCTCAGCAGTATAAGCGGCAGATAAAAAAATATTTAGAAAAATAGTAAAAGCGCTCTTATAGACTTTGCCTAGGTGCGGCACATAGCCTAGGAACGTCACTGTCTGGTCTTTATGGTTTTCAATTATTTATCTTGTTCATTTATAACATAATAAGTAAACCTCTTCAATTCCTATATACCTGTGATCTCCGCTACAATCCCAAAGCTCGACATCTGCTTTCACAGATTTATTGTTGGCGTTCAGAGCGCCTGATTCAAACTCCAAGATTCTGGCCCCCTGGGTGGGTCGCACTTCAGAGCTTGCCTCCATGTCGATGGACTCGGACAAGAAATTTGATATACCAGTCTTGCCACTCTGAAAACAAATACATATTACAGTGGAACCCCCAATTACACTACCCCGAATTAAGCGCTGGCTTGAAATATTCGCCGCAAATCCTCCAATTGCACGGTCGTATTCCATAGTCGTTACTAAGAGACGATCGTCTGTTCCGCGCATACAGTCAAATGTTGGCTAGCGTCTGTGCATTCAACACGTGCCAGGCTATACACGCATAGTTGGACGTCTGTCTGTGTGCGGGATATTTACTACTACAAAAACTAAATATTTCGTCCATATTTTTTTTGCAAAACTAAGGGAAATCTTAGTTTTGCGTTTTCCGCGGAAAAAAACCAAATCTCTAATTTTGTATGAGATTCACACCCCCAATTACACTACTCCCAATTACACGGTCCCGACTATGGTGTAAATGCGGGTTTTACTGTATATTTACTTTTCCTAGCGGAGGCAGTACAAATTACAATGCAATTCAGTCATTTAGTATATGAACAAACTCATGGATACGACAGTTATAAGGTTTGTTTGACAGTCATGCACACGCAATATAATATAATAAACGAGTAAGTATGCTAAATTATTTGCAAAAATGTTCGAGAGAATTTTTCAATGCGAAATTGAGACATTTTCAAATTATAGATCTTCATTGGGGGATCCAAGAGGGGGGGGGGGGAGATAGACCCACCCCGATTAAGCCATAAGCCCCCTTGAATTATAGAAAATGTCACGTTATAATAGAATCGCAATACACAATCATTTTTCTGATAAAATAATATGCCCCCCTCCTATGGTTAAGTTTACTATGTTTTATATAATACATACTTAATTATGTATTGACTATTTTAATATAGCTATATTATTTTAAAATCATCTATTTTTAATGTATTATTTATGGGTATTTTCAAATTGAATGGCCCTCTCCTGGGTCAATTTCTGGATCCGCCACTGCCTTACTTGCCTTTCTCCACCCACCACTGTGTCACCATTTATTAGTTTTATACAGTAGCATATCATACATGTAGTGCAACTACATTTTCCTTAACTTGGAGTGTCTCAGGAGCAAACACCTATGATTTGGTGGCATGAACTTAAGAGTGCAAAAAGTCAATCCTGGATTACGATAAGCTTATTTGAGTTGAGGTCTACTCGCTCTCATAATGACGCCACAAGTTTCTTTACAATACGTTGTAAATAGGGGCCGACAATATACCTCATCACGCCCTGATTATTTTTTTAATGAGAGGCTGAAGGAGGGGGGGAGGTAGCCCCTACCCGATAAACCATTTTTTCAAAAATAATTTTTCTGATAAGATACTATTTCGTTAGTAGTCTGCTTGATTAAAAAAAAACGTGTTTCGGAGGATACGTTCCAGGGACCACCGTGTAAAAAAAGACAAGGTGAACATAGAATCATGAGAGACAGATAAATTAAAATTTATAAAGGTACCATTCAAAGAATTCAGTAAATATAATTGAGGATTCAGGTTTCAAAAATGTGACTATAATTGCTAATGAGATAAACATTTTTGTGACGATAAAGATTAAATATTCAAATACATGTGACTAAATTTATAAATGAAAAAAATACTTCTGAATAAAATATAATTGATAAGAAATGAGTGAGATTACTTTGGTTGTTTTGATGGGTGAGAGAGTCCTTCATTTATCTGTGGAATTATAAGAATTGATGAATCTTCACATTCAAACCCAACACAAATATCACATTGTACAATCCACAATTTATTTAGTGACAAAACATAAGAGCTACATGGCTAAAAACTCAGCAATGATTTTAAGTTTTCTCGTCTGATTTAAGTTTTTTTCAAATATTTTCTATATTTTTATGGTTATGGCCACAACGTTCCCTCTAATTTTTCTACTGTGTGTGTGGACCATCAACTTTTGTGTGCGGTAAATTTTCAGTAAAATAAAAAATGTGCGCAAATATGTTGATAGTTATTCTCTGACCTACTTACTGACACTAGATAAATTAATTCTTCATTTCAAGTCGCTAAATAAAAAAATGTAACTCTATTGTACAACATTTATATGTGCGGTCTGTGCGACGGACGGAAAAAAGTGTGCGGCTACATCTTGGGAGATGTGCGCGCGCACACGCGCACACCTTAGCGGGAACATTGGTTATAGGGTAAAGTTAGAGCACTTGACACATAAAAATGAGAAAAGTAAGTTAAAATACTCCAGATATTGTCTGTATGCCAAGAATATGTTCCAATTGAAGAGTTGAAAATATACCTAGAAAGATTTTAAAATTGGAACATTAAAATAGTTGTTTCGTGGTATTTTATTTTTAGTTCGGCACTGATTAATTATTCTAAGAACGTACGGAATAAAAAAATGAAATTTACTTACTCCGGAAGGTCCGATCATTACTAATTTCAGCTTTATCATCTTTTTATTGAATATAATAATTGAAATTATCTTTAGTAAAATGGAAAAGGCATGGAACGTGACGTCGATATTATTGCTATGGAAACACGGAAAAGTTTGATACAAAATTTCGTCGGTCGGTAAAACAGAAATTTATATTATCAAACGAACGTTGAATTTTCTTTTGTCTTTCATTATTTTATTGTGTATGTACTATCTTCTTCATAATGGTAAGGAACAGCATGTTTTGTTGTAATATTGTACACCATTGTGAAACGTAACACTTTCTAATTATAATGAACAACGATTTAATACACTTTTATGTCGTCAGAGTTAATTTATTTGAATATTCTTTTAATTCATATATAAATGTTAGTATGGATAGCAAGCATCAAGGTATTTAGATCTTAAATGTATTCAATTAACTACATTATATTATATTTTGTCATTTTAACATGTACTATTTATTTTATTTAGTATTATGCTTGAGTCATTGAATTGAAAAAAGTATCCTGGAACCTATTTCAAGTTTTGAGTATCTGACGAACAACTTGAAATGTGTGGGCTTTTTTCAAAAAAAGTAATATGTTCTGTAGGAACACCCGTGTCCCATAAGCTCCTGAGCTGAAGGAAGCTGAAGGAAGCTGAAGGTTTGAGCGAGAACTGTAAGTAAGTAAGTCGTTAAGTATTTTTATCTTCAGTTAATAAAAGGATTTGAAAGAAGTAGTAATTTTCTAATCGCTCTTTCTACGCCACACAAAAACATCACAGACACCCATTCCTGTTAGTATATATTCATAAATTATTATATTTGAATCGTTAAAATTATGTACATTCTCACAGATTTTGTCACTAGGGTTTCGCCTTTCGGCATCTTCAGGCGTTCAAGTGCACGGATGAACTTGAACTGACTAACTGAAATTCCACCAAGCACATTCAGTCGCAATCTTAAATTATTCATAAATTAATTAAACAAATCCTGGGTAAGAAGAAAGCATCCACTAACTAGGTCCGAAATTTTAAAAAAAACTCGAGGGTCAACCGTATGGATCCCGTCGTCGTGGAAGACCACCAATCCATAGGATGTTCTAAGCTAGTGGTCGGTAAACTCATTAGTCAACTGAGCCAAATATCAACTATACAACGATTGAAATTTAATTTCTTTTGGGAGACATTTTTTTAAAACTTTAACTATATAGGTAGGTATTTTTTTTTAACATGTCCGCTCCCAACGTGGAGCATATGGACTCCTAATGTAGTTTATCTCGACAGAAGTGTTTCTACGAGAACTGCTTGTTACTCAGTCGCTCAACCTCTCTTTTTCCAAAGAGAGTAGGAATAGAAGGAAAGGGCTAGGACAGGACTAGTGGTTAGCTAATCACTCTCGATACGCCCCGTTCATAGGATAGGATAGGTGGGAGGGAGGAATTCAAGACATCACATACATCCATGCCTGGAGGCGCAAAAAACGTGTTTTGACGATTTTGGGTTATATGCAAATTATGAATTATACACAACCTTGAAGTGCACGGAGACTTCTAAACTGGTGTTTAATTGACATAACCGAATATAAATTAAAGACATTGTCTAGGAAAAACCTTTATTTCAGTATTTTTTCTTGGTTTTAATTTTTTACAAGGTCATCTTTTTCAAACTTAAAAGCTAAATTTAGATACCAATTCGGCATTTTCAGCTTCCATCCTTTTGATAGAACGTGTATCAAGTTGTATACATTGTGATTATCGAAAAAAAGCTGTTTTAGAAAAACTGAGGGTTACGTCCTTTTTCCTTTCTACAGTCGATATTTGTTATTTGGACGGGGGTACGTCAGGTAAGTGTAATTAAGATTACTTCTGCCAATCGACAATCCATTCTGGCAAAGAGTTCGTTTATTTTCTTTCATTGCGGTTTCAATAACAACAGGTCACCCGAGGGCAAACAATTCCAGGCTTAACGTGGCCATTTTAAATCGATAGATATGGTGGGCAATTTATTTTCCTCTTTGTATCCTTAGGGTCCGTTTCAGTAGTTGGATTTTGCAATTACAATATGTCCACCAGCCCAGTGTTCCCCAACCAGTGGTCCGCGGCCCAGTGCTGGGCCGCAGAGACTTTCCGCCGGACCACAAACAGTATGCCAAATTTCAAGAAATTCGCCATGCAAAAATATTGAATATGGAGTTTTTTTATCGCCTGCACGTTTTCTTGTATGTATTTTTAATTATTATTAAATAAGAAGACATCACAATAATGCGGCTCCGTATTTTGTTTCTTGGCCATTTTTGTGCGGTTACATATTACTCACACTTCTAAAATCCGGCTTCAAATTTGTAAAGTTTAGTTTATTGCGGATACTTATTCTGTTGTATTATTTTTTCTGTGTGCGACACGATGGTTGCTGGTTTTTCCAGAATCGAAAGTCATAAATATTTGCTCTTCGATAGTGAACCTAGATGCAAAATCCTACCTAAATATACAAATAATTTCATAATACATAATTGTTTTCACTTTTAGGGTGTTCACTGTGAATACTCGGTGGAAAGACATTATATTAATAAAAACACAATATTCCTTTGTACTGTATTCCACTTTATTTAAAAGGTCAGGACCGGTTTCGCTCATTGCGAGCATTGTCAACTAAAAACAGTTGTATAGTTATGTCCATTTGTAACAATATAAGATTTAAAAAATATGACATAAAAATCATTTTTATTTCATTATTAGTGGTCCGCGATTTTTTTCTCCTTTTTTCACCGGTCCGCAGTTGTAAAAAGGTTGGGGAGCACTGCACCAGCCGACAAACAGGTGGTGCTCGCTCGCCGTGCTCAGTGTTGCCAACTGGCAGTAATTTTTCGGGTGTTATTATTTTGTTTAATTAATTTTGTGGGCGCCAAAACAAAGTAGTTATTATCAAAGTAGTGGCATATTGAATATCTTGAGCGGATAACATATATTTTTTAGAAAAATCAACTATGATTGATTTTGTTAAAGGTGTAAGGGCATCAATCGTTGGAATGGTACATGGTTGTCCAGCTTAAGAATCAGTGACGTTCCTAGGCTATGTGCCGCCCCTATGCAGAACTCTAAAATAGCGCCCATTTGTTAAATTATTTCCCATTATTCTAAGAACACCTATACAAATATAGAAATTCGAGTCCTTTACTCACCTACGTACTCAAACAAATGCGTTGTAACTTATTCTGTTTTGTTTTCAGGTGATTCATAATATATGTGTACCTTATTGATAAAGAACCTCACGAATAAATATCATCCAAAAGCTTATATTATTGTTCAATAATTATGAAAAAATAACTATAACCTTCACTGCACACCATAAAAAAAAACGAATTTAAAATGCACTAAAATTATATAAGTATCGATTCTTGATTTGGTATTTTGTTTACTAAAGACATTGAGGGAAAATATTTATTCTAAACCAAATTCGTGTCAAAAATATTTAGTCATTTAAAAAATCTGTGATCATTTGCCAATCCCTAAAACTTGCCGCCCCTAGGCACCTGCTTCTCGCCTATACTCTCGGGACGTCCCTGTTAAGAATCAACTGTTTTTTGCTTATGTGTATTAGTCTTATTGCCATGGAGCCATATATAAATTCATAATTTAACCAAACACTCCGATAAATGAGCTATTTTTTTACCCATAATTTCTATACGCGTTTTTTTTATCAACAACCATTAACAAATATTGTTTCTGTCACCTGCTGTGGCCCAGTTGGTTAAAGCTTGCTCTACCGATCTCGCAGGTCAAGATTCGATTCCCGGTAAGATCACAGTGAATTCATGACTTATTCAATTCAAAGTTGTGATCGAAGACTGGATATTTGTGATGTCAATTTACATAATTTCTTCTCCTCCCATTCTTCTGATCCTTTAATAACTGGTTGTAGCAATAGCGATTAGTCAACCACTAGTCCTGTTATAGCCTTATCATTCTTTCCTTACTACTCACTCCAAAATGAGGTTGAGCGACTGAGTAATTGTTTTGTTGATATATCTACATTATAAGGCCATATGCTCCACATTTGCTGGCTGACTCCACAAACATGAAAATAACACGTAGTATTAAAATAATCTAAATAAATTTAAAGTCAGTTTATGTGTATTATAAAAAAATAAACCACTGCCAGTATTTTATATGAAATACCGAAATTGATAGCCGGTAAGTCCCTTAAAAGCAACAAATTATAAATGATTTACTTTAAAGAAAAAAAATATATTCAGTTTTTATTCTTGAGGTTACTTGCAATGAAGAACTAAGCACCATTTAGTCATTGTATATAAATAATAAATGAGATCGTTCTTTTCTTAGAAAAATGAGAGAAGTGCTTGTTCGTATTAAATTTAATGTATGATAGAACAAGCAAGTAAATCAATAAAGCTTAAAGCGATCTCTCTTCTAATTGTCTTGAAAGGTTCGTGAGGAAGAAAAATAATGACTCATATCTTTCGCATGGATGACAGAGGCGTGCGCAGGATGAGTCTACAATATAAGAATATGGCGGGGCGCTATCAGAAGATTGTGAAAATTAATATTTTTATTACCAATTATTAAATAACAGATACATACTTACATACGATACATTTTTAGCCTTTGTTGCGCGCGCTGTGTGGCATGTTGCGCGCTCTTATTGAAACCACAGCCCAAAAAACCATTATGCCCTATTTGCTGTTTTATTAGTTCAGTATTTCCAATTAAGCAATAATATAAATTTGATATGACCAGCCAACTGTATGTATATTATAATAAAATAGAATCAAGTGAAATTATACATTTCGACATTGAATTTATCGGTTTCTGTGTATGATTTTTAAGTCATTAGAATATTTTATTTTTCAAACGGTTTTGTCAGGGTGTGAAAGTTATCTATATGAACTAGTGTGAAATGACTTGCACGCAGGGCTGTGGAGTCTGAGTTGGAGTCGCGGAGTCGCAGTATTTTGGGTCGGAGTCGGAGTCGTGAAAAATGAAAAATATATTTAATGATGTGTATTTAAGAAAAATAGTCAAAAGTGTTAACATTTCATGCTTGGCTGACTAAAGATGATCTGAAAGTATACATATATATATAAGTTAAAATGAAATTATTGAAATTTTTTCTCGGAATCGTTAATTATTTTAAAGCTGGAGTCGGAGTCGGAGTCGTCTTTTTTTCCCGCGACTCCACAGCCCTGCTTGCACGTATTTTTTGTCAGATTTTGGCGTCATGCGGACTAATCGATTTTTGCTAGTAAGCACCTCATATACATAATATTAAAGTGCAGTTAAAAAGCAGTAAATTGAAGAAAACATTTAAAATAAAATTTAGTTTACAAACTTTTTCGCTATTTTTCAAACAGGTTAAGGATGTATTTATAAGGTACAGTGAGAACCGGTTGATAAACCCTGTTTTCCGAATGAGAAAGAGTTGGGAAGAGTGAAAGCTTTACATGTAATAAATCATTCGAATACAAATTCAAAAATCAATATGTCGACTGTGGAAAGAAAAAAGGATGTAACTCCAACATAGACAATTTTACAGAAGGCACAAAAAACGTGTTTTAATGATTATAAAATATACAAAACCTAGAAATGGACGCAGACTTCTAAACTGGTGTTTAATTGAAATAATCTAATATTAATTAAATAAATTGTCTAGGAAAAAACTTTTTTCAGTCTTTTTTCTTGGTCTCAATTTTCACTAGTTCATATTTTTTCAATCTTAAAAGCAAAGTTTAGGTACTAATTTGGCATTTGCAGCTTACATCTTTTTTATAGAACGTGTATCAAGTTTGAAACATTGTGGATATCGAAATAAAACTGTTTTGAAAAAACTGTGGGTTACATCCTTTTTCCTTTCCACAGTCGATATGTAATAAAGCATTTGAATACAAATTCATAAATCAATAAATGCAAATGTGTATTTGAGTATTCGATCTCATGGTGCTTAATGGTAGAACAAAACAAAACAAAAACCTATGTATGTACATATAATATGGTTGCTTGGCAGTCAGTCAAGTGGCCCTAAGGGGTAAGGAAATAAAAGGAACACAAACGTAAAACAATTAGGGGAGGTATGTTCCTTTTGTAAGGTATTATTACTTGGTAATGTACAGATTTTACTGGAATTGTTTATTGATATTTTAAGCATCTGTTCTGTTCCGTTTATTAGCAAGTCACTGTATGCACAAGAAGAATTTACAACGCGGAAGACGAAAAATTACTTTTTATAGTTTTTAAAATGAACGGAAAGCTATGACTTGTAGTATTTTTCTTGAGTCAATGCACAGTAGTGAAGCAAGCGATTTTAATATTGTCACTGTCAGCAATATCGACATACAAGATCGTACGATAATTTAAGGCGCAATTGAGGATCTCAGTTTCAAAATCTACTTAAAGACTATTTTTGACTTTTTCAGATTCTGAAACCAACTTGTTCTCTATTTCAATATCTACACAAATAAAACCAATCAAAACCTCTCTAAATACAGAGAAAACGCATTTTTAAAAACATGATTAGTCTCAAAACCTACTCAAATCCAAAAAGCCCACATCAGTTTTTTGCACTTTGCCAACAATTTTTGTTTTTAGATTTAGGAAGGTTTTGAAACTAAGACACTCAATTGTTCATTGTTATATATGGTTTCCGTCCCAGGTATTTTTGTCCATTTTTAATATAAAAAAGTATTTCTGCATGTTCATAAACGTGTTTTTGGTATTGAAAAAGCACCATAAATACTGATATTTCAGTTGTGGTAATGTTGGCATTAAAATCTCTAAATTTCTTTTTACTTTCAAATTGCAAAGCGAAGGAACACTTTCACAAATTGTTTCGATATTTGAGACAACTCGAGAATAAATTTCCGGGAAATTATTGCTTTTTGCAAGTTTTGGATTTCAGGACTTTTGAAAACAACAAAAGAAAAATTTTACTAACAAAAGAAATCTTTAAATTATTTAACCTTTCAGCTGCCGTAGATAATTAATAGTAATTACCTAGCACGCCGGCTATAATTTGCAACTATTGATTTAATTAATTATTGACAAGATAACTCGTCTCTGGCGTGTTGAGCACAAAAAAAAATTACGAGATATCTCATCTGTGGCAGCCGTCGAGTTAATTACAAAACATATGACCACGTATGTATGAAATATGCTAATTTGCTATAATAACCATTACATTACTAACCCAATGCATTATTTTTCGAAGGGAATGGTTTCATTGGTAAAATCAAACGAATCCCTTTCAGGTCATTTAAATATTTTTTCATGAAAAAATACTACAGTACTACGGTCTTTGGAAAGATGAATTTTCCGGGACATGAAAAAAACTGATCTCCTAGATCTTAATCCGTATTTCAGTGGCAAGGATGTATCAGAAAAAACATAAATTAGTAGACAAAAACTATACATAGGGAGCGGTCAGCAGACACGGATAAAAAATCTAAATAAGATATTAGGGTCGTAGATCTCTCGTCTTAATTAGAACAACAAATGCCAAGGCGCCGATAGCAAAAAGCGGTAGTAATCATTGGTCACTTAATATTGTTATCTTTCGAGCGTAGTTGAAATATCTCCAACTACTTAGAGTGGGAGCTATTCTACAAAATTGTGTTGTATCCCAAACTTTTACAGTCAATTCGGTTGTTTAATTCACAGTTTCATTGTGAATAATTCTTATCTATAACAAGCATTATTACATTTGTTTAAAAATGGTGAAGATGCCTTATCCGGTCTGTCATTTTTCTCCGCAAAAAAATATTTAATGTAGTTAAAAACAACGCTATTACGTTTATTGCGTAAATAATTTTGACAATAAATTGCACATTAATTTATATTGATACAAGAATACTGATTATTCATGCGAAAAACGAAATATTTTCATGCAAACGTCACCAAACTTCGAAAATTGTTATGCAGTTGGTTATTTTATTCAGAGATCAACAGATAACCAAATATTTGTCGACAAACGATAGTCTTATGTTTAAATTACAATTTGATAAAGTATGTTTGAAATTTGATTTACCTACACAATTTTAAGTAAATGTATAATATATGAGTATCAAAAAGATAATAAAATCATGTCAAAATAATGTGTATGTGAATTTTCAATTTTAAATATCTGTATGAATGATATTTCTTTTCAATAAAATCAAAGATATCGACCCTATCAGAATACAGCACAATTCTTCTAAATAAATAAGCCAAAATACGTATTTAATGATAATGGCAATAGTGGACATAGCAAAACTTTGAACAAGACGACAGAATTACGAGCGTGTTGTGCATTTACCAGAAACCCTCAATAATTAACGAAAGTTTTTAATTTTTTTCTCTTATAAGCCTTGTTTTATTATATAATGAATTTCACTCGAATCAACTGTAAGAATTCTCGATTAATTGTGTTTGCTGATAATATGTCGTTTTTGAAAAAATATTTCATTTTGTTTTATTTTATTAATTTATTTATTTTTCACGTTTACATTTTATTGTCTGGCAATTCATTATGCCCAATATTATAATCTCCCCACTTAACTCACAACAATAACTTGAATCAACTGCAAGAATTCTCGATTCCGTAACATACTCGTAAATTTTAATACAATTTAAATGTTTGCTGATAAGTTTCACTAAATATTGAACGCAAAGAATATTTATATCGCGGCAACTTTTTTTTTCAATAGTTCACACTGTCATCATTATATTTATTTTATGTTTAGGTATGTAGTGAAATTGCAGTTCTGTGACATGTAATAATTTATTGCAAAAAAAATAAGTGTTCTATAACAGCGGTCGGCATGGTTATTTTATGAAATTGGTGCATTTTTAGACGCATTTGATCACTTTTATTTTAATATTTAACACAAAAGTTCAGTAAGTGGTCCGCTGGATTAATATTGTGAATTTAGTGGTCCGTGAGCCCAAATAGTAATTATAGTGGAAATCAGTTAAACGGAAATGTTATAGTTACCAAAGTTAAATGGTAATCATACCACTAAATGAACTATATTCCCTTACAAATTGTTGATAAAGTTGTTTCTTTCCGCTGTATATCATTGATAACAGTGGTATCATTTTTTACCGTGAATTAAAAATAGGTTGTTGATTTTTCACGTAGTATTACTAAAATCAATTGCTATTATTGTATGCATAATTAATTTAGAGAAAACAGAGTAAAAATAAACTATTCTTCAGGTCCTTGTAACGCGTTTTACTGTTTATAACGAGTCTTTATAATAAAGCTTCAACGAAGATAATTCGCAATATTTTGAGACCATCCACGAGACCTTGCGGAAGTTCATGATCTCTCATTTAATATAGGGTTTCACAAAGTGTGTCCCGCGAGACTTTTTGAAGTGTCACGCGAGATTTATGTTATATCTAGTACCTCATATATTTTTCTTCGTACGGAGAATAAACAATTTTTTTTTAAATAAAATATCATCTGGCAAATCTGAACGGTACGTTATTTTGATATTTGTCAAACATGCTGATGAAATGACTTTCTTATTTGGAAGTACCTATAATTGTGAAACAATCTACAATCAAACGTAGAATTAAAATAACAAACAATCGCATCGCATCTGTTTTGCGTATTGACACTACAAAAATTGAGCCTAAATTGTAAGATTTAATTATGCCATTATGCATTACCTGCTAGCAGCGGTGGGCTGCCAATATCTTAACAAGGGGCTCGGTAAATCTTGTGGAGCATATGGCTTCCTAATGAAGGTATCTCAACAAAAGTTTTTTTTCTACGAGAACTGTTTGTTACTTCTAACAACTGTTCGCTCAACCTCTCTTTTCCAAAGAGAGTAGTAGGAATAAAATGATAAGGCTAAGGCAGGACTAGTGATTAACTCGAACCCATGATGTCCGGCACAGCAACAGCCCACAACGCTGAATGAAAAAATGAATGGGCTAGTCTTGTTTTATAATAAAATTTAACCATCTAAAGAAATTGCAGTTAGGTGCTGATTTGATCTAAGACGAATGATTTTCTTATCTTAACAAGGGGCTCGCCGGCCGCGCTGAAATTTAACAAGGGGCTCGCGCGAGCCCCCCCGAGCCTCCTCCAGCCCACCCCTGCCTGCTAGTGTTACTAAGTTTTGACGGTGAATAAATTAAAAGAATTTATACTGTAATTTAAAAATGACTTTTCTTCTTTATTTTTTAGATGCATTTCGTTGCCCTCTGCGCATACGGCCGAATAAACATTTTTGATCTAAATGGGATAAGATTATTCGAAATTTGCAGCTTTTGTGAACTGTGGGATGGTCCTTAAACGCACTAATTTACTTCGGAGGTGATGATGTGCTGCCTAAACACGACACAGGAAGAGATAAGGGTAGCCCTAAAAGTAAATCTATGCCACGTGTGTAAAGGGCCCGTGCTGCAAAAAGTAGACCACAGGATAAAGCTACAAAACAATGGTGCGGCAATATGGAATCCTTGTCTTCTTTTATCAGGAATTCTTAAGCATCGAAAATTACGTTAAGTAAAGTGTTTTATTCGTGATGAAAATACTCAGGGCTTCATGTCCGACAATAATATATTTTAAATTATTTATTCAACGAAATCTTAAGATAACGTAATTAATTACTAATCGTGAAAAAGCTGCTTTTAGAGCAAAAATTAATATTATTGTACCCTCAGAGGCAGATTAAGTGCTTAGAAGGAAAAATCATAAAATTTCAAGTTTAGTAAATATTGAATAATGGATGGGCTAAAATTATAAAACTTATCTTTGAGGTTTCTAAGCAGGCCTGCAGCGTGGCCCTTTGGATTCTAGGGTATGGGTAGATTTAAGACCCCTTTAGGGGTAATCCGCCACTGAGGGTATACCCTCTGTAAAAAAGTGTTTCTTAGTCTGAAATAGACATTTGTGTGATTGATAATATGGCTAGATTATTAATTTATTTTTATTCTACGTTTGTATCTTAAGGGTTGAAAAATGGTTTTTCTACACATTTGTTAAATTGATCATTAGTTATTTTATTCACAGTTTCAAATTATTGTAAATGGTTTTTTTACTATCGACGACACTTAAGATTATTTTTTAATTGATTGATAACCAAAGACTTGTAATGTAGAAGAAATACTTTATTTTACGTTTTAGATATACATATATAGCTAATTATAATAAATATTTGTATTAGGTACATTATATCATGTTGTAGTTATAGCTTACACTTGAATTTTACTTGAGTATTTGTTTGTAATAATTATTACTCTTTTCGTCACTTTTATGCAGACTATGAAAAAGACTTTTTGTATTATATAAAATAAAACTAATAATTAAACGAGTTCTCGGGAAGTGTAATAAGCCAAGAAGTAAAATCTTAAAACTTTTTATTGGACCGTAAAATACAATATTGTGTTTAATTGTAGTTTTGATGGATTGCATATTTTTATTTAATTAGATGTGTATTCACGTAGCATACTGCTCTGCCACGATACTTATAGAATATCATAAAGATTATACACCTAACTCATTTTTTCCTAACATACTCATTTCATCTCTCAGGGGCTAACTTTGATTTTATAGTAGGATAATATCTTTCGTGTCGATAGCCAATAATGTCTTATATTTTCGAAAACATTGAATTTTAAATAATCATAGTGAGTTATTAGGACAACTTTTTTTTTTTATCAAGTATTTCATTTGTGTGTCGCTTTATTTTGAAGCTGTTCTATTTCCATATGCTGCTTTGAATAATACAGTATTCATATTATAAATTAGGTATATATTATAATTAAAAAGTGAAATAATCTCGAATTTTGTAAGAGGCCAATTGTTGTCGAACCACTGTCTTTTCTTATTTATATAAAATCTGAGAAAACTTGAAACATGTATTATTTATACAATGTTAAAATAAAGAGCTTTTATTTACTTACAACTAATCAAATGAATTCTGTATATAGCGGAGCTTGTGCATCCCATAAGTACATACATATATGTATCCATATTTAAACTGTAAAAAAAAATCAATACAAAAAAATAATAATTTTGAAATCCCTGTCAAATTAGTAAATTATGAGAAATTGTGCGTTCGAAATAAAATTGACTGTTTTTTGTTAATATTTGCCAGATATAAATTCTTAAACAAACGTGTACTGTACTTTTTTGAATACATTTCATCTTTGTAACAAAAAAATGGAGGCCCTTTGATACCTTTTGAATGTAGGTCCAAATTTTATAGTTACATCTGTTTTTTTATTTAAGCACCATATGAAATCCCATGTATATCAATTATTTTTCCCTTTATAATATCGACTGTGGAAAGGAAAAAGAACGTAAACCACACAAAGCAAATTTTGCAGGAGGTACAAAAAAGTCTTTTAATGATTTCAGGTCATATGCAAATTATGAAATATACCTAACCTAGAAGTGGACGGAGATTTCTAAAATGATGTTTAATTGACGTAATCAAATATTAATTAAAGTAACCGTCTAGAAAAAACTTTTTTCTTGCTTTCAATTTTCGCAAGCTCATTTTTTGTCAAACATAAAAGCTAAATTTAGATACGAATTAGGTATTTGCAGCTTACATCCTTTTGATAGAACGTGTATCAAGTTTGATACATTGTGATTATCAAAATAAAGCTGTTTTGAAAAAACTATGGGTTACGTACTGTTTCCTTTTCACAGTCGATAACAAAGTATAAAAAGAAAATGTAAAGCAAGAAGTAGCAAAGAAATAAATAAAAGGCCTTTTTGAATAAAACAACATAGGCAATTTGTTGGTAAAATGGTATAACAAGGAATTCCTTAATGATAAAGACAAGTCTAGTTAGCTAGATTTTATGAATCAGAATAATGTTTTTTTTTCCATTTTGTAGATGTCGTTGCTGAGAAATTAGTTAGTATTGAAGTCTATGGTTATAACAATGCATTCCCATCGTATTTACTGTCAACCTGTTTTTCTCTAGGATTTTTTCAGTCTACTTAATTATTTATCGTCTACCAGTTAGAGTTCTTGTTTTCTTCATATGAGGTATTTTATTTGTGAGTTATAAAAAAACGCATAACGAAGAGAAAGGCTCCAACCAACTTTTTAAGCTAAATGAGAAATATTTTTTTAAAAAAAGTCAATCGAGGTAACAATTTTGACGGGATCATAATATTTAGTGTAAAGATCGAAGAAGAAAGAAGCGATAAATTAAGGAACGATTAATGCGAGGTTATTTAACATTGTTGCTGTAGGTTTGACTGGGACTATGAAAAATTAACAATCTATGCGGGAAAACGAAGAATGCGAGGACGGTTGATCGGGGTTCCACTGTGATGAACATTTGATTGCATTAATATATTATAAAAATACTCACATCTTTCCAAAACACGTTGTCACCTAATATAACTTTTATTATTTTTGTATATTATTTTTGAAATATATGTTTTATAAATTGAAATAAATGTAATAATGAAATTGAATAAGTTTATTTATTATTTTATCATCTATTTATATACACAAATTTGAATTAATAATATATATTTTGGTATATCTGAAACTACTCGAGTATACTCGATTATTTAAAAAAAATACTATTCGATACTCGAGTAGTTGAGATGTCGAGTAATTGGAGTCTCTAGTAGTAAGTACCCAGCGGTGGGCTGCCAATACGTTAACGAGGGGTTCGCTTAATATCAAAGCAATTTATCACTTATATGCAATTATATGCAATACTTAAATAATCAAACGACTGTTACTTAACAAACAATATGCAGTCAACCATAAACTAAGCAATGTAAATGGATAAAAATGTACTACTGCGTATACTGAAGCTGTCGTAGATAATATATACGTCAGAAATTGCAGTTATGTACTAATTTGATCCGAGAATATTGTTTTCTATTAAATTAACAAGGGGCTCGCTGGCCGTAGTAAAATCTAACAAGGGGCTCGCGCGCGCCCTTTCGAGCCCCCTCCAGCCCACCCCTGTAAGTACCTGCGAGGGATGTAGAAAATTCCAAATTACTGTTACGCATTGTTAAATGAACTTTCGAATTTTTCTTTTCTTTTTGAGCAATGTTATTTCGAAATCGTGTCAAAAAGGAGTTCAGTGTATTCAACTTTTAAAGTGCTACGATTTCACAGTGAAAGGTCATTTATTGCGAAAGGTAATTTATGGCATACTTTCGATAACATGTTGATGCTTTCTTTAAACGAATTCGAGATTACAACTTCAATTTCACTGATTGAATATTTTGATTATATGATATATAATCAAAATATATATATTATAACCTTTGGTATGTGACGTTTATGTAAAATTGAACTAATTTTGCATACTAACCTAACCTAACCTAAAATCTATTATCTATGATAAGAATTATTATCACCGTGCAAACTTATTTTGTTTATTTTTGCCTATTTTTTATAATACCGATTGATTTTTGCGCCAACTGTATTTGATACTATGAAATATCAAAACACAGGTGATTTATTAT
This sequence comes from Himalopsyche anomala, assembly GCA_031772345.1. Lineage (NCBI taxonomy): Eukaryota > Metazoa > Arthropoda > Insecta > Trichoptera > Rhyacophilidae > Himalopsyche > Himalopsyche anomala. Next base: position 22,537,818 of record CM062835.1, read on the forward strand.
TCGTCCGGTATTGAAATCTCTACTCACGATGCATTTTGAGATACACTTGTTTAGAATCTTCAAACATCTCACGGAGGCGCATAATTGGAAAGGATTATTCCCAGAAATCATCAGGAGTTGCATGCCGTTCAATAAACTATGCAACAACAGTAAGATCAACAACAATATAAAGAAAAGACACGGTAGCTTACATAAATCACGATGATATTCCAGGCATTCATTGTTAAACGTTTTATGGATTAATTTTTCATGACTATTCATTCAGAGTTTCTTTATATACATCCTTTTGATAGAACGTGTATCAATTTTGATACATTGTAATTATCGAAAAAATCGTGTTATGCAAAAACTTTAGGTTACGTCCTTTTTCCTTTCTAAAATCGATATACAATCTGGAATGTGATTAGGTTTTTCGGAATATAATTGTATGGGAATTTTATAAATTTTAATATTTCTTTAATTAATTTAAAATATCGAAAAACACGATTAATGCGTTACCGTGTACCCAATGCCGGCGCGAGGTTATTTGGCGCCCTAGACAACAATTATTGACACGCCCTCTTTTTAACAAACTGTCCCATTTTTTTCTGAAATAATGAAAAAAAAAATCCGGAATCATTAGAAATATTTTTTATATTCATGTCCACTCTCAATGTGGAGCATAAAGCCTCCTAATGGAGGTATCTCAACATAAGTTTTTCAACGTGAATTGTTTGTTCCTCAGTCATTCATTCTCTCTTTTTCGAATCATAAAGAATACGATACATAATTACAACGAACAAATACAAAAGTCAAAATAAAATAAAATGTAGAATTTTTTTTATTGTTAAAGCATATAAAAATAATTTTAATACTCTATGTATGCACTACCTAATGGTTTGCGCCTTGGGGAGTTGCCTATTTCGCCTATATGGTGGCGCCGGCCCTGCGTGTACTTTCACCAAAGTTTCTAACAACACCACTGAATATGAAACCGATTAAAAAGAGAAATTTCGGAACATTGTTATAATTAAGGGTGAAAACAGATTTCACCAAGCTATTGTGAGAGGTAGCTGGGACCTAAACTATTTAGTTCATAATAGACGCTCACAAATGCAACACGTATTTCAATAAGATAAAAGAATTTTTAAGTTGTAGAATATTTAAATATCCATATTATTTGCTGTTAAATTAAGCAATAGTGGACATAGCAAAACTTTGAACAAAACCACAGAATTACGAGCGTGTTGTACATTTACCAGAAACCCTCAATAATAAATGTAAGTTTTTAATTTTTTTCTTTTATAAGCCTTGTTTTATTATATCATGAATTTCATTTGAATCAACTGCAAGAATTCTCGATTAATTGTGTTTGCTGATAAGTTTCACTAAACATTGAACGCAAAGAAGAACGCATAATGATTCATTTTTACACCCCTTTAAATAATTAATATCAATTAATTCTAATAATATGTCGTTTTTGAAAAATTATTTAATTTTATTATTATATTTATTTTTCACGTTTACATTTTATTGTCTGGCAATTCATTATGTCCAATATTATAATCAGCCCACTTAACTCACAACAATAACTTGAATCAACTGCAAGAATTCTCGATTCCGTAACATACTAGTCAATTTTAATACAGTCCGTGAGCCCAAATAGTATTAATAGTGGAAATAGGTTTTACGGAACTATTATAGTTGGCTTTAAAGTTAAATGGTAGTCATACCACTAAATGAACTACATTCCCTTACAAATTGTTGATAAAGTTGTTTCTTTCCCGCTGTATATCATTGATAACAGTGGTAAATTTTTTTACCGTGAATAAAAAATTGGTTGTCGATTTTTTTAAGTAGTATTACTTAAATTAATTGCTATTATTGTAAACATAATTAATTTAGAGAAACCAGAGAAAAAATAAACTATTCCTCAGGTCCTTGTAACGCATTTTACTGTTTACAACGAGTCTTTATAACAAAGCTTCAACGAAGATAGTCCCCAATCTTTTGAGACCAATTAAAATGCATATTTAGTTAAAAATATAAATATTACACAATTAAATGATTTGTTAAATTATTATTTTATGTTTTCTAAAAACAGAATATATTTAAGGAAAAGGGCTGCCCGCTAGATATTTTAAAATTCAAAACTGTCCCTTTGATGAAAATTTTGTTGAGCCCCTGATTTAATAGAAGGAATAGTTGATTGAATTTATAAAATGACGATAACAGTGCCTAATCAATTATTTATCATATTAACATATCATAACATGTACTAATGTTATGTGCATTATATTTTAAATTAAGTTCTGCAAAGTACTATAACTTTCGCAATCAGCAACTTTCACGAATATTATTTCAAAATTTTACAACCGCCCTGATTTCTTATTTTCGTCTTTGATTTGTTTAAGTGATAAGACGTCGACGCCTAGGAAGATAAATATTTATTTAATGATAAATTAGTAATGGATGGCATTGTCAATTTAATTATATTATAGTATGATGAAATATAAATGTTTATTAGCTGCTAATAACCAAACATATTCATGAGATAAAATAATACCTAATTACCTCGTTTGTTTTTTTAAGTGTGAAAAGCTTTTTCATTTTTTTGGTTGTCTAGCAAAAGATAAATGATAACATTTTTCAACTTCATTTTTACCAAAAAAATATTCTTATCCACTACAAATTAAATACGTGAAAGTCTGTCTTATATAAAATTATTTTCAGTTTGAATTAGCCATTTTTAGGAGGTGATTTAAAATTACTTCAGTTATATATATTATCAATGATTTCAATGTCCCAAATGGCCTTTACGTGTAGAGTGCTCAAATTACATCAAGCCATACTTATCAGACATTTTTTTATAAATCCAGTGACGTTCCTAGGCTATGTGCCGCCCCTAGGCAGGTCCCTAAAATAGCGAACATTTTCTTTCATTAATTTCCATTGTTCTAGGAATACATATCCAAATATAGAACTTCGAATCCTCTACTCACTTACGTACATACTTAAACAAAACCTTTGTTAGTTATTCCGTTTTGTTTTCAGATGATTCATAGCATATTTGTACCTTATTAACAAAGATCCTCACAAATAAATATGATAAAAAACCCATATTATTGATCAAAAATTATGAAAAGATAACTATTACCTTCACTACACATCATAAAAACGATGTAACTTTAAAATGCACTTTTATTGTAAAAATATCAACTCTTGATTTGGTATTTTGTTTATCAAAGACATTGAAGCATCATATTTATTCTAAATCAAATTCGTGTCAAAAATATTTAGTCATTTTAAACAATCTGCGATCATTTGCCGCTTCCCAATCAATCGCCTATGACCTCGGAATGTCCCTGTATAAATCATTATTATATTTTTAAACAAATATGTTACTCTTTTGAACTAATTTCACCTTTATTTAATATGATTGGGACTGGGTTCGCTCATGACGTGCTGATTGAGAAAATGTGTTAATTGCAAGAATATTTTGAAATGGTATTTTCTTTTTGAATCATTATGAATTTCCAGGAACAAAGTATTGACGGTGAATAAATTAAAAATATTTATACTGTAATTTAAAAATGTTCTTTTTTCTTTATTTTTTTAGATGAAAATCGTCGCCCTCTGCGCATACGGCCGAATTAACATTTTTGAACGAAACGGGAATAGAATGTTTGAAATGTGCTGTTTTTGCGAAATGTGGGATGGACCTCAAACACATCAATTCACTACGGAGGTGATGATGTGCTGTTTAAGCCATACCCAGAACGAGATAGCGGAGGCTCTCGAAGTAAAGCGATGCTATATGTGTAAGGAGCCCATGCTTCAACAAGTAAACACCAGGATTCAATTCCAAAACACATCTGGTGCAGGTATATGGAATCCCTGTCCGCACTTAAGTAAAATTCTTAAACATAGAGGATTACTATGAGTAAAATTCTTGCATTGAATGTACTTAGTGTAAATATCGATGCTGTTCTCACTGAACAACTGCAGCGCGGCCCTTTGGAGCCCAGGGCATGGGGTAGATTTAAGACCTTTAGGGGTTATACGCCACAGTGAGTCCTCTGTAAAAAAGTGTTCTTTAGTCTGAAATAGATATTAGTGCTATTGATAATATGGCTAGATTAGTAATTTATTTTTATTCTACGTTTCAATCTTAAGGGTTGAAAAATGGTTTTTATACACAATTGTTGAATTGATCATTAATTATTTTATTCACAGTTTATTATTTTATTCATTGTAACTCATTTTTTTCTAACATAGTAACTTTTATATAGTTTTCTAACAATGTTAGGATTATTTTTTAATTGATTGATAACCAAAGACTTAAAATCGAAGAAATACTTTATTTTACGTTTTAGATATACATATCTAGCTAATTATAATAAATATTTGTATTAGGTACATTATATAATGTTGTAGTTACAGCTTACAAACACTTGAATTTTACTTAAGTATTTGTTTGTAATAATTATTACTCTTTTCGTCACTTTTATGCAGACTATGAAAAAGACTTTTTGTATTGTAGAAAATAAAACGAATAATTAAACGAGCTCTCGGGAAGTGTAATAAGCCAAGAAGTAAAATCTTAAAACTTTTTATTGGACCGTAAAATACAATATTGTGTCAAATTGTAGTTTTGATGGATTGCATATTTTTATTTAATTATATGTGTATTTACGTAGCTTACTTCTCTTCCACGATACTTGTAGAATATCATAAATTTAATGCATCTTACTCATTTTTCCCTAACATACATCTCTCAGGGGCTAACTTTGATTTTATAGTAGGATAATATCTTTCGTGACCATGACCAACAATGTGTTATATTTTCAAAAACATTGAATTTTAAATCATCACAGTGAGTACTTTTACTTTTTGGACAATTTTATTATTTTTATTATTAATTAAGTATTTCATTTGTGTGTCGCTTTATTTTGAAGTTGTTCTATTTCCATATGCTGCTTTGAATAATACAGTATTCATATTATAAATTAGGTATATATTATAATTAATAAGTGAAATAATCTCGAATTTTGTAAGAGGCCAATTGTTGTCGAACCACTGTCTTTTCTTATTTATATAAAATCTGAGAAAACTTGAAACATGTATTATTTATACAATGTTAAAATAAAGAGCTTTTATTTACTTACAACTAATCAAATGAATTCTGTATATAGCGGGGCCTTTGCTACGCATATGTACATGTACATATTTAAATTTCCAAAAAACAAATGAAAATCAATACAAAAAATTGAATATCCCTGTCAAATGAGTAAATTGTGAGAAGTTGTGCGAAATGAAATTGACTGTTTTTTGTTAATATTGCCAGATATAAATTCTCAAACTTGTACTTTTTTGCATACATTTTATTTTTGTAACAAAACAATTGAAGCCCTTTGATACCTTTTGAATGTAGGTCCCGATTATATAGTTACGCCACTGTCTGTAACCGTTTTAGAAAATTATATGAAGATATGAGATATTATACCACATCGTTTTTTTTTTATTTAAGCACCATATGAAATCCCATGTATGTATATCAATTCTTTTTCCTTTTATGACATCGACTGTGGAAAGGAAAAAGAACGTAACCCACACAAAGCAAATTTTACAGGAGGCACAAAAAAGTGTTTTAATGATTTTGGGAAATATGCAGATTATGAAATATACACAACCTAGAAGTGGACGGAGACTTCTAAAATGGTGTTTAATTGCATAATCTAATATTAATTAAAGTAACTGTATAGGAAAAACCTTTTTTTCAGTCTTTTTTCTTGGTTTCAATTTTCACAAGCTCATATTTTTTTAAACTTAAAAGCTAAATTTAGATACTTATTCGGCATTTGCAGCTTTCATCCTTTTGATAGAACGTCATCATGTTTGATGCATTGTGATTATCAAAATAAGTTCTTTTGAAAAAACTGTGGGTTACGTTCTTTTTCCTTTCCAAAAAAAATTGTAGAGCTAAAGTACATTGTTATTTTTTCACCGCGGTGAAACAATCTTCAATATTTTGCTGCACTCAATACAAAGAGCTATATTTCTTATAATGGCAAAGATTTTGAAAGTCTTTGAGCTACTGCTTAAAGCTCACTGTATAGATATTAAATGTTATTAACCGCTTCAGTACCGTAAGACAACTGGTGGCCGCTACATAGGCGCACCACTAATACCGTAAGGACACTTTGTATTAAAAATTATTCCAGTAGGAATTTTAACAATATTTCTTTTTGTGTGGCTAGCTACATCTATACACTATCTCTGCAAGAAAAATGAACCTTCTGCCGTTGGTTGATCTTATTGAAAAATGTATTATTTTAGAAGTCAAGCGGTAGGTGTCACTAAGGCTACCACTTATGGTGAAATTTAAAACAAAATAAAACATTCTTTTGTTTTAAATTTAAACCTGAATTTCAAGAATTTGTCCCTTTTACTTTTTATATATTTTTTTTTGACAGAAAAATCAAATATACGAAATTTCGATAATGCAACTTGAAAAGTTACAACTTGATATATCATTTTATAGGTAAACTTTTAACATAATGCATAAAATCCATGAGCCCTATTTTTAAAAATTAATTAAAAAGATGAGGTATGTGAGTGTTCCTAAGCTTACAACATCGCTCTAGGCGGTAGCCTATTCCGGCCCTGCGAATGTATTCTGCAAGTTAATAACCACTGTGTATATTTACTTTATCTGAACTATCAGTAATCATCGGGCAACCGTGATAATATGTAGCCTTGGAATGCAATGGAAAAAACGTGATTGTAATCAATAGTCCTGCCTTACGCCATACAATAAGCGCACGTTAAAATTGTTATCTCGCTTGGCTATTGTATTTTATTGATTTTTATTCCCTTTGAAGAATAGCACAATAAGGAATAAATGGGTGTCTACAAAGAAACTTGGTATCTTATTGCGGACGTGGAAAGTCGAACGGAATGTGTGGATTTTTAATTTGAGAATTCGTACAGAGCTGTAATCAGGGGCATTTTTTTGTCATTTTTGTACTACGTACGCTTTCAAAACCAAAAATCTTGTTTCGGATGAAAGATGGCCGCTAATCAAGGGAGGGCTGGAGAGGGCTCGGAAGGGCTTTCGCGAGTTGTTAAATTTTAAACAGGCCGGCAAGCCCCTTGTTAATTTAAAAGAAAATAACACTCTCAGATTAAATTAGAACATAAGTGCAATTTCTGACGTATTTATTATCTACGACAGATTCTGTATACACATTAGTACATTTTTAGCCATTTACATTGATTAATTTATGGTAAATTGCATATTCTCACATATTATTACAAGCAGTGTAGGCGCGAGCTTATTTGTCGCCCTAGGCAACGGTTATTGGCGCGCCCCCTTTTTCATAAATCTTCCCTTTTTTGTAAAAAAAAATTTGATGTCAACTCTATTTCAATATCTACACAATGTATTTAGTCTCAAAACTTACTCAAATCCAAAAAGCCCACAGCAGTTTTTGCAATTTGCCAACAATATTGGTTTTTGGAGTTAGGAAGGTTTTGAAATTAAGGCGCTCATATCTCTATTAGGAGGCCATATCCTCCACATTGGGAGTGACATGAATAAAAAAAATAAAACCTTATCATTCAATAATTGAATTAATGATGGCATGAGAACCAACTGCAGTCCTGTAAGGACAAAATTGTCCCTCGTCAATGCGGTAGTCAATTATTGAGGCGTGCATAGTGCCGTGGTATTATCGGGTAAGCCGGCAGGTGATTCCTGATACCTAATTACCCCTTCACTCACTCATATCCCCACTGAGCACGACCGCACCGTGCGCCTTCAGTATTTATGGAAATCTCTGGATTAGTCTCTGTAATTTTTTACTCCTTACATATTCCTGCCGACATGTTATTATACTTCCGCGTTGTGCTTAGCCACAACGTACGGTGTATGAATTATTCAATATTTTATTATTAAAAAGGGTTATTAGTTTTCTCAGAAGCGTATTACGTTTTGAGTGCTCTCCTCTAAGCTTTTCAATTGAACTGTGTATTACAATACCCGATGTCTATCTACAGTCGAACTTGGATATTACGAGGAAGATGGGACCGACTGAATTTGCTTTTTATAAGCATTACTCGTTATATCAGAGAACAGGTATTTTTAAATGCTTACAAACATACCCATCACATGAAGACATGAAGCATCTGGAACGGTCACAACACAAGTCGCAAATCAAACAAAAATACATAATTAGGAATTATTTACACACCCGTTACTTCTTCTTCTTCTTCTTTCTCTCTATGTGTAGCATAACGACCCGGGTTTTGCCTTTCGGCATCTGCAGGATTTTCAAGTGCACGAATGTACTTGAACTGACGCGTGGTAAACAGTTTCTATCGTTTATAGACAAAAATAAAAGTGAATGGATTAGTTTAATTATTATTAAGTAATCTATATGAATTAGTGAGAATTTTTTAACAGCTTAACGACCGCGGACGCGTATTTGAGTCTTTGAAAAACAAAAGTTGCTGGCCGGCGGACTCATATATGCGTATAGGCAAAGTATCTGGAACCTAAGAAAATTAAATTTGGTAACGATATCTCAATTTGTTTACAAATTATAGTGAATTCAGTAAAATTACAATTTTTGCGAATTTTTCGCACAATTGCCCGGCCGCTAGGTGTTTTTTTTTTAAAAAAAACGTGCGGTCGTTTAGCTGTTTTAATGTTAATTAAAATCAAATATAAAACATCAAAAATTTTCGCTAATTCAAACAATTCAAATTTAAATAATAGTGATTATTTTCTCCTGTAAAATATTTTGGTCTGGATTTTTCCACTCAGGAAATGAGCATTTTCAACTGATATTATAATTCGTTGCACGAAAGTGGTAAAATTATCGAGTAAAAAAAATTATTTTGTTTTTATAAATATACATTTAAAAGTGTACGTAATTTATTATTCAAATAATGGGAGTGCGTAAAAATTAAAAAGAGTTTTAAAGATTTAATCAGAGATTTATAATAATATTCATTATGTTAAAATAAATCACAAAAGCAATAATACAAAGATAGGCGTATTGAATAATTTAAGATAACAAAATCAATAACAGATCTTTACAAAATATGCCTACATGTTTATAATATTGTAAATCATCCGTTTAAGATCACCGATATAGATAAATACATAATACGTACATGAGAATATAAATTTATTTTTGCAATTAGATTTCTTGGCGTGATGGTCTTTTAATTAAACGAATTTGCACGCCTAGCGATACTATAACAAAGATTATGGAATTAATTTATTTTTGAGTAACTGACATGTATCATAATACTTAAGTCACGATTTTGACACACTTTGTAAAAAAAAATGATAGCAAAATTAACCATAAGGCAAATGATTACATTTTTCTGAAGATTTTTATCTACAAAACACTGTAAATAATCGATTGATTCCCTATAAATAATCCAAGACAATCATGATTATTTTTTGATATATCAAACATTGAATAAACAATATCGTATTTTTTCTACTTTAACCCGTAACATGCCATCCTAAAAAATCACGTTCCCTGCCATGATGGCATCTCAGCTTCACTGTTTATTTACAGTATTTAAACCTAAGTTAGAAGCTAAAAAATAATTTTAAAAATGTATATATGCTAGAATACCCAAAATGATAAATACTTATTGACAATATTAAGAGAAATATTGAATGATTTAATGGCTCAACTATTTACGATTGCATCATGGGCACGGAGGTGTAAATTTACCATGTAACTACGTTTCACAGTTTTCCGGCTAATAATATTTCTAGGGAAAACTGAAAACTTTATATCCCTTCCCCGAATGTTACTGATGTTTTTATATAGTAATAAAATGCTAAAGATACTTTAAAAACCATTAAATAATAGATTGATTGAAATACAAATGAAATTTTCGTAACAGTACCGTCGTATATTAGGCTAAAATATAATAAATATAGTTGTAAGCATTTTTAAAAATTTCGGGGGAAAATCGTTGAATCACTAGATTGTTCTTAATTTTTTAAAGTTCTTTAAAAGTATTATTTTATATACAATATCAATTATTATTAATAAAATCAATGTAGATCAGTGTCTGCCAATCTTTTATACTTCACGGCACACTGGTGAATTGGGCTTGTACCGCGGCACACCAAATAAAAATGCTTTAAAAAAGAAATGTACATTTAAAAGAGAAAACGTGGAAAATGTGTCGCGTTGACCACTATGTATGAATGTTACAAATATTTGTTTGAATGTGTAGATGTTGAATTTATTTAAAATTTAAGAAAATTTAAATGAATAGGCATTTTTTAAAATTAAAATTTTAAGGCTTCTTTCACCGCGGCACACCTGAGACTTCTTGCGGCACACAGTTTGGCAGACACTGCTGTAGATGAACGACATTTTTGAATTTATTGTTTATTGCATTAATATTCTTCAGTTAGTTAGTAAAAATCATCTCAATAAATTAATAATATCATGTATATAAATACCTAAGAAATAAAAAATGTTTTAACACTAAAATATACCTTTTGAGTTAGACCAGTGAAACGCTACGTTTTCACGTAAAACATTTATTTTTCTTCAATGAATGAGAATAAATCGGTTCATAGAAACAGGCTTTAAAATATTATGTCAAATTAAAAAAAAAATAGTTAAAAATTAACAAAGACCAAGAACGCATTAACTTATGAATTGTATATAAATGAAACATAAATATTTCACAACGATACGATTTTTAATTTTTTTTTTTTTTGGATATCAAATTTATGGAGCTTCAAGTACCAGGACGCGCCAGCGTCAAGGTTCTTTCAGTCTCCTTTATCGATAAAGATTTTGAAAAATTGAAAATTGCATCCCCTTACCGTCGTTTCCAGACGGAAGGGCGCGATCACTACAGAGATAAGAAGTTCACGGGAACTCCATATGCATTATTTTGCAAATCACATTCCATATGCTTCCTCCATACTAAATCCGTACATGCACACACACATGCGCATACATACATACACACATACAGTACACTAAAAACATTTAAAAAAAGAGAGTCATTTTCGTGATGCTAAGTTTGTTCAAAAATTGACAATTTTAGACGACGTAAGATCTATGAGCGATTTTTAATAAGCAAGTACTCATTTTTAAGCAAGTAATCAAGTTTTTTACACGATTTTAAGGCTGTTTTACATGGAACGTACATATGTTCTGTACAAGAAATGATTAAAGCGTACTTAAAATTATTTTTTTCTTTGCTGTCCGAACCCACGATAATTAGTTTTATGCGGCCCGCTAGAAGGTAAAGGTTGTGCATCACTGAGTGAGACTATCTTGGGTAGGGGAATAAATTCTATTCTGAACAATGGTGAAAAAGGGAAAGGGGCGAATAAGGTTGAGAACCCCGGGTATAAACGAACAGTACAGTTCACACTTATTCATTGATTTCTCGTGCGTTTTTGCGATAAAATCAAAAGTACATGTGTCACGCAGGAGTCTGTGCCGGTACTACAACGGATCGTAGAGCAGGGCAGACACACGTATGCGTCGCACGTCTGTGCTTCTTGATGTAATACAAAATCATTGCTGTCGCTGCGTCGTCTGCGTCTCAACATATTTTATCTAATCAAAGTCTTTATTTATGAAAAAATTCAACATTCGATTGGCTAATCGAAAGCTATGTTTTGCGAATCTAAGTAAAATTTTATCAATATAATTAAACTTTCTAATTTACTCTACCTTGAGCACGCTATGATTATAGTATATAGCCTGACATAGCTTCAGGCTATCTCCCGTCTCGAGGAAGAGACAAGATGATGATCGGAGTCACATGTTTAACTTCCTCAAAGATCTTCCTGGTTACTTTTTGTACTGTGTAGCTAATTATTATCTAGATAGGCGTTCTTGAAGCCGTCGACTTTCACTGATATCTAACATATTAAGGTAGCGATAGTCGTAGTAATAGTAATTTTAATAATTAAAATATTCGATCAATTTATGATTTTCTGTGATATCTAAAATGTTCCGGCCACGCCACCTTTACGATCCGAAAAATTATACGTAGCAATAATCCTGTCTAAGCTTATCCTTTTATCCTTTCTTTCTCCGAAAAATAAAGGTTAAGCAACTGAGTAACTGACCGTTCTCGTAGACCAGTGTTTCTCCACCTTTTTGGGAGCGTGGCCCCTTTTTAGTGTCTTTATTTTTCTGTGGCCCCCATACCATTGTTTTGTCTTCCCATGAAAATTATAATTTCAAAAACTCACCTTTTTTTATAGCTCTTCCGAGATTTTCGAATCTAGAATACCAGTAATTTATTTAATTTACGAATTTACAAAAAATAGCTGCGCGACGTCCGCCATTATGCTCTTCCCTGTATCGTTTTAGCCATACCCGTGGCCCCCCTAACCTGTGTTGTGGCTCCCCAAAACAAAAATAAATCTCTGTGCCCCCCTGGGGGGCCACATGGCCCACCGTTGAGAAACCCTGTCGTAAATATACTCCATATTAGCGAACATTATTAAAATATAGCAAAAAGAATTCAGGTTTTTATTGTTGTATCTATTATAAAAATGTATTATTTTAGACGTTGATTACAATAAGCCATGTGAATGAAATTTGAAAGCGTTTTAAAATGTTTATGACCTTCTAAAATGAAAAGAAAATATCATTTACAAGTATAGAAAGTTAAGATTTTTAAAAAAAAATATGGTATTATTATTGATCCATTATTTCTGTCTCTTAGTTTTTTAGACCTATATTTACTTACTATCTTTATGTGAAGCCATCGAAGCGGTCTTTTTAATTTTTTTGGATAGTTAAAGGCTATGTCTTTCTTCATATATGTATTGCTAATACTATCACTAAGAACTGTATTACTGTAAAAACTGTGTCTGTTGAAGGTTTTGAATGGAGAAAGCAAATAAGAAAATACACTTTGTAAAACTGATTGTGAGCAGTGTTCCCTCTAAGCTGTGCGCGTGTGTGCGCGCACACAACTCGCCGAGAACACAAAAGTTACATCAGCTATACAACCAGTAATGTTCCCTCTAAGGCCTTCCTATATCGTACTTAAGCAAACATTTGCAAAAGTAGTTGTCTGAGGATGCCTCTGAAAGAGGCGAAACACGTGTCACATTTTGTAACACAATACGTGGAATAATCAAAGTTATTTTTATTTTATATTAGTATCAAAACATTTTAAAAAATCATGATAATAGCGTTATGTCAAAATCATTACCGGTTGTAATTGACAATACTTTAAAAAAACATGTTTGAGACTATTAAAAATAATCCAGTAAAGATTTGTATTAAAACATGTTTAAACACCAAATGATTAATAAACATCCATTTAAATTAATGGACACGTCTTTCCGGAGAGAATTTTTTGATTATATAGTATCTAAAATCGAAGTCCGAACGATTTACAGATAACCAGCGTCCGCTGAATACACGTTGTCAAAAATACTCCAATAATAATCAATTTGTTTGGTATCTGAGCAAATAGTATTTAAGTGTCTTGTAAATAAATACATATACTTACATATACCTTAGCTATTATTAAATTGCCGACTTTCCAAACGCTAAATCAAATATAAAACAGTGATTTTGTTTTTTAAATTTTAATCATTATTTGTAGATCCTTAACTCAAATGGAGTGACTTAAATAAACAACCTGTTAGTGCAGGAAGCGGAAAGCTGAATGCTTGTTTAAATTATAGATGATATTGAGCTGATGTACAACTTTTTTTAAGGCAAGACATCGTGAATAGACAGTGTGTGCAAAAAGGGTGACCAGGCTTCTGAAATCACACGGAAAAATACCACATAATACTGTTTAAAAAAAGTGTACTAAAATAAAAAATAGTGGATAAGTTTTTGTGTATAAAAATTAATTCAGGATATCAAAAAATAAAAATCATTATATTTAATTGCATGGGTGTCCAACCTGTAGATCGCAATCAACCGGTCGATCCCAAAGCCAAATTTGGTCGATCCCGAAAGCTTCCGTGAATTTCGAAAAAATATATAGTTTCTATGTCAAAGCTATTTTATGACATTACGGAAGTCTAATAAAGCTTCCAATATCTATCGGTCACCGTACAGAATAGAAATGATGGTCATACTATCGAGGATGTATTTATATTTGCATAAGTGAATTAAAAAGCTATTGCAAGTGCCGTTATGAAATTTTCATTATGGGAAAATCAACACGACGAGACGACAATAATAATTTACAAACTAGACAATGTAATAAAAAACGTATATGAGTTTTATGAGAGTAGTTATTATATCGTAGTAACGGATATTTTGCGTTTAGTTACTTTAAACAAGCGCTTCCTTAATTAAAAGTTATTACATACAGTCATTAGACAAATAGATTAGTTCTTTTTAGAAAACATAATAATAATTAAAACATGATATTGATTAGCAGAGTAGGAGTGAAATTTCCATGTGAGAAATAAATGTTAAATACTATAAAATAATTATTAGGTATGATAAATGAATCTTAAGTTTGACTGCCTTCTTTGATTCGCAAATTCGAATCGCATGATAGCGGTTCACTCCTAATTATTTTGAACCTCAATTCTAATTGAATTCTCAGTGAGTCATTTGTTGTCTCGCTTTGTCTGATTTTGACAAAGAGTGTGCACTGTGCTAGACTGTGAAAACATTGGATTCCTGACGATTCTAATGTTTCATACATATGAACGAAATACTCTAGTTCAGCGGTTGCCTACCAGTGGTACGCGAGAGAATTTTGATAGTCCGAGGAGAAAATTCAAAATATTAATACAGATTTGATTTTTTAGTATTGTGCTATTATCTATTTATTTATTTATATTATCGATTTGGAATGCGGTAACGCAATTCGTCCTTACTGATAACCAGCTCAGCATTTGCGTATGTGTAAGCAAGATTACTATTCTTATTACCATTCCTATTAGTATCTTATTTTTATGGTCAATCAAGGTGGTGGTCAATAATTTTAATTTAATGATCTGGGAGGCTCCAAAGGTTAGCGACCACTGCTCTAGATCACTGCAAAGACTAGTAAGTTTGTATACTCTTGTTTTCTAAAGACGCTGGAATGTTAAGCCTATAAAAGAAATGCAGCAAATTCAGAATATTTCAAAGCATTACTTTGAATGTAGATTTTGTCTGTGAAACATTCATCAAACGATTTGGAATTTAAAACTAGATAAACATTTATTAAAACTTTGTCAATAGCATATCAACTGTGGAAAAGAAAAAGGACGTAACCCACAGTTCTTCAAAACAGCTTTTTTTCGATTATCACAAAGTATCAAACTTGATACACGTTCTATCAAAAGCATGCAAGCTGCAAATGCCGAATCTAAATTTAGCTTTTATGTTTGAAAACGATGACCTTGTAAAAAATTAAAACCAAGAAAAAAGACGGAAATAAAGGTTTTTCCTAGACAATTTCTTTAATTAATATTAGATGATGTCAATTAAACACCAGCTAAGAAGTCTCCGTGCACTTCAAAGTTGTGTATAATTCATAATTTGCATATGGCCGAAAATCATCAAAACCCGTTTTTTGCGCCTCCTGTAAAATTTGATATGTGTGGGTTACGTCCTTTTTCCTTTCCAAAGTCGATATGCAGAAAACGTTACGCTAGTTGAACTGTCTGTTAAGATTGATGAAAAACATACCAGTATGAAGTTTGCTGCATTTATTGAGAATACATACTGCTTCCGGAATTTATTCAAAATATTCAAATGTAAGAGATAAAACCGTCATGGCACTGTAGCAACGCATATAAAATATCATCAAAAGTGTTTTCTAAGAGAATACTAATGAATTTGATTGATGATGATGACTACATAGTAAATATATCAAAAGCTACAGATATATATTTCAATTTTAAAAATTCTTCCTTAGGGTTGTGCAGTGTTACGAATAAACATCGATGCTCTTATTAATTTACTATTTCGTTTCCCAACTTTTCTTGTCTAAAGAAATGGTTTTAAGATAGTCACTATCAGGGATGGGCTGGAGGGGACTCGGGGGGGATCGCGCGAGCCCCTTGTTAAGATAAAAAAATCATTCGTCTTAAATCAAATTATAATACAACTGCAATTTCTGCAGATGGATAAATTTGAAAAATAGTTCATTTTTTCATTCAGCGTTGTGGGCTCGCGAATCGGACCTCACGGGTTCGAGTCCCAGTACGGAAAAGTATTTTTTCGATTGATTTATCTACTTTCTGTTCGAAGGCATGGTTGTTTGTGATGTCTTAAGATTGCCTCCCACTCATCCGATCCTTCAATTCAACTGGGCGCTACTATTAGTTAATCACTAGTCGTGCTTATAATTTTATCCCTACTACCCTCTTTAGAAAAGAGAGGTTGAGCGACTAAGTAACAAGCAGTTCTCGTGGAAAAATAACTTTCGTTGAGATACCTTCATTAGGAGGCCATATGCTCGACATAGGGAGCGGACATGGATCAAAAAATGGATAACATTTACCGAGCCCCTTGTTGAGATATTGGCAGCCCACCGCTGGTCATTATGCACTGTTTTTGAATAGTAAGCGTTAAAAAAGTTTTTTAAAGTCATACCATTAATAGAAATTAAAATAAATATGTAGTGTGAATATATTTGTGCTCTTGTTTGACTTTCAATTCAGTATCAATAAATATTACTGACTTGAATTATTGAAAAATTTCGACATAGTTATAATCACTAAAGCATTTTGATTAATGCCTATTAAATTTGAAATTATAATATATAGCTTAGAATATATCAAAAGTTATGTAGTGAGGTTAAACGAGAGGTGTTATTTCTATGAAATATCTTTAACTATATGTGTATACCTACGATATCTTTAAGTTTTTTTTTCGCTAAGTTCTTTCGCATCTGTCAAATAAACTGATGCACCAAAACAATTAAGCAATATGACGTTGGTACCATTGCCAACATTTTGAATTTGGAACGATACTATTAAATGTCATAATTGCAGTAAAATATTGTCAAATTATACAATCGCATCTACTGAAAAACAAGGAAACCGTTTATTT
This sequence comes from Himalopsyche anomala, assembly GCA_031772345.1. Classification (NCBI taxonomy): domain Eukaryota; kingdom Metazoa; phylum Arthropoda; class Insecta; order Trichoptera; family Rhyacophilidae; genus Himalopsyche; species Himalopsyche anomala. Next base: position 22,554,851 of record CM062835.1, read on the forward strand.
AAAAGGTTTAATAGCGGTTAATAACGAGAATAATTATTCTTTGAAATGCGCTGGAATATTTTGTGACCATTACGAAACGTTATTTGTTTTACAAGCATCGCCGACACGAACGATGTCGTTAAATGTATTGTATGTTTTAATCAGCCATTTTCGGGTATGCTATTTTTATAATTGTTATTTACGTTGCTTTTTGCTGCTATTAATTTCAGCAGGTTCAAGAGCCCGGAATCGAGACAGACAAAAAGCTGCTTTTGCGATTAAAGCGACCGTTTTGTTAGCGATAATAATTAATCTTCTTATCTGTGGGAACAAAAAAAACGGTCGCGGGCTTTTTTCGCGAGTCGTGGAGACTTACGTCGTTAAATTTGATTGGATCTGTCAAACTCAATATTGGTCTTACAGATAACATTTCAATTATTGAACATCACTAGGTACCAGTAATGCAATTTGAAACAAATAATGAACACGACCATAAATAATATAATGTTTCTCTGCGGGATTAAGATTACGTGATTTAAAATGTTGATTGTAGAAAATGAACGTTTTTCAGCCGCTCTAAAAAGGTGTTCTCATTAGTTTATAACTATTTTAGTATGAATCCTACCCGATTATTCTTAATAATTTTATAGAATCTTACGTGTAGAAAATTTTACGTTGCTATAGAGATATCAGCTGAAAATATACCATTAGTTAAACAGTAACTTAAAAAGAGTCGATGTCGGTTTGATTTTAGCTTAGCTCTCAATTTGACTGTGATATAAACAGATTAGCATGCACATCTATAGGCAGCTGATCGTGGTTCAGCTTGGTCAATGTTTTTTTTATTATTAAAACCGTTGTGAAATCATCGAATTAGCGGAAAAGGAAATTTATTTTCATCGATTAGGGTTTGTAAGTTTTCAAAAACCGGGGTTTTAGGAAAATTTGTAACTTTCGAAAGCCGGTTTATCCAACTTGGTAACCCGGCTTTAATATTAATTTATTTATTAAAAAACGTTAATATTTTTATTCGAAACTACAATAGTTACAAATAAAATGTAGTGTCGGGTCTTATGGCGCAGCGGTTAGCGTTGTTGGCTTCCGTGCCGGATCTCACGGGTTCGAGCCAAAGTACGAACAGCATTATTTTGAGCATTATTCTGTTCGAAGACATGAGTTTTTGTGATGTGTTCTAAACTGTCCTCCCCTCCCACCCTTCCGATTCTTTAATAACTGGGTGTGGCGAGAGCGACTACTTAACCACTAGTCCTGCCCTAGCCTTATCCATCTTTCCCCAATACTCTCTTTGAAAAAAAGATAGTTTGAGCGATTGACTAACAAACAGTTCTCGTAAAAAAAACTTTTGTTGAAATACCTTCATTATGAGACCATTTGCTTCACATTGGGAGCAGACGTGAATAAAAAAAAGTTGGTATATACCAATGAAGAGGTTAAAAAAAAATTGTTGTAGATTTTGATTCGGATTCAGTTCACCAGTTCATAAAAGTTTTAAATAATAAAGGTTGATTTTTCGGTAACAAATCTGAAAACAAAAAATAAAAACAACGGATTTGGATTTTCAATAATTTGCTTTAAAACCTATACCATTTACTTCATAACGCAGAAAAAGAGTATTTTATATTTCAAGAGATCAGTGGATGCTCTGTGTTTTCACAGAATAAAAATTGGATTATTTTGTTAGTGCTTATATGGGTCCATTAGAGGTAAAGTGAGCCAAGTGGTATTTTAGAAAAAAAGTTTTAAATGCGTTGTAATATTCTACATGTCCTAATGTATCGTAAAAGTGAAGTGACCTCAGTTAATACACATTGCAATAGTGCTATATCAGTAAAATAAAAATATTCAATCCACCAAAACATCAAATAAAGATATGACCGTACTTTACTTACTTCACCTCTAGAAGGCCCATATATAATATATAATAAATAAAAAAAATAGCCATATATTTGTTATTTCAAAAGAGTTATCGTTTTTTTGTGAAACTTCGAAAACAGAGTTAAGTCGGGTTTTAAGAGATATAAGAATTCGAAAACCTGTTTTTTAAAAGTCGGTTTTTGTATAAACCCTACCTACCGACCGGTAAACAGCGGTGGGCTGCCAATACAATAACAAGGGGCTCGCTTAATCTCCAAGCAATTCTTAGTGTTCCGGGAAAGGAGTATTTTTTTTAACACTTCTATGAAATTATACGCAATAAGCAATCGATTGTTACTTTATACACTTATAATATGAAACAATATGCTATTAACCGTAAACTAATCAATATAAATGGCTAAAAATGTACCACTGTGTATACTGAAACTGTCGTAGATAATAAGTATGTTAGAAATTGCAGTTATGTCTAATTTGATCTGAGAATATTTTTTTTTCTAAAATTAACAAGGGGCTCACCGGCCTTCGTAAAATTTAACAAAGGGCTCGCGCGAGCCCTCTCGAGCCCCTTCCAGCCCACCCCTGCCGGTAAATAATTGACACATTGTAGTTTCGTTCGTTGACTCCTTAACTATTGATAGATGCAAGTATCCGTACGCCATTGCTTACTCGCACGGAAAGTTTACGGCGGCCTCATGACTGCGTAAAGATGGTTCTTCACAAAGTATTTGTTCCTGGCAAAATCCTGTCGGCGATGTCATTTGTGCATTTACATTCTGTCATCGAAGTTCTGCGCATAACCAGCGCGTGATGAATGCGAAAGGACTGAAGGCTTATAAAGATGTGACGGCCGACAAGCTGCTCGGAGACAGACAGTTCAATGCGGCCCTGATCACTTATTCAAATCGTTTGTCATCGCCATTAGCAGCAGCGGGCACGTGAAGCGGACGTCGCAGTGCTTACGATTTGTGTCAGGATGCATTTTATATCTATTTGTTGTTTGAATTAATGCATAGACGATCTATTGTCGATAGGTGGATTCAGCGGTGGACTGGAGAGGCTCGCGCGAGCCCCTTGCTCAATTTTATTAAAGCCGACCAGCCAGTGGCGGATTAAGCACTTTAGAGGCCCCAGGCGCAATAAATTTTGTAGGCCCTGTTTTTCGAATAACATTAAAGTGTTGTAAAACTCTTCGTAAAATAATAATGAATATTGAAAATAGTTGCTTTCACTCATATTTGGTTAAGAAGGGTTCAGACCAACGTTCCCTCTAAGCTGCGCGCGTGCGCGGCCGCGCAGCAATTGGGAAGCCCCCGCGCACTCATTCCGGGTTGGCGCGCACTACCAGACAGTTGTTCAATTAATATTTGATCGGTCCGCGCAGTCTCCGCGCAGCTAACCCTTCGGCTTAGAGGGAACGTTGGTTCAGATTTCAGTTAGTCATCAGCCGCGGGGACAGAAACGGCCACCAAAAGAACATTTTTTGAATTTCCATTTTTTTAAATTTACTTTTTGAAACTGTTAAGTTATTTTTTTTTATCATAACAACAAATTATTTACAGTTCTTTGCTAAAATATGTGTATTGAAATTATGTTGATCTAAAGAGGTTAAATTGTAAATATTTAAAAAAAAAAACACGTTTAGCTATATTTCAACCCCGAATGTTTTCGTGCCCATACGGTCACCTTTGTCCTTACTACTGTCCGTACACAATATTACACGGTAATAAAAGAATGAGCATGACTATATAGTCATGCGGGGTTTCTATACAACGACTTTGCGTTTTTTTTTTAAATTTTTATTAGGAATACAAGTTATCCGTGACTTCAATATGGCTTAAAAATATTTTTTTTATCGAAAAAAAGCTTTCGCCTCTGAAGGGAGGGATAAGAATTGATCACTAGGTTACGAAAACGGCAAATTAATGATGAATATTATAAATTATGTGAAAAAAATGGGAAGGTTTAATAAAAAAAAAATGAAGAAATACTACAAGAGAACAGGAAGAAATATAAAAGTTGGAACATAATTGGTCAGTAATGTATTTGATAAACAATGGAAGATGATAATTGAAAAGAAAAACATCTTTCTTAGTGTCCAACAATAATGTTTCCACTGTACAAAGACTGTAAAACTCTTTAAATAAATACAAGTTCGTAGTGTTGAAATGTGTCTACTAAATAAAGGTTCTAATAATAAAAAACAACAATATGTTAACACTGTGTATTCTTTTGATAAAATATTATTATTATATGTTCTTTATCTCTTTACAACCTACGTGTTAGGTTGCTTTTATATCTTCTTTAAATATTGTAATATATGTGGGCATTGAGTGGCCACCAACCTTTCTTCGACTGACGGGAAATCAAACTATCTGTAAAAAAAACTCAATTTTGTAAACAGAATTTTCATGCTGGATATACTGTCATTTATTATATTTGTAAGTAAAGTGAAGCTCCGATTCTACGTTTTTTAAGAGATCATTAAAAAATGCAAAAACCAAGAAAATAGATAAGATGTAATAAACAAAAAAGTGCCTCTGAATTGATGTGCCACTAAATTGATTAAAATTAAAATGTTTTTTTTACCATGTCCGGTCCCAATGTGGAGCATATGGACTCATAATGGAGTTTATCTCAACAGAAGTGTTTCTACGAGAACTGCTTGTTACTCAGATGCTCAACCTCTCTTTTTCCAAAGAGAGTAAGAATAGGAGGAAAAAGCTAAGACAGGACTAGTGGTTTGCTAATCGCTCTCGATACGCCCCGTTCATAGGATAGGATGGGTAGGAGGGGGGATTTCAGTGGAACTTATTCATATTTTGTACTGTAATTTGTAAATTCTTTTCAATACCAATCGTTAATTACTTTTTTATTTCATTGTTTTTTATATAAATAACACTGTAAACTTGAATTTTCTTATTAGTTGATAATGCTCGTTATGAGCGAAACCGTTCCTGATATTTTAAAATAAAAGTGGGAGTAGTACAAATGAATATTGTTTTTTTTAATGTAATGCCTTTCCACTAATTACATTGACAGTGAACACTCTAAAAGTGACACAGTTTGGTGATGTTGAATATTGGAAGTTGAAAATATCATAGTGGTCCGTACTTTAACACACACAAAATAATATTAAATGTATCAATACATAATAATGTTTAAAGTTAAAAGTTGAAAACCAAATACAATTAAGAATTTCAACTTTTTCTGATAGAATTTCAATAGCAATTCGAGTTGTTCAAATTTTAAAAATAAATGTTGAAAATAGCAGTCAGAATGACATATGCAAATTTAAAGTGGCCATTTTTCACTGTTTAAGAGAAGTTTTTGTGACCAACAGACAAACACATATATCTTCTGTTTTGTATTATATATACATATCGTCAGTTTGATGCAAGAAGTTATTAAAATGTGAAAGCATGATAATAATGTTTTTAATTCTGGAATGTGAAATAAATGAAATACAACATAATAGTTTTAAAGGTTTTTTGACACAACTGGCTGATATTAAGACACCAAATGACTTCACTAATTTATTCTGAATGACAAAATTAAGCAATTTTAAAAAATACAAATCAGTGTTGACCAAATTGTCAGTTAATGACTTTCGCAGCAAACCGACTATATATGAGTGTATCACCAGGGGTGGGGTGGAGGAGACTACGAAGCGGCTCGCGCAAGCCCCTTGTTAAATTTGGCTTAGGCCGACGAGTCCTTTGTTAATTTTGGAGAACACAATATTCTAGAATCAAATTAGTACATAACTGCAGTTTCGGACATATGTATTATCTACGACAGCTTCAGTATACACAGTAATACATTTTTAGCCATTTACATTGAATAGTTTACGGTAAATTGCATATTGTTACATATTATATGTGTATTAAGTAACAATCGATTACTTATTAAAATATTCCATACAATTGCATAGGTGTGATAAAAAAATTCACTCCTTCCCCGGAACACCAAGAATTGCTTGGAGATTAGGCGAGCCTCTTGTCAATGTATTGGCAGCCTATTGCTGTAGTATCACAAAAGAATTGAAATTCCTAAAGTAGCATATTGCAGCGCAGGCAACGCGTACAAGACTTGGCTGGCAACATTTGGCGCGTGGATATGCGCATGGTTAAGTACCACTGCCTTAAGGTATTCAAATCCGACAAAAACATATTTTCTTTACAAGAGAATAAAGAAATGTGATAATAGGAGTATAGCGTGGTTACTATTGTTACATTACTGAGCCGTATATTTTTAAATTAGTTTCGTTGTTATTTCTGTGCTTTTGTTATGTTGGTATTGTGTGTGTAATTATAGCAAAAAATCAGTGTTACCATTCGAAAGATATTTATAATAAATCATTCATTCGCGTGATGACCACACACGTATTAAACAATCATTAAACATTTTTTTTATCAATTAAAACACTCGCAAACAACCTTATCTAGATACTAAATACGATTTAATTGTAGGTGGTCATGTTATTGAAGCTAGTTTGCCTATTCGGTTTATTTTTTCATGTCTATAAATTTTATTATACAGGTAGTATATAAGTGTAACGGTTCATTTGAGTTTTCGTTCATTCATTTTGTAGATTTTTTGTTAAAAAGCCGTTAAAATGATACACATAAGAATTTATTTTACACATGCTTCCATTGGATTTGAAAATATATTTTTTTAACGTTTAAACGGCCGTTAAGATTTCCTTTTCCGGTTCTATGACCATGCCATTAACGATTTTACTGTAAGATTTTCTATATATATATATCTACCAAACTAACACCTGAATTAAAAAAATATATAATTCATTCAAAGGGTTTACTTCCACTCCTGTTCTATACAAACAACTATGAAATTAAAAATACATTGAAGCTAATTATTAGAAAATTTGAATACACATACATGTATTATCGAGTATAAGAAGGCAAAAGGACGTAAACTACACACACTATTTTTTACAGGAATCAACGTTTTTTTAACACTTCCCCTACGGTGCTAAAAAGTACATCCAATATGTTGCTGGCCCTTTTTGAATCAATTAAAAAACATGTTTTTTAAAAATATACGTCCTGGTTTTTACTGTCTATCAAAGGGCGGTAAATTTTAAAGAAGAATAAGAAAAAAAACTGTCAACGGTGTCAACACATAATGGGATTATCTCGCCGATGACGTAATGTGCAATCCTTCACTTGCGGAATACATAATATGTATACAAAAATCAAAACAAGGAACAGTTATCTGTGAATGTTTAAACTTTAAGTGGTTGAAAACCGTTTCACGTGGGTGTGTAGTAAATGCGCAAATGTAAATAATATTGCAACGTGTAGGCGAATGCAAGAAATGAGCCCTAACGGTTATATTTCAATATGTACATTATTTTATTATTTGTGAGGTTTTAGCTGATACGAGGTGCATAGATTAGGCTCTGATTTACAATGTATGCATGAGTTATGTCTTACGGATTATTTCAAATATAATAAACTCATAATGGAAGATTCCAGTAGAAGTTGTTTGGCGACAAATCTTTGCAGACGATGGGACTTAGAAAGACCAGTAGTTGGAATTCTTTTCATGTTGGAAAGTCACAGTTTATGTATTTGTTATCAAGAATGTACATTATTTTTTACAATTATGAATGTACACAGTATCTTAAAAATGAATGTAAATTCTTTATTAACAAGGTGAAGTCAATGAAATGAAATATTTTGTCAAAGGTCACATTTATATATAAATGACGTCGACAACAATCCACGAGGAAAATCAGTCGACATAGCAAAAAGAGTAAGTTTAATTTAAATTTAAATATAATACATATCGACCGTAGAAAAGAAATAGTACGTAACCCACCCAGCAAATTTTACAGAAGGCACAAAAAACATGTTTTGATGATTTTGGGCCATATGCAAATTGTGAAATACGCACAACCTTTGAGTGCATGTAGACTTTTAAACTGGTGTTTAATTGGCATAATCTAATATTAATTAAATAAATTGTTTAGAAAAAACCTTTTTTCAGTCTTTTTTGTTGGTTTCAATTTTTATAAACTCATATTTTTTTTTAAACATAAAAGCTAAATTTAGATACTAATTTAGCATTTGCAGCTTACATCCTTTTGAAAGTACATGTATCAAGTTTGATACATTGTGATTGAGGAAAAAAATCTGTTTTGATAAAACTGTGGGTTTTACGTCCTTTTTCCTTTAAAAAATCGATATATATATTAATTAATAAAAAAGTGTAAGTAAAGAAGTAGGCTATTTGTTTTGGTATTATTTGAAGATATCCCGCATTATCGGTTTCTCACATTTTTTATGGTCCCTTGAAAAACGTAGAATTGAGGTTTCACTGTATTGTAATTGGCTAAATGGATAATGTGTACATTGGCTAAGTGTATGCTTTAACTGAAACATATATTCAATACTACGGTATTAAATTTGGGATGTGAGAGTTCAGTTGATATTAATCTAAAAAAAACAACAATTTTCTTATTACATGGTGTGTATTTTTTTTTTAATTTTGCTGTTTATCACATAATTAATAAAGAATCACGAAATCATTTGTCATTGGTTTGTCAGACACTTAATAGAGATAACATCGGCAATTTAAAATGTACAGACAGCACACCTTTCATCTTGTAAATATGTAAATAGTTATCGATTGACATCATCTCTACAATGTTTGCAAGCGCTTCGCCATTAGTCAAAAATAATAAAAAAAACTTACAATGTTAAGACAAGTTGACCAATACTGCAATTCATCACTTTTACCATCTGGCATTTTATTTAAATTCTTATGATATTACAGAAGCTCACTATTTTTTTTATTTACGACGTAGATAAAGACATGATCACTGCACTTTAAATTTAATAAGCCATATCAGTTTTTACAAGCAAAACAATACAAATGAATCGTATTAGAAAGCGGTTATAATAACGGCGAGGAAGAAAAATAATTTGTTCATTCAATAAATATGAATTAGGCAAGAATGTATGTCTATGAATTTATCAAATTTCTTGTTTATTATTTTGAATGTAATGCCTTTCCACCAAGCATTGATATCACTAGACCAGTGATGCACAAACCGCGGCCCTTTTTGAATTTTGTGGCGGTCCTTAAATCTTTTTCTCAAACATATTTTTTTCACGTAAAACATTTATTTAATAAATGTAAGCAAGCTTTTTCTTCAATGAACGAAAATAAATCGGTTTACAAAAACAGACTTACAAATATTATGTCAAATTAAAAAAAAATAGTTAAAAAATAACAAAGACCAAGAACGCATTAACTTATGAATTGCATATAAATGAAAAAACGAAATGATTTTTAATAAGCTTGTACTCATAATCCTTTTTTTGCATGGCTTATTTATTTTCGAAATCACACGGTCAAAATAATAAAATGGAACCTATTACTCATTTATCTAAATTCACTTCTTTTTTACACGGTTTTAAGGCTGTTTTAGATGGAACGTACATATGCTCTGTATAAAAAAGAATTGAGCGTACTTTTAATCATTTTTTTCTTTGCGGTCCGAGCCCACGATAATTTGTTTTATGCGGCCCGCTAGAAGGTAAAGGTTGTGCATCACTGCACTAGACTATCACAATTTTTCATCTTGTCATTTAGACGCCGCGTTGTAAGTGAGTTACCTGCAAAAAGGGCATCCAACCCGATTTAAGCCGAAACCGGTTAACCGATTGATTGGATGTTTAAAAATAAACCGAAAAACGGCTTATTTTGAACGGTTAACCGAGGTTTATTGAAAAATAGCTTTTTTGCTTTGAATACAATGAGCATTTATTCAACTATTTATATGTAGAATATAACTATTTATAAATGTTTTATCTAATAATAATAGCACATGTAAATATTGTTTAATTGTCTAATTTCTGTAGGATAATAATAACAAGGAGCCGAAATCACGAGACATCTATGATTATTTCAATAAAATATCTTCAGTCCGAAAGGATTCTCATAATTATATATGATAATTATACAAGTTTAGTGATAATATTATGTAAAATTTTAATCTTTTTTATCGCATGCACATATTTGCTCATAGCTGGACCCTTGAGAGATGAAGTGAGCCAACTAGTAAAATGTTAAAACTTTTGTCATGGACAATCCCATCGTTATTAAGTTTTATGTTGGATTGCATATTTTTATTTTACGGATATAACACTATTGCAATGTGTATTAATTGAGGTTACTTCAATTTTACCATACTTTAAGACGTGTAGAATATTACAACGCATCTAACTTATGTTTTTCAAAAATACCACTTGGCTTACTTCAAATTTAAGAAAGCAAAATGCCATTTTATGACCCAAAGGATTCGTTAGTTTGGTACTAACATATCTTCGGCTTGAACCGGTAAACTGGTATTTTTTTTAATTAAAAAGACCGATTAGTAATTTTTTACTGTCTATTGGATGCCCTGAATCATATTCTTCTAATTTGTAGTCTTGGGCATTCTGCTATTGGGATACAATCCACTTCAAATTAGGATCGCAGTTAGTAAAAAAAGTTAAGGAGTGTGGCCAGTTTTTTCTTTACCATGATACGTATTGCCGCCTAATATGATACTCATTTACATATATACTATCCGTCAATAAAAAATAGTTTTATGGCAAAACGATACAAACAAGTCATAATTCCGTTGTTGTGCTCCCAGCGTGGATTTACGGTATTCCGTTAGCGACACGGTGACCCCGTGATCTTGAAGAGAAAAGTTGATTTCAACTGTTGTTTATATTTATCTCGGTAAACTCACTTGCTTTATCCGTTTTATCCACCGGATTTTATGGTCACTTCAGAGCTCGGAAATGCGATTGAAGGCAGTCGCGGATTAAGGGCAGAAATAATGCGAAGACTATTTTTAAAAAGTTATTTATTTATTTATTTAATTAACATTGCATAAGGTTGACAAATTATAAATATAAAACTTTTACAATGAAGAAATAAAAATAGTACAATTTAATATTAAAAGCAGTAAAAAGTCAGCTGAGTAAGCTCCAACGAACTCTACTCTAATACATAAAAAATAGTATTAGTCGGAACTCACCCACGTCTACATGGAATATGTCGACATCCGAAGAAATATTTTTGAACACCGTTAAAGCTCTCCCCAGTGGCATCCCCATTGGAAGGTTGGTTCTACACCTTGGGAGAACAAACAATTCATGTCCGCGATTTCTCAAAAAAATTAATCAGGTGCATTTAAATTCACATTCGTTATGTACAAACAATTGTTTTTTAGACGATTTAAAAATAGCACCGTCCACTAAAAAGAGTAAATAATTGATTTCTATACGAATTATTTGTTCTAACGATTCCCAGTAAAGTATCTAATCCCGGAATCCCGTTCAATTCTGTGATCCAGAAATCCCGAGATTGTGACAGTACTAATTACTGGATTTTGGGATTGAGAAAATGAAACATAAAAGAGCTTTTAAAAAATAGGTATCGCGCTGTTAATTTGGTGAAATCCCCAAATTCCTGGGTTGTTTTTGAAGTCGACATGAAAGATTCGAGAGCTTCAAAATCACTGACCAAAAAATTGTCAATCATAAAAAGGGTACGAGATTGGATACCCTAATTCCTAAACACAAAAAAACACAGATGCGAATTTCATAATATAATTGCTTTTTACTTAGTTGTTAAACCACTCTTTACTGTAGAAACTAGATATAGAAGGATGCCACTAACGTGGTCGAGTGGTCAATGCCGTTGGCTTCGGTTACGGAGGTCACGGGCTTGAATCCCAGTACGCACAGTTTTATGAATCCTATCCTAAAAACGGGGCGTAGCAAGAGTGATTAGTTAACCACTAATCCTCTCCTAGTCCTATCTTTATATTCCTACACTCTTTAAAAAAATGAGGTTGAGCAACTAATATAATAATTGAAAAGATTAATGCCAATTAAGTATTGTGAGGCTGCCTGGACACGAATGCAGAACTAGAAGAGCTTTTTTCTACATTCCGTTATCATACTGGCCCAAAGGCCATCCTGGCCTGATCTCAACCAAGGCCAGTTTTGAGACATGATATTATTAATTCCTCTTAAGATTCAACACGGAGTAGATTTATCAATACAGCCACAGTGGATTCTCAGTATGAGGATTTTTCGTTCTTTCTATATCTTTTTTAAGCACATTACTGCATGCTTGGATGATTGCTGCCGCGCAGCCTTGTATCGGGCAAGCAATATGAGGAAAAAAAATCGTTCGTTTTATTGATTAACGGCTGCATACACACATAACATTTGGTGGTGGAAAAGTTTCTTTAACACGCAATTCTTACAAGTTTGACAGGTGTATTTTGAATTGTAAAGTAAGGCCTAGTGCGCCTCTGTTCATCTGAGCGCTTCGAAAGCTCCGAAGATGTCGATCGGGTAACTGTATTGCAACTTAATGTTACACATTAAAGGCTTCTGATATAAATAATGAGTAAGTAAGTAAGTAAGCATACAAAATCACGCGCGCGTTTCCTATTGTTCGAAGTCATTTTACAGTAAAGTTTTCTGCCCCGTCTGACTTCTTATCTATGATGTGATCAAATTGAAAGAAGAGCCATAAATAATCGGAAGTATAATTTTTGAAATTGGAAGTATTGTTTTGTGATACATAAAATTGAAATTTTGTTTTTATTATTGTTATTTCTTCCATGAATAAAAACGATTCGTACTAAAGTGGAATTGACTAGCATAGTCTTTCAAATTTAATACTTTTAAACTAACGTTGATATATATATATTATGTTAAAATTTAAATAAATTTTAGCTTTACTTTACAATACATCCTACATGAATTTAAATTTTTAATTAAATTTTTAATTGAAGCGATTACATTTGATAATATATACTTCGGCATTACTGCCAAAAAACGTTGTTTTAAAAATAGTCGAGTTTTTCGAATATCATAAAGTCAACTGCCAATTTAGTGTGGCTGTAGATCAGGGGTTCCTAACCATTTTTGCTTTACTCCCCCTTTACACCATTGCTTAGAATATAATTCATCCCATACCTGAGATTATCTAATTAAAAAAAATTCGAAATAATATACTTCCCGTAACATGCCATCCTAAAAAATCACGTTCCCTGCCATGATGGCATCTCAGTTTCACTGTTTATTGACAGTATTTAAACCTAAGTTAGAAGCTAAAAAATCATTTTGAAAATGAATATATGCTAGAATACCTAAAATGATAAATACTTATTGACAATATTAAGAAAAATATTGAATGATTTAATGGCTCAAATATTTACGATTGCATCATGGGAATGGAGGTGTTAAGGATTACAAAACTACAGCGGTAGACTGCCGATACGTTAACAAGGGGCTCGCTTAATTTAAAAGCAATTCTCTGTGTTCTGGGAAAGTAGTGAATATTTCATCACTCATATGCAACTATATGCAATACCTTAATAAGCAATCGAGTTTTACTCACTACACTTATAATATTTAACAATATGCAATTCACCGTAAACTTACCAATCTTAATGGTTAAAAATGAACTACTGTGTATACTGAAGCTATCGTAGATAATATATAAGTCAGAAATTGCAGTTATATACTTATTTGATACGAGAGAGCTCGCCAGTCTGAGTAAAAAATAACAAGAGGCTCGCGCGAACCTCTCCGAGCCCCCTCCAGCCCACCCCTGCAAAACTATAAACTATCCATACAGTTTTGTACAAATTTTTAATATATATGTATTTATGTACAAAATAATAAAAAATTAGTAAGATGGTTTTTTAAGATGATAATTACTGAAATTTCTTAAGCATATTTCAATTAACGAAAACTTTAGTAGAATTATGTGCATGTGAAATGATTTTATGAAAGATAATTAATTGATGAACATAACATTTTGTATTTAAAATAATACTTTTTTTTTTTTTTACAAAAACAAGAATCTAGCGATTCAACGATTCCTTACCTGGAACTCCCAGGAAGGAATTCCCCACTGGTTAGGAGCCCCTGCTGTAGAGTGTAGACCAGTGGAGAGGAAACTGCGGCTTTTTGGCTACTCTGATGCGGCCTTTTGAGTTGATCAAAATATTCACTTTGATCAACAAAATATACGCAAGCGTTTGGAAAAAGAGCGTAATCAACCCATTATATGTTCGACAGTCGAAAAAGGGGTGGACTCAACGTTTTCTTTACTGCGGCCTTATGTTGAATAAGATAATGAATGTGGCCTTTAGAAATGATAAGGTTCTCCACCCCTGGTGTAGACAGTAAAATAAACTAATAAGCAAACTATTCTGCGGCTTTAATGTAAAAGTTATTTTATAACTTTTGTTGAAAATAATATTTCAGCATTCGTAAATATTACATATTTCAAACTGTTTAAAAGTATTTCTTTTCTTTTCTTTTTTATTCCTTTAATTTACAACGGCATTATTGTTGTTAAGTTTTTAATTTTACATTTTTCTATTTTAAATTATAGTTGCTTAAGTATAATTATTCCTCTTTTCTTCTTTGATCATATTCGATCCGTATGTTGAGTATATGTTCGCCACGCGGAACCTCCATGTTTCCCTGACTCACGCCAATTGCTTTGCCCATGACATTGACATTCCACCCATGACATGCCAGCGTCCCTCAGTTCCGCCGAGTACATCCTATGGATAATAAATACCCAATGGTCTTCCAGGACGCCGGAATCTTACCGGCCATAAGAAAGGTCAGGCAGGATAAAGGCTAAGGATTAAGTATAATTAAGTAATTTTAATCTATATTTAACATTTATTCATCCACTACAACATTGTGTCTGGTTGTCAATGGATAAAGCACTTTTACCCACACGTGGGTAAGATTGTATGCGATACAATCAAGTTGATATCTCATTTTCAATAAACTATAACTTAAGGACTTTTACATTATAGTCACAGGTTATTGACTAAGATGTTTACAACTCAAAAACGTTAAATCGCCCAATCATTTTTGGGTAACTGTAGAAATATAAAATCTTTAATGCTAGAAAACGTTATTTACAGGTTTCTGCCATAGCTGCCAAGGAAATTTAATTGGTTCGTATTATTTCGTTAAGTATCGAATAGTAAATTAATTTAATACGAGTTTGTTTGTTCTTTTAGACAATAATATAACGTTTTTGAATCTATCGATCTGTATTTATAATTCAGAACACCCAATATTTTACATAACGTTTTTTGACAGTATGCATACCGACGATATTATGCGACATACATATTTAACTATAATTTATAATACACACATCCCACGTAAATTGTTATTTATAGCCAAAGGGTTAAGTTGAAGTGATTACACGTTATATAATATTGAATGTGTGGGGTAATTACCATTTAACGATATAGTTCTCAGATATTTTCAAAGATAATAAAAAATAATGTAGGTATAGTATAAAATTACCGATAAGTGTGTATTTTTGTAGACCATTATTATGTTCATATGAAAAGCGTACAGATTTTAAACCATAAAAAAATAAGAAAAAGTGCAATCAGTATGCGTAGGGGGTTTTCATAGCTGTCTTCGATTTAAAGCGTTAAATTTAAAGTCTCCTTATTAATCACATTACGGCAGCGATTTCCAACCTGGGAGGCGTGGGCTATTGCAAAGGGGAGGCGCGAACAGTCCAAAATATTTATTTACCATTTAAAACGTGTTTTTTTACCATATGAAATAAAAGATGGGGAGGCGCGAAGATATTTTTTTCTTCAAAAGGAAGCTTAATAACATGTATGTCGGAAACCACTGCATTAAGGTGTTCTCTGCCAATACTTGGTGGATTGGTTGAAGTTGGAGTCGTATTTTTTCACTTGACTCCACAGCACTGTTATTAAATAAAACGCTTGTATCGTGTACGAGAGGTTTAGTATCAAACTCATAATCTTTAAAAATAGATAAGCACAAACTTTCATAACCGTAAAAAATGTTAAAAACTACTATAAACAGTAAAAAGTAGCAATTTCCTATGATGCAAAATATACAATTACACCGTTAAAAATACTAACCGCCGATTGGTTCTTTCTAAGCAAATCATATTATTTGTTTAAAAATGAGAGCTTAGACACCGATAGTGATCTTTGACCGTGATTTTAACAGTTTTCAGTAAATTTTAATACCAAACTATATCTTGATATACGTAGTAATGCATTTAGAACATGTTAGCATACTTATCTGAAAAACATCATACATGAATATTATGAGTTTTGATACTTTATCGGACATTAAAATCTCTGCTGTTAAACAAATATATGTTCTGCATTAATGATTACTTAGGACGCACTGTTTTCGATGTGTGATAATGAAATATGGCTGTTTATAAAAATTATACGTTCACACAACAGACCTCGGCTGGGAATGTAGTAAAAATGTAAATTTCACCAGTAGAGTACTGGATATTGTGTCTCAGGGCAATCCGTGCACAAGGAATGGTGTTAAAAGCCATAAAACTCGTATGCCATGCGTTGTCAAGGTATGCATTTATAAAACAAACGGTATAGTTAAGGGTTGCGACACCATAAAAATACGCTAATGCCGGTATTCCGGTACTACAAAATAATACTAAATACAAATAATCACGGCCGATTGGTATTGATAAAAAAAAACATTACCGGTTTTTTGGTATTTAGTATTATAAACTGGAAATAAAAAAGTATCGTAAGTAAAAAAGAAAGTAGTTAAATCCGTAGTGCAGTGGTCAATGACGTTGGCTTGGCGTGGTGAGACCGATTAGTCTTTCTACCCATACTCTCTCAAAAAAAAAAATAAAGGTTAGGCGACTGATTAACAAGCGGTTGTCGCAGAAGAAATTTGTTGAGATAGTTTGATTAAGAAGTCATATGCTCCAATTGGGAGCTGACATGGAAGAAAAAATACTGATTGTCATAAATATAATACTTGACAATTTACAATATTTGTTTCTCCAGATTTCAATTGTCGCCTGTGTGGTCGAGTGGTCAGCGTCGTTGGATTCGGCTACGGAGGTCACGGGTTCGAATGCCAGTACGGACAGTTTTATAAATTGATTTTTCAATCGATTTATGAATTTCTGCCCAAAGGCATGGATGTATGCGATGTCTTGAATTTCCCCCTCCCACCCATCCTATCCTGTGAACGGGGCGTATCGAGAGCGATTAGCTAACCACTAGTCCTGTCCTAGCCCTATCCTTCTATTCCTACTCTCTTTGGAAAAAGAGAGGTTGAGCAACTGAGTAACAAGCAGTTCTCGTAGAAATACTTCTGTTGAGATAAACTAAATAAGGAGTCCATATGCTTCACATAAGGAGCGGACATGGTAGAAAAAAAAGATTTCAATAAGAACCACCAATGCTGGATACTTTCTATCTTGATTGGATTTTTGTACAAATTGGTCTGGCTGCAGGAGAAGCTATATCAGATTCAATGCTTGTTGGATGAAAATTTGTCAAATAATTGTAAAGGATTGTATTGTAATACCTAAATACAGTGGAACCTCCAATTAAACTACTTCGAATTACGCGTTGGCTTAAAATATTCGCCGCAAAACCCCAATTACACGGTCGCATTACATTGTCGTTACTACGAGACGGTGGTCTGTGCCGCGCATACAGTCAAATGTTGGCTAGTGTCTGTGTATTTAACACGTGTCAGGCTATACACGCATAGCTGGGCGTCATTTAGTTTTTGTAAACTAAATATTTCTTCCGTATTTTTTTTTGTAAAACTAAGGGAAATCATAGTTTTGCATTTCCGCGGAAAAAAACCAAATTCTTTATTTTTTATGAGATTTACACCACCAATTACACTGTCCCGACTATAGTGTAAATGGGAGTTTTTTTCTGGTATTTTTCATTACGAACATCAGAATTTTGGTATCAAAAAAGTAGCCGGAAACTTCCGGTTTTTTTGGTTATGACGGTATGGATAAAGCCCTTGTTACAATGGAGAATATATTTATATGTGAACATGGCACTTAAAACGCCGACACCTGGAGATAGCAAAGGTGTTTATTAACATGAATATTGTGTTTTAAAAAGAAATGTTGCAACATTGAAATGTTTTGATAAATCTGATAAAATTAATTTAAATTCTTGTTTTTAATATAAACGTACAAGAGTTGGCCTTTGTCTTATCCGGTTGCACTGTCAAGCATTCAAATTCTTGTGATGACATATTCACATTTGAAGCGTTGGGCTGCTAATACGTTAGCAAGGGACTCGCTTAATCTCAAAGCTATTAGTGGTTTTTGTGGAAGGGGAAATTTTTTAACACTCTTATGGAGTAACTGTAAAAGCAATGAAATTTTTCTTTATAACATGAAAAAACTCTCAACGTACTGTAATTTAATTAATATTAATAGCTTCTTTAGATTACAATTCCATGTTTCAAACGTTGTAAGTTATAATATATTCCGAAACACCTAATGCACATCCCTGCATTCTTATAAGTTAATTACTATTCATATTAAAACATTCGATAACGTGAAGCTTTGAGAATATATTTTTTTCTTAATTTAACAAGGGGATCGCGCGAGCCCCCTCCCGCCTACCTCTGCATATATGGATTTCCGATGAAATGGAATTATATAATTTTCATAGTTTTTCCTACGTAACGTAGAAAATTGATGTTTTACTATTTGTCCTTTCAAATCTCACTATTATGATCCCACTATTTCTTTAAAGAAAGGTTGAACGGTTAATCTACAATACAATACACAACTTATTTTTGAAAATATCGATTTGAAACTCTTTTGAGTAGTGAGTTAATTTTGACTAAATTATGTTTTTTTTGTATATTTTGATTATTTTTACCATTGATACAAACAAAAATATAGAAACGTATTTTTTTATTTATTGACCAGTCTAGGAAGAATATTAAAACATATTTCAGGTGGTAGATATTTTTTTATAATTTTACAACGCATATTTAATTAATTTGTAATTTTCATGAATCTATTACTTTCAATTTGGGTCTAGAATAATCACAGAAATCTGTGCATTTTTCTATAAAATATCGGTCTTTGCGGTCTGTAGTTAATATACGTTTGATTATGCGATTGAGTGTTTATGTCTTTTAACATTGAGTTGATCTTCAGTGAAACCTGATCTCATCAACTCTGGTATCTTAAAATTTTGTTGTGATGTATAAGTGGTTGTGAAAAGTATCTATTTATTAATAAAAATAGGGACGTATCCGTTCGTGGCTTCGAGCCCTTCACCATTTAACCGAGAAGCCTCCCTGTTGGATAAACTAACCGAAGATTGTATAAAAATAAATTGGTTTACAGAAATATTTAAAATTGAATATTACCATATCCAACTTCACGTAAAAAAAATATATAAAAAATATCACTCTAATTGTATATGGAAAATAATAACACCTCATTAAATAAAAATGCGCAAAAATTGCATATCGTATAAAAAATCTTAACAACAATAACCTTTATTGATCTTCTTTAGCATTGTTCCTTGATAAAGTATAAACAACATTTCAGGCAAAACTTTTCTTATAACAGACCGTCATAGCAAAATTTCTCACGTAGCTTATATTTATAGTCCTAACTGAACATTATGTTATCACATAGTTATAGTAGTTCCATAAATCGTTTGTGTTCCAAGTATTTCTGATAGGACATTGTTATTTCTATTCTCCTCGTCACAAGTTCAAAGGTTAGCTGCGATAAAGTTGTATGGTTCTGGCCGCAGAAAATAAATGAGGAAATTATTTTCTCTGGAATGGCAACACCGTATTAAACACAATTATGGCAGGTATTCGGAATTCAAAATGTCATCTTTGGAATACTAAAGAAAATTTACGGTTATCAATTTTATCTTATATGTCATGTAATAATGTTGTTATTATTCAGTATTTTAGTCGTTAAAAACTAATATTCACTAGAATAAATGTGGAAACAGGTATCTAATGAATAAACATAAGCAAAACAATTTACCAACCCAACTATAACTCTGTACGAAGCCTTCCATGTGCCACTTTTTAATTGACGCAGTGTAGCTTAAGATGGCGGCTTAAAGATTATTTATTTTCTTTTCCTAGTTTTTAAACATTTAACGTATTAATATATAGTATTACACCGCTACTGACTAGTTTTTTAATGTTTGAACTGTTAAAAAAATGCAGGGTATAACAATAAGTTAAAACCCTTTTTTAAATTTAAGATTTCGACTGAAAGTGCTTGGTGGAATTTCAATATTAAATTAGAAACGTTAAAATTATGTAAATTCTCACTGATTTTGTCACTAACGACCCGGGTTTTGTCTTTCGGCATCTTCAGGCGTTCAAGTGCACGGATGAACTTGAAATTTTCGACTGAAGGTGCTTCGCGGAATTTAAATATTAAATTTGAATCGTTCAAATTATGTACAATCACACGGATTTTGTCACTAAAGACCTGGGTTTCACCTTTCAGCATCTTCAGGCAAAACCCGGGTTTTTAGTGACAAAATCCGTGTGAATGTAGATAATTTGAACGATTCAAATTTAAGTAAAATCAATTTTTTTGTAATCAAATTACTTAAGCAAAATTTGCGATAGGAAGTCTGAAGATGCCTCTGAAAGAGGCGAAAGACGTGTCACAGTTAGTTGCACAATACGTGGAATAATCAAAGTTATTTTAAATTTTATATTAAAATGAACTTCCACAATGTTACCGCCGAAACCGTCGAAAGAAGAAAAAGATTTTTGAGTCCTTACGTCATAAGACTATTGCAAGACTACAAAATCACTGTTATATCACACGCAGTGAGTTAATATCTTTATAGAAAATTAGTGTACACTTTAATCACATAATATTGTAATGACCTATTGACTTTGTGCATAGAAATCGTACGCGAGGATTAAAACACGCAGAAGTCAGTCTGTATTGCATACTATTAAAAACCGTTTTATGACTCCGTTCTGCCATCATCTACCTTAGATCACTTGTACTAATGACATTTTAATAATGGCGATTGAATTTTACTGCAATATATGTGGGAGAAATAGTTCTTTGTTTTAGACATCGATTTGATACTGTGAATTAATTATTAAGTTTATTATGATTTCAAATAATAATTAACCGATTCTCTAATAATCAACATGATGTTTTTTTAGTATTTAAGATGTGTATAACTTAAAACCATCCAAGGACGAGTGTGATCATATGGTCAAAGTAAACACTGTTGTCTATTGATCCCACTATTCATTCCTTTTCTACCTGAATATCGTTTCCTACTTTTACTAATATTTTTTTGTTGAAATTATGTTGATCTAAAAAGTTCAAATTGTAAATATTTTCAATCCCGAATGTTTGCGTGCCCGTGCGGTCATGCTCGTCCTTACTACTGTCCGTACACAATATTACACTGTAATGTAAAGATGAGAATTACCATATAGTCATGCAGGGTTTCTATACAACTACTTTGTGTGTGTGTGTGTTTTTTTTTAAATTTTTGTTAGAAGTAAAAGTTATCCGTGTCTTAAAAAATATTTTTTTTTTTGAAAAAAAGCTCTCGTCTCTGAAGGGATATAATTTCGGGTATGTCCTGTTGTTATAGTTGATCTGTCAAACGCTTACGATAAGTAGATTTTTAAAAATACATTTCCGCTCCCAATGTGGAGGACATGGCCTCCTAATGGAGGATTCTCAACAGAATTTTTTTCTACGAAAACTGCTTGTTACTTAGTTGCTCAACCTCTTCTTTTTTCGAAAAAAGTTAGACTAGGGCAGGACTAGTGGTTGATTAATCACTCTCGCTACACTTCCTTATTTTAGGATATGAGTGGAAGGGAGGGGGGGTGGTAAAAAATAAGCATCACAAACATCCATCTTTTCGAACAGGAAATCGATACATCGATTGAAAAATGCTGTTCGTACTGGGATTCTTACCTGTGGGGTTCAGTACGGAAGCCAGCGACGTTGACCACTGTGCCATGGACCCAATGGCTTCCGTGACGGATCTTACGGGTTCAAGTACCAACAGTAACCACATTATTACTAGACATACCCTTCTATCCCCACTCCTTCGAAAAAAGAGAGATTGAGCAACTGAGTAACAAACAGTTCTTATCTGTTGAGATACCTATCTACTAAAATTAGAAAGTCATATGCCTGACTAAGGGTCCGTTCCCATAGATTCAGCAGTGGGCTGGAGAAGGCTTGGAAGGACCTCCGCGAGCCTCTTACTAAATTTTACTAAGGCCAGAGAGCCCTTTGTTAATTTAAGAGAAAATAATATTCTTAGATAAAATTAATATATATCTGCAATTTCTGACTTTATTATCTACGAATGTTTCAGTGTATACAATAGTACATTTTTAGCTTTTTACATTGAAAAGTTTACAGTAAATTAGCATATTGTTACATATTATAAGATTATTAAGTAACAATCGATTTCTTATTTAAGTAAAAATAATAAAAGATTTTTAGTACTTCTTCCACTTAAAATTTATTTGATCAGGACCGGTTTCGGTCCTCGCGAGCATTATCAACTGATAAGGAAAATAAATTAAACAGTGCTATTTATACAAGTTAAATTGAAATAAAAAGGTGTAAGCAAATACTAACAATTAAAAGGATTTACAAATTACATTATAATTATACAAAATTAAAATGCTTAACACCTATAACATACAATTTTATTCACAATTTACAATTTAATTTAATTTTAATTTAATTCAATTTAATTTAATTTACAATTTAATTTTGTGTAATTATAATGTAATTTGTAAATCCTTTTAATTGTAAGTAATTGCTTACACCTTTTTATTTCAATTGATAATGCTCGTGAGAAGCGAAACCGGTCCTGATCAAATAAATTTGAAGTGGAAAAAGTACTAAAAATCTTTCATTATTTTTATAAAATGCCATTCCACTAAGTATTGAAAGTGAACACCTTAAAAGTGATCTTATTTAAGTATTGCATATAATTGCTTAAGAGTGATAAAAACAATCACTCCTTCCCCAGAGCACCGAGAATTGCTTTGAGATTAAACGAGCC
The DNA here is from genome assembly GCA_031772345.1 of Himalopsyche anomala. Lineage (NCBI taxonomy): Eukaryota > Metazoa > Arthropoda > Insecta > Trichoptera > Rhyacophilidae > Himalopsyche > Himalopsyche anomala. Next base: position 22,577,688 of record CM062835.1, read on the forward strand.
CTTTGTTAACGTATTGGCAGCCCACCGTTGCATGGATTAACACAAAAAACAGTTAGTGAATCCATTGAATAAATCAAATAATGGTCACCTATTTCAAGTCAAGTATTCACGTTATATGACGTTTATTCAGGCAATATAGTATAAAAGGTTGTATTATTATCGTTATGACTTAAACGCATTGCGATTGTCAACGTAACGAAGCCCGTTACGTTAACGACTCGCGGCGTTATACCGAACCTTGCAAGTCGTTGACTTGGTAACGAGATTGTTGACAGCAGTGGCGTATACAAGAGGGTATATTATTTTTCCATTTTAAAGCTTATCTTTTAAATCCGGTCGCTGCTAATGCATTCGACAAATTAAACATTATTATAGCCAGTTTATTATTTTTATATATATTTTGTGTTTAAATTCAAAGATTGGTAATCGGTAAATACAACATTATAAAAGGAATGCTGTAAATAATCTTCAATTAACTAAATAAAAATATACTCAAAACGAGTTTCTGTTAAGAAACATTTGTAATTTATCCAATACTGTAGACCAGGGTTTCTCAACGGGGGCCACAGCGTGTTCTAAGGGGGCCACAGAGATTTATTTTTGTTTTGGGGAGCCACAGCACAGTTTAGGGGGGCCACGGGTCTTGATAAAACGATACAGGGAAGAGCATAATGGCGGACGTCACGCAGCTATTTTTTTTAAATCCGTAAATAAAATAAATTACTGGCATTCTAGATTCGAAAATCTCGGAAGAGCTATAAAAAAGGTGGTTTTTTGAAATTATAATTTTAATGGGAAGACGAAACAATGGTATGGGGGGCCACAGAAAAATAAAGACACGCAAAAGGGGCCACGCTTCCAAAAAGGTTGAGACGCTGTAGCTACTGCTGTAGACGACTAACAAACCCCACAGAGGTCGTGAGCAGTGCCAGCGCGAGGTTATTTGACGCCCTAGGCAACGATTATCGGAGCGCCTCCTTTTTAACAAATCCTCCAATTTTTTTTATAAATAATAAAAAAAATAATTGTCTTGTAATGCGCGCCAACTCGGAATGAGCGCGCGGAGGCTTCCCAACTGGTTCATTCGCGCGCAGCTTAGAGGGAACGTTGGTCCTAATCCTATCATTTCTATCCCTTATATCTTTCTGAAGAGTGGTTGAGCAAGTGAGTAAAATAATCTGTTGAGATACGTCTATTAGGAGACCATATCTTCATATTGAGAGCGGAAATGGGTTAGAAAAATAATATAATAAATTAAGATTTTTTTAGAAAGAAACAAATCGATTGAAAATATTTTCTCGCACGTCACTTGTTAAAAATACATACATAACATTGAATCCACAGAGCAGTCTGTCATCACTAGGAAATGCATAGTTAGATTTAAGCGGAGAGGAGGGTCAGATGTTTATTTAATTCTATAATTTGAGTGCTGAAGATGTCTATAGCTGTCATTATATCGCGGAATGTTGACTCAGAAAAAAAATGAATTGAATTATTCGTCCCATTGTAAAATGTCAATCACCGAAGACGCAATACGCAATGTGTTGGACCTCTTGTCAAAACTGTATTCATCATTGTATGATTATAGCGATTAGCGAAGGCGAAAACTGTTTACACACAACTTAATGTCAGTGAAGAAGCATCTGAAAATTATTGTTAATGTAGTCTCTATTCTAATATTTTGTTTGTGCTATTCGTTATAGTATTTGACTCTACTGAAAAGTTCGAATTTTGGAAATAGTACGTTTTGCATTATAACCCCACAATTCCAGTATGATGAAATATTATCTCAGAAAAAAAACAATTACATTCATCGCATTGAAACAAACTTTAACTTTATTTTAAATACGTATATTAACAATTGGAAAAATTGTATTCGTTTTTTATCTGCTTAAGATAAATTGTAAAAATATTACTTCCCGATAAAAATATGTATGTTGAATCTATTTTTTAATAGAATTACTCATTTACATAAAAATCTTTCAGTGTGGTACCCAACGTTCCCTCTAAGCTGCGCGCGTGCACGTGCGCAGCCGCGCAGCAGTTGGGAACCCCCGCGCACTCATTCCGGGTTGGCGCACACTATAAGACAGTTATTCAATTAATATTTGATCGGTCCGCGCAGCCTTTGAAATTTCCGCGCAGCTAACCCTTCGGCTTAGAGCAGTGGTTTCCGACCTTTTTGTCATTGCGCCTCCCTTTGAAGAAAAAAATATCTTCGCGCCTCCCCATACTTTATTTCATATAGTAATAAAGACACGTTTTAAAGGGTAAATAAATATGTTGGACTGTTCGCGCCTCCCTTTGCAATAGTCCATGCCTCCCCAGGGAGGCGCGCCTCCCAGTTTGGAAATCGCTGGCTTAGAGGGAACGTTGGTGGTACCTGGCCTGCCGAGCCTAAAATTTTCACAGTCTGGCCCAGTGGAACCTGCGGCCTCTTGGCTAATTTTATGCGGTCTTTTGACTTGATCAAAATATTCACATTGATTAGAAAATTATAAGCAAGCGTTTGGAAAAAAAGCGTAATCAACCCATTATAAGTTCAACGGTCGAAAAAAAGGAGGCTGAGGCGTCAACGTTTTTTTACTGCGGCCTTATGTTGAATTGGATAAAAGAATGTGACCTTTAGAAATTAAAAGGTTCCCAACCCCTGGTCTGTCACTTTCTATAAAAGTTTGACGAACCCTGGGATAGATCATAAAAATGGATATAAAGAGATTAGCCGACGAATAATTCTTTCGTATTGTCATCCTTTTATCTTTACTCTGTCCAAAAAAGAGAGATTGAATATTTGAACGACTCGCAGTTTTATTATAAAAAAATAACTTAATTTTGATAAGATCAGACTTGAATTGTTTAAATTGTACACACTTCGATGCATTTTCAAAAAAAATAATTCATGTATTTTAGACATTCAAATTGATTTAAATGTGTCAAAAGGCAAAGCCTGGATTGTTAGTAACGAATTTATAAAAGTGTGAAAACATCAAGACTATGGAGTGAGTTGTGAATTACACCAGTCAGTGGCGGATTAAGCACATGGGAGGCCTTAGGCGCAAGAAAAATTGGAGGCCCTGTTTTTTGGATAACTTAAAAACATCAGAAAATTTCAAGTAAAATGTTAAAAAATTTGAACAAAAAGTGTATGGGTTATATTATATAAGCTATGTTTGAGGCCCTTTATATTCGAAGGCCCCAAGCGCTCGCCTCATTTGCTTATAGGATAATCCGCCACTGGTATCAGTATTTTGTCTTATTTGTTCATCTCGATAAAGAATAATTAAGAAATTCTTTATTAATACTTTGTTTTCCTATAAAATATTGCTTATTTATTACAAAGTTCAATTGTTTTTAATGGGATTGGAACTAAAATATTTTTTTAAGATTAATAAAACGCAGTGGCACTGTTTGTATACACAAAAAAATATAAAAGGACACGCAGTCGTTAGTTTGTTTACGGTTCCAACTTTACAGCCCTAGAAAAAATACGGTACAAATTTAAATATTGAAACCTCACCACGAACCGTTAGTTGATATCTTAAATATTATTTAGATGTTCGATTATGCGCTTAAATGATCGAAGTAGGGAGTGGACAAACTCTAAAAAAATGCAGGTTCGCCCGATATTATGTTAAACACTTAACACCTAAGTTTTTTTTTTATTTATCAGATGTATTTTGCTTACTGATTAGCTACGAGATAAACGAATATTTGTAGCAAATTTGCTTCTATATACTATATAAAAACGAATCCTGCCCGTGGGCTAGTACATATTGAGATATGAAAAACCCGTCAAATTGGCCATTAAAATGTAAACTAATTTGTATCGTAAAATAACCGAACATGGATTTTTTACTACCAGGGGAATGCCGCTCCACAGGAGTGTTACCAGTAATCAATTATTAAATTAATTTTCCCTTCGGCTATTTCGAGGGAGTTTTGTTGTTGGTGTATATTTATTTTTAATGAGAATTGAAAAACATTGACGCCTTGTAACTTATGTACGTATTGACATTTTTGTCACGAGGCTCTAACATAACATATTTTGAAAATTATAGGGATGAAGAGTTCAGTGCTGTGACATAGCGACGCAGATTTACTTACAGCGGCCTCGGGTACGAATTATAATATTTAAATTTTCTCATTTTCGATTAAGTCGACGGGTTTGATTTAAAAAATAACTTAAATATGAAGAAAAAACTATAAAATAAAGCCGGATTCGTGACAATGTCCTTATAAACCAGCGATTTTCAACCTGGGAGGCGCGAACAGTCCAAAATATGTATTTCTCCCTTAAAACGTGTCTTTGTTACTATATGAAATAAAGGACGGGTAGGCGCGAGTATATTTTTTTCTTCAAAGGGAGGTGTAGTAACATAAGGGTTGGAAACTACTGCTCTAAGCTAATATAGGTGATTAAGCTCGAATTGAATGCTTATATATTACAAGAACAAGAAATTGATCTAAATGGAGTATATAATATAAGGATTAGTTGTAAATAACGACGTGAAAAAATGGAAAATTATTTAAATATATTAAAGAAAATATATTTTTAATTTTACTAGCAGCTGAATATTTGTTCCATTCTGCTTATTTCCTAATTTTTATTAGATTTTTTTGTATGCATGTCCGCTCCTTATGTAGAGCATATAGAGTATCTCAAAAGATTTTTTTGTTACACAGTAGCTCAACCTCTCTTTTTCTTAAAAGAGAAGTAGGGATAGAAGAATAAGACTAGGACAGGACTAGTGGTTAACTAATCACTCTCGCTACGCCCAGTTATTGAAGGATCGGAAGCGTGGGAGGGAAATTTTTGGTAATCAAAAATGAGTTGTGATATTTCTTGCTTTATTTATTACACTTATCAGTGAAAAGTTATTTGTAAATTATCAAACGATAATATTTTTGAGTATGCAAAAAACATTATTTTTACATCAAATATGACAAATTATACCGCGCATTTATTGGGTTGGCTCGCGTATCCTTAGAGGGGAAATTTGTCCGTGGTCGAATGCTCAACGACGTTTTCTTCGGTTGTCATGCATTCAAATATAATTACGGTACAGACAGTTCATAAATTGATTTTTCAATCAATTCTGTCATATATAAAACGAAAAGTAGCAAAAGCGCTCAGAAAACTAATCACCCTATCCTATTTTCCACACAGTCACTACAGGTTGAGAAACTGAGCGACAAGCACTTCCTGCACAAATTCAATTGAGATAAGCTTCATAAGGCTTCCAAATGTTTACCATTGTGTGCGGGGTTGGTAAAAAAACCTGTAAGTATAAAAGCAATTCGGCTTTACAACGTTTTATATTCCCCATAATCAATAAATAAATAATTTAGAAATGGTTTATAGCAACGTCGCTACTATAAATTTCTCAAATAATTATCATCATTGATTGGCAATATCGATGGCTATACGTAGACAACACGTAACCGACATTTTTTCATAAAATGAGTTATGCATACCATTTTCTTTGTTTTTTCAAGAAACCTAAGCTCCAACCGCCTGTTTAGTCGAGTGGTCAACGTCGATGGCTTCGGTTACAGAGGTCTCGGGTTCGAATCCCGGTACGGACAGTTTTTATAAATTGATTTTTCAATCGATTTTTTAATTTCTGTTCGAAGGCATGGATTTATGTGGTATCTTGAATTCTCCCTTCTCACCCATCCTATCCTATGAACGGGGCGTGTATCTAGAGCGATTAGCTAACCACTAGTCCTGTCCTAGCCCTATCTTTATATTCCTTCTCTCTTTGGAAAACGAGAGGTTGAGCAACTGAGTAACAATTAGTTCTTGTAGAAACACATCTGTTGAGATAAACTCTTTTATGAGTCTATATGCTCCACATTGGGAGCGGCCATGGTTAAAAAAAATTAAAAAATATTGACATCTCGTAATTTACAAAAAATATTTTTTATTGAAATTGTTCTGAAGTTGGAAACACGTTAACAGAAAAAAAGGCCCACCAAACTGCCAGAAGATAATAAAAGAGCTACATCGTTTTCATACTATTTGAAAATAGATGAGAAAAAAATTCAACATGTTTACTGCAACATTTTGTATTGGAGAGTGGACAATCCGTAACTGGATTAAAAAAATATATAACAATTATGTATTATTGTTCTATTATTAAATGGATAAAGTTACAACAGGTCCATTGAATTGATCAAAATACTTGGAATTGTTGTCTCGTATCATCATAAAAGAAGAAACAAAATTAAAATTGTTAACTCTTATCAAACATTCTTGTTAATAAAAAGTTTATTTATTTAATTTTGTGCCAAAAGATTGTTTTAAATATAGATAATAATTATTTAACTCCAAAGTGTCTTTCATTTTCATTGATTTTCCCAATACTTATTTATTTATACAGTTTTTTGGCTCTCCTGTAAAATTGAACAAATGTCGGTTAGGTGTTGTCAACTGATGGCCATCGATGAACTTCCGTCGAAGTCTTACGGGTGTTGATTTTTTATTGATACAATGTTATTGTCGTGCAATATAATTTAAATTGATTTGATTAAGATAAGAAGTGTGTCGAGCAATAAAAAATTATACATATACAGTCTTGATAATTAAAGAAAAATGCAGTACAATAATATTTTTACGGTTTAAGTGACCAACTTAATAAACATTGCTTATTTTTTATTTAGATGTTAGATAATATATTTATTTTCTTGTTTTAGGTTTAGTAAAAAACGTGGAAGCATTTCTTGCAATTAATGTAACTAATTTTCAAGTATTAAATAACTGGTTATTAATTTTATTCAGCTAATGGTTGATAAGTAAGTGGATTGTAAATTATAATTATATAAGCCGTCGGAGACTGTATCGCATGACTGTTTACTTTGGAAATAGTGATGTAGTTTTGGCACGGATGAATTTAAGGTAACGTTTGCTAAATTGTTGTATCGTGTATATTGTATACATAAGAATACAATTCATTATAACCAAGTTATAATCCCAAACTCAATCAGTTCAAGTGATTTTAGTGCACTTGCATACATGAAGATGCGAAGAGGCTTAATCAGGAGTCGTTAGTCAAAAAACATTTGGTAATGTTAACAAATGAATGATTCAAGCTTACATCAGTACTTAATATGAAATTAAATTTGATAAAATTTGTTTTGACAATTTAAAAAGCATTTCAGACTAACCATTCTAATTGTTTTTATTTATTTATTCAGAAAAGAAGATTGAAGTTGCCGAAAGGCGAAATACACGTCGTTCGATACAAAACATGTGGAAGTGTACACAATTTGAACGATTCAATTTCAATATTTAAATTCCACCGAGCATCTTCAGTCGACATCTTAAACTGCTGTAAGTGTTTATTTGATTTTAAAACAGTATATCACTTTTAAGGTTTTCATTGTCAATATTTCGTGGTCGTGGCGTAGCGGTTAGCGTTGTTGGCTTCCTTGCCGGATCTCACGTGTTTGAGTCTCAGTACGAACAGTATTTTTCAATTTCTGTTCGAAGGCATGGGTGTTCGTGATGTCTTAATTCCTTAACACCCTCCCACGTCTACGATCTCAGTAACAAGGGGTAGCGAGAGCGATTAGTTAACCACAAGTCTTGAGGAATTTCTTCTCGGGACTATCGTTGTTACACTACGGAATACACTCTATAATAAGGGTGTGAAGCCGCAGCGGGTGGTGGTCAACAACGTTGAGTACCCTAGGGAATAGAAAAAAAAAATAGTCCTGTCCAACTTTCCCTCTAAGCCGAAGGGTTAGCTGCGCGGAAATTTCAAAGGCTGCGCGGACCGATCAAATGTTAATTGAACAACTGTCTTGTAGTGCGCGCCAACCCGGAATGAGTGCGCGGGGCCTTCCCAGTTGCTGTGCGGCCGCGCACGCGCGCAGCTTAGAGGGAACTTTGATCCTGCCTCATTGTTATCCTTCAGAAAAGAGAGGTTGAGCGACTGCGTAACAAACAGTTTTAGTAGAAAAAAAGTTATGTTGAGACACATCCATTAAGAGGCCATATGCTCCACATTGGGAGCGTACATGTGTGTTTTTTACTTGTTTTATTTGCGCGTGTTTTTGTGACAATTACGATTTTAAACTTCTAATAAATGAAATTGAATTTAACGAGGGAAACACAGAAATTTTCCACGTGAGATCTCGCAGTGCTTCCAGATTTCATGAGGCTATCAAAAGTAGCCATAAAAAAACAGTATGAATAATGTCATGCCAAATGTCAAATATGATGGCTTAAGATTCAAAATCGGATTATTTTAATGACTATTAAACACTACACTAAAATGTGTAATCAAAGATTTAGCGATAAGGTGCAATTAGAGATATTTTAAAAGAACAAAACTGTTGGGAAATAATTTAAGTTCGATAAACTGATACCAAGAGGAATGCCGTGGGAAATTTTCTTTGCATTTGAATATTTGTTTTTTGATTTGGTTTATTGTAGTAATTAAAGTATGGACGTTGTGGTATTTTTTCACTGTTATTTACTAATATTGCCGATTGGATATTTATCAGTTTCCACTGCGTTATGTTTAAATGAAAAAAAAGTTTTTGTGGTGTCACTTTCACATAAAAACTAATTCACTCATTTGTTTTTTTAAATGGTAGATACTTTCTACAAAAAACTGTGTAAATGAAATGATTACTTCTATACTAACTCCACATTGTTCATTAAAGTTCATCGACGATTTCGCTTATCATTAGCATTTGTTAACTAACGAAAATATCGACCCATATATCGGCAAAAGAGCTTAAAAGACACAATTAGGTAAATTGCGTTTTAAACCAATAATTGTTCAATATCGCCTAGGGCAGTGATGGCGAACTTTTTTGGGTCCGCGAGCCAACAATCTTCAAATATTTTTACACAATCCCGAATTTAATTGGTATTAGCTCACCGAGGAATTTGTGTTCGAAAACCTGTCGTTTTTAAACAATTGGAAATCGTTCGCGTGCTATACAAATTCTGAAACGTGCCACCTCGGGCACGCATGCCATAGGTTCGCCATCCCTGGCCTAGGGTATGGGCTCCCAACCGGTGGGAAATTCCTCCCTGGGGGGTGGATTTCAAATTACAAGGGGGGGAGGAACCGTTGAATTGCTAGATTATTCTTTATTTTGTAAAGTATTATTTTAAATACAATATAATGCCTTTCCACCAAGTATTGACAGTGAACACCCTAAAAGTGATTAAATACAATATATCGTGTTCATCATCTATTATTCATGAAATTACTTCACTTGCAGATGAACGATATTATTGAATACACTGTACTACTACTGAAGTTTTTTTTGAAATATGCTTTAATATTTTCAGTAATTAGTTCATATATGCATATTATTTTTAATACAGTGAAACCTCAATTCTACGCTTTTCAAGGGACCGTAATATAACGACGAATAATGCGGGAAATCTTCAAATATTATCAAAAAATGTTTAACTAATTTATTTATTTTTTTCATTTTTTTTTATTAAAGAATATATAAATTTATTCTTTAATTGCTTAATACATACTAAGTTGTCTAATTTCAGTCTGGCATTTAAATTGTGACAGACCTCCTTCAAACATACTTACTTTTTTTGCTTTGTCGACCCATTTTTCTCTTAAATATTTTTCAACGCCTTAAATTGTTTTTAGTTTCTCAGCTAGAGTTCTAGTTTTCTTCATTTAGGCATTTTAATTTTGACTTTTCAGTTAGAAAATTCGTGCAACCTAATGCGATGTAAGACTATTAATGTCAGTTTTTTTAGCGTTTCTTACACATTCCAATTTCTAAAACACACCAATTTACGGCTTTCGCAAAATTTGTCCGGGGCTCCCCTAAAAAAAAATCATAAATAACTATAATTGTGAAAATATACGTTATTTGCGCACGCAATGTTTAAGTGATTCTTTTACCCGAAGTTAATTGTTTGACAGGCGACTCATAATAAGCACTTAATCAGTTATACGTGCGTGCTATCACCAATGCGATGCTCATCTTCCAGTCCCACACAGCGCAAGAACTGTCGTCTTCTCCAAGTCACGCAATGTGGCGTGATTGTGGAGGTCATTCATTATCAGACGGTCTAACGGATGAACAGGTTCTGGGAGTATAATCATCAGATGACCACCTCGATAGTATTGATTTTGCGCGACGTAGCAGTTGAAAAAATCACGACTACAAATTGAGTGAGAGTACATGTTGGCTTGTAGAATGTCCAGCTCTGCAATTAACCATATTATTTATTTGCATCTTGTGACATTTTCTCGTTGGTGATACGTGACAACTGAGGGTTGCAATACTGGTATTATTGAAAGCGTTTTTTTACTAAGGAAATACCGTTCGGGGTATTAGGATCACAAAAACGTGTATGTTTCGAGTAAAACTCGTTTTTTTGGCAATGCCAGTTTGTGGCATCTAGTAAATGTAATCCTTAACAAGATACTGTTAGATGTATCTACAAAATGAAATTATTATATTATAAGCATAAAAGTAAATCACATAATATATACCAAAGTTAACATAAAATTACGATTTTACATATATACCCCTGTATAGCAGTGGGCTGCCAATACGTTAACAAGGGTCTCGCTTAATCTCAAAACAATTCTTGGTGTTGTGGGGTAGGAGTGAATTTTTTTATCACTCCTATGCAATTATTACAACTATTAATTTAAAAAAAAAAAAATTTGACATTACAGCTTACGCCAATGCGTCAAATATTTTTAAAGTTTTAAAGTTGAAAGATCATACGAGATATACTCGATGAGAATTTTTGTAAGTCACATGAGATTAACTCAAGGAGAATTGACGTCACAAACACCCATGTCTTAGATCTCAATTGAAAAATTGAAAAAATCCAATTTGACAATGTGATCTTACCGGGAATCGAACCCGGACCCCCCTGATCGGTAGAGCAAGCTCTAACCAACTAGACCACAGCGGGCGACACTAAATTGCAATACTAAAATTACCAATCCATGGTTACTTAGTACACTTATAATACGTATGTAACAATATGCAATTTATCGTAAACTTATCAATCTAAATGGCTAAAAATGTACCACTGTTTATACTGAAGCTGTCCTAGATAATATATAAGTCAGAAATTGCAGTTATATACTAATTTGATCAGAGAATATCGTTTTCTCTTAAATTAACAAGGGGCTCGCCGGACTTAGCAACATTTAACAAGGGGCTCGCGCGAGCCTTTCCAAGCCCTCTCCAGCCCACCCCTGATATGAAACATTGAAATAAAACAACAATTTGATATATATACATATCGACTGTGGAAAGGAAAAAGGACTTAACCCTCAATATTCCAAAACAGCTTTTTTTGATAATTTTTCGATAATCACAATGTATACAAATACAACTTGACACACATTCTATCAAAAGGATGGAAGCTGAAAATGCCGAATAAGTATCTAAATTTAGCTTTAAAGTTTGAAAAAGATGACCTTGTAAAAAGATAAAACCAAGAAAAAACACTGAAATAAAGGTTTTTCCGAAACAATTTCTTTAATTAATATTAGGTTATGTCAATTAAGCACCAGTTTAGAAGTATCCGTGCACTTCAAGGTTGTGTATATTTCATAATTTGCATATGTCACAAAATCATCAAAACACGTTTTTAGCGCCTCCTGTAAAATTTGATATATGTGGGTTACGTGCTTTTTCCTTTCCACAGTCGATATATATTTAAATCTTCGGAATATTCTTTGACTTTCGAATTTAGTTTGGAATAATTAGTGTACAGAGAATTCTGGCACGAAAAAATCATGTTTAAAAGAGTCTGTTTACCAAGCTTTCTATGCAAGGGATTTTCTTTGAAAAAAATTTGACGAAGTTTTCCTATACGGAACAATCCGTTAACAGTGTAACATTATATGACCATTGGTGTGTGCGATGGCGGTCACGACTGTTTCTCTTGAAATCCTTTCACGGTTCTGTGATATGCCAAATCATTTCATTTCATATTTTATTATAACCGATGAAAAAAAATATTATCGGCAGAGTTATCTGTCGGGTGGAGCATGTCAACAGCTGGCTGGTCCGTTATAGTCGTAAATTGCCGTACAAACATCAGAGAGCTGACGCAGAGATTACATCTGCTACAATGCTAAATATGCGTTTAATAGTGACTTGGGATACTCACGCAGTTAACCTTTTAACACCAAGCTGTGACATTTCAAAGGTTTATTTATTTAAAAAAAAACACAATTGGTAAAAGGTTCTCTTCAACCAATGTCCTCCGAATGTAGAGTATATTATGACTTTCTAAGTTTCTTACTTATTAGTTGTTGAATTTTTCTTTTTTTTCGAAGACAGTATAGAAATAGGTTAGGCAGCGGTGGGCTGCCAATACGCTAACAAGGGGCTCGCTTAATCTCAAAGCAATTATCGGTGTTCTCGGGAAGAGTGAATTTTTTATCACTACTATGCAATACTAAAGTAAGCAATCGATTGTTACTTAATATACTTATGATATGTAAAAATATGCAATCTACCGTTAACTTATCAATTTTAATGTCTAAAAATGTACTACTGTGCATATTGAAGCTATCGTAGATAATATTTATGTCAGAAATTGCAGTTATGTACTAATTTGATCTGATAATATTGTTTTCTCTTAAATTAACAAGGGGCTCACGCGAGCCCCTCTGAACCCCCTCCAGCCTACCCCTGAGGTTGAGGTAGGGCGGCTACTTTCTGGAAGGGTCGAAGGGAATTTTTAAACATCGCAAACATCCAACATGTCTTCGGACAGAAATTGCTATATTGGTTGAAAGAATGCTGGTAGTTCATTGACTTGAACCTGTGAGATCCAACGACGTTGACCACTGTACAACGAACAGGACAATGCAGAAATTAGAAAATCTTGTCGAAAATTACTTAAGTCATAGTTATGATGAAGAAATAGCTCTCAAACAATATCTTGTTCAACTATATATCTAGTTCTGTCAAGTCAATTAAAATAAGCAAGTCGAGTTTTTGGCTGAGGAGTTAATGTCGTTGGAATCGGTTACGGTGCTCACATGATCTATTCCCAATACAAATAGTTCCATAAATTGATTTTTCAATCGATCTATAGATTTGTTTTCGAATGCATGGGTGTATATGATGTCTAAAACTCCTTTAGGTCTATCGGATCCTAAAAACGGAAGATACTGGAGGCGATTAGCGGACCACTTGTTCTGTCCAGGCTTTACTCTTCTAACCTTACTCTTTTGGAAAAAAAGTAGACGTTGAATAAATGCGTAACCAGCTGCTCTAATAGAAAATACTTCCGTAGAAATTTGTTCCATTAGAATATCAAATATACTGTACTGAAGGCGAACATGGTAAAAAACGTGAATTGAAATTCAATCGGTAGAACTAAATTATAATAAGTTACTTCCATCAGAAGTATACTATGTAGGCAGTGCCGGCGCAAGGTTATTTGGCGCCCTAGGCAACGGTTATTGGCGCGCCCCCTTTTTCACAAATCATCCCACTTTTTTAAAAATATTATTTGTTATAAATATCCATGTCCGCTTCCAATGTGAAGCATATGGTTTCCTAATGGAGGTAACTCAACAGAAGATTTTATACGAGAACTGTTTGTTACTCAGTCACTCAACGTCTCTTTTTCAAATCATATATGTAGAATACGATACATAATTACAACGAACAAATACAAACGTCAAGATAATTGTAGTACTCCACTTATGCGCCCCCTAATGGTTTGCGCCCTAGACGGTTGCCTATTTCGCCTGTATGGTCGCGCCGGCCTTGTATGTAAGCACTGTGAAAAGGGATGCTCAAAAAAACCGGTCATCGATTTCTGGATTTGAATCAGTTTTTTTAATACATAGAAATAACAAAAATCAATGATTTTAAAAAAATGGTTAAGTCAAAACCATAAAAATAAATATAATTCAACTGAAAGTCTTTTGATCGCGTTTCGAACTGCGTAAGTACAATTAAAAATCATCGGTGATTCAAAATTTCATAAATGTAATCAATTTAAATCAGTGGGATGTTCTTTGAAAACCACCATTGCCGATAGAATTGGAATTTACTAGGCTAAGAGATAAAGAAAGAGAAATAATTAATGCTACAAAGATTACAAAACAGTTTTGTTTCATAATTCGAATTAAACTTAATGCCGCCGTCGAATAAAACAATTTAAAGCTAAATATAACTTCGCGCAGTGATGCGACGTTGTTGGGTTAACGTTTAAATTCTTCTCAGAGATTTTATCACGGCCCTTGATTGTTTTTTTCTTCATTGTTTCTTTTAAAATTCCTCACAGGAGCGAATCATTTGATACGTTTGACTTGTATGATATGAAGCCATTGTTTAAACAGTCATTTGACCCCCTTTATACGATATGCGTTTTTATACATTGTTTCCTGAAACTCGTAGTTCTTTGAATTGTTAAAGAAGTATGTCTGCATAATTATCATACCTGATATAAATTTAAAACTGATAACTTAGTTGCTGCACGGGTTGTCTAACAAATTAAGACACGTGTTTCACCTTATTGAGAAGCATCTTCAGACAAAAAATCTTGTTATTATTTACGAATAAACTAAAACTTGATTCAGATTGTTTTTTTTTTATAAAATTGCAGAACAGTGGTTGGGTTTTTTCATTTTTATTTGGTTCAGAATAAGGTAAAAACATTTATAGTACTAATAACTTATATGAGGACTGTTAACTCCCAGAGGAAATATAATAAAAAATGGCAGACCTGGTGGTTCAACTCTGTTAACTCTCGCGGCTCGGAGACTAGAAAAATACTTCTCTACCGATGGGGGTCGTTTAGGGACCCCAGTGGTTTCCTTATTATTGGCCTTATTCTTATGAATTTCAAAAAAAAATAGTCTAAGGGCTTTAAAATATCTCTCTGCATCATTCCTCATACACTTTTTTTTTTATAAAAATCCGTGTTTTTTTAATAAATAATCATATTTTAAGTTGCGCGTAAAAACGACGTCATTTCAGTGCAAATATGTATTTGCAACTGATGCGTTCACGCGTAGTTATCTTACGAACGATCGCTGATAAGCGGACGCTTATCGCATTATCGCATCGCGTTATCGTGTATTTATATAAACTACAAAAGGTCCAAAAAACTATGCTATAAGAATACCTTAATTATAAACATTGTATCACCCATATTAAAATAGATATTTAAGAATATGTGGGTATGTGGGTATTGCATTTCTTGAGCTTAGAACCGGAAAAGTTATAGATTGTTTTCATTTTCACGAACTCTAAGCTATGTCTAAACATGTTTTTCACTTGGTTCCTAAAAGGCCAGTAACATATCGGAACTATCTTTTAGCACCGTAGGGGAAGTGTGAAGTACTGAAACGCCAATAATAGGATCTAGGGGCGACAGAATACAAAGTGACCCCAAATTTGCGTAATATTAACATTGCGTTTATTGATGGATTATTGATATTTAGCGAATGGTTGAAATAAGAAGAATTTTGCAAAGTGAATGTACCTCATAGGAACTCGAAGGTTAAAAATGATCATCTAGAAATTTTCCACCGAATTAATCGAAAATATTGTCATACTTGTTCATCCTCATATTCTTTTCGCGAAATCCTACGTCAATGGTGAGCAATGCATTTATAAAATATAAAATAAACAAACTTTTTAACAAGCTTCAAGCACAAACTCTTTACTGTAGTAATTTTTAACCCTCGGATTCGGTCTACCGTGTGGTTAACAGGTGTTTACGCGTCGCATCCAAAAATGAAAAGTTGCATAAATGTCTTTTAGATCAATTTTTGATTTGTAGCCTACGGATCTCTATGATATAATATATTTCCCTTCCACCAATTTGTTCCTGAAAAATACGGAGCCTAGCGACAACAATAAAGTAACTTGTAGATTTTTTCAGAACATTTTGAATTCATGTCCGCTTCCGATGTGTATCATATGGCTTCCTAATAAAGGTATCTCAACATAAGTTTATTTTTTCAAAGACAGTAGGGATAGAGGGATTGGGCTAGAACGTGACTAGTGTTTAGCTAGTCGTTTTCGCTATGCCGTATTTTTTACGCTCAGAATAGTGGGAGAAAATTTTAAGATATCGCAAACACACTTGTTTTCGGACAGAAATTGTTTATTTTCTCAAAAAATCTGTACGATCTAGTAGTAACAATCAATTCTCGTAAAATAAATTCTGTAGAAAAAGTATCCATTCGGAGTGTTTATCTTCAACATTAGAATTAGCATAACGTTTTCATCCGAACATCCGAACTTTTTTCACAATTGTGTATATATGTGTAAAAGAAAAACGTGTTATTTTATATCTCATTTAAGAAAAGTATTTTTTATTATAAGTTGTAATGTTAAAAAATAATATGTCCATATAGTAAATTATAATCATACAAACATACATTATGTTGCGTAAAATTAAGGTGACCAGGTTTTGAAAATATCAAAAGAGGACACTTTTTTTTTTGCTCTAACGAGAATTTCAAATCCTAAATCCCAGAAATTTGCGGATTTCCAGCGAGGTACCCTTTTTTTTTTTAAAATAATCCCAAGTTTGATTAAAGGATAACAATTTTCCCTTGTTGATGACAAAGGAGGACACAATTTTTGAGGAGAAAAACTTTCTAAAAGGAGGACGTCTGGTCACCTTAGTAAAATGCAATGTGTCATTTTTGAGTCAGAACGTTTTATCATTTTGTAAAGGTGTAATGATGCACAATAAATCTTCTTGTTCTGTTATAACCTTGAAGTGTGAGAGTTTTAAATTACGCGTATAAAAAAACGTGATATAATCTTGTGTAAAGTCAACACCTAGATGGTAATTATCATGGATCACGGTTGTAAGTCCTCTCAACAAGATGGCAGCGACAATAAAGAACTCTTTCAACGTCCATTGTCACTAAACGAGATAAATGACAGTTAAATGCCGGACACGTTTTTAAAGGTCAAAAAGGTCGAGAGATTTAGAAACTTAAACATTTTGATGTATCCATTTATTCTTTTACAATGATAGTCATTGCGTAAGATCGTCTTTTGTTTTAACCATAGACAAGAATCATAGATTTTCGTTTATAGTAAGCATAGACAAAGATTTTGTAATCATTTTAGAGAATAGATATTTGACGGGCGAATAATATACTTATTAATTAGTATAATAAATTATGAGCGTGAAACATAATACTAAAAGTATTAGTCATAAAAAAATGCTTCTTTCGATTATAAGATTATTCTTTCTACTATTGTGATGTCAATTCACATCATCTCCTCTTCTCCCATCCTTCTGATCCTTTAATAACTGTGTGTAGCAATAGTGATTAGCCAACCAATAGTCCTGTCATAGCTTTATCCTTCTTTCCGTCCTACTAATTTTGAAAAAAGTGAGGTTGCGCGACTGAGTAACAAACAGTTCTCGCAGAAAAAACTTCTGTTGAGATACCTCCATTAGGAGGCCATATACTCTACATTGGGAGCGGATATGGATTAAAAAAAAATTTTGAACCATGTACGCTCCCGACGAGAATTATAGCACTTGTCGGCTAAATCTTAAAATAAATTGATTTTTCGAGAACTGGTTGTGATTCAGTCGGTTAACCACTCTGAGTAATTAGTAGTTAGAGACCAGTTATTTCTTAGGAAAGGAAGGATGCATGAAATACAGCCTTCCATGCCTTTGGGAAATTGGAATAAGTGACCACCACAGCTGGAAGAAACAAGCACCCGAAAGCGTTGACCACTCAGCTTCATGAGCGGGTAAATAATTATATAAATGTTGTCTGCAGCTACTCGCTCTCTTTGGGCTCTACTTTCAGGATCAGATTAGTAGTGGATGTGGATGACTTAACGCAAAAATATAGGTTACAAAAAAATAAATCGATATATGAAAGAATCTTTAACGGGATTCGAAACTGTAACCTAAGACCCGAATACTATGAAAGCCTGAGAAATTTGACCACTTAATAAATAACTGAAGCAAGTAAAAACTTAGTGGTGGGCTGCCGATATGTTAACAAAGGCAACGCTGGGTCTCGAAGCTATTTGCTGTGTTCTGGAGAAGTGGTAGATTTTTGTGTCACTCTTATACAATTATACGCAATAATTATTTAAGAAATCGAATGATACTTTATACAACAATAGGCAAAATACCACAAAATAATAAATATCAATAGGTGAAAATGTACTACTGTATAGTTGAACCGTCCTACACAGTGACGTTCCTGGGGTGGGTACCGCCCCTAGGAAGATCCCTAAAATAGTGCCCAATTTTTATAAAAAAATATTTCCCATTATTCTAGGAATACATACATATATAAATATATAAGTTCGAATTCTCTAATCACTTACATACTCAAACAAATAATTTTTCACTTTTTACGTTTTACTATGAGATGATTCATTATATATGTGTACCTTATTGACAAAGATCCTCACGAATAAATACGATTCATAAGCCCATATCATAGCTCAATATTTATGAAAAAAAAAATATTACTCTCACTACACATCATAAAAAAATATGTAAATTTAAAATGCAATAACACTTATATAGATATCGATCCTTGATTTGGTATTTTGTTTATCAAATACATTGAGGCATCATATTTACTCTAAGCCAAATTAGTGTAAAAAATATTTAGTCATTTAAAACAATTGTGATCATTTGCCGTTCCCTAGGTCTTGCCGCCCTTAGGCAACTGCCTACTCACATATGCCCTCAGGACGTCCCTGGTCGTACGTAATATATGTCAGAAACTCTAGCCCACCAATGTCAGGAATGTACAGTGCCAGAAAAAAGGGTAAAAGAATAACACCGTTTACCTGATGATTAACCGTTCTATACTATCAAACTAATCAATACTACGGAAGTCAACGAGTGCCTCACGTTACGGATATTCATCCGGACGAATCTGTCAGACTTATCCTCAGTTAAACATGTCAGTTGCATAAACACAGGTTGATTGTACGTATCGATACGAAACGTCCATAGATAATAGAAGATATTTCCCTCCGTTGACACGTCCTAGTAAATTGTTAACGGCATAACCTTAGTAGTAGTTTCAATGAAGCGGAAATGTCTTCAAAGCTGCTGCATGTACCCGGCAATCTCATCAAGTTGTATAGTAAGTAACTGGGCGGACAGCAAGTCATAGTGCGTGACTATTTTTTATTGTTTCCATGTTGGCAGCGCCGCTGACGGGTCGCGATTTGTAAACTGACAGGTGACAGCTGACGACAGCGCATCTGTCACAAAAGTCATTGTTCTTGAACTCTGTGCAATATTGCGCCAGGTGATGGTACAGTTTTAACCCTCCAAAGACGAGAGCTTTTTTTAAGCCATATTGAAGTCACGGATAACTTTTATTCCTAACAAAAATTAACAAAAAAAAACGTAAAGTCGTTGTATAGAAATCCCGCATTACGATATGGTCATGCTTATTCTTTTATTACAGTGTAATATTGTGTACGGACAGTAGTAAGGACGAGCCTGACCGTATGGGCACGCAAACATTCAGGGTTGAAATATAGTAAATAAGCTTCTAAGCTAACAGTTTCAAAAAGTAAATTTAAAAAAAACGGAAATTCAAAAAATCGCATGTGCTTTTGGTGGCCGTTTCTGTTTCCACGGCTGATGACTAACTGAAGTCTTTACCCTTCTCAACCAAATATGAGTAAAAACAACGATATTCAGGTAGAAAAGGGATGAATAGTGAGATCAATAGACAACGGTGTTTACAGTGGCCATATGGTCACGCTCGTCCTTGGAGGGTTAATACGATGTGAGATAATATGGAGTCTTAAGGATTTAATAAAACACTTTATTTTATTGTAGATGTTTCACTTTGTATTATAACGTAAGTTTATACGAACAATATTATAACAATATACTTTGATTAAAAATCAGAATACAGAATCAAACTACTGGACCCTTAGGTCAGGGGTGGGCTGGAAGGGGCTCGGGGGGGGGGGGGCTCGCGCGAGCCCCTTGTTAAATTTCAGCGCGGCCAGCGAGCTTCTTGTTAAGATAATAAAATCATTTGTTTTAGATCAAATCAGTACCTAACTGGAATTTCTGTAGATGGTTAAATTTTATTATGAAACAAGATTATTTTTTCATTCAGCGTTGTGTGCTTCCGTACCGGACCTCATGGGTTCGAGTTGATCACTAGTCCTGTCTTAGCCTTATCATTAT
The DNA here is from genome assembly GCA_031772345.1 of Himalopsyche anomala. Lineage (NCBI taxonomy): Eukaryota > Metazoa > Arthropoda > Insecta > Trichoptera > Rhyacophilidae > Himalopsyche > Himalopsyche anomala. The sequence continues at coordinate 22,597,858 of CM062835.1, forward strand.
ATCCCTACTACTCTCTTTGGAAAAGAAAGGTTGAGCGACTAAGTAATAAACAGTTCTCGTAGAAAAAAGACTTTTGTAGAGATACCTTCATTAGTTCTTCTCATATTTCAAGTTAGTTTTGGTTTATATACATCGAAGGCTTATTAACAGTATCAATCATTGTTAATGTTTGTAAATGATAATTTCTTATTTTAATAAGAAATGAGTATTGGTATTAAATTATTATTGATGGACATTTGTTTATGATAAAACTAATAAACTTATTCTTATTAATAAATCTTTATCAATCATTGGCGGATGTGTGTTTATGATAATAGCTAAGATGTGTATTGCATCTTTACACAATATTCGTGAATCAATAGTGCAAGTAAATAAGATAAGTTATAATTATGGCATGTCACAGCTTCTCAATATTTAACAGTGAATGGTGGGGCGTATACATAACCGGAGAGTGCTTCAAATGTTTGGCCAATAATAATAAATTACAGGAAATATTTTTTAAAACGTTTTTTTTTAATATTAATTGAGTTTTCATTTCGAAACAATAGGTATATATTTTTTTAGAGAGGAACAATATTTTTTAATTATTTCAATTCTTGACCAATGTATGATCGCTACTCCTTTATGACAAAATACGATTTAATACAAATAATTAATGGTAGGAAGGAAGTTATTTTTTTCTCAAAATATTGCACGTACTGATAAAACAGTGTTGCAACCATTCAGACGCCGACGCTCAGTGAAATGTTTTAAGTGTCACTATCTTCACTTGGGTGACATTCTCAACCGAAGTGTCTATTATAGAATAAAAGGTATCGATTGATTAATCTATTGTAAGTTTTCCCGCACTACGTGACAGCTTAGCCACATGTGTAGGAAAATAAAAAAAAACTAGAGAAGTTAATTATTATCAACTAAGTCAGTGTTTCTCAACCTTTTTGGGAGCGTGGTCCCTTTTGAGTGTCTTTATTTTTCTGGGCCCCCCATACCTTTTTTTTTAGCTCACCGAAGAATTTGAAATCCCCAATTTGGTATACTTTTCCCAGAATATCTCCGAAAGATCTTTTTTTTAGCTCACCGAGGAATTTGAAATCCCCGATTTGGTTTACTTTTCCCAGAATATCTCCGAAAGATCTTTTTTTTTTAGCTCACCGAGGAATTTGAAATCCTCAGATTGCTGAAAATTACCCATGGCCTCCTTGAACTGTGTTGTGGCTCCCCAAAACAAATTCTCTGTGCCCGTCTTAGAACACGCTATGGCCCACCGTTGAGAAACCCTGAACTAACAAACTTGAAGTTTATTCCTTGGCAGGAAGTTTACTTTTATTTTATTTATAGTTAACATATTTGGCGCATGGGTTGTAATTAGGGCATCTAATCCTGGAGCCTTTTTTCAATCCCAGAATTTCGGGATTGATATTGAAATCCTCGATTTGGTATACTTTTTCCCCAGATTGTCACAGAAACTCGTTTTTTTTTTATAGCTCGCCGAAGAATTTGAAATCCAAAATTTGCCAATTTCGTGTCGAAAATTTCTAAATCCCGAAATCCCGGGATCGCAACCATGTCAATCCCGGGATTTCGGGAACAGAAAATTGAACGGGATCCCGAATCCCGGGAATGGATGCCCTAGCTGTAATGTCAAATATTACAAATAATGTTAATACTAGACATGATCTATGTATTTAATTTGTACGGTTGGTATACTCTAAATATAATAGTTCCAACTATGTTAACTGTTGTTTTTTTCATGTCGCTGGTTGTTACTGTGTTGCAAGCGCACTCGACATTAATGGCGCTGTCAAATCATTGCATGTTGAATCATATAATTATAGTTAAAGATATACTAATAATGATTATGGGGTAATTATGGATTGAAGTTAATTACAGCCGTGCTTTGTGGGCGTGAATTTTTAATTAGACAATAACAATTATGTCATCTGGTAAAACGGTGTTTTTTGAGAAACATAACCGTCAACAAAAAGTCAACTGTTTGTTGCTGATTGACGTCAATAAAAATGTCAACTACAGTAAGGACGCCTATCTGAGGTTTCAACTTGAATTCCTGAAGATGCCGAAAGGCAAAACTTGTGTGAATGTACATAGGTTGAATAGTCTCTTTTATATTTTGATAGTTTTATTCCTTTTTTATTCTTCAATTATTTGATTTTGATAAATTATTTTTATTCTTCAACACAATGGTGTTATTTTTTACCATTATGATGTTTCGTATTCTTGCAGTGTGGTATTATTACATTTTACAATATTAACTTGGTACATTAATGATATCAAACACAAATTACGAAAAAAAAAACTCCTTTTCCTATTTATCCTCCATTTTTTCCAATAATAATGATCACATTAGATATCTTCCATAGAATTCGTTTTATTTTAATTTAAAAAGTTTAAGCCAGTTTTTTGAATCACCTGTGTTTTCATACAAATTTCACTTAGAACCTTATAGCACTGGCGGTTTGTTTGAATTTCAGATGGACAAGGTTCTAATATAAGTTTAGGTATTTCTAATTAACTATGAAGAACTATTTTTAGCAATATTTTATTAATAGTTATATCATGTCAGTACGATAATTGATATATATAATCAAAAAAAAACTTGGAAACATTTACAGTTTTCAAAATACAAGCATTCAAAATTTCAAATGCTCATATCTTTTTTGCTGCAGCTGTCCACATAGAACCTTATAGTACTCGGCTCGCTATGTATGTACATATTATATATATTTACAGCTTTATTTACCTGTAACATTGCGAAACGGCGTTCCGACAACTTTTTTATCGAAATTTTAATAACTTTTACATTGTATTTGTCTATTAAAAATATGTACAATTTATTATTAAATTCTATGTATAATAATGAAAAGCCGTCATTAAGTCTATCAAAACGATACTTCGAATATATAATAAATAATAGTACTTCGTCGGAAATGCTCGACAAACGTGCGTTCGGGCATCTTTTTTCGTACATCGAAAGCAATATTGTTGTATATATGTATATATATATATATATATATAAATAATGTGTATTCCATCAGATCATCTTTAGTCAGCCAAACATGCAATGTCAACACCATGGACTAATGTGGTTTAATACAAATCATTTTTTTTTTTAATAATTCGAGCAGCTCATTTTTCACGATTCCGACTCCAACTTTACAGCCATGATTAAAATATAATGATATAAGCCCAAAATACTTCAAACCATCGATATGGTAACTGGATTACTTCATTCAGCGACATGAACTCTTTTTAAGTTTTAATATAATTTATTTAGTTATGGATTCGGCCACGTAGATTAAAATTGTGAGCATTTCAATATGTATATAGTCTTGAGATTGAAAGGATTATTAGCTTGAACCCGAAAAAGAAGAGGAAAATGCTTCTTTCGGGCTTCAAGAGAGTTTCTACATTAATTCATTTGAATTTAGTCAAGTAGATTGGTACATGGAAAGGTGTCACATATAATCGAAATCGTGGTCATTTTTTATAAGATTTTTGTAGTTCCAATATTAATATATTTGTCTGGTATTACAGTCCTTACCCTGAGAGAATATTGTTGTACATTGTATTGGATTATTAGTTCGGTGTGATTTGCATCATGGCATGATTTCCGAAGCGGGCTATTATTATGTTATCTGCTAATACGAGCAAATTGCATAGCCCTGTGCACTTTATAGAATCATACTATGTTATTATGATAGAAGAGAATTTAGAATTTACACGGTTAATCATAACCAAACAATCTTCATATAATTTACGACATAATAATAAGTTTGCTGTAATAATTATATCGGTGAAGGTATATTCATTGTTATTTGAGATATAATATTGTTACTAGCTATAATCCCGTTGACCTCAACGGGGGGATTTTTGTTGCATTTTTAAGTAGTCAGAAAATTACAAACCTATTTATTGAATAAGCCAGAAATTCTAAAAATAAAATAAAAATATCTTGGGGCATATATCGACAGCCCTGCCCTGTAGTATTTAAATTGTAAATTATTTAATTTTTGGAATAATGTTTGAGTTTTCATTTTTCGTTGTAGCAGAAATAGACCTCGTAAGTTACTTAATTTTTGAAGGGTGAGGGTGAGGTTGGCGAGGTGAGTCTGGGGAGGGGAAATCGTGGACAATCATACAATCATGCAATCATACAGACATTATCGACTATTAATATATAGATTTTCAGGGACCTACTGTGGGCATAGGCGAGTAGGCAGTTGCCTAGAGGTGACAAGTCCTAGGGAGCGGCAAATGATCACTGTTTTTTTACACGAATTTGGCTTATAATAATAAGATAATAATATAATAAAAATGCCGAAAAATACATTATCAATGGCAATAATATTATGACCGGTAAATCGCGATCGACCGGTCGATCCCAAAGCAAAATTTGCTCGATCCCGAAAGTGTTCGTGAATTTCAAAAAAATATATAATTTAAATATAAAATTTACAAAAATACTAAAATTGAATTATTTTGTAAGCACATACCTATCTAATGATATGTATTTCTCATTCAAAATAAACATTTCTAAGTTTGAAGAAGGAAAAAAACCCTAAATAAAATTTCTTATAAGAATCATGTTAGAAGTCGATCGCGAGAAAACTTCAGATTGAAAAGTCGATCACTGGCCAAAAAAGGTTGGACACCCATAGATAAATAGAGGATTTGAATTTATACCTACATTTTTATATGGATTCATAGAATAATGGCAAATAATTAAAAAAATGTCATTTACACTCTAATAGCTTTAAAAATTCATATTAAATGTAATTTAATTTTTTTAAATTGAAAAATAGTGAGGGCGCTATTTTATGCTCTGCATTAGGGCGGCACATAGCCTAGAAACGTCACTGGCTTTTTTACTTTACAAGATACGTGAAACAAAATGTGTGTTGTAGTTGGATTAAGTTGCAATCTTTAAATATTTGGTTTTTAATGCCATACTAAATTTCGTATATTATAAATTTATCCTAACGCACGGCATGCAGTTTACATTGTAAATTATTTAATAATTATGTGAACGAGATATTAAATGAAAATTAGTTTCAATAATTATTTTATTCTTCATATTTTTGCATTAATATGATTAAAATCGCTTATTTATGGCAACTTTTTAATTGCGGCGATAAACTTTTATCAGCGATCAGATATTAGCTGATACAATTGTTTTACATTTAATAGCCATTTGATTTAATTTAAATTACCCGCGAGTGAATTTTAATCGTCTGATAGTATTACGTGAGCTCTTCCCACAGTACTGAAAGAGGCGTCGCGGTATCGGGTGAATATATTCAGCGACGAAAAACAATAAATTTACGAGCGCATTTCGAAAATTTACGTGTAAGGCGTCAATTAAAAATTTGGGAAGAGCTAAATAAAAAGTTGGAAATTTTGTAAATTCCTGTGTTTTTGAAATTGACAAAAAATTGTTTGAAAAAATCCCATGATTTCAAAATCGCCGAGCAAAAATTTCTCAATTCCAAATCCCGGGATCACAAAAAGAGTCCAAGATTAGATGCCCTAATGGCGTGACTATATTAAGCGAATTAAATTGACCAGACTCCGCTCTAGAGGAAAGAAGGAATTCGTGTATCCAGCGATGGGCTGCTCATATGTTAACAAGGGGCTCGCTTAATCTCAAAGCAATTCTCGGTGTTCTGGAGAAGGAGTGAATTTTTATCACTCTTATATAATTATATGCAATACTTACATAAGCGATCGATTGTTACTTAATACACTTATAATATGTAACAATATGCAATTTACTTTAAACTAATCAATGTAAATGGCTAAAAATGTACCACTGTATATTGAAGCTGTCGTAGATAGCATAACGTATGTCAGAAATTGCAAGTTTATATTAATTTAATCTGAGAATAGTGAGAATATGTTTTTATCTTAAATTAGCAAGGGGCTCGCCGGCCTTAGTCAATTTTATCAAGGGGCTCACCCGACTCTCCTAAACCCCTCAATCCCACTCCTACGTGCACCTCGTGTATATATTCAAACATGATTTATATCGAGTTTTGTATTGTGAGACTAGTAAGAATTTGCTTACTTTTCGAAATGAATCAATCTGTTATTATTTTTGACAGTAAACACAATTTGGTTGGTAATCGCTGACAATACGTTTCCTTCCTCTTGTACGCCAGATTGTTGGATAAGAAAGCATGTTTTTCAACTACTTAGGTAGGATATCTTAGCATAATATTATTGAACATGTGTGTAATGGCAACAGACAGCAAATTTATTTATTCATAGTGATATAACGATTAATATTGACAACAGATCTTGGAATTTTGTCGTGTTTACTATAGATGTACCAGCGTATCTTGACTGCCCGCGAGGCGCAACTCAGAATCTAAACTTGTCGCCCTAGTCAACGTGTGACTAGGGCAACGTTAATGATGCGATGTGGCGCCCTCGCGGGCAGTCAAGTTAAAATGGTACATCTTTAGCAAGTGTTTAAATCTCCAAAAGGCCAATATATCGCGTTCTTTTTCAATAGATACAAATAATGCTGTGATTTTACCTTTTCTTTACAAACACTTTCCGTCCGGATTGGGAAACGGGCAGTAGTCTAGTGTTTTTTCTAATGTTTTTTTTTTAAATGAGGATGAGCTAGTATTTTTAACTAATAATTGTGATTAATCCTTTAGGCCAGGGGTCATCAAACTTTTTGAGAAGCGGGCCGGGTTGAACTTTTTAATAACTAAGGGGGCCGGACGACACATAAATTCTCATTGGAACTAAATCAGAATATTATTTAATTTTATGTGGTTACATAATAATTAGAATGTAAACAAATGTTTGCCCCTTAGAATTTCAATAAATGAGAATATTCGAGAATTTTTTGAGTAAACGAACATCTGGTCGTCTCACCTCCAATTTCTATTCAACTTCTTTCACTTTGAGTCCCTTACCAGATAGTTGTATGACAATTGATGATTTGAAATAAATAATTGTCGTGAATTCACAACTAAATCATGAAAATTTATGTTTCTTATATGAATAATTTCTATGCAAAAATCCAGAACTTTTCGCGGGCCAGATGAAAATCTTTGGCGGGCCGTAGTTTGGTGACCGCTGCTTTAGGCCATTAAAAGTCTACGACAACAGAAATCGTACATATGGTCCTTCAAGAAGTGAAGTGAGTCAACTAGTAAAAGGGTAAAAAAAATCTTGGATCATGTACAATCACGTATTTATTTGGTGTTTTGGTGGATTGCATATTTTTATTTTACGGAGATAATACTATTGCAACGTGTATTAACAGAGGTTACTTCACTTTAACGATACTTCAAGACGTGTAAAATATCACAACGCGTCTAGCTTTTTTTTCTAAAATAGCTTGGCTCATTTCACCTCAAATGGGCTCATGTGCAACGTTCCCTCTAATTTTTCTACTGTGTGTGCGGACCACCAACTTTTGTGTGCGGTAAATTTTGAAGAAGGGAAGAACCCTAAATAAAATTTCTTATAAGAATCATGTTAGAAGTAGATCGCGGGAAAACTTAAGATTGAAAAGTCGATCCCAGGGCAAAAAAGGTTAGACACCCTTGCTCTATAAGGATTATTGGAACACGTTTTGTGGAGATCTTTGGTCGATTGACAGTAGATTCCATCTCAGGATTTACAAACAAATACGATATTTCCATTTAACAATAAATGAATCGGATACAATAATTATCATTGTGTCCAAAATAAAAACTGGTTTCAATTCTGTAAAACAATGCTGCGTGAAGACACAACCACTTCATTACTTATGTGCATTCTACTTCGCTTCATTTGAATACAATAAACTGGGAAATTTTATAAGCTCCGAACAATGAGCGACGCTTTGAAGAACAAAGCTTTTGCCAGGCATGCATTGAGAATGTTGCCAACAAACTGAAAACATTTTGGCAGTTAACTTATAAGACTGTAACATTATCGTTGCAATAAATAAACTTAATTGATTATAATTGAAGTTTTCATTAATTCATAAGAATCCATGAGTATAAGAACAACCCTTATCTAAATCTTACATAGTTAACTTAACACCTCCATGCCCATGATGCAATCGTAAATAGTTGAGCCATTAAATCATTCAATATTTCTCGTAATATTGTCAAATAAGTATTTATCATTTTAGGTATTCTAGCACATATACATTTTTTAAATTATTTTTTAGCTTCTAACTTATGTAGGCTTAAATACTGTCAATAAACAGTGAAACTGAGATGCCATCATGGCAAGGAACGGGATTTTTTAGGATGGCATGTTACGGGTTAACAAGTGTCACATTCTGTTACACATCAAAGTTATCCAATTAAATATTATATTAAAAATGATAGCTGACTAAAACTAAAGTTCTTAAACAATTGATAAGTACTTTTAATTTGTTTACTGTCAATACTTGGTGGAATGAAATTATAATAAAAAAATGAAAAAATTTTAGTACTTTTTCCCCACATAAAATTTATTTGATCAGGACCGGTTTCGCTCATCGCGAGCATTATCAACTGATAAGAAAAATATATAAACAGTGCTATTTGTACAAGTTAAATTGAAATAAAAGGTGTTAGCAACTATTAACAATGAAAATGATTTACAAAATACATTATAATTACAAAAAATTAAAATGCTCAACACCTATAACATACAATTAAAAAATCATCAAAGACTAATAAATATAAGTGGCAAATGATGTCAATTATAAACCCAATTAAAATTTGACCTTTTATTTCAATTTAATTTGTAGATATAGCACTGTTTATATATTTTACTTATCAGTTGATAATGCTCGCGATGAGCGAAACCGGTCCTGATCAAATAAATTTTATGTGGAAAAAGTACTGTATTTTTAAATAAATTATTGGTTTTAACGAATTTCCAAGAATCAATTTTTATTAAATATTTTATTATATAACATTTATAAACAAGACAAATAAAAGTAAATGTGAAATTTATTAACCAACAGCTGATTAGATTAGTACGCAAAATAGTTTAGTCACGTTATCAGTTAGGGATGATTTATTTTTTTCATTAACTAAATACGTATTTAGTTTTTTTATTGTAACCAGGGATGAGCTGGAGGGGGCTCTGGGAGAGGGGCTCGCGCGATCCCCTTGTTAAATTTCGACGCGGCCGGCGAGCCCCTTGTTACGATAAGAAAATCATTCGTCTTACATCAAATCATCACATAACTGCAATTTCTGTAGATGGTTAAATTTGAAAATTAGTTGTCTCTTCATTTTTTCATTCAGCGCTGTGGGCTTCCGTGTTGGACCTCACGGGCTCGAGTCCCAGTACGAAACAGCATTTTTTCGATCGATTTATCTATTTTCTTTTCGAAGGCATGGGTGTTTGTGATGTCTTAAGACTGCCTCCCACTCTTCTAATCCTCCAAGTCAACTGGGTGCTACTATTATTTAATTACTAGTCCTGTCTTATCCTTATCATTTTATCCCTATTACCCTTTTTGGAAAAGAGAGGTTGAGCGACTAAATAACAAGCAGTTCTGGTAAAAAAGTAATTTTTGTTGAGATACCTTCATTAGGACGCTATATGCTCGACATTGGGAGCAGACATGGATAAAAAAATGGATAACATTTACCGAGCCCCTTGTTGAAGATATTGGCAGCCCACCGCTAAATGTAACCATGATTTATGACAACAATGTTGTCCATCTTTCAAATAATACTAGTTTTAAAACATACATAGATAACCGATATTCATTTTTTTAAACGTCTTATACAGTTTTTGATACGTATATACCGTCTAAAAAATAGTGTTTTAATAATAGTAAATAAAGCTATTGGTAACACCATTTTTAAACGTATAATATACCGACGAAAAAAATAAGTAATCTATGTTACTGTCGTGTCAGATTGTAAATATGCGTGTAATTAAAATATGTTTATTATAGATAGCTAAGGCACATGTTGACTATTTTTATCATTGCCACCGCAATCAGGCCGATCCGCCCCTGGCGAAAATAATATAACGCTCCGTGAAAGCCTTGTCTCACCTCTCTCGTTTGCGTAACATATCATGTATTGGAAATAAAGTCCCAGGGCATATCAGATAAAAGGGATTATTAATAGACGTCGTTTAAAAAAGCTGATATTATTAGATATTGTAATGAAATCAGCGGTGTTGCCAGTGGTGTGTTGTAAACTATGCGGGGAATAAACACCCGTAAAAAACGCCTGGGGGAATTCGATCGAGTCTTTGTTTTTTTTTTTGTTACCGATTTTAATGAACGATGCAAGATTGTTGCGTATACAGATTTTCAATTAAGTATCACTTAACGTGTGATAAGACGGTCCTGTTAAGGTTAAAATGAGCCGATTATCTTTTAAAATTAACATTTAAGGCATCGCTATCCAGCGGTGAGCTGCTGATACGTTAACAAGGGGTACGCTTAATCTCAAAGCAATTCTCGGTGTTCTGGTTAAGGGGTGTTTTTTTTTTTTGAATATTCTTGCAATTATATGCAGTAGTTAAATAAGAAATCGATTTTTACTAAATACACTTAAAATATGTAACAATATGCAATTTACCGTAAACTTATCAATCTAAATGGCTACAAATATATTACTGTTTATACTGATGCTGTCGTAGATAATATGTAAGTCAGAAATTGCAGTTATATACTGATTTTATCTGATAGTATTTTTTATTTTAAATTAACAAGGGGCTCGCCGGTCTTCGTAAAAATTAACAAGAGGCTCACGTGAGCCCTTCCGAGCCCACTCCAGCCCACCCCTGTCACTATCCCGTGTGTATATTGCCAACATAATAATTTTGAATCATTATCAGTACATAATGCTAATCTCGTTTCAATTTTTAACCAGGAATATCCGAGAAAAAATCTAATATGATATAATCTCGAATCTCTCTGCATCAGACGTCATTAATTGTAAATAAATACTGCTTTGTACATGATTCGCGCGACCATATACATATACCTGTAGTAGTTTTAACGCGTGCTGACTGCTGATTGGTGTTTTAAAATGCCAAACATACTGCGCTTAATATGTGTTCAATGTAATTTCGTAAATCTGCACTAGAAATATGGTTAATCGAAAAATAATTAGTTTAACAGTAAATTAAAAAGTATGATTCTGACTGTGATATTTATACAAAACAAAATAAAGTAACCTGAGATGTAACAAACAATTGCTGAAGAAATTAATTTACAGATAAAGCCACAACATATGAATCAGTGGAAATAAAATGACTATAATTAAAATGTATATTACATCTTATAAATAATTTGAAACTCATTAAAAAATAATTAAGTTAAAGTGGCGACTAATGATCAATTATAGCCAGGATTTTTTTACGAAATAATTAATAATATTAAATTAATAAAATAAATAGCCAAATGGTGGATAATTTACTTTCGGGAATTGCGAGTCGGGTCATATGGCGCAGCGGTTAGCGTTGTGATCTTATGTGCCAGACCTCACGGGTTCGAGTCCCAGTACGAACAGCATTTTTTCGATTTATGTTTAAAAATTCTCTCCCACTCTTTCCAATCCTTAAATAACTAGGCGTAGCGAGCGCGATTGGCTAACCACTTTTCTGTCTTAGCCTTATCCTTCTATCCCTACTTACTCCCTTTCGAAAAAGAAAGGTTGAGCGACTGAGTAACAAACAGTTGTCATATAAAAACTTCTGTTGAGATACCTCCAATAGGAAGTCATATGTTCTACATTGAGAGCGATCATGAATAAAAAAACGATGGTTAAATTACTTTCAAGCAGGGCTGTGGAGTCGGAGTCGGAGTCGAAGTCGTGAAAAATGAGCGGCTCGATTTTTTTTTGAAAAATATATTTAATGATGTGTATTAAAACAAAATAGTCCAAAGTGATAACATTTCATGCTTAGCTGACTAAAAATTATCTGATGGTATACATATATATAAGTTAAAATGAAATTATTGAGTCGGAGTCGGAATTGTCTTTTTTTCACGCGACTCCACAGCCCTGCTTTCAAGTATTGCAGCCTGGCAGTAGACATTTTCAAAACCAACAGCCATGAAGATTCTGAAAAAAAAATAACAAACCAAATCAATTCTAACAGACAAAAAAAATGAAAAAAAATAATAGTAAACGTAGTTTAATACAGGTAGGGAAGAAAAAATAATTTGCTCATTCAATAAATTTGAATTAGGCAAGGATTTATATTTTTTATATTTTGAATATAATGCCTTTCCACCAAGTATTGGCATTGAGCACACTAAACGCGATAAACATTTATTATTTATTGCTATAATTTTACATCGTTCATTAGTAAAGTAATTGAGCACGTCACTGATTGAGATATTGTTAAACATTATGATGGGGTCATCTCTTAATGGACGAGTTAGTGAGAAAAGTTAACGATAAATGCACACACGACCCTTGACCGATCCCATCACGTTGTACCATTTTACTATATCAGAACATCACTAATATCGAGTACTTAGGAAGGTAACATGATATATTAATAACGGCCTAAGTTCATATAATGTATTATATATATCGCGCTAAATATCTTGAGCTTAGAATAAGGTCAGTAGAGATTAGCCTGAGGAGAAGTGACATTATAGACACCAAAGTATATTATTTCCAATTAAGATAGAAACAATTAAATTTCGACTAAAAATACCTTCGTGTTGGACGAACTGGCCATGATTATTGACTTAAAGCAGTGGTGTACAACCCGCGACCCTTTTTAGAGTTTGTGGTGGCCCTCAAATGTTTTTCTCAAAATTGAACATAATACATATTTTTATCACGTAAAACATTTATTTAATAAATGTAAGCAAGCTTTTTCTTTAATAAGATAATACATCAGTTTATAGAAACAGGCTTACTGATTAAATTAAGTCAAATTATAAAGAATTAGTTTAAAATTAACAAAGAACAAAAAAGTTTTAATAAAAAGTATTCATTATCCGCTTTTTTCATAGTTTATTTATTTTCATGTTTTCGAAATAATACGGTCAAAAAATTGTAATAGCATTCATTCATTTATCTTAATTCACTTAATCTTTTTTACACGGCTGTTTTACATGGAACGTATCACCCGTGTAAAAGAAGATTGAGCATACCTTTAATTATTTTTTTCTTTGTGACCCGATCCCATCGTAATTTGTTTTAATGCGACCCGCAAGAAGATAAAGGTTATGCTGACTTCTGTCTGATGTCTGACTTAAAGCCTAGAGCTAAATATATTTTTTAATTGAAATGTTGTGATTTTTTAAAATAAGTTTTAAGGTACGGGCTTTCATTCTTTGCAATTTTTACATTACAGTAAAGAAAAGTGTTTTTGCTTATTTTTCTTTAAATCTAAGTTAAATTTTATACGTACATATTTTATGATACAGAATATATTATAGAAGTGTTAGAATAAAATAAAACATGAGTAGGTTTCATACAATTTCCTTCTACATTTTAAACTCTTTCAATACGGATGCATCAAATTAAGAAGGTTCGTAAATTTAGTGATCGTGAAGAATGTGGTAATTTTATGACTTTCTAGTACAATTCAATTTATTGGGCTTATTTCTTATTTACGTGATGTTTGACTGGAGTGAAATTCGGGCTTAATATCGACTTTCACGTTGTGCCACTTTAGTTTTTTTTTTGATTTCCAACTGTACCGATAATTTAAATACACACCACTCCCTCGGGAAACACAGAACTTATATACATGGATTCGTTATTACAACCTAAATAATTGCAATTATTAAAAAAATAAAGTATTATTTTTTACTAACTCCATATTTATTTGTAAGAATCACGGTCAACTCGTTCACTAAAAGCATTTTCAATTTAAAATATTAATACAAGAGACTAATAAGAGGATAACAAACAATAATTAGTAATATAAATATGAACATAGTTTGTGATGCTATTGATGCAAAATATGTTTGAATAAGTTAGTGATAATAAAATGACTATAATTGCAACCATGTTTGTTTTGTACGATAAAGTGAAAGTTTAACACAGTTTTAAAAAAATGATTTGTTGACTGAAAAATAAAAGGTAATTTTGGAAATGGTACTATGGTTGGAACTATGATTTTTATATTATGGATTTTAATCGAATATAATATATTGCAATTTAAGCTCGTTGGGTTTCGTTTGTTCATGTTTTGTTTTGGATTAAGAATTTCTTACATTACTGTATCATACAGCTATATGCGTGTGACCTCTATCTCTTTTAATAATAGGTTAAAAACTTCACTATATGAAGTGATATCATTATGAAACGCAACCAAGTGATGATTTTACCGATATAGACTTTTATAAATTTCGGTAGTGAATTTTAATATCTACAGTTCAATATATGTGTCAGTTTTAAAATCATACTACAAGTATATGAAAATACACTTTAAATAATGTTCGAAGTCCAATGGCATTTTGTTTTCAAATTGGTCAAGTAATTAAGAGCTAATTAGATTCCACCATTTAAATTAGATGACTGAATGATATTTAGTATTTTGTATGGAATAAAAACGCTTAATGATTATAGATTTTTTGTAGTTATTTCACATTAAAATTTCGTTAAAAGGGAGTCAAAAAAACCTTCAGCTCACCTGAAAATTTAATTGAAACTGTCATGGATGCCTCAATATATTTATATTTTCAGAATTATTTCAAAAAAGCTTTGTTTCACAAATAACATTTAATGATATTGTTTATAAACCCAACAATCAATAATTAATAAAAGTAAAAAGTAAATAAAATTATATTAAAAATGTAATTTTAACCTTTTATGTCTGTTGATACAGATTATTATACGAGCTGTATTTTAGGTGGGCGATAATAATAATTAAGTTATTAACGTCGTGTTGTGTCAGAAATTGGTTCACACTCATTGCCTCCATTTTGAATATAAAAAAACGCGTTGCTATTGTAAAAGCATCGAGATTGAGCAAGATAATACTTTTGGTATTTCAACAAAGTATATAATAATATAATAAAATAATACACCTCTTGCATTAAACGTTGGGCGATAAACTTTCTATTGCGTACGATTATAATGGAGAATCGAGGTTTTACATATGCATTTAACTAAACGTGAGAATGTAAAAAATAAAAATAATAAAAGGTAACGAACGCCTGAAGAAGGTGTATCTCGTGGAATAGAGTGGAAATATTTTTTAAATAGAGATTTTTTTTATATATAAATTCAATTGACTGAAAACAATCTGACATTACACTTTTTAGGTGTTCACTGTCAATACTTGGTGGAAAGGCATTATATTAATAAAAATACAATATTCCTTTGTACTTTATTCCACTTTATTTAAAATGTCAGGACCGGTTTCGCTCATTGCGAGCATTGTCAGCTGATAAGAAAAATATAAAAAACATTACTATTTATACAAAAAAAAATGAGATAAAAGTTGTAAACAACAATTTACATTGAAAAGAATTTACAAATTACAGTATAAGTGACTCTATTACTACACAAAATTACAATGTTTAACACCTCTAACATATAATTAAAAAATCATCAAAGATTAATAAATTTTAAGTGGTGACTGATTTTTTAACAAAATTATATAACTGTTCACCGTGAATACTTGGTAAAAAGGCATTTTATTAAAGAATAAAACACTCTTTTATACAAATTTTCACATTTACTTATTATAATCAGGACCGGTTTCGGTTAACGCTGTTCACATTAAAAAAAAAATATATACTATATACATACTTTCGATGGTTTCGGCGGTAACTTTGTGGAAATTTAAAATAACTTTGATTATTCCACGTATTGTGCGACTAACTGTGACACGTTTTTCGCCTCAAGCAAAGAGGGGGTAATATAATCGAAATATATCTCCTTGCTTCCCTAAAAAGGAAAAAAAACCCAAACTCCATTTTGTAATTTCATAATTTAAATGTTAGAATCAATCTTGCTTCATTACTTAAGCAAATTTTGCGATAGTAAGTCTGAGGTTGCCTCTGAAAGAGGCGAAACACGTGTCATAGTTAGTCGCACAATACGTGGAATAATCAAAGTTACTTTAAATTGTATATAATTATATACATAGTTATATAATATACTAATCGATGGCTTAGTTCCATAGTGCTATAACTAGAAATTGGTAGTTTTGAGATATGGCTGACAAAAGTTTGACACATTTAAGCTGATTTGTTAAAAAATGATAATTAATATTTGTCTAATCTTTTAAGTCCAACCATATGCTTAAATACATATAAAAATTCATTGCAACTTTGACAGAATCATACAACTACATTTCAAGTTGTATTTATACGGAACTGAGAGATTGTTTATATTGTTTTATTTCCATTATGTAAACATCTGCATATAAAGAAAAAATTAGTAATTATTTCTAGCTGTACTTTTGTGGAGCTATAGAAGGGAGGTATTTGAATATAATGGGTAACATAACCCAACACATCAACTTTATGACTTAAGGTTCTATGAAACTTGGCCAAGGGTGAGGAACCTTTTTCGTTTATAAAGGCCACATTCATTTATCTGGTTCAACATAAGGCTGCAGTAAAGAAAACGTTGACACTCATCCTCCATTTTTTCCGACTGTCAAACATATAATAGGTTGATTACGTTCTTTTTACAAGCGCTTGCGTATATTTTTTGAGCAAAGTATATTGCATTATAAGATTATGTATTTATTGAAAAAATATCCAGATTTATTTAAAAAAAAATATGGCAAAAAGCCGCATCAGAGTAGTCAAAAGGCCGCAGGTTCCCCATTACTGAACTAGGCTTTTATTGCTTTTATATGACCCGCTCAAAAATGCTTATTTTTTAAATCTGTAATATGTACTGTTATTTTCAAATAAATCTTATCGATTTCTGGCTTAAATTATTAGTTATGTTGAACATTGTATAGTTTTTTTTTAAATTTAGAGAAGTTGTCAAGTTGTATAAAAAATGACCACCCGAATACGTGCCAGCGGTGCTAGATTTGCTCCCAACTGACTGAAGGACAAATGCGGTCACAGGGAATTTTGTTCGGACACTAAAAAATGAATGATATATATTTGTTTTTTTTTTCCTAGATTTATTTACAACCCAAGGAGCTATGCGAATGAAGAGCTACTTAATGTTTTGTAGATTTACAAACCGCGGTTGACTACCACTATAAGATTCGATAAAAAAATAAAGTGAGCTCTGTATTTTAATATATTTTTTTTCTGTTCACACATTCAAATAAGAAAAAAACGGGCCATTACATAAGTTTTGATATACTTTCGATGGATTCGGTGGTAACTTTGCGGAAGAAAATAAAATAACTTAGACTATTACACGTATTGTGCTACAAACTGTGACACATGTTTAGCCTCTTTCAGAGGCATCCTCAGACAACTACTTTCGCAAATACTTGCTTAGTTACGAATGATTTTAATTTTACTATTCCGATATATTATAATAAAAATCAAATAAAAATGGAAGGTGAAGAGGGGATGATAGAAAAAATTCTTGTGATGTTTGTTTTTCTCACCCACATCGAAGATCTTAAATTTTGAGTTCCAAACAAACAAAATTTGATGTTAACCCGTTAACAGCTAGAAAAAAACAACGTTTTTTAAGTTCTGTAAGCTAACAATTGTCTAAAAACTAATAAAGGAAAACTTAATATTCATTTTGTGAGTCCTTAAGAGGTGTCGGACCCTTTTTCAATGATGCAAACTCTAAAAAATATTTATTAACGTCGTAATAATGACAACACACTGGTGGGTAGCGTGTGTGGTTAGTAGGTATGCGACACACCGGTGAGTCGTTAGCTTTAGAGTGGTTAAGCCTGTCAAAAGTGTCAAAACCCAAATGCTACTGTGAAAGTCTTACCACTTAGCCCTTATCACTAAGCCAAAGATATCAAAATGACTTATACTTAGAACCTACATATAATGAAAACAAATTTACAATGTATTAATTTAAAATGATATTAAAAAATATTTAATGAATAATGCAGCGCTCACCTACACACAAATATGCAGATAAGTTTATAGAATACCCACAGACCGCAAAAGGCAGTTTATCATAACTTGATAAAAGTAAAAAAAAAAACTGAAAACTTCTCATTTTCTTAAATTATTATCAAAGACCGGATAGGATTCTTTTGAATTTGAAGCAAACGAATCGTTTTTGCAAAGAGATTTACGACTTCTCGTAAAACGTGGGATATTCGCTGCAAAAGAGTTCAATAAACGATATTTGCATTGTCTGAATTTTTTATAATTAAGTCAAAATTTTCGTTATTTCTCGATGACAGTTTTCTTTTGTCATGAATACCGAAATTAAATGTAGGCGAACAATTACGTTATTGCATCATTTGAAAAAAAATGTTTAGTATATAACGTATTAAAACAATATATTAATTAATAATTACCATGCATCATGATACCTTTTTTTATTTTAAAAGCAGCCAAACAATTACCAAAACATTTTATTTACTTAATTAATATAACAATTTTTTTAATACTATTTGATATTTTTTTATATCGACTGGTAATTTATCCGATCCACATCGCAGTTCAGTTGATTGGTCAAGTTTTCATCGGCCAGCCTAGTACGACATTTCGTTTTTACTATTTTCAACAAATAGCAAAATGCAAAATATATTTGTAGAATGCTGTAAACTCCAATAGGGCCGCAGAAAATCTTCAACTGGGCCGCATGCGTGCAGGACATCGCTGATTTATATTATTAAATTAAGGGCTACAAATAATTTCGCACTGCGATGTACATCGAATAAATTACCAGTCGATATAAAAAATATCAAATAGTATAAAAATAAGTGTTACATTAATTAAGTAAATAAAATGTTTTGATAATTGTTTGGCTGCTTTTAAAATAAAAAAAGGTATCATGATGCATGGTAATTATTAATTAATAAATTGTTTTTAATACGTTTGTTTGTTTTGTTTTTTATGCGGCCCACCATATACCGGTAATATTTTATTTGACCCATCAAACGATTTCTGTTTGACAACGCTGATATAAATCATAATGTAAAGTTCAAAAGTTTACATGTTATTCAAAATGGAAGATGTTAAATTCGCTCGTTTGCCGACATGGCCGTAGATTTCACGCAGACATTTGCAATTTAATATAAAACATTTCGTTTTCTAAACGCCATTACAGTAATTGGATTCTCAATGCGGAGCAGGGGTCGTAGTCTTGTCTCGTGTCCAGCCTCTCTGGTTATTGCGTCGTTGATTTATGGCTGACGCAACCGTCATGTTTCCATCTAGGAGATATTTCACTCTCTCCAGATTAAATGGTTTGATTATATCAGATCCGCAACGACGTATATTTACATATGAATTTAATTGTTGCTAACAGTCAATTAAAAAAAAAAGATATCTCGGCGAAACTGATAATATAATTCAACAAGACGTTTTATCGATTAATAAATTAGCCAACTTATTTCAAAATTATACAGCGATACAAAAAAGTCAAAATGTATAAGCTCAAATAAAACGAAATGTTTTTTTTTATTGTGAAAGTATTAGCGATATATTTGAGAGCTAGTGAAAAACAATAAACGAAGATATGTGTTTTTTTTTCATTGACTCATTTGTCTATTGAATTAGACCAGTGTTGCACAAGCTTTTTGAAAGAAGGGCCAATTTAACAATTTTATAACCTTTCGAGGGTAAAAGTGTTGAAAAATAATGATATAATAACACATCACTCAATAAGCTCGTAAAATAACGCATCAAAAAACAATTCAAATAATTCGTGTCGAAAATTCATAACAATATGACGTTTACTTCGTATGTTACAATGGTTTTAGTGACGCTACTTTTGTGATTTTCAAAACAATGGAAAATATCTGATAGTCCTGATATTTCGATCTCAATTGATCGTTGTTCTGCAAATCGGAGAACCCTAGTTGTAATGGTGAATCGGCCTCGTTAGTGGATGCTGAGAAGGGGCTAAAAAATGTTTTAAGCAACAAACAAAGCATGTTTTGAAAAAAATAATCTGAAAATGGACTTAACCTGCACCCCAGACATATTGTAAAAGGATGAATTTCGGGCGCAAATCTATACCCGTGAGAATATTATCTTATTAAATAATACAGAATAGCATTAAATTTGCTATCAGTGACGATTCAGAATATATACCTTTGCTACTGCATAATTTTTTTACATATCAAACATAGATTTTTATCATATTCAATGAAAAATTTGGTGATGAAGTACTTGTTATTTTGGGTCGCAAAAAATGCCAAAAGGGCTACGGTTTGTGCATCACTGAATCAGACAATCGAATTATAGCTAAGTTATTGTATGGATAAATATGGGAGCCGGTAAATTGCTCGAATGGAAATTGCTCAAATAACAAGATCCTCGAATAACAAATTCCTCGAACGTCAATTGCTCGAATTACAAATTCCTCGAATTGCTTGGTTATTTAAACGGTTTTAATACAGTTTAGTGTTTATTACCTGGTAGTTGATCACTCGGCATTTTATTACACCATACGTACGTTTAGTTTATAAGCCGAACTTTTTTATCAAATTGCATATTATTGCTGTACTATTTATCATAATTGAATTGAATTATTATTTTTTAACTTGCATACTTTTTATGCATACTTTGCATACTTTTTTTGCATATTTAACTTATTAACCGACTTGCATAAATATTTTTTTAAAGAATGAGTAATTAATGTTTAAACTTTTATAAAGCTTTTATAAAAATTTTCGAGCAATTTGTAATTCGAGCAATTGAGGTTCGAGGAATAGGTCATTCGAGCAATTGCATTCGAGCAATTTATCGGGAATCGATAAATATAACTCTGATGAGGGCATACGCCGAAATAGCTATCAACCATAATATAATCTATTATTTATTTTGTAGAACTAAGATACTTTGATATTTTTCACCTTATAATAAAATTAACTTCTTAAATAATGTCTATTAAAAAATATGTCTTACACTGAAAAACTATTTTAACTTTTGCCAGTTCGTCGCTTCGCACAACATTACATTTTGCAAGGATATTATTATTATTTGTAGTTTTTTATCATTACATGTCAGAGGATTCTTGTTCTTAGCGTCATGTCAGCGAATTGACAGTAGACAAGGGGAATGAGAGGCCGACATGGCGTAGAAGTACGAAGGAATTCCTGCACCCTGGGGGACGTCAAAATTTGACGATGCCGCCGGACAGTACTCGTGATGGATGTTTGCGATATAAATAAATTAAATTATTGCTATTTTATTAAACGTTGTTTTGCCAGCGATAAAATGCTATCTTCATCTGCAAATCAAAACAACAAAGCGCCCAACGACAACATTCATATTTTATATAGCAGCATTTTCCAAATATGGCTACGCGAAGAAGATAGAATTGCAAAAACATCGTCAATAAATTCTCACTTCAAGTATATATATATATAAACAAATTATATTATTGTGTGTTTGAATTCACAAAGTGTCGGTTGGGTAACTTGGGTGTTGATGTGTGTAGTGATGATACCAAAATATGTTAAGCTAGTTCAAGAAACGAATTTATTAAGTGGTTTTGTAAAAATTCAATTGCAAGCGATTACTTCATTTGTTGGTTGTCATTTGTATTCGATTATTGAATAACTTTAAACAGATAGCATTGCTACCTGTTAAAATTCTTAAATATTGATTAGTTATGAAGTACGTATATTATTTTAATTAAAAGCACACCCTCCAAGGACGAGCGTGACCATATGGTCACAGTAAACACCGTCCATGTATCTCTTCTAAGCCATTATGTATAGCCTAATAGTCAATATAAACTTAAACATAGTTCTGATAATGGCATAAGCCGAAATAGCTATCAACCACATATAAAACAGTATTTGTAAAACTAAAATACTTTGGTATTTTTTCACCTTATTACAATGGTGTTCTACCAAGTAAATGTCAAGTAAATCAATAAAAAATGAGTGAAGGGCCTTGTGTGACGTTTACATGAGGGCCCCTAACTTATATCTTCGCCACTGAACCAAACCCTGATTAACCTCTCCTTTTTGTAGACGATAGGAATGTAAAGATATAGTTGAAAAATAATCAATTAACCCTCCAAGGACGAGCGTGACCACATGGTCACAGTAAACACCGTTGTCTATCGATCCCACTATTCGTCCGTTTTCTACCTGAATATCGTTGCTTTCACTCATATTTTGTTAAGAAGGGTACAGATCTCAGTTAGTCATCAGCCGCGGGGACAGAAACGGCCACCTGCGATTTTTTAAGAAATAAGCTTTTTAAGCTATTTCGGCTTTCACCATCGTCAGAACTATCAGAACTATATGTACATAGTTCTGACCATGGCGAAAGCCGAAATAGCTTTCAATATATAACATATAAATAATTGTAGAACTGAAATACCTTGATATTTTTAATCTATTATTGTCATAGATAAAATAGAAGTCAAAAATTGCAGCTATATATTATACTAATTTGATCTGAGAATATTGTTTTTTTCTAATTAACAAGGGGCTCGTGCGAGCCCCTCCGAGCCCCCTCCAGCCCACCCCTGGACGCAATCCAGATAATGACAACGTATACAATCTAATAAACGAACTATAAAACAGATATAATCTGCGATGCCGAATTAGTAACTTAATTTAGGTTTCAAATTTGAAAAAAGACGGACATATGAAAATTGCTACCAGGAAAAAGAACTTAAATGTTTTTCTTTAACAAGTCAATAACAAATCAGATTATAAGTTATCATTCACTTAAATATTGTGTATATGTCATAATTTACCTTTGTCTATACACGAATCGAAAATATTTATTTGACACTTTGATGAAGAAAAAATTGATAGAAAATACTCGGAATTTTATGGTACTGAAATAGTTCTTATCTGTGTTGCTTATCTACAACAATCTTTGACATGCTTAATAATTGGAAAACATATCATTTTAAATCTGTTTGCAGAGCTGGACAAGTTCATATTAAATTAATACGACATCAAATATCCAAGCAGTCGTAGCGAAATAAAGCGACAGACTGGAAATATTAAATGACTCGAAAGACAATTCTTTGATTGTGTGTATAAAGAAGGGGTGGGCAACGTTTATTTAAATCATATATATTTATCACGTATATTCTTATATTTATGATCTATGAAAGCTACGAAACCAATTACTTTAGATGTGGAGTTAGCCATTCTTTAATGATGATTCGATATGACATTGTGGAGAAATGGAGGAAAGTCAGAATATAATACAATATTTTTCAATGACGGTTTCTATATTATATATCAAGAACGTGGCGCAGCGGGCAACGTCGTTGATTTCCGTGATATATACCACTGGTTCGAGTCCCAGTAAGATCAACATATTTTCAATTGGTCTATCGATTTCTGTTCGATGGCATGAGTGTTTTTAATGTCTAAATTCTCGCCCACCTTTCCAATTCTAAAATAGTGAAACGTATTGATAGCGATTAGTCAGTCACTAGTCCTGTTCTAGCTTTGCTCTTCTATTAATACTACTCTCTTATAAAAAATAGAGGTTAAGAAACTATGTTACCGACAGTTGGCGCAGAATAAAGAGTTTCTGTAAAGATACCTCTATTAAGAGGCCATATCATCCACATTGGTAGCGGAAATGGATTAAAAAATATCATATTGCACGATTTGTGTTTTATGATCACTAACCCACTTTTTGATGAGTATTTCCGTACTGGTACGGCAAAATATTTTGTTACTATCTATTGGCATTCTCATATATTTTTTAATTTAATTAAGAAAACTCATACGAACTATTCTACTACACATAATCAAAGCATAATATAAGAAAACCCCTAATTAAGTAAAAATTAGCTCACTCTTCAAAGGGTTAAGTATACGCAATATTCAAAAACATATTTAACCCTGAAAGGGTGGAAGTTTAGTGATTTTAATTTTAACTTTGTTGGGGTAAGGTTATAGTGATCTGTACAGTCAGAAACTTAATTCTAAATATTACAAAAAATAATCTTGTTAAAAAAATCTATTTGGTGTATAAGTGACTTGATTTTTTTGTTTTCTTTAGATGTTATTTCAGGCTCGAGTGAAAAAATATAAATATATAATTACTGTTTTACCTTTTGAAATTATATTCAACTAAAATTATACCCTTTACATTTTTACTAAAGCAATTTAAATAATATCATTCTGAAATGGTAGCTTACGATAATTTATTCTTAGTAATTTGATTTAAAATATTTATTAGCCCATTCGGGTTGAATTTTATCCACAACAACACATACGCCGACATATTACGTAGGAAAAAAATACTAATGTTGTAACAATGGATGTAATAAAAAGGTAAAAAAATATTACAGGAGTACTATCAAATTTAATTCGAATCAATTTGCATTTTTGGAAGGCTTAAGCCCGCATTACATGATCAGAACCAAAGCACGAGATAGATTGTATGGTCTAAGTTTAAAAAACGCGCGTTAATTGTTACGATGAGGAAAACGACTTGACTCGTAATTTATTTTTGAGCGAGTTTCATTTATTGTGAGAAATTTTTAATTTTGTTCACGATGTTATACCCCAAGAATAAATCCCCACTAATAAAAGTCATTAAGACCATTAATAGTTTGAATGAACTCGGCGTACAACAAGTAGGTAGAAATAAATAAAAATATCGCTCACTGTTACGGAAACGTTTTATTAGGAATTTAAAATCATTAAAGTTTAATCACACACAATATTTAACATTTTTTTTTTGAATTATTACAATACACAATAATTATTATAATACCTAGCTTGCACAAACAATTTTATAGAAGTTAAGAAAATTGATGCCAAAGTCTCCGTGCGCAGAGGACAAAACTAAATTTAAATATTGTCGGGTTGGAAAAAGATCAGTTCTTTCATCTCGACGTCGGGCTTACCGATAGGCCATATTTATGAATCGCGTATCGCCCCAACCTAAAGAAAAATCACAAGTGAGGTTAAAATTACCACCGGGAATTATTCCCGGCGGCTGGTAATTTCGCCATACGTTAAGTCCCGATGACGTTCTAAAAAAGGAGGAACAAAACGAATCTCGCTTCGGATATCGAAAAAAAACAATGATGCCATTTAAGGTCATAAACAATCAATATTACTAGTTACATGATGAAAAAAATTAAGCACAATTAATTTAACTAAAATTTTTAAATGTCTGCCAGTTGTCATCCCAAACGTGGTAGTGGGAGCGTATGCCTATAAATCATACCGTATATATGATGAAGACGTGCGTACAATTTGAGTGCGAAATGATTTTAATAAATACAAAGAAAGTCACTAACTAACACAAAACATCAACTTATTCTATTAAAAATAACACAATATTCCTTTAGACTTATTTATCTTAATATAATACCTTTCCACCAAGACAGTGAACACCAAGGGTGGGCTGGAAAGGGCTCGGAAGGGATTGCGCGTGCCCCTTGTTAGATTTTACCACGGCCGGCGATCCCCTTGTTAATTTAAGAGAAAAAAATATTCTCAGATCAAATTAGTACATAACTGCATACACAGTAGTACATTTTTAGCCATTGACATTGATTAGTTTATGGTGAACTGCATATTGTTGCATATATTTCAGACAAGGAATGTATATCAAAGAATCTTTTTGTATCAGTGGCGGATTACTCTATAAACAAATAAGGCGCTCGCTTGGGGCCTCTGATTCTCAGGGGCCACAAAAATAACTTATATAATATAATATAATTGTTTTCAGATTTTTATACATTTTATTATTTAACATGGAATTTTCTGACGTTTTATGCTATTCGAAAAACAGGGCCTCAAAACTGTATCTTGCCTATGGCCTCTAAATAATTTTAAAATGTATATTATTTTACAAAACGAAATTTTATTTTTCAACCATTTTGGAATGAGCCGGGTTGGCAAGTACAGTAAAACCCCCATTTACACTAAAGTCGGGACCGTGTAATTTTGGCTAGTGTAATTGGGGGAATGAATATCATAAAAATTTAGGGATTTGGTTTTTTCTGCCAAAAATGCCAAACTAAGATTTCCCTTAGTTTTGCAAAAAAAAATATGGTCGAAATATTTAGTTACTAAGTGATAAAATGCAAAGCACGCCAAAAAAAAAAAATGTACAGTCGCCCGGCCACGCGTGCATAGCCTGGCACGTGTAGAATACGTATACGCTAGCCAACATTTGACTGTATGCACCGCACAGACGACCGTCTCGTAGCAACGACAATGAAATGCGACCGTTCAATTGGAGGATTTGCGGCGAATATTTAAAGTCAGCGTAAGTAAGTTCCACTGTAATACCCTCATACGTACATTGAAACTTTTAATGTAATATTTACCGTTTACCTTCGAGAATACATTGTAAGTTCTTCTGCAAGGCTGCAATTAAATGGAAATATTTCGTTTATATATCTGCCGAACAATTCGAACAGTTCCTCACTTCACACGTATAATTATATCAGAGTGTTGACTACCGTAACAACGTACCGTGTCTTCAATCATCATTATGTATCCGAAATTAAATCACCGTCGGCATGTCCTTGATGGGTGCTTGAACCTTGAGACGTTTTTACCAGCGCATCTCCACCAGATGATCTCTATTACAAGGCCGTATTTGATTTGATAAGGTTCAATACAATACTTTGTTATTTATGTAGCATTCTTGAATTCCATGCGAAAGAATTGCGTGTGAGGTCTTTTCTGATTTATTCTTAAATTTATCAGTTTAAGTTTTGTCGGGTCTATGGCACAGTAATCAACGTCGTTGGACTTCGATGCCAGACCTCACGGGCTCGAATCAGGGGTGGGCTTGGAGGGGCTCGCGCGAGCACCTTGTTAAATTTTACGAAGGCCGGCGAGCTCCATGTTAATTTTAGAAAAAAAAAAAACATTCTCAGATCAAATTAGACATAACTGCAATTTCTAACATACTTATTATCTACGACAGTTTCAGTATACACAGTGGTACATTTTTAGCCATTTATATTGATAAGTTTACGGTTAATTGCATATTGTTACATATTATAAGTGTATTAAGTAACAATCGATTGCTTATTGCATATAATTTTATAGATGTGTTGAAAAAATTACTCCTATTCGGAACACTAAGAATTGCTTGGAGATTAAGCGAGCCCCTTATTATTGTATTGGCAGCCCACCGCTGGCTCGAATTCCAGTTCGAACAGCATTTTTTCAATCCGTTCTAATTCATGGATGTTTGTGATGTCCAAAAACTCACTTCAATCCTTCTAGTGTTAAAATATTGGGGCGTGGCGAGAGCAATTGTCTTGACCATGACCACTAGTCATGTCCAAACCAGGGATGGGCTGGAGGGGGCTCGGAGGGGCTCGCACGAGCCCTTTGTTAGATTTTACCACGGCCGGGAGCCCTTTGTTAAATAATAGAAAAGAATATTCTCAGATCAAATTAGTACATAACTGCAATTTCTGACATATACTATCTACGAAAGCTTCCAGTATATACAGTAGTACATTTTCAGCCATTTACATTAATTAGTTTATGGTAAACTGCATATTGTTGCATATTTTAAGTGTACTAATTAACAATCGTTTGATAATTTAAAAGTGTTGCATATAATTGCATATGACCAGCGATGGGCTGCCAATATCTTAACAAGGGGCTCGGTAAATGTTATTCATTTTTTTATCCATCTCCGCTCCCAATGTCGAGCATATGGCCTCCTAATGACGGTATCTCAATAAAAGTTATTTTTTTACGAGAACTGCTTGTTATTTAGTCGCTCAATCTCTCTTTTCTAAAGAAAAAATGAAGGGACAACTAATTTTCAAATTTAACCATACACAGAAATTGCAGTTATCTGATGATTTGATCTAAGAAAAATGATTTTCTTATCTTAACAAGGGGCTCGCCGGCCGCGTCGAAATTTAACAAGGGGCTCGCGCGAGCCCCCCTCGAGCCCCCTCCAGCCCATCCCTGCACATGACTGATAAATTACTTTGATATTAAGCGATCCCCTTGTTAACGTATTGGCAGCGTAACCCACCGCTGGTCCAAACCCTATAATTTCTATTGCTACTCTCTTGAATAAAGAAGAGAGCAGTTCTCGTAGAAAACTTATGTTGAGTTACCTCCATTAGGAGACCACATACTCCACATTGGACATGGAAAAAGAATAATTTAAGTATTAATTTCACAAATGTATGAAACGATCAGCGCCAATTTTCCTTTCCGCGCGTATTTTGGTTCTGATGATAACAGTTTCGTTAGTAATTTCACCCATCACCACTGCAGCTTCACGACCCTATTTCACGGTTTATTCTAAGACGAAACAACCGACATGTCCACGTAACATTTATTAGCATGCACTGCAGTGTGCAGAGAGTAAAAAACAATGTTTCATGAGTTATAAGAAAACAACATAATGTAATATTGAGTTCATTCTTGGTAATTGATATGTGTTGATTTTTGTATATCAAGGATTCCAGCATTGGAAACAATCATGGAAGCCAAGAGCGTTAACCTTTACCTCGGGAATAAAAACGATAATCAAAATTATTCATCGCTGGTATATTGAGAAAGCTAGATGATTGAGCTGGACACATTAATTAAAATCTGCATCGGCATTATACAATAATGGAGTCACGTGAGTTGTTGACCTCTGGTCAAGTGGGTGGTACACATAAAATGCGCACACAAAGGCCATAAATTACGCGGATAAATCGCCCGCCATATTGCTAAACTGCAGTGCTGCCCCAGCTCCTACTTACGGCCACCCATCGAACTGTTATTATTATTTTATAGCCATAAACGGTCTTATTGTCTGTGGCTCTTATTTGACATTTTAACTTGTCGATTGTTCTGACAGATCGAAGCGATTGATGCGATGAGAAAACACATGACGTTTTGTAGGAATTATTATTATTGAAAGTGTAACAGCAGGTTCATGATAAAGTAATGACAATTATCATTTAAAAAAAAAACACATTCACTTGATTTAAGATTGAGAAAAGAGTTTTTGTCTCCGACTTCACAGTCCTAATATTTTATCACTTCCAGAATGCTCACTTTTAAGATGTCAACTTTCGATTTTTAGTGGACTTAAATAACATTTACATTGTTATTATCAGGGCTTCGGAGTTGTCAAGAAGTGATACGAATCCGACTCGAACTCCAACTTTACCTTAAAACACGACATTTATTTTTTTAGGCTAAGTAGCGTGCAGTGGCACTACTTTTGACTTTAACGATTTGAATTAACGATTTTCTTAAAAGGACTCGAAGTTATAAGTTTCGAGTCCGACTTCGACCTACAGCTCTGTTTATAATTCCACATTTTGCTTGTGATAAGAACTGGTTTCGTTCTGTGTCAGAATTTTTAATTAATCATTTCAATAACTGTGCTGAGAATCTCAGTTTAGGCACCGATGACGATGGTGGTTAACATATACTATAATAGTTAATAGCCGAGAGGTCAATAGCACTGAAATAAGTATAGCCATTTAACTGTAAGGTAAATACCAAATAATAGATCTAAAAAAGCTTATTGAATACCTGACTGTCTTGCAGATAGTTTAGAATTAGCCGTAATTGCATAATAATTGAAAGAGAATTTTGTGCGAATGGTATTTTAAATAGATAGTTAGGCATATCGATTTGAAATATCGTGAACTCAACACTTGTTTCGTTGTGCACGATTTATGTTAATACTGAAGGAAGAAACAGCATAAAAGTCGAATACACCGAGGCATAAACTTGAAGGAAGTTTGGAGAAGCACAACTTGAAACAAAACGGTAAGTCAATCTAATCTGCATTCGAAATGAACTCTTTCAAGAACTCTCTCTTAACCTTTTCCCTAAACCTAAAAAACATTCACTTACATACCTACCGCATGTTTTTAATAATTTTTGAATAGTTTTAAAAAATAGGACTGAATTTATGAATATTAAAAGTTTACTTATAAAATGATATATATAGTTTAATATTTTCAAGTTACATTCGAGGTCTTCAGTGGCCTTACGGTATTCACGCCGTTCGTATGTAGCGGCCACCAGTCGCCTTACGGTACTGAAGTGGTTAAAGATGGTGGCTTAAATTTAGTAAGATTTTTTCCCCCACAATTTCTTCTTCTAATGTCGGATCTTCAGTCA
Source organism: Himalopsyche anomala (assembly GCA_031772345.1). Classification (NCBI taxonomy): domain Eukaryota; kingdom Metazoa; phylum Arthropoda; class Insecta; order Trichoptera; family Rhyacophilidae; genus Himalopsyche; species Himalopsyche anomala. The sequence continues at coordinate 22,627,978 of CM062835.1, forward strand.
GACAGACATGGCTGTCTGTGATGTTTAAAATTACCTTCCACCACGTTTTAGCATAAACGGTTAGCTAATCTTTAGTTCTGTTCTAGCCGTATCTTTCTATCCATACTCTCTTAAAAAAGAGAGATTAAGTATCTCAGTAAAAAGCGGTTCTTTTCGAACAAATCAGTTGAGATACCTACCTTCAGGAGGTCAAATTGTCGGTTAATTTTTTGTTTTTTTTTTTAATATTTGACATTACAGCTTACGCCAATGCGTCAAATATTTTGAAGTTGAAAGATCATACGAGATATACTCGATGAGAATTTTTGAAAGTCACATGAGATTAACTCTCGCGGCTCGGAGACTAGAAAAATACTTCTCGGCCGATGGGGGTCTTTTAGGGACCCCAGTGGTTTCCTCATTATTGGCCTTATTCTTATGAATTTCAAAAAAAAAATAGTCTAAAGGCTTTAAAATATCTCTCTGCATCATTCCTCATACATTTTTTTTTATAAAAATCCGTGGTTTTTTAATAAATAATCATATTTTAAGTTGCGCGTAAAATATACGTGGTTTCAGTGCAAATGTCAATGCGCGACTGGCACGCTTGCTTAGCGGCGTTCAGCCTATAATCTTACGAACGATCGCTGATAAGCGGGCGCTTATCTCTTATCTTATCGTATTTATATAAACTACAAAAGGTCCAAAAAACTATGATATAAGAATACCTTAATTATAAACATTGTATCACCCATATTAAAATAGATATTTAAGAAAATGTGGGTATTGGGGTCGCATTTCTTGAGCTTAGAACCGGAAAAGTTAACTCAAGGAGAATTAACTTCACAAACACCCATGTCTTAAATCTCAAATTAAAATTGAAAAAATCCAATTTGATACTAACTAACCTTACCGGGAATCGAACCCACCTGATCGGTAAAGCAAGCTCTAACCAACTAGACCACAGCGGGCGAATAAAGCTAAGCAAGGCAAGTGGTGTAACCCATTTTGTCCGAAGTAATCAATCCCCAAAGTCAAATTGGCTTCGTTCGCAACGCTAGTGACCTTATGGGTCGATGATATTGATTGACGTTTTCTCCAAACTGAATGAGACTTAATTTCGTGCGATTTTCTTATAGCAATCTATCGTCTTTGTTCAGCGAACCTTAATAATTATTATTTTTTGCCGGCAAACAGACGTGAACATTTGAATACCAATTGAGACGTGGGCAGAGATGGATGAGGTCAGGTACTTACCGGTGTATTCAATGACATGTCCCGTCATTTTGTACAAACGAAATATGTGTTCCTTTGTAAGGAACACTGCCTTTTTTATTATTTTTAAAGCGGATTTGTTTATTGTGGACCACGCTGGCACATTCACTTTGACCAGGGGTGCCCAAATTTTTTGAACACAGCGCCACATTGAACATTTTTAAAAAGCTAGTGGGCCAAGAGTCTATTCGCAGTTTATTTTTTAAACATATTTACATAAATAAAAGTTATAAAACACTATTTATTTAATTGTACATATTTACACACTTAGTTGCTGTAATTATCTTTATTCGATCGCACAATGACGATGAGACAGTATAATCGTCAAATCAGGGAATTTATATAAGAGATTGGGGTAACGGATTTACCTTATTCAGCTAGCTGGCTAAGCTGCGGAATTTTTTTGTCACGATTTGCACCTTCGAGGGGGAATTCAACTCATTTTAAATGAAAAGCACTGACCTCTAACTGAATTGGAAAATAGCGAGTGGGATTTGTAAGTAAGAATTTTTGCAAATGTAACTAAACAAATGAATGATTTTAAATTAAAACTGCAAGGAGAAAATTAGCTTCTTTCTGATATGTACTCTCACATAAAATCATTAAGAATAAAAATGGTTTTATTTGAGTCTCAGTTAAAAACCATTTGTTTCGTTCGTTTTGACATATATTAAAAAATGTAGCCAGCAAAAACAGTCGCCGTTTCCCATTGAATTTGCAGTTGAAGCTTTGAGCGAGCTTAAAAGCAACTTTAAAGGTAGATTTTGTGGTTTTGATCATTATTTTTTTTTCCAAATCCTTTCAACTGCGTAATCGAAAATTTTTCACCAGAAATGCAAATGGAAGTAATTAATCTGCAATGTAATGATGTACTTAAAGACAAATATAAAAAATTACCATTATTGGATTTTTAAAAAGTCTTCCACTAACAGAATTTGAAAATTTACACAGGGCTCGAGGGCTGTTTTCTGTATTTGGAAGTACGTATATGTATATGCGAACAAACTTTTTCTAGAATTAAATATACCAAATCTGTGTATACATCTACTTTAACTGACGAGCATCTTAAATCTTGACAATAGCTACCAGTACAATTGAACCCAGGGACGTCCCGTGGGCATAGGCGAGTAGGCAGTTGCCTAGGGGCGGCAAGTCTTAAGGAGTGGCAAATGATAACAGAATATTTTTTTTTAATGGCTGAATATTTTTGATACACGACTTTAATATTGAATAAATATGAATTTAATGTATTTGATAAAAAAATATCGTTAACTTTATCGCAAAAACCTTCCTAAAATATGACATTTACCGATGACAGCACTATAGGCGGCAGTTTTGGCGTAAAATCAAGCGGAAATGACCTGGGTCATAAAAGTACTATAAATATTTAAATATGTTCATATGATGAACATATTTAAACATTTTTTTGATTACGTAGATGAATAGAGGATTCGAATTTCTATGTATGTATATGTATTCTTAGAATAATGATAAATAATTTTAAAAGTGTCACCTATGGCTACATACAGCCTATAACTTATGGCTACATAAAAATAGTAAGGGCGCTAATTTAAACACTGCCGAGAGGCGGCACATAGCCTAGGCACGTCACTGATTGAACCACAATTAAATTGTACTATTAGCAAGAAGAATATTTTTTCTTTATTCAAATTGTACTGTTTAATAGACAAGGACAATGGCATGAATTTAATCGGTATTAATAATAGTTGCTTGTAAAAAAGGTTTTTTTGACCAACTGGTGTAGTCAATGCAACAACTGAGTTATTCCAGACAAGGAATTGATATTAAAGAATCTCTTTGTATACTTAACCCATTATTGCAAGATTTGTTACTTAAAAACTTCTGCTAGTAATGTGACTTCATTTTCATTTGGGTTTTTCATTTAAGATTTTGTCTACCATTGAACTTGCGGATTTTAACCCTTGGTCGTAGCGTTGGTTAAGACGAAAACTCATAACCACGGGTCTACGATGAGACCGGAAGTATAAACTCCTATCAATCATAGTTAGATTTTTTTAAATAAAGATATATAAGAAATCAACGTGATAAAAATCTTAAAACCGCAAAAAACCGGATGATATTTTGGGATATTTTATGGCCTGAAGGTTTTAAAATTTGTTTATAACGATGTTTTTGATAGCAAGTACTGATTCGCCTCTGGATATTTGGATTGTAATTGACTTATTGATTGGCTTTTTTGACAGGCGGGTTCAATGATTTAACGGGGACTTGTTATTGGACGAATTATGAGTATGGTTTAAAGCAGAAGTCGGTAACCGTGAGAGATTTATTAATATGAACATATGAGAAGTGAAGTGAGGTGAGCCAAGTGATATTATAGGTAAAAGTAATTAGATGACTTATAATATTCTACATGTCTCAAAGTATCGTAAAAAGTGACCTTTTTAAATACACACTGCAATAGTATTTTATTGCTAAAATAATCAAATGCGATCCACAAAAACACTGATAGAAAAGTTTTACCATTTTGCTACTGAGCTCGTTTAATTTTTTAATGGCTCATATAATCAGTGCGTTAAGTTCCATGTAACATGGTGGGACGGTGTTCCGGCACCTTTTATCTCGGCATTTGTAATGTTTCAAATCAATATTCGCAAAAAAAACATTTTTAATTTGCTCTTGATTTTAGGATCTTGTCTTGACGTGTTACGCTTTTCGAAAATTGTTAGAACTAAGTTAGAACTACAAAATTAGAACTGTGATTTTAATGTGAAACTTTATATAACAAATCAAAAAAATAAATGCACTAGTTGAATTTTGACGAGATTGAACATAATTTGGACCCATATACAAATGTCCTGCAGCTGCTGTGGCGATCTGCTTTATCGTGAAGTTACACTTCAAGAGATAAAAAAAAATTGAGCAACTGAGTTACAAGCAGTTCTCGTAAAAACCACTGTTGAAATACCACCATTAGAAACTCATATGTAGCACATAAAAATCGGACATGGATAAGAAAAAAATCTTGACAAGTGAATTTCAGCACCTTTTTTTTAAAAAAACAAAAAGCACTGAATATAATACAAACACTACAGCACGTGATAAAACAAATTTAATAGCAATATAGTCAATACTAGCTTTTATAGTTATAAATATAAATTAAGTAATAATAACTAAAAAATATTTCACTGAATTATATATTTATAAGTAATTCATTTTATTTATTTTGAAGTGGTGTAATTTTACAAACATTGAATTACTGCTTTGTTTGCCGGAAGTGTTTCGTTCGTCGACTTTTCCATAATATAATAAAGTAATTCAGAGTGCCCGTCATAGTAAAAAGGTTGCTAACCTCTGGTTATTAGTCATCGCTGGTTTGCATAAAGCAGCTGATACTCAGCTCTTTATGCTTATCAAATTGCTATAATTATAATTAGTAATATAGACTGATGGAGAATCACTGTAATTAGAATTAGGTAAAAATAGCGAAGTATTGTATAATATTTAGTTTCGAAAGATTTATATAATAATGGCGATAGCTAGCTGACTTTACGCCATCGTCAGAACTATGTTTAAATGAATTATCGTATATCTAAATATACTAACTTAAAAGAGACAGATTTATTTTGTATTAAATGTTTGATGTACAGTTGATCTCGGTTATTACGATCACGGAAATAGCGAGATCTCGGATGTAATGAAGAAACATTCGTTGAAATTTTAGTTTATAGTTTTCTCCATATATTTATTCACTTTTACAACGAGCTACTTCTGATGCATATCAAGCAAAAATATCGTCAACAATTTTCTTAAAACTGTTAACACTTTATATCCGGGCGTTTTTTAGTGATTAGCGCAAAAATATATTACATTCTTAAAATCAACACAACTTCTAAACCAAACAATATTTTCGGCTGAAATTTTCAAAGAAATCATATGTGAATTTTTTTTTTACCATGTCCGCTTCCAATATGGAGCATATGGACTCCTAATGGAGTTTATCTCAACAGAAGTGTTTCTACGAGAACTGCTTGTTACTCAGTTGCTCAACCTCTCTTTTTCTAAAGAGAGTAGGAATAGAAGGAAAGTACTAAGACAGGACTAGTGGTTAGCTAATCGCTCTCGATACATCCCGTTCATAGGATAGGATGGGTAGGAGGGGGGAATTCAAGACATCACATACATCCATGCTCCGAACAGAAATTCATAAATCGATTGAAAAATCAATTTATAAAACTGCCCGTATTGGGATTCGAACCCGTGCCCTCCGTAGTGGTAGCCAACGACGTTGACCACTCAACCACACAGGCGGCATGTGACATTTAGTCATTAAAAATAAAATAAAGACATATTGAGTACATCATAATTTCACTACTTTTCTAAGCTGAATATAAAAACCTGTTATTAATTTAGTAGACAGCACTCCACTTGTTATCAATATGATATATTCAAAATATTCTGTATAAAAAAATAGCATTAATCCATACCATACCTTTAAAATAATCATTTCCACAAATTTACAATCACTGAAAGTGTGAAATCTGATGCCCTAAATATTCGAGAAACATGTGTCGCCTTTTAAAAAAAATACTATCTATGAACGAACATTCAGGGCATAATAAATTATGAGGTTTATTGCTTATTGTCATAAATGGCAGTTATTTTGAAGAAACCATTAAATTATTATATCGTACCGTATTTTTACGTTTCCCGCCTATAATGTGTTAAAAACAACATTTTCGAACAAAATCCGACTGGGCAGTTAACTTGACCGATGCCAATGAAAACAACGAAACAAGCATCAATTGGATTCAGATAAGTGGATTGACAGAAAAATGTAATAAGTGTGTAACGGGTGTGTAAACAAATTCTAATTGTGTATTTTTGTATGAATTGAGAATTTTTGTGTTATTTAATCCAGCGGTGAGCTAGCTGTCAATCAAGGTTCTGGAGAAACCAATTTTTTGAGTTGCTTCGCTCCAAAACTTTTTGTAGACCTTTCGGGTACTAGGTCATGATGCGGGACATATTGTCTTTAAGGCATCAAATAAAAGATCCTGTAAAAAAGTCAAAATAATTAACGTTTTTATTTAAATAAAAAAAAATGTATTAAAAACCGGTTACGAAGTTGAAAAAAACCTAAAGCAAAAATTTAGCAAAAAAAAAAAACGGTTTTTGAAAACCGACAAGCCCTCACCAATAGTTTGTGGCGTTATGCAGCTCGTTAAAAAGTTTATTAGTTAATTATGGTTAGTCACTTCCTTACGAGCCTATAAATTATTTACAACTTCCTACGTGCATCTTAAAATAAATAATTCAAATGCGTTGAAAATCAATAAAGTATTTGTTTTATTGGTATTATATTTGTATGGTATACGTCGGAGAAAATTCATCGCACTTAGAGGAAAGGTCAGTGGTAGCCGGTCAATGTGGCATTGGATCAATGCACCCCTTGTATATGCAGGGGCGGTTATATTTCATAACATAATACACAAACATAAGATTTATACCATTCACTCATTTTATGTTATGTTAAAAATTGTAACAAGTGTTTCGACTCTTTGAGAATCATCATCAGCAAGGAACACTGAATGAACTAAAAATTGATTTTAATTCTTAAGTTATAGATTACAGAATAAGTGACGAGGTTTTTCCTTTTCTACTGGATAATAACTTAGCTACTTAAAAATACTTTTGTAGTGATAAGCTCCGTTCGAAGTCGGTATGCTCCACATTGGGAGCGGACATGAGTAAAAAATACCGAAAAATAAAGCCGGCTGCGTGTTTGAGCGATCAATGTCGTTGGCTTTGGGTTCAAATCCTAGTATGTGCATTTATTTTTAATTGATTTATGTATTTCTGTCAAAAGGCATGGATGTATGTGATGTCTTGAAATACCTCCCACTCATGCTACCATAAAAACAGACATAGCGGGAGTTATTAGCTTACTACTAATCCTATTCTTATATTCCTACTCTCTCTGAAAAAAAAGGCTGAGCAACTGAGTAACACACAGCTTTGTAGAATTATTTTTTTGTTGATTATCCCACTACCACCAGTTATGTGTATTCAGCAGCCTTTTCACGGCCGCCTTCCATAACGCAATACGACCAAGAAAAGAAATGATTTTTTCATCATATTATTGACCCAATACAGAGCTGCACGGGACATATCTTTTAACCATGCACTGTTTTTGTGCTTAAAGAAATAAAGATAGTCATAAAAAGAGAACGTGACTTGCTCAACATTGGGATCGGGCATGGATTAATTAATTTATTTAATTAACATTGCATAATGATGTTGACAAATTATAAAATTAAATCTTTTCAATGAACAAAAAAAAACGTAGTACAATTTAATATTAAAAGCAGTAGAAAAGAATGGCAAGGAAGTCAAACTGAGTAAGCTCCGACGAACCCTACTTTAATACATAAAAAAATAGCATTCGTCGGAACTCAGCCACGTCTACGTGGAATATGTCGACATGCTAAGCAATATTGTTGAACACCGTCAAGGCCCTCCCCAGTGGAATCCCACACAGTGGATTAAAAAATATCTTCACATAGTACACCCCTGGATGTTTGCTTGATGTCTATCGCCAGATGTCAGTGTTCAATCTAATGACACAAAAAAGAAAATGCACGATGTGTAGAGGAAAAATACCGTAGAGAAAATAACTACGATATGCTTATGTAATTGATGCATTGTGCTGTGTTTTTTATTATTATTTCATTCGTGTTTTTACAAACTTTATAATACTTAGTGCAATTTTCGCCTTCGGTTAAACATATTGATAATTTATGTGAAAGTCTACACTACGTAAGGTGATCGATAGGTGGCATGTAATCGGGCCAAGTTTAATACATTCTCAACCACTTCCAATATCGTTTTACTAGAACATATTAATTACTCAAAATTTTTCGAAGTTAGTAAGAATAAAAGGATTGTGTTGGGGTCGTTGTGAGTTTCCAAGATTCTCAAACAATTGTGGCATGATATTTTGGTGAAAGATCAATACCGGGATCCCGGGAGCGAAAAAATGTGAATCTCGAAATCCCAAAAGATCACAAAAAGAGGCCGGTATTTAATTCCCTAGTTTGTGCGCTAGGCCATTGATATTATGTATTATACACTCATTTTTTTTTACAAATAAAATTTAACTTTTTTATTGATTATAAAAATAAAACGAGAAAAATATTATGTATACATTGATAATTGTATTAATTTATAGGAGTTATTTGCTACTGTTACTTTCGGTTACGAAATATAATCGTTTGCGATTTTTTGAACGAACTTATTGAATTTTGATTAACACCTCCATGCCCATGATGCAATCGTAAATAGTTGAGCCATTAAATCATTCAATATTTCTCTTAATATTGTCAGTAAGCATTTATCATTTTAGGTATTCTAGCATATATACATTTTTAAAATTATTTTTTAGCTTCTAACTTAGGTTTAAATACTGTCAATAAACTTATAGTGAAACTGAGATGCCATCATGGCAGACGACGTGATTTTTTAGGATGGCATGTTACGGGTTAAATCTGAAAAATGCTGTTTTTCCTAGATTCTTGATCTGAGTCAATTATTACTACATTGGATTTATCTTATTGATACGACAAACAGTTGAAACTGATTTTATTTAAATACGTAAGTGTAAAATATTTTATTTTTAAATGCAGGTGTTTATTTGGTACGTGCCTAAAACATCACTATATAAATGTATTTTAATTAAAAAATAGTATTTTCATATTCGGTTCGTATTTATTATTTTGTAATTAAAATATTTGGAAGATTAGAGTACAGTAAAACCTCTTATAACGAGTAATTCGCATAACAAGCAAAACAGATTGTGAAAAAAATGCTCACTTAACGAGCGATATTTCGCTCTTTCGAGTTTTGGAAAGATCACTTTCACATCGTTGCTTGCATCAAAAAGATTGACAAGGTGCGAGAAGGGGTTACCAAGAAAACACTCACTTCAGCTTGGAAGAAGGTTTGCCAAGGAGCGTTGTCGAATTTGATTTTTAGGGGTTTGAAACAGTACCTGTGAAGTCTACAGTCAACGAGATTGTATCTTTGGCCAATACCATGGGACTGCAGGTGGATATCAACAATATTCATGAGCTTGTGCAAGTGTACAGTCAAGAGCTGACCACCGAAAAGCTTATGGAGTTGCATTGGTTTCGCATTCCAAGTTGTTACGCTCCTTAAAAAATTATAAGTATGTAATTTTACTTTAACACACGTTAAAATATATATTTTAAAAAATCCGGCATGGAAAGCATTATTGTATTTTACATTGTTTTATATGGGGAAAATTGTTTCGCATAACAAGTGTTTCACATAACGAGTAAGATTCTGGAACGAATTAAACTCGTTATGAGAGGTTCCACTGTATATTAATTTGACAAAGTAACTCTCTAAAATTTATGATCGGGAAACTTGCTATTTATTTAACAAATATAATAAATGCGTTATATTATATTTAAACAAGTTTTAGAGCAGAATTACAACACATGATTTTGCGCAGGGTCATCACTTTTTCTGTTTTTTTTTTATAAAGGATTGGGTGTATTATAATGCTTAAATATTTTTCAAAATAGCTTTAAATTAAAGCTCTATCGGGAAGTAAAACACACACCTTGTTTTAGCACACTTTATTTATTTTGTTATTTGAATATATCAGACATTAAATGTGTAAAAAAGAAACAGAACATTTATTGCTTGGCTGTTCATTGTTATGCGAAATAAATCATTTGTGTAAGCCAGGGGTCACCAAACTTTTTGAAAAGCGGGCCGGATTGAACTTTTTAAAAACGAACATCTGGTCGTCTCGCGTCCAATTTCTATCCAACTTCCTTCACTTTGAGCCCTACCAGATAGTTGTATGACAATTGATGATTTGAAGTAAATAGTTGTCGTGAATTCACAACTAAATCATGAAAATTTATATTTCTTATATGAATAATTTCTATGCAAAAATCCAAAACTTTTCGCGGGCCAAATGAAAATCTTCGGTGGGCTGTAGTTTGGTAACCGCTGGTGAAGGCAAATAAAAGTCTTTTTTTTATAACACATCATTCAGAACTCACCGTACACGTTTTTGTTCATATAATATTACACATACATGATTTGCAGAAGTTTATATTCTTACATAAAGATAATGTTATGTTTTTTGTGCGATCTAAGAAGGTAATTTTTTGCTGGCCTTTTGTCCATATTATTTAATATTCGTACATTACGGCGTATATTCACATTTTTTACACTCTTGTTAGAAATAAATTGATACAAGTATGTGTAATAAAAATTCACTGATACTTCATACTTCTGCGGAATGCTTTTTCCGTTACGAATGTTATTTTTATCAATCATCACGTTCTTCTCTTCTTACTCGTTATTTTGAATTGAAGTTCGCTTTAAAACACATATGCAAGAAAACAAGGTTTATTTATACATACACATATTCTCAGCGGTGGGCTGCCAACACGTTAACAAGGGGCTCCCTTAATCTCAAAGCAATACTCGGTGTTCTGGGGAAGGAATGATTTTTGTTACTCCTACGCAATTATATGCAATACTTAACCCTCCAAGGACCAACGTGACCATATGGTAACAGTAAACAACATTGTCTATTGATCCTACTATTCATCATTTTTTCTGGAAATCATTGTCTGTTTGTTTCTGTCTTGATTATGTTTTGAATGTAGTGTTTAAACAATATCAGCTCCATAGACTTTCTCTGTGCCCAGAACCAGAGGTCTGATGCTTGATATATTAGATACAAACATTGTTAGTACTTAATATTTACTTTAATTACGTACGGTAAATCTCTACGGAAACAAATTCAATAATGTTGAAAGATACGATTTTCTATCTGATGATGCTTCTTTAAAAGCGAAACACTTTTTACAATTTTTAACACAAAAATTCGAGTAGCAAAGTTTTAAAAAATAGTTTTGTATTGATTTTTGTATCCATGTCCGCTCCCAGTGTGAAGAATATGGCCTCCTTATGGAGGTATCTCAACAGAAGTTTTTCTACGAGACCTGTTTGTTACTCAGTCACTCAACCTGTATTTTCCAAAAAGAGTAGTAGGGATAGAAGGGTGTGGCTAGGACAAGACTAGAGGTTAACTAATCGGTCTCGCTACGCCCAGTTATTAAAGGATCAGAAGAGTGGGTTAAAAATTAACTTTCACAATACTACCGTCGAATCCATCTAAAATATGTAAAAAAATCAGGTTTTACAATAGGATATTACTATGATAAGGAGGATAGTAAGAAATCCTAGTTGCAGAACATTAGTTTTAACCTGTTCTGTGCCGTGCGGTATTAATATGGCCATGCATGGAGGGCCGTGATTTTCTTTCAAAAAATAAAACCTAATAAATATGTTCTTTTTGAACATATAATAATAGTACATCACAAACACTTACCATATAAATACACAATAGGTCATTTCTGCCATCATTTATCGAAAAATCTTTCGAAAACGGAAAATACCGCCAAGGAATTATAGCCCTGCTAGCAACAAATTTGAACGCAACAAAAAAAGCTTTTTTTTAAATTGATGATTTATAGATTACAAAACAATATCTTTTAAGCTTAAGTAACACACTATGATTCCAAAAGATGTCACTATATGCATGATATTTTAAAATTATTAAATACGTTTATTGTGGCCTTTAAACCACGTCTCAAGTACTGCGTGTAAACACGCACATTTTGTATGGCCGGCCCTACGAGCACGAATTGTATGGCGTGTTAACACGTCGGTGGCAGAGAACCGGTTAATTATACACTTGAAAATAAAACACAAAAATACAGGCATTATAATTTTATTTAATAATATTGACTAGATTTTGTTAAGGAATCTATTACCAATATAATTATTTAAGCATTAATTAATATGTTACAGTCATTAAAAAGCATCCATTTTGTGACTTAAATCTTAGATACAAGACACTTTACAAATCATGAAGGTACATGCGATGAAAAATTCTGTGACATTATTATGTTTAATTAGTAATTGAAACAAAAGTACAATGTGTTCATACAAAAGATCAAGCTGTTGATTGATTTAGAATTTACTTGTGTAACTCAATTCCAATAAGGTGAAAAATAGCAATGTATTTTAGTTTTTTTTTTGAATATTCAAAAAAATGTTTGGCACATGTCAATGTGCCAATGTGAGAAAAATATATTTTCAAATCAACATGACAGTTTTTTTTATATACGACTGTGGAAAGGAAAAGGGACGTAACTTACACACAAGGTTACTAGGCGTCCCTATTTGAGTGGGACTATCCCTAGTTCAATAAACAGATCCCGAGTCTTCCATTGCAATTCCCTTTAAAAATCTTGACTTCAGAAAATGTGTACAATAGTGAATGTCCCGATCTGTGATTTTGGAAATCTGGCAACCCAGCCTAAACATTAAAAAAATTACAGGAGACACAAAACAGTTTTTGATAATTTTGGGCCAAAGGCAAATTATAAGTCTGTCTGATGATGCCCCTGAAAGAGGCTAAACACGTGTCACAGTTTGTAGCACAATACGTGGAATAATCCTTCCAGAATAATAAGTCATTTTATATTAAAATTAACTTCCGCAAAGTTACCGCCATATCCATCAAAAGTATTGTATACATTGTGATTATCGAAGAAAACTGTTTTGAAAAAACTGTGAGTTCCGTCCCTTTTCCTTTCCACAGTCATGATATTACCATACATTTATGCAACATTTCGATATGAGCTATACATATTGCTTTTAATATAATATGATTTTTGTCTACTTATTAAAAAGTGTAGAAATAAAAAAAACTGTTGAAACTAAAATTATAATTTACGGAAATTATCAGAGCAGATTCAAAACGACATCTTCTTGCATAGTATTTTTTTTGAATTTATTTATGTTGAAATCGGACACCAATTCAAGGTGTAAAACGTACGACAATATGTTTTCACCGTTATAGAACCTTTCACTTCTCTTCTTATAATCCAACGAAAATTAGATTCTCGAATGTGGTACAGCTTCCTTTTGTACTTTATTGTATTGTAAATTCGCGTTACACTTTTCACAGTATTTTTTTCACAATACGGGCAAGTGGTCCAGTAATCTAGATTATGATAATAATGTCATTTCATTATTCGTAAAACCGTTTTAGAACGATTGGATTTTTTGATATTGTGCTTATTTAAAAAAAAAAAAATATTCTGTCGACGGATAAAATTGCTTCACTGTCAACACTTGGTGGTAAGGCATTATATTAATACAAACACAATATTCCTTTGTACATTAATTATGTTTGTAATTACCATCAGTCACCACTTTAAATTTATTAATCTGAGGCGTTAAACATTTCAATTTTGTGTAATTATAGAATCACTGTAATTTATAAATTCTTTTCAATGTCAATTGTGGGGTTATAATGCAAAACGGATGTACTCGGCGGAGCTGAGGGATGCTGGCATGTCATGGGAGGAAGCAAAGCAATTGGCGAGACAGGGAAACGCGTGGCGGCCATATGCTCCACATAGGTTGAAAGAAGAATGCAAAACGTACTATTTCCAAAACTCAAACTTTTCAGTAGAGTCAAATACTATAACGAATAACACAAACAAAATAATATTTGCATAAAAATATGATTTTTAATTTGAAAACGACAGTCTTGTAGAGATTTTTTTATTAAAACTAATAGGATCAGTCGATTCCTTAGGCTTGAATTACTCTATCTCCATACGTAACTCAATATCACTCATTTTGGAAATGGTACGTTTTGCATTATAACCCCACAATTGTTGTCTACACCTTTTCATTTCAATTTGTATAAATAGCACTGTTAAATTATATTTCTCATCAGTTGACAATTCTCATCATGAGCGAAACCGGTCCTGACCTTTTTAAATAAAGTGGAAATAAAGTACAAATGAATATTGTGTTTTTATTAATACAATTGCTTTGTTGTCTGTGAACAACGGGATACAAAATTGTGGTATTTAAATAGTTTTTTTTCTTCTACGCAAAACTGGTTTAAAAAATGATTGATACCGGTATTTCTGTATTAAAAATGAAGCAATATCGAAATTAATGTTTTATTCAATATATTTAATTGAAGAAACGCACTGCTTACGACCCGCAAGACCGCTTTTTTTTTATCCTAGGGAACATTGATGTCATAAGTCGATATTTTTTAAACAGTATGTGTATTTTACAGGGCTGTGAAGGCGTTAAAAATGTGATGACTCCAACCTTAGCTTTACATGATTTAATGCAATTTTTTTAAGCTTAGGAAGCATGAATTGGCGTCACTTTTGAGTGTTACAATTTGAATACACAGTGTTTTTTTGGATAGGAAACTTCCTTAATGTGTTGATGCACAAATCAGTTTATTGTTAAGATTAAAATTAAGTCACTATTTCTTGACTGTTTTTTTAAAATAAAAATGCTGATAATATTAACATTGTTATTACTATTATTTACAGGAATTTATACAAATGTGAAAGATAATTTTACTAAACAATTTCATATTTTTACTATGATACATCGAGGAACTTTAGTTATTATAAATAACCTATAAGATCTTATTAGTATTTTTTATATATTAAACAAATAATAATAATTGTTTTAATAATAAATTTAAATTGAAGGCATTACTGGCCAAAAACTTACACAGATAAGAAAATTGTTAATTTTATTAATTTAAATTGACTTGTTAAATTTCATTTATTACTTTATGTATATTCTTTATTAACCTTTCAGTAAATCTTTTAAGGCTGTCATCCTTCACAGTGATCGCTGTATATCTGTGGCAATCAACAAGTGCTGGCCTGCAAGTGGCTTTATAATGATGCAGCAAAGCCATGGCTGGTGAAACAGCTCGAGCCCTTTCAGCTCCCATTAAAGCACTTAATGCGTAATGATTAAAAACAGTCAAAGCTCTGGACGTTGAAACAAAGCTTTTGCTATATTGAGGAGCTGGGCTTATAAACTTCGAACGATACACGTGTCTTAGCGTGTGAGGAAAGACTTGACCACTTGCTCCAAATCTATCCCAGTCTTTATGATTTCTAAATACGTCTTTAAAATTACTATTTTCGGCCATTTCGTCTGTTACGACTGTAGTATAATCATTATTAATATTATTTTGTTTAGTATTATGGTCAAATTTTGTGGTTTTTACATCAGTATTTTCTGCACTAAAAGAATCAAAGAAAAATGCATTACTAACAGCTAAAGATGCAGCACCTGGTGCCTCATTTTCTAAAGTCTTTAAATCTATTAAAAGTTCTTGCCAAGTTTCTACTTTTCTAGGTACTATCACTTCGTCTACATCTAGTGGAATTACGTATCGTGATTCACGTAAATTTCTATAAAGACAGTCATTGTACGCCAGAAGATGATCTCGTCGACGTTGCCAAAGAGTTGAAGCCAATTTTCTAGGCGCCGTATGCACTGATGCTATTCTTCTATCAACGTAATAGTCTAATATCTTACTGACTAATCGAGGAATTGATCCAACGTACACGTCTACCTTTTCAGCACCAAGTATTTTTAAAAGTTCAAACCACTCAATGAGTCTCATTGATATGTCGTTTTTAAAATACATATCTTTTACACACACTGTAAAGTTTCTCACAAAAGGTCCGTTGTGTTGTAACTTCACTGAAAGACTACTCGAAGCCTTTTCGCAAGGGCTTGTCACGATGGCCGAGGTGAGCGGGCCATTGTCTTCGTTGTTTGAGGAATCCAAGGCGCACGATATCAATAATGGTGTGGCCGATCCGAGGGAACCTGGGTCCCATTCGCTCCACCATATCTGGATCACAGTCGCTTCGATAATTTCAACATCTTCCCGTGGAGACGGGTCGTAAAGCTGACTGCGCCACGTTTGACAGTACAATGGAGGTAACTCGTCTGCTGATGTACCTGCAAAAAATACATTTGAGATGTTACTAACTTCATAATGGTCATTATATTATTAACTTAATATACAGTTTTCTGCTGCAATTTATTCGTCAGGAATCGAATAGGGAATTTATTCACCTAAGACAATAGTTTTAACTCGTGGTCTTATAAATGTGAAAATTAAAATCAATAATATTGATAGATGACTAAAACAACTAAAACGATTATTTCACTGCCATTTTTTATAAGCTTAAAATGCTTTTTGTGTTTATATTGATATTCAAAACCTGTATTAAACAAGTTTAATTATTTTTTACATGCATTATAAATAATAATTCTTTAATGTGACGTGTATTTTTTTAAAGGAAAAAACAAATATTACGTCTAAAGTCTAAAGAATTATGGCTTCTTTGTATCGTATCTAAAGGCGCCAAAAATTTGTTGAAAACCTATATTCGAATATTGATTATTAAAAACATGTAATTCGAATATTCGAGTGATAAAACATTTGAATTTTGTAATCTAAATTTATTGTTTTCAGACAAAATATAATCGAGAAAACGTAATACGACTCCAAGGGACATTTTTTTATTAACCCATAAATTTATCTGCGGGAAACAACGATGGTAGTCTTCATATTTTGTTGAAAATGAGTGTGATATGACATCGTGTAGAGCTGGCAATTCCACATATAACAACAAGTTAAGTTATTTTAATAATATATTTTTTTAATTTGTAACAAAAACAGCAGTTTACTTAGCTAATCCTGTATATAAAAAAATTCAGTTTTAAACGAATTTTACAAACATATGTAAATTATATTAAAATATCAAGATAGTACTAAAAATAATTAGCATTACTATTATCCATTGAAAAAACGATTTAGTGAATTTTCTAACATTTTAAGATTATAAAAACTGCTGCCTTTGTTTCCCAAGCTCTCTTATAAACTAGTAACGAATAGTTTTCCAAATATTCTAAAACACAAATATCAAAAAGAGCCGAATGCATTCGAATATTCGATTGCAGTCCCTAATCATCATTGCTCCAGCAGACAGTCAGATACAACATTAACAAATAAAATCTAATTAAATTTTTCGATTACAGTTAATTTATTTTTATTGTAATTTGTACGCTATTGGAGTTATATGTATTGAATCCTATTGGATTCAATACGTTGAATGCAATTGATATTTAGTTTAATGCATAGTGCATCGTTGAATGATTGTGCTGCAGTTATTTTTGAGACGAAAGTCACCAAGTCATTACGTCCGTCAAAATAAATTACATGGAAACAACCGAAGCGAAGGTTGACAACACTGACATAAATAATTGATGATTTTCCAGAAGAATTCGGCCTGCTATTGAAATCCGAGCTGCCCACAAGATGAATGACATTTATTTAACCCGTAACATGCCATCCTAAAAAATTACGTTCCCTGCCATGATGGCATCTCACTTTCACTGTTTATTGACAGTATTTAAACCTAAGTTAGAAGCTAAAAAATAACTTTAAAAATGTACATATGCTAGAATACCTAAATTGATAAATACTTATTGACAATATTAAGAAAAATATTGAATGATTTAATGGCTCAACTATTTGCTATTGCATAATGGGCATGGAGGTGTTAAGAAAATACGTGTTACCTCAGTATATTCAGATTCCAAAAATTTAATTTGACGCATTGTATAATGAACGTTTTTTTATAGTCGTTCTATTATGTTTTTAAATTAGTTTTTTTAAGAAAAATGTTTTGCTTAACCGGATGATTTCCAATAAAAACCTATTCAAACGATTTTTAGGGTTGCCACTGTTGCCAGTTGCTAGTTTACATCGGAGAATAGTAATTTATCATGATTTTACTCAGATATGTGCAAGTCTTGTTACATATTCGGTAGGTTATAAAAAAAAGGTTTATCATTTATATCAGGGCTTCCCAAAATTATTGTACAATGGAACACTTCGCAAATCCGGAAATATTACCAGAACACCGTTTATTGTTTAGATCGGGTAATTCATTAAAAGTATTGTAAAAATATACGTTATTAAATCAATTATTGTTTATCAATTAATTATTTTAATAAACGTGTTACATAAAATATGAGTAAATAAAGCTATAAGTGATTAAAAATCTCCACCTGTACCAAGATATTTGACGCTTTAAACATCAGTGGAGATTTATCATAACTTAATTTTTAATATGAAGTTGAAGATGCTTAAATGTATATTACTATTCTAAATTTTCGCGGAACATCTACTAAGGTCCCATGGAACATAGTTTGGGAAACCCTGATTTATAGCATAGTTTTTCAACATCTTATAAACTGAGGCCTACTTTTGAGTATCATATTTTTCCTCGGCCCCGGTACCCATAGTAATTAGCTTTTTGGGGATTGGGGACAAAAAACAGTGTTTTTTTTTTTAATTTCTTATGTGCTCAAAGTTGTACTTACCACCACCCGCTATGACTACACCATCTTTTGATCATACTATAATACATTCTCAACAATGTGAAATTATTTAGTGAAATGCAATGTCAAACATCACATTGATTGTGCCTTATTATTTTAACCTTTTAGCTGCCGAAGAAAAAAGTACGTAATTACATATCACGCCGGCTTATTATTATTTTATTAGTTATTGACAAGTTAACTCGTAACTGGCGTGTTGAGCACGAAAAATTTTACGAGATATCTCGTCTGTGGGAGCTTTCGAGCAATAGATATTTTTTTACTATTTATTGTATTTTATATATATATATTTGTTGTAAATGTATAACCGACTAATATGAATAATTATAATATAACACAAATGACTGAAACCGCGTTTTTTTAGAAATCGGCGTGCGCCCTCTACTATTATGCTAATTCTCAAATACGTCCGTTACCACAATAAGGTTAAGAACCCCTGTTGTAATACACAAACGTAAGGTAACCATGATTTTAAAACACGTTTAACATATTAATAGTAATAAGTTTCCGCGTGCTAGACAAAAGTTATTACTCACGCACGTAGAAGCCGTGGTCTAATTGATTTTTTAAATAGCATATTGGTCACGACAGTAAACAAGCTAATAACAAACTGTAATATTATGTAAAATAAAAATTATGGTTTCAACGATTTATTATTCTGTTTACAAACAGATTTTTCCGGTAAAGTTACAACTGGAAACCGGTTTGTGTTTAAGCATGTTGCCGTTTTTAATAATTCAAAGCACACCGCCAATAATGAATATTGAAAGTATGTATATAAAGAGTTGTTATAAATACAATAGTATTTATTTATTTATTGTTAAAAATTCAAATTATAGTACATGACATAACAGCTGACGCCAATTCGCCATTTACTTGACAAATATAATGAGACAAAATGTAAAATAAAACTACATAATACATCAAAATCAACATACAAAATCAAGAAATAAAATAGTAAAATTTAACAAACAGTTCACAAATACTATCACTAAAAATGTATTGTCGCCTGCTGTTGCCCTGTTGGTTAGTGCTTGCTCTACCGATCACGCAGGTTTGGGTTCGATTCCCGGTCAGATCACAGTGAATTTGAGAATTATTCAATTCAAAGTTGTGATCGAAGACTGGGTGTTTGTGATGTCAATTCACATTATTTCCTCTCCTCCCATCCTTTTGATTCTTCAATAACCGGGTGTAGCAATAGCGATTAGTCAACAACTAGTCCTGTTCTATCTAGCCTTATCCTACTTTCCCTACTACTCACATTGAACAAAGTGAGGTTGAGCGACTGAGTAACAAACAGTTCCCGTAGGAAAAACTTCTGTTGAGATACCTGCATTAGGAGGCCATATGCTCCGCATTGGGTGCGGACATGGATAAAAAATACAAACAAACAATAAATACCATTTTTAAAAAATCTTAAAAGTGCAAGAATATAAAAAATTGAAAGAGAACGAAATATTTTAAACTTGAATCGTATGAAATACATTTGTTTGCATTTTTTCAATTAAATTTGACAATGCATACAACAAACGTTTCTTTCATGATTTTCCATTTTTTCGAAAGCATGGGTGTCTGTGATATCTTAAAGCCATACTACCCTTTCAATTCTAAAATAACGGTACGTAGTGAGAACGACTTGTAAGCCACTAATTGCCCCTAATGATCAACTGAGTAGCAAAAATTGTCGCACAAAAAAACTTCTGTTTTCTTCCTCCATTAGGAGACCGCATGCTCCACAGTAGGAGCGGACATGGATTTAAAATAAAATTAAAAGTAGTATTATCATGATGTGTTTAAAAGCGCTGACACATTGATGTTGATTTGGTCATTAACCGTTTGAATACCGCGCAAATAAATCATTAATTTATCCCAGAGATACTACTTGTTTTTGAGAAAAATGATTTTGCTTAATTTACACTCGAATTCGATATTTTAAAAACCTATATTGACTCAGTATAGATAGCACTACAGATATTCATCAAAATATTGCTTATATTCTATTAGAATACCAAGTATTTGATTTTTTAAATGTCTTAGACATCCGTGTTCGCTTGCATATGTTCCGGACACCTGTGTCCGCTTGGTATACAAGTGGTTAAATTGGTTATTAACGTAAATATCTCTTAATACTTATGATCGTCCGCGTTCATGTGTTGCAAACATGAAAACAGTAACTTGCCAATGAAATAATTCGAGAATAGTTGAAATGATATTTTGAATATCGAATGTGTTCTTTAAGTACGGTTAAAATAATTCGTCTAGTCTGTTCTATAATGCAATGAATTACACGCTCCGCAAAAGTCTTTCTTTTGTCATAAAAAATCATAAAGTCTCAGAAGCTTAACTCTCGCGGCTCGGAGACTAGAAAAATACTTCTCATCCGATGGGCGTCGTTTAGGGGCCCAAGTGGTTTCCACATTATTGGCCTTACTCTTATGAATTAAAAAAAAAATAGTCTAAAAGCTTTGAAATATCTCTCTGCATCATTCCTCATACATTTTTTTTTTATAAAATCTGTGGTGTTTTAATAAATAATCATATTTTAAGTTGCTCGTAAAAACGACGTCATCTCAGTACACATATGAAATTGCAACTGACGAGTTTAGCCCAGCTATCTTACGAACGATCGCTTATCACGGGCGCTTATCGTGTTATCGCGCATTTATATAAACTACAAAAGGTCCAAAAAACTATGATATAAGAAAACCTTAATTATAAACTTCACCCATATTAAAATAGATATTTAAGAAAATGTGGGTATTGGGGTCGCATTTCTTGAGCTTAGAACCGAAAAAGTTAACTTCGCCATGGCTTTAACTGCTGGCGCCAACATCTCATTTTTTAATGCTGCCATAAACCTTTCACGTCGATTGTAAAATTCTGTCATCTCCCGGAAGTCGCTGACGGATAATTTTCTCCTCACTCTATTCAACTTTGCATCCGGTGATTATTTAAATGATCCACCGATAGGTGTATCATTCCCAGAAATTGACGCAATTTACGCGGCTTGAGTCTCGTTTCCTCGTGCAAGCATTTGTTACAATGTCTATCTGAATAAGTGATACTGCAAGACAATCTTTTAAGTGCAATATGTTCACAAGAACCCCTTTGAAACA
Source organism: Himalopsyche anomala (assembly GCA_031772345.1). NCBI lineage: Eukaryota > Metazoa > Arthropoda > Insecta > Trichoptera > Rhyacophilidae > Himalopsyche > Himalopsyche anomala. Next base: position 22,649,721 of record CM062835.1, read on the forward strand.
ATTATTTTTAAAGTTTTTATTGTCAATTCTTAATAGAATGGCGTTATTATTAAAAAAACAAAACACAGAATATTAAATTAAAAATAATTTTTCGAAATGCTTGTTTAATTAACACTCGACTACCGAAACGTCAAAAATAGTATCAAGAAGCGGTAAGGTACAAAGTGGCCCCCGACAAATTTGTGTAATATTTGCATTTCATAATTGTGGTATCATTGTAGATTAAAATCAATATTAATTAGATATTGTTGGTATTTAGCGAATGATTGAAATAAGAAAAACTTTGCACAAATACGATTGCACTCCATAGGTACGCGAAGGTTAAGTACGAATTCGTACTTAAACAAGTATTATGAAAGTAAGATTGTCTGAGGATGACTCTTAAAGAGGCGAAACACGTGACACAGTTTGTAGAGATTTTTTTATATTAAAATGTACTTCCACAAAGCTACCGTCAAGTCCATCGAAAGTAATAAAACACTTTTTTTGTAATTTAGAATTTCGACTGAAAGTGCTTGATGGGATTTCAATCTCAAATTTTAATTCTCTGAATCCTGGACTCTTCCGTTAATCTTGTCGCTAACGACCCGGGTTTCGCCTTTTGATATCTTCAGGCTTTTCAAAGTACGCGAAATTTCGCTCTTGCATTATCATTTTTTTAGTAATGTACGGTTTCACTTTGTTAAAAATTTCCCAAATTTTAATTGGGTTTATAATTGCCATCATTCGCCACTTATAATTATTAGTCTTTGATGATTTTTTAATTGCATGTTCTGGATGTTAAGTATTTTAATTTTGTGTAATTGTAGAGTCACTTATAATGTAATTTGTAAATTCTTTTCATTGTTAATAGTTGCTTACACCTTTTATTTAAATTTAAATTTGTATAAATAGCACTGTTTATGTATTTTTCTTATCGGTTGACAATGCTCACAGTGAGCAGAACCAGTCCTGACCTATTAAATAAAGTGGAATGAAGTACAAAGGGATATTGTGTTTTTATTAATAGTTTGCAATGATTACCATAAAATAAATGACTCAATGTATTATATTATTGTTCGAAGGGAATAGTTTCATCCGCAAAATCAAACGTATCCCTCGAATACTGTGTAATAAAAAGCTTTATTAGTATTAACAATACAACGTTGTCATATTATGCAGTATTTAGCTAAAAAAATAAAATTGCATAAGTAATACCTGGGTCGACCAACTCTTTCTATAAATTAGTCAATAAGAATGTGAGAACCAACGTTGCAAGCAACGGATAGCTTAAGTAAAAAATACAGGTACACAAATTAACTTAACTAACGGCGGGAAGTCATTGCCTTAGTGTATGAACTGTCATTTCGATCGTAGATATTTAGAAACACGCTAGAATGCATTCTTAGGGCGATGCAAATCCGCGAAATAAATTCAAAACAGGCCTACAACATGACCATATTTGCACGATTTAATTAGCGTAATGGCGGACCGTGTGGATGCCAGACCACGCTTTAAAGGCGCGAAACGTGTTGTGCCAACATCGTGTCTGTAAATCTTTGCGAAATGAGAGTTAGCAATTTCAAATGATGCTGTTGGTACGAGTGTGAATACAAAGACACGTTTCGCAATTCCATTTTCAAACGCGTTAATTGACACAATAGAAAAATATATGGCTATCCGCGAGTGACGTGGTATTCTGTAAAGAACGTTAAATAAAGCAGTCACCTGCCATGTTCTTGTTGTCACAATGAATAAATACATTAATGCGTAAAAAAATAGTTGTTGTGGCGTTACTAGAGTGTGAAAACGTTAAGGCTATTATTGAAATGGAATGCGCAAATTTTTCTGATCTAGATCTTCAAATATTTAACTGTAAATGAGCTGTCAAAATAATAACAAAAAAGAATCGTGTTCTAATGCAAGCACAAGAATGTTCATTTTTTATTTTTTAAGACACGTAAATTTATTGAGATTAAAATTCCTTAAATTTAGAATCGTCAGGTCCGTTTTCAAGTAGTCAACACCATTGATTTAGATAGCGGTGCACATGGGTTCGAATCTTCGAATATCAGTACGGGCAGTATCAAAAAATATTTTTTTAATCGATTTATGGATTTCTGTTTGAAGATATAGATGTCTGTCATGCCTAAATTTCTTTCTACTCTTCCAATACTAAAATTGAGTCCTAGAAAGAGCGGTTAGTTAACCATTAATTTTGTTAGATCCCCATTTCAATCTTTCCAAAAAAAGAAAAGTAAAGCAACTGAGAAACAGACAACTCTTTTAAGATTCATATGTTCTACAATAGGAGCGTTCATATCTGCTAAAAATATTTAAAAACAATGTCAATGATCTTAAACTACAATCAAATTTCGAAAATCTAAGCCTCTTTTTAATCACATTTATTTTTTAATTGCACCGTAAAAAAATATTAAAATTGTTGCTCATTTCTTATTTAAAAAAAAAAATTACATAATCTTTCTTATAAAATATGTCAAGTTACAGATATTTCTCAAACCACGTAAGAGAATAATAAAATAAAAATAAATATTTGTTCATGTTTCATAATAGAAAAACAAATCTTAAAACATATTAACATATTAACATAGAAATCCACCGAAAACATTTACTTGTAACAGCTTGCAACAGCTGCTTGTTATAAATATTTAATATACAAACAAAATAAAACAAATATTTTATTTATGTTTTCTGTAATGTAGCGATCTGTTTTAATAAAATCTTAATTTATGTAAAATTAAAAATAGGCATAATTGTATAGCTTAAAACCAAATGAAAAATCAACCTAATTTTAAATTCATTGAATAGTAAGCAAGCTTATTGATAATGAAACAAAATAAACGGAACGACTTATATATAAGCTTAAAAATGTAACCAAAACTTTAACCGCGTTTTGATACTAAGCAGCTGCGCGAGACGCCAAACTTTATTACATAACCAGTAGTATAAAAAAGTTTTTAATTATATAAATATAAAAAGGCACAAAGTGATTTATCAAATATGTACATTAAAATAAAACACAAACGAAACAAACCTAATATTTCATTTAAGTTTTCTGTGCTATGTATGCTAAGGCTGTTAGTTCCTTGGCCGTTAACAAGTGTCAGTTTCGAATGAAGTGACCACATTCACAAACTGAAAGCTCGTGAACCACGCAGGTTGCTAGATCAATGGTTCAAGACCTGTATTAAATCTACCCTTGTGTAGCCGCAAGCTGACGTCGACTGCTCAAGCGGAGGTTCTCAAAGGGTTGACTGTAAGAATTCACTTTGTCTATGCAGGTATCCAGATTGGACATCGCGATGTGATAGGCTGTGTTGTCAGCCGCGCACCTTTGTAGGGAAAACTGCCACATAAACGCGTATAGTCAAATTCTCTACGATTGAGACATCGTGCCTTAATTCGCTGCGTAAGACAAATTTTCATTCGTTTTTATTTTCTGTGTACTGGAAAAATAAGTTAGGTCTGAAATATACAATGTTCAATTATGAGAACTCAATCAGACGTAATAAAACTATTTATTGATAATATACTTTTGGAAAACGGATGATTGTTAGGTAGTATTTTTTTTGTTTAAAATAGATTACACGATTTTATTTTTATCGCGTTGACAATTTTTGTATCATTCCACTAGTAGTGTTTCACCTCGTCACTTAGTATCTTCGGAGTATTTTGAAAGACTGACCCGGGTTGTAGAAATACTAGAAAATTTGTAATTTTTTGCGTTTTCTCAAGAAACCTTCGTTGATAATCGATATCATAAATAAAAATGTGTACATTACCTTGACTAAGACTTATACAAAAACCGACTTTTGAAAAAAACGGTTATCATTCAAATTATTCGAAAAATTGTTGAAATATTGGTGAAAATATTGGTGAAAATATTTATAAAAAATGGATAATTCAATTAAATAACGAGAAAAGGTTCATTATTTTTATGTTGTTTATTTATATACATAATAATGCATAATAAGAAATTATTTGGTGTTACTCTTCAGAAAAACACAAAGCGTCCACTGATCGTTTTGTAACAAAATTTCCTGATATCGAAAATACCCTTTCGCTGGCTAATAATGTGGGGCATATGGTCTTTAAGCCACCAAATAAAGATCCAATTTTTCTGTCGACTCGTTTATCGAAAATTTGGCACAACCGGTTACGATGTTGAAAAACCGATTTTCGAATGTCACAAATTTTGCCAAAAAATCGGTTTTTATAAACCGACAAGCCCTAAACTTGACGATAGCACCAGCACTTGGTAGCAAACCAGGTTATAATTATCAATTCAAATTTATGTCATATAAGAGAGAAGTTTTTTTATCTAAATCAAATCTCGGGTACCGACTAACGAATGAAAAATATAAAAAAATGTCACCAGAATCGGATTTGAGCGATGGGTTACGATGTTTTTTTATTATCCCGGTCACCCCTCATAATGAGCATATTGACATATATCAAAATGAACTTACTGACCAAATTTACTGTCGATGTCATCGAAAGCATATTGAGTATTGAGCGTCTCAAAATATGTAATTTGTTTTTACGCGAGCTGGTTTCTGTTCATACTTTAAGTGAGAAGGAATCTTATCAGTCAAGGCATACCTGTCTTTGAACACAAATTGATTTAAAATTTATCGCTTGGAAATTTGAACTAGATAATTAGCAACCGATGAGCGTTGAAAACTCGTCTAAAAATGCAATTATCATATACGGCTGATTCAAATTATTATTAAACATAGAGACTAAGATATGTACATTAGTCGTAAATCCCACGTTTAATACGTCATTGAATGACTGTTTCTAAAAAGGATAAATCCATTGAGGATTTATCCTTTTTAGAAACAAGCTTTGACATGACTCTAAAATAGCTCATGTTTTCTTATAAAGCTATTCAACGAGAAGAGAGTGGTATTATATAATATTTACAGTAGTGATACACAACCTTTTTCATCAAAAATTTTGACGGTTGAAATTTTTCAATTTCATGTCTAAAATATTTTTATTTTATTTGTTTGATTTTTTCAACGCTTTACTGCTCAGATTGAACCAGTTAACTATGTGAATAGTTAATATAATATGTAGATGTAAACCAATTAATATGGTTCTTGAAGAATTCTCATACAATCATACACTTACGGTAGAATTAAGAGCATAATTTTGGTAAAATAACATACATTTGCAGTGTAATAATATTTTGTGATTGATGATACTAGTGCCTCATCCAATAGTCATATAGACTGTGGAAAAGAAAAAGGACATAACCCACATATAACAAATTTTACAGGACACACAAAAAAGTTTTTTGATGATTTTGGGCCAAAGTCAAATTATGAAATGTACAATACCTTCAAGTGCACGGAGATTGATAATGAATTGATTTTTTATTGACTTTATCTAATATTAAAGTAATATTTTTTTTATGAAAAACCTTTTTTTAAGTCTTTTTTTACTGGTAGCAATGTTCACATACCCTCCTTTTTTCAAACATAAAAGATAAATTTAGAGACTGATTCGGCATTTTCAGCTTACATCATTTTAATAGAGTGTGTATCAAGTTGTAAACATTGTGATTATCGAAAAAACCTGTTTTAAAAAAATTGGAGGTTACGTCCTTTTTCCTTTCCACAGTCGATATGTAAACAAACACTGACGTAAAAAAATAGTTTTAATAAAATCTCTTGGGCATATCTGGGTTAAGTAATCTTTAGTTTTTATTTTGTTGCACATAATTGACTTTTTGTGTATTGGTGTTTGACTTGATCTAAGTACTTTTTGAATGAAATTGAAAAAATTCATAGAATGAGACTGAATTTGTTTTTTCAGAAGATACAGAGATGGGGTAGGCTGGAGAGGGCTCGGAGGGGTTCGAGCGAGCCCCTTGTTAAATTAAAAAAAACAACATTCTCAGATTAAATTAGTATATAACAGCAATTTCTAACTTATATATTATATACGACAGCTTCAGTATACACAGTAGTACATTTTTACTCATTTACATTTATAAGTTAACGGTAAATTGCATATTTTAACAGTAATAATTGATTGCTTATTTAATTATTAGATATAATTGCATAGTGATAAAAAATCACTTATTCCTCACAACACCGAGAATTGTTTTGAGATAAAGCGAGCTCCTTGTTAACGTATTGGAAGCCCATCGACACTAGAGTGCTAAAATCTATCTATCTGCATTAATAGCTCAAAACAGCCCGTACGAAAATGGCTGAAATTGACTGAATTTCTGAAGAATAAGAAAGATGTCACAATAAGAAAGATGTCGTCATATAATATGCTTTTTTTTTAATGATTGACTAGGGAAGTCTTACTGTTATAAGTTGTTTTGTAAGTGGCTGGTATTGGTTTCGTGAGTGACCAGTTGGGTATTCCTTACACAAAGGCCCATGGATAGGTAGGATTCACGTGTTCGCAGGAAATTTATCGCCGTCAGGTCCGCAGCAGTGTCTATTTAAAGATCGAGCACGAGTTGCCCTTTCATTGGCCGCGAAGAAGACGCGACGCGGACTCGAACCGAAGACCGGGCGTCTGGCAACAATAAACTAGATGAAAATTCACCGAGGCATTCTTTTGCCATGTAAGATTAAAATGGCTAGTATTTTTCCGATTAGAATTTAAATTTAATGGTCATAATACATCGGTCGGTGTAAATAATCATAATTTAAATGAAATTAAAAAAAAAACTGACCTAACCTAACCAAAATGGTAATAAAATATTCTGACTGTATGATATTTTTATTCTGACCAAAAATTGATTTAAATTCGGACCATTTAATTTGTTCCCATTTAAAATTACGAGAAAATAAAAGATAACTTTGATTTTTTAAAACTATTTTTTTTTTTAAATTAAAAGATTTATTTCCCTGACACAGTCATATCTCAAAACTATCAATTGAGGGTATTACTTGCAAACACGGCTTATTTCAAAATTGTTAAAAAATTAAACATGAATTTCATTTTGAAAAACAATGTACATTTTAAAAGTATTTTTAGTCTTACATTACTTTGGAATGATATTTTGGATGTAGTCAAGCTATGTTTGTGACAGATTTCTAAAACTACTTTCAAAATTTATTTGTATCTACTAAATTATATTCATGCCGCCTGTGTGGTCGAGTGGTCAACGTCGTTGGTTACCGCTACGGAGGTCACGGGTTCGAATCCCAGTACGGGCAGTTTTATAAATTGATTTTTCAATCGATTTATGAATTTCTGTTCAAAGGCATGGATGTATGTGATGTCTTGAATTCCCCCCTCCCACCCATCCTATCATATGAACGGGGCGTATCGAGAGCGATTAGCTAACCACTAGTCCTGTCTTAGCCCTTTCCTTCTATTCCTACTCTCTTTGGAAAAAGAGAGGTTGAGCAACTGAGTAACAAGAAGTTCTCGTAGAAACACTTCTGTTGAGATAAACTCCATTAGGAGTCCATATGCTCCACATTGGGAGCGGACATGGTAAAATATATATATATATATAATATATATATACAGGGCTTTTTTTACCCTGTAACGCGGCGGAACGGCGTTCCGGCAACTTTTTTTCTCGAAATTTTAATAAATGTTCGTAAAATTTTATTTTAAAACTTTCGTTTCTTTTCTTGGAAGCCATTGACTGTTAATCCTTTTTGAATATAAAGGGTATCATAGGACCCATAAATTAATGTCATGCAAAAGATTGCAAATGCAAATTGGAATGTAATTTTGGATAGCGTTTTTTATAAATTACATATTTTTTTAATGTCTACTTAATATATGTAATGTTATTTGATTCATTTTCATTTGAAATTTCTAAAATAAATATAAAAATATGTATATTTTGTTTTATTTTCTATGCATTATATGAAAAGCCGCCTTTAATTCTATCAAAATGATATTCGAATATATAATAAATAATATACCTTCTTAGAAAATGCTCGAAAAAAGTGCGTTCCGGCACCTTTTTTTTTTCAAAAAAAAGCACTGTATATATATATATATATATATATATATATTCATGGTTCATGTTTCAACAACTTTGGAATGAGCCGGGTTTGCAGGTATTACTCTCAATTGATAGTTGTAACACTATGGAATTCAGCCATCGGTTTGTATAGTAACTTGTAATATTAACTAACCATTGGTCACTGCAAGTATCCGAATGTAAGGCTGCTGAGGTGTTCGATCGTCGTAATACGCGGAGTACAAAGATACATCAGCGTCACGTACTTCTATCCAACCACCATCCTATAAAAAAAAACCAATAAACATATTAGTTACGATTCTACAACAACAATAAACTCGCGCGTAGCCGCACGAGATAAAATTAGCCAAATTTGTTGGTGCAATGAACCTATTTAAAATGTATTCACCACTGAATAAGTAATAGGAGATATTCAAGGATTACCAAAGTCTTAGATAGTATGGAACATTGTTTGTTATATGTAAGCATTCGACAATCAATTGGGTGCGTTTTATTTTACAAACCCAAGACGATTCTATTATATAGTAAAACCAATCCCGAGAGTTTCGGGATCATGTCTTCTAATCCCGGGATTGAAATGTATCAAAAACTGTAGACATAACAGCTGAGGCCAATTCGCCATGCACTTGAAAAATATAATAAGACAATATATAAAATAAAAATACACAGTACATCGAATTCAACATAAAAAAATCAAGAAATATAATAGAAAAATTTATCAAACAATTCACAAATACCATCACTAAAAATGTCCACTTTAATGACATCAAGGTGTTTATTCTGATTTAGTAAAATAATTGAAATATTATTCTATGATTTGAAGTTTAACCTTTCCCTCCCTGCAATATGTATTTACTACAATTTGACTCAAATAATGTCAATATCGATAAGAAATATAATAGATACGGTGCTCAGAATTTATGTATTCCTCCATAATATATATATACATATATATGTTTACCATGTCCGCTCCCAATGTGGAGCATGTGGACTCCTAATGGAGGTATCTCAACAGAAGTGTTTTCTACGAGAACTGTTTGTTACTCAATCGCTCAACCTCACTTTTTTCAAAGTGAGTAGTAGGGGAAGAAAGATAAGGCTAGAACAGACTTCGATCGCAACTTTGAATTGAATAAATCTCAAATTCACTGTGATCTGACCGGGAATCGAATCCAGACCTGTGTGATCGGTAGAGCAAGCTGTAATCAACTGGGCTACAGCAGGCGACACACTTATTTACTGGACATTTAATTACCAGAGGTTTTTTGTCTTTTTTTTATGTAAGTAAGAATTATACGAACTAATAATGTATGAACCATTCATTCACAGCTAATCACAGAAACATAAACAATTATTCTAATGGCTTCCTTTGTGAGCATTATTGCAGTCATTGGCGTGATATACCAACGCACAGTAAAGCAAGAAACCTGTATTTGATTAAATATTGTGAGATAATAGTAGTTCATTTATATCCCAGTGTGTCGCCATTGTTGAACATTGCAATATATGTTGTTATAAGAATTGCAATGGAGTTTTAATAATAATAGCTCCACTCGAAAGTGTTAGTTTTCATTAGAAAATTCTATAGTCTAAAGCTGTCGTGGAGAACCTGCGGTCTTTTGGCTACTCTGATATCAAAATATTTACTTTGATCAAAAAATTATACGCAAGCGTTTGGAAAAAGAGCGTAATCAACCCATTATATGTTCGGCAGTCGAAAAAAAGGGAGGGTCTCAACGCTTACTTTACTGCGGCCTTATGTTGAATCAGATAAATGAATGCGGCCTTTAGAAATTAAAAGGTTCCCCAACCCTGGTCTAAACTCTAAATAAATATTTCCGATATATATTATGGCATGCGAGGACCTTGGGAGATGTTCTGGCACCCCCAACTTGATTTTTACAAAATATTTTTTATATAAAAAAAATATTTCATTGTGTTACAGTTACAAGATATAGAATTCAGTCCCGGTTAAATATTGCTTGAAAAATATATAAATTATCAGAAATACAAAAACAGTTAAATTAATGGAATTATTAAATATAATATTATAAGTAATCATATAAAAAGTCTTCGCATATCAATGTCGCTGTAATAATACATGCAGTGATTGTGATATAACTACATAATCAAAAAGTTATACATTTATTATTCTTAGAACAAAAGAATTAACTTTTTTCAGTTCCAAAGCATTTGAAGTTTTCTAGGTGTCGATAAAAAATATGTTCGCGACTTTTAAACACAACTTTAAATATACAATCGAAATATTCCATGAGCATATCAATTAAATAAAAACTAGAATTTGCATTTTGTCGATACGTAAAAAAAAGTTTGTTCCGTATTTAGCAAAAGAAATAATACACCAGGGCCAGCCAACTGGTTGATCGCGTCTGCAAGCCAATTTTTTTAAAATCTAAAATAATAATAAAACAAAGATACAAAAATCTTGTCAATTTTCGTATTTAAAACACAATATCATACATAATGTTGCCCACTGTGGTCTAGTTGGTTAGAGCTTGCTCTACCGACCAGGTAGGTCTGGGTTCGACTCCCGGTAAGGTCAATGTCAAATTTAGATGTTTTATTTGAAATCTGAGATCAAAGATGTGTGTGATGTAAATTTACCTCGAATTTATCTCGAATGACTTACAATAAAATCAACTTTAAAATATTTAACGCATAGCTGTAATGCCAAACTAAATTAAAAATATCAAAAAAAAATACTTAGGACGCTGGGTTTTATTGAAAAACGTACAGTATTTTAGTTAACACCTCCATGCCCATGATGCAATCGTAAATAATTGAGCCATTTAATCATTCAATATTTCTCTTAATATTGTTTATTTTTATTGGAAGGTTTTTATTGGAAATCATCCGGTCAAGAAAAACATTTTTCTTAAAAATCTAATTTAAAACATAATAGAACGACTATAAAAAAAACCTTCATTATGCAATACGTCAAATTAACTTTTGTGACTCTTTTTGGAATCTGAATATACTGAGGTAACACGTATTTTCTTAACACCTCCATGCCCATAATGCAATAGCAAATAGTTGAGCCATTAAATCATTCAATATTTCTTTCGATATTGTCAATAAGTATTTATAATTTTAGATATTCTAGCATATATACATTTTTAAAAATATTTTAAAGCTTTTAACTTAATTTTTAATACTTTCAATAAACAGTGAAACTGAGATGCCATCATGGCAGGGAACGTAATTTTTTAGGATGGTTACGGGTTAATGAACACTATTTAAAATTATTTTATCCGTGACAAATGTATTCTTCAATATATTTCAAACGTAATAAGAAAAAGCTTTAAAGGGCCTTTTTCATTGTTAAGGTTTCCAAAATTACAAATTCCAGATTAAAATGTATGTGTAATATGAAACGGTTTTTTTGCTATCTAAAAAACACTATAAAAATTGGTTTAAAATTTCAGACAGTTAATAAGTTAAAAGTATTTTTTAACAGTTGAATACCTCTGAAATACATCACAATTGGCAGGTGTCTATTTCAATCTATAATTACAGTCTTAAAACGTATCGTTAAAAATATAATCTAAATATCCGATAAATACCCAGCGAACCAAATTATTTGCGAGTTTGGATTAGAGGATAAGCGGTTAAAAAAAGTATTGTAAAAGGCCGAGAGGTAAAACAATAAATCGGCGCCATTAGAGTGATGGAAACATCGTAACATGTATCAAGCGTATCATTTGGTATTTGATGACATAGATTATTTCGGAAATTACGGACACACTTTGGGCCCCGGGCCCCACACAGCCCGCCATCCATTTGTAATGATCAGGTGGCCCAAATAACACAAAGTGGACGTAAATGTTTTATGGTCCCAAATAAAGTAAAATACAATTCGTGATGTTTCAAACCTATCTGCCATTAAGGCAGTGACAGCTGGTGGATTATATTACAACTGTCACTATATACCCACCATAATTTCCGTATTTTTAAATTATATATTTTAGTAGAATATCGACTGTGGACAGGAAAAAGGACGTAACCCACAGTTTTTCCAAAACAGCTTTTTTCTATAATCAAAATGTCTACAACTTGATACACACTCTATCAAAAGGATGTAAGCTTAACTTTTCCGGTTCTAAGCTCAAGAAATGCGACCCCAACACCCACATTTTCTTAAATATCTATTTTAATACGGGTGATATAATGTTTATAATTAAGCTTTTCTTATATCATAGTTTTTTGGACCTTTTGTATTTTCATATAAATACGCGACGACACGATAAGCGCCCGCGATAAGCGATCGTTCGTAAGATAGCTGGGCTAAACTCGTCAGTTGCAATTTCATACGTGTGCTGGGATGACGTCTTTTTTACTTCTTTGGCCACGTTCGCTCCCTATGTGGAGCATGTGGCCGCCACACGGCACTTCCATGTTTCAAACCACCACGGATTTTTATAAAAAAATGTATGATGCAGAGAGATATTTTAAAGCCCTTAGACTATTTTTTTTTTTTTTAATTCATAAGAATAAGGCGAACAATGAGGAAACCACTGGGGTCCCTAAACGACCCCCATCGGATGAGAAGTATTTTTTTAATCTGCGAGCCTCGAGAGTTAAAATGTCGAATTAGTATCTAAATTTAGATTTTAAGTTAGAGAAAAAAAAGAACTTTAAAAAAAAAATCTTGAAAAATTTATGAAATTAATATTAGGCTACTTCAATAAAAAAAACAGTTGATCAATCAGCGTGCTCTTCAAGGTTGAGTATACTTCATAATTTGCCTTTGACCCAAAATCATTACCAAACGTTTTTTGCGTCTCCTCTAAAATGTGTTATGTGTGGGTTATGTCTTTTTTCATTTCCACAGTCGATATATTAAAAAATATCACAAATATCTATAATACTTTGATATATTTTTTCTATCCTTGTCCACTCCCAGTGTCGACCATATGACCTCTTATATGAGGTATTTTAACAAAAAAAATCTAAGACCTCTTTACTCAGTTAATCAGTCTCTCTTTTTCTATTAGATCTAGATTATAGATAGAAAGGATATGAAGCTAGGACAGAACTAAAGGTTCGCTAATCGCTCTTGCAACGTCCCGTTGCTTTAAAATTGAAAAAGTAAAGGGGAATATTTAAACATCACAAACACCCATGCTTATTGAACAGAAATCAATAAATCAATTGAAAAAAAAATCCGAAACTGTCACGGATAGTTATGCCAATTCAATCAATATACTATCAAAAAGAAACTTTTCTACGATTTATAATTTGCACTCATTTTTTGGCGGTACGTCACTGATCATATAAAATATGATGTCTCATAATGAATTTTGGTCGGAGTTGTCTGCAACGTACAACCATTAGCTTAATAGTATCTATCTAAGGTAATCGAATATTTTATGAAGGAAAACTGATGCAAAAAGGTTACTTAATAGAGGAGCAAACATTCAAAATTTTAATTTTAATTATGTTCGTAATTACCATCAGTCACCAATTGAAATTTATGAATCTTTGATGATATTTTAATTTTAATATTATAGGTGTTAAACGATTAAATTTTGTGTAATTATAGAATCACTTTAACTGTAATTTGTAAATTCTTTTAATTAAATGGCAACTGTCGTTTAAACCTTCTTTACACCAATTTATTTTTGTATAAATAGCACTCTTAAATTATATTTCTTATCGGTTGACAATTTTTGCAATGAGCGAGACCGGTCCTGTTCTTTTAAATAAAGTACAAAGGAATATTGTGTTTTTATTAATTTAAAAAGTGATTTATCACACAAATATATAGCTCGGGAAATGATGATTTGAGTGTTGGATGAATTACGGTTTGTTTGAATGTGTCAACTTAATGTTTTATTTTTATATAAAAAAAACCCTTTTTGAACACAAATTGTGATTTCCATTCATAGATTTTACTATGGACTATCAGATCTTATATTAAACAGAATTTATCAAAATTTGTAACATATCACTTTTTGAATGTTTGCACCTCATTTTATTATTGTATTAAATTGTTAAATAATAACAAATTCACAGCCATAAATATATTTAAAAAGTATTCAATAGACACTCGGTAATCTTATACTTTCTAAAAAAACGTTGTTTTATGCAAATCCGTGTTACATGAGGTTCGTAAAATATTAGAAGGTGCATTTCGAAACATATTTGAAGTATAATTTTATTATATCCATTACTTCTTCAATAAACAACAAATAAAATTTAAAAAAACAGATAATTAACAAAAAAATAATCACTCTTAATATAGATTGTATGTTTTTGTCATCGAAAGGCTTTTCAATATGTTGCGGTTTATTGTTTAAAAACTACTTAATTAGTGATTAAATAATCTTAGCATGTACATCTTTATATTGGATTAATTTCATTACACATAGGTGCTAACTACAGTTGAAAACCTCATGCAACACCCAAAAGAACATAGTCCATCAATTAATAATAATTTTAAAATTTAAATGCTTGAATGATAAAACTTTTAAATTAGCACATTTGACTTAGAAATGGCTGTGACAGACAGAATGATAAACTGTGCAAATTCCAGATTGATACTGTTCACTGCTTGGTAGAATTTTTTTCAACAGACATACAAACACATGTGTTTTCTGATTAATATTATAAATTTCATAGTAAAAGTCCAAACACTTTTCTAATTCTCTCATAAATTTTAAACATCATTCCTTTATAGGATCTTTGATAAATAAACGATAAATTGGTTTAAGACACAAATTTGATTTTAATAATTGTAATTGATTCTTTTCTTAAAACCGTGTTATACAAAAAATTGTCTGTATCCATTAACAGTGTTTAAGTAATACTGTGTTATAGGAAATTAAGATGTTTAAAAAACAGAGCAATATTTTCGTGTCTCTTCTATTCATAGTCCCTGTTTTATATAATATTTATCGATAGACAACCTTATTCAGTATTTGAATATGTTTGACCCATTTTTTTATTCAAGTATTTGAACAACTATTCAAACACTATTTGTAAATAAAATGACATGTTATCCTTATTGGAAAACGACGCAAAGAAACAATATTGTTTGAATGATATTTAAATGGCGTTGTCTATTGTTTGAACTGGTATTTACTTAGTTAATCTTTTTTCTAAAAATGTAAACACATATATGTATTTAGTTCAAGAAGAATTATCGTATATGAATTGGTTGACAGTTATTTTAGTTTGACATCGTAATCGTCACAAATATTCTGCTTAATGGTTTTTATAAAGAAAGTTTTTTTCTAATAATACTGATAAACGGATGTTTTACAGATATCCTGTGCTTCATATTTTCGCCACAAGTTATCACATTAAAGCATCCTTCTAAATGTAATTTCTAGCGTGTAGAAATTACAGTCGAACATGGAACCGACTGAATTTACTCGTAATACCAGAGAATAGGCATTTTTATATGCTTACAAACATACCCATCACACGAAGATATGAAGTATCTGAAGCGGTCACATAACACAAAAAGTCGCAATTCAAACAAAAATATACAATTAGAATTCATTTACACACCCGTTATACACATATTACATTTTTCTGTCAATCCACTTTTCTTATAAAATTGAAAATAGATGCTTGTTTCGTTTTTTGCACTCTCACTGACGATATTTTTTCTCGGCATACCCGAGTAGTAGCTCGTTATAAAAGTGATTAAATGTTTGGAGAAAACCATAAACTAAAATGTCAACGAATGCTTTTTCATTACATCCGAGATCTCGCTATTTCCGTGATCGTAATAACCGAATTCAACTGTAGTTATATTAAACTAAAAAATAATCGTTACCTCACATTGGCGTTATTAATTTTTGTCATCATCTTTTTAATATATAAAAATAACCTAATACGGCTGAGACACAGTAGTTATATTATAATCAGTAAAAATAAAATACATCAAAAGGTCCATGTTCTTAAATGTAAAATTGAAAAAGATAATAATGTTGTTATTATTATTGTCGGAACTTTAACCTAGACTCATCTGATCTCTAAGATATAACTCTTACCTGACACTTGACCAGTGATAGCGAATCTATGACATGCGTGTCAAAGATGATACGTCAATAAATGTTGGGTGACTGCATTGTTTACTTGCGATTTTCGCCAACGAACAGTCAACGCGCGCTGTCGTTATTTAGCTCGTGAAGTAAGAAATTGCTTTGCACCGATTACTGCGAAATCTAGCTATGGTTTTATTCACATTTTTTTTATATTTATTGAAAGACCTTATTCTCGGCATCAAATAATATGTATTTTTTTTACCAGGTCCGCTTCCAATATGGAGCATATGGGCTCCTATTGGAGTTTATCTCAATATAAATGTTTCAACGAGAACTGCTTGTTACTCAGTTGCTCAACCTCTCTTTTTCCAGAAGAGAGTAGGAATAGAAGGAAAGGGCTACGACAGGACTAGTGGTTGGCTAAACGCTCTCGATACACCCCGTTTATAGGATAGGATGGGTGGGAGGGTGGAATTTAAGACATCACATACATCCATGTCTTTGAACAGAAATTCATAAATCGATTGAAAAATCAATTTATAAAACTGCCCGTACTGGGATTCAAACCCAAATTCAAATAATATATAAACCAATAAAATAAATACATACTTACCAGATGAACTAAGAAGCATTCACTTGCTTGGGTTTGAAGTGCACGAAATACCAACATTCAATTGAGTTTTTTTTATTAATAAATATTTCAAAAACATACACTTTGTTACTAGAGCAGAGGTGGGGAACCCGCGGCCTTTTGGTCACTCTGATGCGGCCTTCTGGCCAATTTTGAAAAAAACGAGGTTTGGAGATATCTGGGGAAAAGGTATAGCAAATTGAGGATTTCAAATTTCTCGGTGTTTACTGCGGCCTTATGTCGAATCAGAAAAATGAATGCGGCCTTTAGATAAGAAAAGGTTCCCCACCTCTGTACTAGAGCTATGCAATTTTCTTCACCACCATCACAATTGTGTTCAACAGAAGTTTTAAGTATAGTAACGAATGTTATGCATTGTACAGTTATGTGTTTGGAAAGTCTCGGGAACAATAGACCAAGACATGACACCTTGCACTTTAGTGTGCAAAACATTTCCACATAAAAATGAGGTATTATGAGTGTAAATCTACTCTTTCTCCGTATGTCAACAAATTTAGTGAATGCTACGAAGTTTTTCTAGTAGCTACCAAGTCTGGTGTGGTCTTTGGTTTTGACAGCTGGTAGCAGCGGTGGATTAAGCACTAGAGAGGCCCCAAGCGCAGTAAATTTTGTAGGCCCTGCTTTTCAAATAACATAAAAGTGCTGCAAACCTCTTCGTAGAATAATAATGAATATTGAAAACTGAAATTAAAATGTAAGGTTTCATATAATATATGCTATCTTTGAGGCCCCCAAGATTTGGAGGCCCTAAGCGTGCGCCTCTTGCGCTTATGGGATAATCCGCCACTGACTGGTAGGAACAACTTGATTATTTCTTCCAGTTAATTATTCGTGGGATGACAAGCCCAGAAGATATGGTCAGCATTCTGTATCATGTCACATCATTATTTCATAGTATCTATGAATAAAAAATTGAACAGCTTGGCAGCGAAACTGCTGTGTCCTAAAATGAATTAGCTAGCCCAAAAGCTACTTTTAACTAGAGCTCCAAGTGTCACAAAGTGTCATGTGGCCATGGGTGGGCTGGAGGGGGCTCGGAGGGTTGCTAATTTTTATTAAGGCTCGAGAGCCTTCTGTTAATCAAAGAGAAAATAATATTCTTAGATAAAATTAGTATATATCTGCAATTTCTGACTTATATATTAATATACGACAGCTTCAGTATACACAGTAGTACATTTTTAGTCATTTACATTGATAAGTTTTTTAGTAAGTAATTCGCATATTGTTACATATTATAAGACTATTAAGTAACAATCGATTTCTTATTTAAGTATGGTAACAAATTGAATGGTCAAAATTTAAATCAATTTTTGGTCAGAATAAAAAATTTATACGGTCAGAATATTTTAGACCATTTTTGTTAGGTTAGGTTAGGTTTTTTAAAATTTCATTTAAATTATAACTATTTATTCCGACCGATATACTATCACCGTTTAATATAAATTCTGACCGGAAAAATACGAGCCTTAAAGTACTGTATATAATTGTATTCTTTCCTAGAACACCGAGAATTGCTTTGAGATTAAGATCCGCTGGATGTGACACGGCATTTAAACATAGTCCGGGCGAGTGCTGAAAAGGTTTGCCCATTACACTACTAGACCATATACTGACAAGATATAAAATTAGATGCACACGCATTAATTAACATAGATTACCCACTTAAGGTGATCGACCAAGGCAAGTTTCACGCTCGACGGGTGGCCCCGACAAACTTCGGCAGTAAAAAAGACATTTTACTTTAATTTACAATTTCCGGAAAACATGACGTCGTATTTACTCGCGTTTTACTTCGGGCGGAACGACTTTTGTTTACGCATAAATTACCGGGCTTAAAAATGATAATTACGTGGAATTTACTATTCAATTTGAGCTATAAATTAGAGCCGGGCCAATTTAACAATTAGACAGTCCAAACCAAAAGCGAAATTATGCTGTATTATATTAAACAATAAAGCAATTAATGATGGAGCAATTATTTTAACATGGTAACTGAACACCAATGACCGCCAAAATTATTCATAACCGAATACGGATGTTAATTTACGTGTTTTTTTCGGTACCCGATACCCGAGTATTTGAATAAACAGTCAACGCTTTTTTACAAAGTAGATACGTTCCTTTCGATGGTTTCGGCGGTAACTTTGTGGAAGTTCATTTTAATATAAAATTTAAATTAATTCTATAACCCCCTCTTTAAAAGGGAAAACACCCAATCTTATTGATTGCAGCTCATTTGTATCATTATTTGTTTGCTTTATTTCGATTCAATCATCCCCCTCTTTGCTTTCCTTAAAAGGAAAAAAACCCAAACTCCATTTTGTAATTTCATAATTTAAAAATTTTAGAATCAATCTTGCTTCATTACTTAAGCAAAATTTGCGATAGTAAGTCTGAAGATGCCTCTGAAAGAGGCGAAACACGTGTCACAGCTATTTACACAATACGTAGAATAATCAAAGTTAATTTAAATTTTATATTAGATACGTTCCACTAAGCACAGTGAAAAATACGATGAAGAAAAAATGACGATGGCTTGGTAGCCCCTGATCTAATTAATAAATTATCCAATTGTTAAAAAAATGTTTTTTTTTGTAAAATGTCCAATTTGGAGTGTAAAAACTGTAGAATGCAAATAAAAATTAAAGATAACTCTAAATTGAAAAATCCGTGTTATTTTAAAAGTAATACCATTGTGGTATAAAAAATCGTTTATAAAGGTAATAATGAAAACTCAATAAAAGAAAAACTTCAAAATATCATTGTCAGGTTAACGACAGCAATACAGAGGTCAACGTCGTTGTCTCCCATGCCGAACCTCACGGGCTTAAATCCCAGTATAAACAGCATTTTTGAATTTGTTTATTGATTTTATGTTCAAAAGCATGGATGTTTGTGATGTCTATAAATTCTCCCCACCCCCCCACCCCCCTCCATTTCAATAACAATATAATTGAGTTTAGTAAGATTGATTAACCAATAACTAATGCTGTCCTAGCTCTATTTTTTTTATTCATACTCTCTTCGAAGAAAAGAGAAGTTGAGAAACTGAGTAACTAAAAATCTGTTGAATTAAGAGGCCATACGCTCTAAATTAAGAGCGGACGTGGATTTAAAACAATGTATTTCATCGTTACTTGATAACATACGAGTAAGTTTATGGTGGACTAGCCGTTAATCGCTTACTTCGCTAGAAATGATTGACAAATCAAATGAAGACTATTGTTTATTATTTCTGTTTTTGAACACTTTCGGCTCCGGCTCAAATCAAGTAAAGTATTGTCTCGCGTGCCCGGCTGTTTTTGCAGAATTGCATTTTTTCTTAATGACTTATTAAAAAGGCTATAACTGTGAAACTTTGAAAGACTATTACTTTTCAATTATGTACGGTATTATTGCTAGATTTTTTTGCTATGGAAAGCCATATTACAATGTTTGCACATGTACCGAGTCTTACTCCATTTTTTGCTTGGCGCCTACCTTGCAGGTTCAATTGGGATTATTTATTTTTTCTTGCTACTATTATTAACAAAATATTTTTAGAAACACTTTTTGACATTCTTTTTTATAGAATATTTAAAGCCAAAATTGAAAATGAATTTAGTGACTGCACCATCATGTAATCTTCAAAACGACAAATGGACGCATAAAATGCGTTATGATATCCTTAAATTTTGGTTGGTAAAATTAGTTACTCTTTTTAATAAAAGTAATAATTAAAAGAGTGATTTAGAATTATTTTATTATCTGCTATAATGATTATACTGAGTCTTCTATACAAAATTTTGCTTGATACCACAATGATGGCTCTATTTTAAAGCATAGCCCATCACGTGAAAACATGGTTCCGGGACTCGACGCTCGGTTAGCGTATCACGTGAAAACACGGCTCGGGGATCCAACGTGTTAAGAAATCCTTTACTCGCTGATGTGTTTATGTTTTTGGAAATCGTGTTAAAATAAATAATTCGTGTAAAATATAGTATTCGTTCTTTTTAGCGGACCGTGTGAAAACCAGCATAATAAAAAAGAGATAAGTGTACTCAAATTAATCAAAGAAATATTTCAAGTAATAAAGTACTCGAATATATGTAAATAGTATGTTACGGGTACCCGAGTACTCGATACTCAGATTGGCATCCCTATAGACAAGGTGTTTGAGTAGCATTTTACTTTGACCATATCCGGCGTTTAAGTATTAGGATTACAGGACTTAAATCCCAGGTGAGATAAATATAATCTCAAAAGTACTCCGAAAATATTTACTACTCTTGGAAGTACACAAAAGCCAAAGTTTTATTTGAATTATGGTTTGAAATCTACTCTTAATTATTAACGATTTGTGGATGAAATAGTTATAGAAAATATTTGAATCAAATAATTAAGTATATTTTATCTAAATTAAGGCAGTGCTCACGGACTCGAATTAATGTTTCCTTTAAGACGAGTGCTTAAGTGCGCGGAAAATTCAAAGACTGTGCGGGCCAATTCAACAAATGCGCGGCATAAATTGTAATATTTGATGTAAAAGTAGTGTCATAATTTAGAAATAGCTTTTTACAAATAAAGTCGATTAAATAAAACATAAGAAATAAAAGGACTACTTATATTTTTTAAAAAAAGCACACATTAAGAAAATAAGCAAAATTAAACAAATCATCAGTAAGTTATTTATTTACATATTTAATAGATTTATTTAAAAGTTTGTAGTTTTATTTTGGAAATCAATGATGTTTTCCATGAATGAGGAAGATCTATAAAGGAAGAATACAGTTTAAACATAGTTCTGATGAAGATATACGTCGAAATAGCTATAAATTATGTACATATATATTATACAAAAATAGTATTTGTATAACTAAAATACTTATTATTATTTTTTAATCTTATTCCTAATGGAGTTCTACCAAGTCAATGCCAATCAAATCAATAACTTGTTTAGAAACGTTTTATTAGCAGAACACATGTTATATACCGAGAGTTTACATGATTGAAAAAAATGCATAATCATCTTTAGACTATCATATATCTATTATGTTTAGTGTAATTAATTGTCTATGGGCTTTTTTACAACCCTTGAATAATTTAAAATAGTTACATTATGTAATTACTATCTCAGTAGCAATCACCCGTGACTCTAAATGTTATGTTATGCACTCAAAAGTGTAGTAGTATTATTTTTAATAGCATAATTTTAATTGGTTGAGATCTACTCATTCTCCGTATGGCGCCGCAAAACTATAAAATGCAGCGTAATTCACCCTAGTAACTACCGATTCGACGTGGCCGATCGGTAACAAGTTTGAATAATTAAGTCGAGTAGATAAAATTAAAAATTCTCCGGAAAAAATGATAACTCTTTTTGTTATTCATAGAGAAAGTAAGTACAGTTGGCATGTATTTATTTATTTATTGTTGAAAATTAAAAGTACAGTACATGACATAACAGCTGACGCCAATTCGCCGTGTACTTGGCAAATATAATGAGACAAAATATAAAATAAAACTACATAATACATCAAAATCAAGAAATAAAATAGTAAAATTTGACAAACAGTTTACAAATACTGTCACTAAAAATGCCCACTTCTCTAGGCAATGAGTTAATCAATCGAACGGCCCTTAGAACTGGTGACTCATACCTCCTAAGCGAGTTATATTTTTTTAGAAACAACAGTTTTTGGTCATAGTTTCGCCCACTTAAGAATAATTTGGGAACATGTAAATTAATTGTCATGAGAATTTCAGGATTATTAACTCGGCCCCGAAGGAAAAGAGAAAAATGCTTTCAACTTTAAAACTATCTTCGAGCTTCAAGAGAGTGAAATGATAACATTCCTAAAATAAATTTGGTGGGGTAGTATTCCTTTAAGGAATTATCAAAGGGGAAGAATTTAAATTGTTTGAAATAATAATATCTTAGAAGTTTCTTTTGAACTCTCTCCAATTGCAGCAATGTATGTATTTAACACATCGTAAAATTTAAAGATATGTATGTAATCTGTAAAACACACGTAACAATACCAATATAAAATGAGTACGCATCCTTACTTTTTTTTCATTTTTGGCCTTTTTTATTTCCTGTATTAATTTCTAAAAAAAAATAATTATAAATAATTTTGTATCATTCACTTATCACGGTATCAAGTTATTTTCATATATTTCTACCAATTGCTTGTGACACCTTGTATTTCTTTATAAATAATCCTGTATTAGTTTACATTTTTCCATTAGTTGAATTATCATTAACTAGTGATTAGTGAAACTAAAGTGAAGTTGAGCGACTGAGTAACAAACAGTTCTCGTAGAAAAAAAAACTTCTGTAGAGATACCTCCATTAGGAGGCCATATGCTCCACATTGGGAGCGGACATGGATTAGAAAAAAAAGTGATTAGTGAAACTAGTCGTGAGATTTAATAAATAATCAAGAATGCCAAAAGGTTGCACAACATTTTTAAGAATATTACCTAATTAAAATTTCTTGACTTGCAGCTTTTTTTATTTTTTCTATGTCCACTCCCAATGTGGACCACATGGCCTCCAAATGGAGAGCCTTTCCCATCCTTTAACAACTGGGCATAGCAAGAGCTATTAGTTAACCATTAGTCCTGTCCAAACCTTATCTCTGCATCACTACTTCTCTCTCTGAAAAAAATAAATGTTGAGAAACAAACAGTTCTCGTGGAAAGAAATACTTCCATCAGTAGATCACATGCTCGACATTAGGAGTGGACATGGATAAAAAATGACATTATTTTCGATATTTATACGTTAAGCCGAGGATTAACAGTAAACAATATCTAAAAATCACAATTCTATCTCTTTATTTTTACTCAGTTAAGTCATTTTGTTTCCTTGCGATATCAGAGTCATGATTTACTATCCGGCATTATTATGAAACGAGTCATGAAAATAATCATAAAAGAGCTTCAAAGTTTTATTGCCGTGAGCATTTACACCTAGTGCGAGTTTGTTTTATTGTTTTGTCAGGTTATTAGCATTTGAACTGTGGTGAAACAAGTTCATAGTTTTATTTGCGGAGGATAAGAGAGACGGCGAAATTCCACACGCTGTTTGATATGCGAGAACTAACAGCGAGACGCTAAAAGGTCGGGAATCATTGGTATAAGCGTGCGAGATATTTGCTAATTCATTCTACGAAGGGTAAAAAAACTATAGATTGTTTTAGCGCCATGGACCAGTTGTAAGATGCAGGGCTTTGGGTCTAGAAAAAAATGAAAACAACTTCGAAAATCACTTTTAAAAAGTTCACTAGAAATAAACACGTTCGAATTATGAACATTCACGTAAGTTTTGTTACTGACGACCCGGGTTTCGCCTTTCGGCGTCTTCATGCGTTCAAGTGCACAGATGAACTTAAACTGACGCTTAGTAAATAAATGTATCACTAAGTTTAAGTTCATTGCTGGTGAAATGAATTAACTCATGGGAATGCCCACAGATTTTAATGGTGAGTAATTCGAAACCCGGGTCGTTAGTGATAAAACTTCCTCCAAGCACCGTCAGTCGTAATCTTAAATTAAATTATAGAAATATACCCATTTAGGATTGAAAATATTTAATTTGTTATTCTTGTATTTTTATTGTACATATACAGTGGAACCCCAATTACACTACCCCGATTTACGCGCTGGCTTGAAATATTCGCCGCAAATCCCCCAATGGCACGGTCGCATTATATTGTCGTTACTAAGATACAGTCGTCTGTCCCGCGCATACAGTCAAATGTTGGCTAGCGTCTGTGTATTCAACGCGTGCCTGGTTATACACGCATAGCTGGGTGTCTGTGTGCGGGATATTTACTACTACAAAAACTTAATATTTCGTCCAAATTTTTTTTTTGCAAAACTAAGGGATATCTTAGTTTTGCGTTTTCCGCGGAGAAAAAATCCTTAATTTTCTGAGATTCACACCCCCAATTACACTACTCCCAATAACAAGGTCCCGACTATAGTGTAAATGGGGGTTTTATTGTATTAGAATTGAAATAAATATTTTTAGACAGAAAATAGTAGACGAAAAGAATGTGATCATTTAACACATTATAGGCGGGAAACGTAAAAATACGTTTATCGTGTACTGTCGGTTTTGTTGGTATATTGACTCATAATTTAATGGTATCTTAAAAGTAACTGCCGCGGCAAGTGACTATTTTTGACAATAAGCAAAAAACCTCATAATGTATTATGCCCTGAATGTTCGTTCACACGTAGTATTTTTTTAAAAGGCGACAGATGTTTCTCGAATATTTAGGGCATCAGATTTCACACTTCCAGTGATTTTAAATTTGTAGGAATGATGATTTTATAGTATAATTATTTATATAATTGTATGGTATCTAATAATGTTATTTTTTATACAGAATATTTTGAATATTTCATATTGATAACAAGTGGAGTGCTATCTACTAAATTAATAACAGGTTTCTATATTCAGCTTAGAAAAGTAGTGAAATTATGATGTATTCAAAATTTTTTCATTTTATTTTTAATAATTAAATATCACATTTGATTTCTTTGAAAATTTCAGCCGAAAATATTGTTTGGTTTAGAAGTTGTATTGATTTTAAGAATGTAATATATTTTTGCGCTAATCACTAAAAAACGCTTGCTTATAAAGTGCTCATATTTGGATGACTTCGGTTAAATTTCGGTTCGTGCGTTACGCAGCTATTTCATACAGATGTGTTTAAGATATTCATTCTGTTATCGTAGAATAATGAATTGTTTGTTAAAACTGAGTTCAATTATTTTCACACATATGTCCTGTTATCGATTGTTGTTTTATTTAACAAGTACTGCAGTTTCTAGAAGCAGGATCATTAGTTATTGTGTAAGGACGACGGCTTCCCTGACTAAGCTTGAGATTTTAATCTCTCTCCGAGATATACTTATTCCGCTTGGCACTGGACGCAAAGCTTGCAAATAATGACTACAGAGTGTTTGCCGGAAAGGTTTACTCTCACTCTCAATAAATCCACTGTAACATTGGCTTTATGTGAAGTTGTTGTAACCAGAGCCGGCGCCACCATATAGGCGAAATAGGCAACCGCCTAGGGCGCAAACCATTAGGGAGCGCATAAATAGAGTACTAAAATTGTTTTTATCTACTCGCGGCTAGAAAAGGACTAGTGGTTAGCTAATCGCTCTCGATACGCCTTATTTTAAAAAAGCTTTATTTGTATTTTTTTACATTGTACAAATTAAAATAAAATAATTAAAGCGATTAAAATATTATTATCGATCATATTATTATATCGCAGATGTTTATATTACTCGTATGGCAAAAATATGTATTGAAACCGAAAATAAAATTATGGATCGGTATCTCAAAGACATTATTTATTTAACCTAATATTCATATCTTGAATAATGTTATTATAAATCGGTGTAATCTGATAGCGAAATGAACCATAATCAACGGTCCCGTACGGGACCATTGGGCGGATAAAGGTTAATTAAGAAAACCGGGAGCAGCGAAAGCGATAAGCTAATCCCTAATCTTATCCTTGCCGTATACTTATATCACTACTCTATTATAAAGTTTGAGCAACTGAGTAACAAGCAGTTATCGTATAAATAATTATGTTCGATAAACTCCATTAGCAAACTGTATGCTTTACATTAGAAGCAGACATGGTTAAAAAAAAATACAACAACAATATACAATGGTTTACCTTCTCGATTAACACCCTGTACTTGAAAACTTGGATATGTGTTTACTGCAAATTGCTCTACGGCAAGTAATATAATACAATACTTATTTGTTCCTTCGGGCGAATTCTAGGAATCTTTAGCACATGCGTAAAATAATGTTTATTAGGATATTAATTCCCATATTAAAATACGATGTTTTCTTTAATACGTATTATTGATTGTCTTATTGCGCTATATATTCGCAGACAATTGAATAGGCAAGATTAATATTTCGTGCTCAATTTAAATGTTAATTTATTTAAGGAAAATCAAAGTAAAGAATTTTTTTTTCCCTTAGATGAATTCGGCGATAACTTTGAAGAAATTCATTTTAATATAAAATAACTTCAATTATTCCACGTATTGTGCTTCAAACTGTGACACGTGTTTCCCTTCTTTCAGAGACATCTTCAGACAGACTTAATTTCACAAAAAAACTTATTATCAATAAAGAAATATTATTAAACAATATCATGAATAAAACAGGTGGTTCGCCACTGCTAAATTTATTTTCCAACGGTTTAACCCGTCCTAATTGATGCAACTCATTAGTTAATCATTTCTTAATGTAAATGTCATTTGTATTAATTACCATTATGGTATGTTTGTTTTTCTATCATCCCTTCTTTGCCTCCCATTTTTATTTGATTTTTATTGTAATATATCAGAATAGTAAAATGAAAATCATTCGTAAATATTTAACCAATCACTGTCATTAATTTTGAAACAAAAAAATTATGATCCTAATTTATTTTTTTCGGATTAACTTACTTAATTAAAACGTGTCACTGCGGACGTCTTAGTTAATTAATGTCCCGATCGAACTAAAATTAATCGTGAATAAAAATCGTTTTGTTTCCGATTAACTTAATTACTTTCGTTTGTAAAAAACGCTTGTGAGTTATTATTCACTTGGCTTGCTTCTTATTTTTTGTTCCTTCCTATTGAAAAGTGCTGGTTAGAAGTTTAAAAAAACACGCTTCTAGATTGAAAATGCCTATGTAACTTGGAGCATTGTCTGCTTTCAAAGAGCGGCGTTTTTATGCAGAATAATTCATTTTTAGTAGGCGCTATTGAGTAACGTGTAGCAGACCATTAAAAAGCTTTTTATTTTGTAACTATAAAACTTTCAGAGGCGTAGAGAAATGTTTACGACCTATTTTAATTTAAAAATGTGTAGATACATACACTGGTGAAGTGAGTACTCAGCGTTGTAACCAACATCACAATTCACAATAGAAGACACGATGTACATATCTATCATTATATCGTTCAGGAAAATTCCAAAAAAAAACATAGTTGTGTGGATAAATAATAATTGAGATGAGTTGAACAAAAAATAACTAACTGTCGTTCTTAAGTATTTAGAGTATTTTTTTTTCTTTAAATTTTTAAAAAAATATTTGACATTACAGCTTACGCCATGCGTCGAATATTTTGATGTTTAAAGAGCATACGAGATATACTCGATGAGAATTTTTAGATTTACTCAAGGAGAATTAACTTCACAAACAAACATGTCTAAGATCTCAAATTAAAATTGAAAAAATCCAATTTGACATTGACCTTACCGGGAATCAACCCCAGACCCACCTGATCGGTAGAGCAAGCTCTAACCAACTAGACCACAGCGAGAAAATGAATGGTTACTTTTCCAAAATACTCAAAATTAACCGAAATTAGACCTAGTTTTTGTTTTATTTGTATTATTTCTATTTTGTCAAATATTCTAAAGATTTTATTACTTTTTGGTATGAAAAATGAACCAATTACAAAATATCTGTATGTTATGCTTAGTTAAAAAATGATGCAAGTATAGATACAATTTTAAAAGATCTATGCACATTAACAACATTTACATGAAGTTTCTAAAAACATGTCAAAATTCAATATCTCCATTATATAATTTTGCAGTTGGTTCTCTTTTGTTTAACTTAACCCAATTTAGTATTTTGATAAAGGAAGAATTTGTATTAGTAGTGAGTCAGTCGCTCTCCATATGACGCATCGTATTTTTAATTGTTTTAGATGAAATTGGTGGTTGTCCACCTTAAGCATCATCAAAGTATGTGTTCATCGTCCTGATTCATGCTCTGCATGAAAACATGACATATGATTCTATCTATGATCGCTGGATTAATATCACACGCAACTATATATCAACAACAGGTGCTTTAATGAAAGCCAATATCGCACTGTTGCAAACGATGGAAAAGTTAAAGATTGGTTCTCTAAATTAGAAAAAAAAATTGTCTTATTTGACAAAAGAACAACATGTGACTGGGAAAATAGTGGAAAAAATGTAATAATAATAAAAAAAAAATAACCGGAATACTATGTTTCCCCCTCCCACCCATCCTATCATATAAACAAGTTGTATCGAGAGCGATTAGCTAACCACTAGTCCTGTCCTAGCCCTTTCCTTTTATTCCTACTCTCTTTGGAAAAAGAGAGGTTGAGCAACTGAGTAACTGGCAGTTCTCGTAGAAACACTTCTGTTGAGATAAACTCCATTAGGAGTCCATATGCTCCACATTGAGAGCGGACATGGTAAAAGAAATACTATGTATACATGAGTAATTCATTTATAAAAAAAGTAATACAATATGAATTACGCGCACATTTATGAGGGACTGGACGCAAATTGCACGTATAATGTGTTCGAATATAATGAAGACTTTTGTTTGTTATTATCGTCCTGTATTGTTAAATTTCTTGTTATAATGAAATCTGTCATCCGTTTATTTTTCGTATATGTAAATCGTTTAAAAACAAATTATTCGTTTACAAAAATATTATTCGTTCTTTTTAGCAGACCGCGTAAAACTAAACCGTGTAAAAAATCAGTTGCGTGTTCGTGATTATAGCAAACGATAGATGAAGTCTGAGAATGCATATTGGAGAAACGAAAGACGTTTCGTAATTAGTTACACAAATGGGATGAAATATTATGTATGTATGAATTATATTTGCTGGCTTCCGTGCCGGATCTCACGGGTTCGAGTCCCAGTACGGACAGCATTTTTCGATAGCTGGGTGTAGCAATAGCGATTAGTTAGCCACTAGTCCTGTTCTAGCCTTATCCTTCATTTCCTACTACTCACTTTGAAAAAAAAGTGAGGTTGAGCGACTGACTAACAAACAGTTATCGTAGAAAAAATCTGTTGAGATAACTCAATTAGGAGGCCATATGCTCCCCTCCACATTGGGAGTGGACATGGATAAAAAAGTATTCGTCAATAAACAAACACTTTTATAAAGAAAATAAGATAAAGTTAAATAATATGTCAAGTTGTTCAACTAATAATAGGTAAACGGAAATAATGTTATTGACATTTATAGACCTGATTTATCTACGCCACTGCTCATTTCGACAGCTTTAAAAGAATAGCTTGGAGCAGTTGAGAAATTTTACACGAGTAATGTCAAAGTGATTCATAGGCGGCTTATGACGTCTGTTTGTAGACTTAACTTTCAATCTATATTGTAAAGGTGTAATTTGAATACGATAATACATCAGTGATGCACAAACTATTTAACAGTGCAGCCAATTATTTATCCATTTTCCAATTGTAAAGAAACGCCGTAAAAGTTTAAAAAAAAAAATAGCCGAATATGATATAATCTCTCCCGAGTGTAAACAGAAATAGTATATATTTATTGATTTGGCATTTACTTGGTAGAACTCCATTTTAATAGGGTAAAATATCAAGGTATTTCAGTTCTACAGTTTTTTAAAAAAGTTAAAGGTTGATAGCTGTTTCGGCTTACGCCATCGTCAGATATATATATGTTAGAGTGAATAATATGATGCATTGTGTATCTCTTCTTAGACAGTATATATAGCTGAGTAAATGTACGTTTAAAGCATAGTTCTGACGATGGCGTAAGCCGAAATAGCTATCAACCTTTAACTTTTTTTAAAAACTGTAGAACTGAAATACCTTGATATTTTACCCTATTAGAAATAGTATATATGCAGGGGTGGGCTGGACATGGCTCCTAGATAGCCTTAACTTTCTATCTCCTACATTCTTTAAAATAAGTTTATGCAACTGTTTTCGTAGAAAACTTCTATTGATAAAAGCTCCATTAGGAATCTATCTGCTCCACATGATATGGTTGGTAACAATAAAACGTATCAAAAACTCTAATTTATATGTGTATTACTTTTAAAATCGAACTAACAAATGTCAAATTTAACAAATAACAATGAAGTTAACCAAGAGTGTTTCAACAAAATTAGATGCCTGAATCAATCTCGTCACAATGTCTATCAAAATCAATCCTGTTGAACACTGTTAAAGCATTTCCCAGTGGTATCACCACTGGCAGGCTGGTTGTATAATTTGGAATAAATCAATGTTTGTACCAATCTTTCAAAAAATTATAAGAAACATAATATTGGAAAATTCTCAGGAATGAAAGAATTCTCATTTTGATCGCACTTAAGCCAAAAGAAATATTTGGCCAGTTTTTTTTGGATCTTCACACTCTAATACGCAAGCATGTGTAAGTGAAAGCCAGTTGGATAAAGCCATGGATTATACCCATTATGCCAATCCAATCGCCGGCTGCGTGGTCGAGTGGTCAACATGACTGGCTTTTATTACGGAGATCACTGGTTCAAGTCCTAGTACGGACAGTTTTTAAAAATTTGAATTTTCAGTTGATTTATAAATTTATATTCGAAAGCATGGATGTATGTGATGTCTTGAATTCCCTTCTCTCACGTATCCTATACTGAAAATGGGCGTAACGAGAGCGATTAAGCAATCACTAGTCATGTCCTATAATTCCATTCTTACTCTCTTTGAAAAAGGAAAGTTGAGCAACTGAGTAACAAACAGTTTTCGAACAAAAAAATCTGTTGAGATACCTCAAATAGGAGGTCATATGCTTCACATTGAGAACGGACATGGATTTAAAAAAACTTCCTCAAATCGAGAATGTGACGATGGTACAGTGTTCTCTCAAAAATAATAACTTTTAAAAGACAAAACGCTAAATTTTATCACGTAAGCATTTGAAAAATGTATTAATACTTACTTTAATATTTTTCAGTGGAAGCTTCGGCTGACTATCACATAGGATTGGATATTTCCTATCCAGCTCCGCCTGTTTCTCTGGAGAATACGCGACGATGGTCTTCATGGCCGGCATCGCCATTTGCCTGATGACTGCCGAATGGACGGCGGACTCAACGTTATAATCGCTGGTCCACAGAATCGTGCCACCACTCTTGGTAACGTCCAGCTTGATGAGCATCATCAGGCTGAAGACGCACATGGTTGCGCACAGGATCAGCACTCTCTCCAGGCTTGCCCACCGTCGACCGCTGGTCGGCCACTTCCTATGTGAGCCATTTAGATCCATATTTAGATCTTGACACTCATCTCGTTGAACTGTCATCCATTTTCATTGCCAAGAAAACTTATTAGAATCATTATCAATATTTAAATGAATTAATTCACAGTAAATTAAAAAATTACACACTCTCTTTATAAAGTTATAAACTTTTAATTCACAACTAATCTTTCGCACTTCAATCATGTTCATGAATTTGTCAATAACATAACTAGCCCGTTTACATATTAAAGAAACTAAGAATTATTTTTAAGTCACAAACATTTTATATTTAAAATGATAGTTACTATATGTAAAAATCTATCCGCACACTGTATACATTGCAATATAAACTTACTTGACTACAAATATGTAATAAGAAATAAATCTTTTTAGGTGTCGTTAATAAAATAACTTAATGTTTATAAACATAAACTCGTTAAAATAAAAGATACGTAGTAAATGAATGAACATTGAATGTGATTAAAATATACACTAGTTTTTATAACATCTATCAAAACATTAGTGTTTTATGATACAAAACACATTTGTGATTATTTTTTTAATTATATTTTAAATTAATTATGTAGTTTGTATTTTTATAAAGTCATATTCAGTTGGTATTATTGCATTGTATAATAAATATTAAAAAGGACTGTCCAGTCAACCACTATTATATTTATTATAAACACACCAGCACACTTAATTGAGGTAATTGAAATATTTAATAATATATTTTTAAGAGTACAATTTCTTGGCACTTAAACACAAAATGAAAATTTCTCGCGATGTATTTCGATGTTTCTCGTAACGGTGCCGTAATACGTCCGACAGCATCAAGATACCGTCGTTTACTGAACGTTTTTTGTTTTGCAAACTCTCGTAGAAGTTTTCGAAAGAAAGTAGTGAGCGAGTGCAGGTTATCTCGGTTGGCTGTCGATAGTTTTCTTTTATCTCAGCTGTTTTAACATCACGTTTGCATTTATATCCCGTGCAAGAAAACAGTAACGGCTCTGCGCGACCTATTTGAAAACACAGAAGGAAACTTGATATAACATAAACATCGCACTTAAAACTAACAGGAATCAAACTAATTTTGAGACATATGCGATATAATTTTCTCTCTGAGAAGACTGCATGAATTAGTAAAAATAAACATCATTCAATGCGGACGAAGGAGCAAAAAATTTACACCGAAACACGGGTGAACATAAGTTGTTTTATCAAGAAAATTTAAAAATGAATAGGGCACAGTTAAGTAATTGATCAATTTTAAATGAGCAGGTGAATCTGCCGAATTGCCCTCGTCTTTACCTTATATGTAAGCAAATTTAATTGAATTGTTCAAACTATGTACATTCACACAAGCTTTGTCACTAGCGATCCGGGATTCACCTTTCGGCATGTTCAGGCGTTCAAGTGCAGGGATGAACTTGAACTGACGCTTAGTAATTGAATGCAGGGCTGTGGAGTCGCGTGAAAAAAAGACGACTCCGATTTCAGCTTTAAAATAATTGACGACTCCAACTCCGACTCCGACGCCAGCTTAAAAATAATTAACGACTCCGACTCCGAGGAAAATTTTCAATAATTTAATTTTAACTTATATATATGTATATGTATACCATCAGATCATCTTTAGTTAGCCAAGCATGAAATGTTAACACTTTTGACTATTTTTCTTAAATACACATCATTAAATATATTTTTCAAAAAAAATCGAGTCGCTCATTTTTCACGACTCCGACTCCGGCCAAAATACCACGACTCCGTAACTGCGACTCCAACTCCGACTCCACAGCCCTGATTGAATGTATCGTTTTTATATAAGAAATAAATGTATCACTAATTTAAACCCATTGCTGTCAAAAATGATTAGCCCATAAGAATTTCCCTTCAGATTTGAATTGTGATTACTTTTAAGAATTATATTTATTTTTGTTTGTTGGAAAAAAATATGATAATATTGACTTACATATAGGGTAGTGTGAGTAGCTTACCGATCTTGAATGAGCATGTAAATTTACCAAATGGGCATTGAAGTAGAAAATCCAAAAAAGCAAAAAATATGACTTGGCCGATTGTTCTTTCAGCCCTTTTAAGGTGTTCACTGTGAATACTTGGTGGAAAGGCATTATAATAATAAAAACACCATTTATTCCATCATTTTTATAAGATCAGGACCAGTTTCGCTCATTGCGAGCATTGTCAACTGATTCTTTGAGCCAAAATTGAATTGAATTGCATAAATATTGTGGCGATGCAAGAACTATAAAATTGTGTAAATATGGTTTTTATTATTTTATATTATTTAATACAAGAAAATGGTTTTAAATCATTCAATTAAACATTGTATCAAATTAACTGTCCTCCATTAATAATCCTTGTACGGGTGTAATTAAAAGAATCCGTGCACAGCAGTTAATCGAAAAATTATCCACGCTGGCAAAACTTGAATGAGCTGGTCGCGCAAAATGATAATTGCCAATGAGAAAAATTGCAAAAACGCCAATCAGTTGATAGAGTGTGTAAGGAATAATAATTAGCTTTTTAAAGATACTTCAGCTGCGGTACTAGGTAACGGGAAAAGTCGTACATATTCAAGTCACCTATTGTGAATAATTCACCTCCGGTATTACGATAATGAAAACAATTAAAGTCAATCTTGACCACTGCAGAGTGTTCGGGTACCCGGGCACTACCCCACTGTATGCTTGTGACGTTGATGGAAGTTTCCTTGTTCTCGTTGAAACTGTAATTTTTAGTTTTTATTTAAACTCATTAAGTCAGTATCTCTTTCAAGTTTATGTTTAATGGGTTACTGTTGGTCATGTATTTGTCTACCTTAGTCAAAACTCAAGAGATGATTGATTTTTACCAGAATTCTTTCAGTTGGGTTTTTGTGTATTCTTATGTTTCGTCCTGTTCTAAAACTACCATTTTTATGTAAAGTTTCAACAGTTTCAGAGTGACTTGTTCGGGGTCGAAAGGGCTTGCGCGAATTTCTTACTCATTCGCATCGGGGCATTTTTGCGAAATTTTGCAAAAAATAAGTACTTTCGAAAAAAGGGTATAACTTAAAAACTGTTTTACATTTAAAAAAATAATTTGGACACCAGTTGTACAACACTTTGTTGCATAATACTTTATATATTTTAGCCTGCTTTTATTAGTGATACTCAACTTTTGTATTTTTTAATATAGAAAATCGGAGATTTGACATAGAATTATAAATTTCATCGAAAAAGTAATAAATAACAAGCCAAATATACATGTGCTCCTGTTTATTTTATTTCAAAACAAAATTAGAAAATGTAAAAGTTTATTTTTAGCCTACAATTGCTTATATTTTGGTGGCCTATTTTTTTAAGTTATAATTAAACTGTCTGCTGATTTTTCATCGCCGAAATCACCGAATAAAAAAAATATTTGTTCATATATTTTAATATTTCATTTTTTAAATGATGCATCAAAAATTTATTACTCCATCTCTGTAGATAATCTAAAACATTTGTCGCATTGGATGTATATATTTCAACGCGTCAGTCAGACCAGCGAATAGACTCGTGTACGAGTCATCCGATGCCAATGTGTTAATTCAAGAGGAAATAGTATTATCAGATCAAATAAGTACATAACTGCAATTTCTGACTTATATATTATCTGCGACAGCTTCAGTATACGCAGCAGTACATTTTTATCTATTTACATTGATTAGTTTACGATAAATTTCATGTTGTTACATATTTTGTGTATTAAGTAACAATTGATTGTTTTATTTATGTGTTGCATATAAGTGATCTCCAGAACACCGATAATTGCTTTTTGATTAAGCTAGCCCCTTGTTAATGTATTGACAGCCCACCGCTACTTGTCTCTCTCTATGGGCTAAAGTCGTCGGGGTCAAAAGCGAGCGGCTAAGGCTTTCAGTAAAGGCTTATCTTTCGTGCTTCGTTTATCATTTGCAAGTGTCTCTAAGAGTATCTATCCATAGTATTACGTCATTCAGATGATTTGAAGAAACAACCCTTAGTATTCAGTCAAGCTTGTTTACCATAATAATTAAATAGCTACCACATTCTTCAAGACACCCAGCGTTGCATCTAAAATTGTATTCTGCAGCACAATTAATAATACAAATCGAGTTTCGCCAAGAATTTTAGTGTCTTGGAATTTTAGAGTTATCATCTTAGTTTTTTTTGCTCTTATTAGAAATTGCACAATGCATTTAAACTCTGTTTTTTTCATACCAATACAGTTCTTCGTGGAATATGGGACTCGGGATTCCTCTGTCAGTCACGCTCAAATCGTGACATCCGACAACCCTGGGAGACTAAACACAGTCGAATATAACAAAAACTCGTATCATATTTTGTATAATACACATACTTGTCATTAAAATTGCAGTTTAGCGTCTATTAACTGCTTAAACACGCCTTGATAGCCGTGATTATACAACGTGGGTCGAATCACGAACGTTAGCCACCTTTCGATTAGAATTAAATGTAATTACGTCCACTGCTTGTTCGTTAATCGAAACCAATCGAGTTTTTTTTATTCTCCAGCGCGTTGCAATGGTTATAATTATTATTTGAAAGACCATTCATAAAACTAGCCGTTACTAAACGAGAAAAAAAAGAAAGCAATTTGTCGAAAGTTTTTTTTATTGCGGAAGTTTTTTTGAGATAGCTTTGAAATTATTTATGACACAGTTGTAGCAATTGTAATCGAAGATATTTCATTGTAATTTGTACGTTATGTTTTTGTGATTGTCAAACAAATGAAACACGAATCTTTTATATAATAGTGTCTGGTATTGGTTTGGGTTGTTTTGTTTTGGTCTATGGCATGGGTGTCCAACCGGTAGATCGCAATCGACCGGTCGATCCCGAAAGCTTTCGAAAAAATATATAATTTAAATGATATAATTTGAAATAAAGTTTTCATGACACGTGTTTAAATTCATACCATATTATACCACACTCGAGATCGGTTGCCAGCTTCACCACACTTGTTGGATATTTCACTTTCCATTATTTTTAAGTTCGTTGGTGTCGCATCATCCTGCCGATTATTACTATTTAACAATATGTCAAAATACAACTAAACATGCAGACGAAAAAGGATCCTATATCTATTATTTTTGCATGGCGAATTTCTTGAAATTTGGCATACTGTTTGCGGACTGGCACCGGGCCGCGGACCACTGGTCGGGGAACACTGCTCTAGATCAGCGTATCTCAACCGGATTCCAAGCGGAACAAACGATAACAAGTCGAACACTAAAATGTATAGACCCTAAAAAAAATAGGCGAATGAGATAACGTTCTAAAATTGTTGTCACTGACGTCTTCGGCGATATTGTACAATTATTGGCTTTAAACGTAAGTTCTTATGACGATTGTAGGTCGAAATTATCAAATTCTGTAACCCCTTAGTTAAGCAGCGCGTTAACCGTCTGTCTGCTGAAATCCGACTCGCTATGAAAACTTACCGCGAAAAAACTTCTGACGACAGATTAAGTGATCTTGTTAAAGGAAGTGACCCATATTGGGCCCTCTCCAAAGCCCTCCGCGCAGAAAAACACCCGCTGATGCCGCTTTACGGACCAAAGGGACCTGTTTTCACCATCAGTGATAAAGTTGAAGAGTTTGCAGATAGCCTTGAAAGCCAATTTACACCTAACTCAATTGACCCAAGCAACTTAGTCATGAATAAAAATGCGTTTGATATAGAAATCGCTGCAAAGTTAATTCTAGATCAATCTCAAGATGCAGACGGCGAAATTATCTATCCCACCTCATTTGCAGAAGTGGAAAGTCTCATCAAAAACCTACCTGACAGGAAAGCGTTGGGCAATGACAAAATTGGTAATAAGGCTCTCAAGCAGCTTCCGGAAAAGGGCATTAATTCGCTAGTAAACATTATCAATGCGTGCTTGAGATTACAATATTTTCCGGCAAGATGGAAAGAAGCTGATATTATTCTCATTCCAAAACCTGGAAAAGATCATACTCTTCCAGTAAATCACCGGCCAATAAGTCTGCTCCCCGCAATGAGCAAAGTCTTAGAGCGTGTAATTAAGATTAGGTTACAAGAAGTAGTTACAGTGAAAAAAATCATCCCAGACACTCAACACGGCTTTCGTGCTAGCCACTCGACAAACCACCAACTCCTCCGAGTAACGGAGTTTATCACAAGTGGATTCATTCTTAAAGAAGTCACGGCTGGCCTCTTTTTAGATATCGCAAAAGCCTTCGACAGAGTATGGACCGAAGGGCTTGTATTCAAAATGTCGAAGGCTGGCATAGGGTCACCGCTGGTAAAAATTCTCAACTCATTCATGACAGGCAGATGTTTCAACGTTAAAATGGATGGAATTCGATCCTCATCAAGGTCAACTCGGGCGGGAGTTCCGCAAGGCTCTGTTTTGGGACCCATACTATACAATATATACACCTATGACATTCCTTCCGGCGGAGAAAACGACGCAATTATAGCACAATATGCAGATGATACGGCTATTTTAGCTAAATCTCGAAATCGACAAGGCGCTGTCACGCAGGTTCAATCTGCTGCCGATACAATAGCAGACTGGTGCGACAAATGGCGAATCAAAATTAATACCGAAAAAAGCGCGGCAGTAATGTTTTCAAAGGGTTTTATTAGAAAACCTAATTTTTCTTGCATACGCATGCACAACGCAGAGATCAAGTGGTCCAATTCGGTTAAGTATCTTGGACTCACGCTAGATAGTCGACTTAAATTTAATGAACACGTCGCGATTAAAAAACGTCAAGCTAATGCTACAAAGGCAAGGTTGTACTTTATGCTTAACGCGAGAAGCAAACTTACTCTCAAAAGCAAGCTGCTCCTCTACACAGCAATTACTCGTCCAATCATGGTGTACGCTGCCCCAATATGGACGTATGCTCACCGTAAACATATGAAGACTCTCCAGATTGTCCAAAATAAATCACTGAGACAGATATGTAACGCCCCGTGGTACGTGCGTAACTCGCTGCTTCACAGAGACTTGAAAATACCTACCATCCGCGAGTTCGTTCGTGAAATATCACAAAAGTTTCACAGCGAGGTAGGAAAACATTCTAACCCAACGATCTCTGATCTCCACAACTATGACGAGACACTGCCTGAGAATCGTTTTAGACCCAGAGCAGTCCTGCTCGACGACCCTCCATAGATCTTATGTCGTATAAAATTGTCAATTTTAGAACGAACTTAGCATCACGAAAATGACTCTCTTTGTTTAAAAACAATTTGTATACTGTATGTGTGTATGTATGTATCCGCATGTGTGTGTACATGTACGGATATAGTATGGAGGAAGTATATGGAATGTGATTTGCAAAATGATGCATATGGAGTTCCCGTGAACTTCTTATCTCTGTAGTGATCGCGCCCTTCCGTCTGCGAACGACGGTAAGGGGATGCAATTTACAATTTTTCAAAATCTTTATCGATGAAGGAGACTGGAAGAACCTTGACGCTGGCGCGTCCTGGTACTTGAAGCTCCATAAATTTGATATCCAAAAAAAGGTCGAAATTATCAATGTTGCATGACATACAAAAATGATTGTGTAATTATAGTCATCTACGGTGACGTTCCTAGGCTATGTGCCGCCCCTAGGCAGACCCCTACAGATAGCACCCATTTTTTCATTCCTTCCCATTATTCTAGGAATAAATATGCACATATAGAAATTCGAATCCTCTACTCACTTACACATACTAAAACAAATCTTTTGTGACTTATTCCGTTTTGATTTCAGGTGATTCATAGTATGTACCTTATTAACAAAGAGATCCTCACAAATAAATATGATCCAAAAACGCACATTATTGTTCAATAATTATGAAAAAATAATTATTCCTTTCATTACACACCATAAAAAAATGTAAATTTTAAATGCACTTAAATAATATAAGTATCGAATTTTGATTTGATATTTTTTTTAATCAGACACTGAGGCATCATATTTATTATAAATCAAATTCGTGTCAAAAGTATTTAGTTATTTAAAAAATCTGTGACCATTTGCCGCTCCCTAGGACTTGCCGCCCATAGGCAACTGCCTACTCGCCTATACCCTCGGGACGTCCCTGGTCATCTATTTCGTAGTTACTTAAAGAGTCGAGCATCTTGTTGTCAGTGGAGCAAAAGAAAAATATAAAAATGCGGTTGCATACGTTAGTGAATTATGAGCATAGATACCAATTGAGAGCTTTTGTATTTAACGAAAATGAAGATGAACGTCGATGGCTGACGATGACACTTAACCTAGATACAAAAGCATACCCATTAAGCTGTTGTTAAAATAATCGACGTCAGAGACCAACTGTGTCCAATCTCAAGTCGTAAAACAAAGAGTATAAAATGTGAACGGTATTCTCCAAAGTGGTTTTGATTGCTCCTCATCATCAGAGCTCGAAGCGGAAGTACCTGTCACAGCGATATGTACTAATTATAATTATTATCGACTGGCCATCGACATCATGCTGCCACTATATTTTTTTTGTCGCAAGAAATGCCCCATAAAAAGATTCACGTGTTTTTATTTAGAAGACTAGTTGCGGTTTTCCAATCTGGGGTGCGCGTACGTTCAAAAGGAGGTTCATATTATTTAGGCGTAACGATTTTTCGACTTAATTCTGGTATATGTTGCTTAGTAATCGAATAAGGTAGTACACGTGAGCATTTATCTATTTCCAACTACCATAATACATATATTTTAAACTTATTTTTTAGCTGCTTTTTGTATTTATACCATTTTATATGATATCGACTGTGGAAACGAAAAAGGACGTAACCCACACATATCAAATTTTACAGGAGGCGCAAGTAATAAACAATTCTCGTAGAACAACTTGTGTTGAAATACCTCTATTAGGAGGCCATATGCTCCACATTAGAAACGGACGTGGATAAAAAATAAAAAATAGAATAACTATTATTTTATTCTGTATAGAATTCTCAGAATCACCCATCTGTTTCTTAAAAAAAACTAGGTGTAGCGGAATTGATCAGCTTGCCATCACTCCTATTATGCGTCTATTCTTATATTATAAAATTTCTAAAAAACATGAGTTGAGCAATCAAATAACAAGCATT
Source organism: Himalopsyche anomala (assembly GCA_031772345.1). NCBI lineage: Eukaryota > Metazoa > Arthropoda > Insecta > Trichoptera > Rhyacophilidae > Himalopsyche > Himalopsyche anomala. The sequence continues at coordinate 22,690,568 of CM062835.1, forward strand.
TCTCTCAGAACAACTTCTGTCAATATTGGCTATTGTATATTGAGATTCAATATACTCTACATTGCAAAAAAAACATTTTTTTTCTCCAAAAAAAAAGCATTGATTAAAAAACTAAGCTTTTGTGAGGCGACTATCCCCCGATCCTTTCAAAAAAAAGATTTTGATCTAGCTGTGAAAAATCCAATAATAATCCAATGATCATCAAAATCATTAAAGCCACTACAGCTGCTAATTTTTTTTTGGCATGTCCGCTCTTAAGGGAATTTATCTCAACATAAGTGTTTCTGCAAGAACTGCCTGTTACTCAGTTGCTCAACCTCTCTATTTACAAAGAGAGTAGGAATAGAAGGATAGAGCTAGGACAGAACTAGTGGTTAGCTAGTCGCTCTCCATACACCCCGTTCATAGGATATGATGGGAGAGGGGAATTCAAGACACCACATACATCCATGCCTTTGAACAGAAATTCATAAATCGATTGAAAAATCAATTTATAAAACTGTCCATACCCGGACTCGATCCCGTGATTTCCGTAACCGAAGCCAACGACGTTGACCACTCGACCACACAGGCGGGTAAATGTTAAATTTGACGGATATTAAAAACAATAAAATCACTTACGTGGGGCTACGTAATTCAAAAAGTTTGAGTGTCATTATGCACATGAAAGCACGATGCGGTTAGAAGTTAGTACATTATTCGCCAGAGGGCAGTATTGATCATCATAAATAAGCTACTATTTAATCTAGAACTCGGAGCTTTCAGTCTGTCCTTTCTATTGAATCTTGAATCATAATAATACCAATATTATGAGAATACAAAAAAAATCACAAATACAAAACGGATGTGATTAACATGGCGTCAGTATATTAAATTTGAACTAGCTGTAAGCCCGTTGCCTTCAACGGGGGGGATTTTTGTTTCGTGAAAAATAAATTGCAAATCTATTGAATGAATAAGCCAGAAAATCTAAACGTAAATAATTCTCTCAGTGGATTTTTTTAGGAATACACCCAATTCTCTAAAAGAACTAAAATACCCCGGAACTGCAAAACAAAATATGCAAATAGCGGATATAATAAAATATATAATCATAAAAATCACAATTGAGCTGCCCTGCTGAGCTGCTATATTCAATATCGACAGCCCTGCTGTATTAATATTATATATTTTTTGGAATAATTCAAATGTTTCAAGCATGCAAACAAATGTATTTCGGAGAAGAAGACCTCAGGACATATATCGACAGCACTGCATTATTTATATTTTATTATGACTATAAACTAAAGCGTGTGAAAAGTTTCGATGACATATTTCTTGACGTCATTGAAAAGGCGTAATTGAGGACATACACACGGCCTTACAAACCTTATCGACTATTAATATGTAGATACTTCAAATTGTGTACACAGTGGTAGGCTGCCAATACGTTAACAATGGACTCGCTTAATCTCAAAGCAATTCTCTGTGTTTTGGGGAAGAAGTGATTTTTTTTTATCACTCCTATGCAATTATATGCAATATTGCAACTGACGTCTCATAAAGCTTACCGCCTGTGATTTATTTCATTACTTGATTGAATTATGGAATCACCTGTTACACTTTATTTAAAGACACTGCATTATATAAGCAGTTATGACAATTTCGTGATTCCGAAATGGCTGTCAATAAAATTTGTTTTTTTTTCATATTTATGATTTTAAATTATTAATAATTGATATATGTATATGTAAATTTTTCAATAACTGGAAATAGACAATTTCACAGAATTAAGTCTTTATCACATTATAAAGTTATTCTTTTATAATCATTTTATCTATTTTTCTAATGGATGTTCTGGTGGCAAGTCGTGTAAGTTCCATCAAGTCATTTAGTATAATCAAGTTATTTTAAGTGATACGGTTGGATCACCCAAGCTTAGACAATTAACTGTATTAAATTGTCGTTCCAATACAGTCACTGATTATTAATTCTTAATCAAAAATAATGTTAAAACATGAAGTGAATAATAAATAATTTGCATGGTATATTTAAATAGTGGTATTATGTTATTTCTTAGCTTTATAAATAAAATGGCAACCTCTTTCTAATTTAACAAGTTAATTATCAAAGCAATGTTATAATAGCATCTTGAAGTAATTGCAAATCGATACAAGGTGTTTATTAACTGCAATTAAAATATATTTCACGTATTGCATTTAGTCAGCTTAGAAAAATTGTATTACAGTTACTAGTTACGCTATTTTTCTTTTTACGGCATGTAGCGAAGCGTGTGACATTGTATTATTCTATTTCAGTATCCTCGGGTTCGAATCCCACTACGGACACTTTCAAAAACAGTTTTTTTTGTATTATTAGCATTTTTTGATAAATAGTCTTGTTTTATGTATGGCCTCAAACTTAGTGATACATTTATTTCTTATACAAACACGATACATTTAATAGGGTAAAAATATCAAGGTATTTCAGTTCTACAGTTTTTTGTATGTTATACGTTGAAAGCTATTTCGGCTTTCGCCATCGTCAGAACTATCAGAACTAAACATCAGTTTAAGTTCACCCGTGCACTTGAACGCATGAAGATAGCGAAAGGCCAAACCGGGGTCGTTAGTGACAAAACTTGTGTGAATGTACATAATTTGAACGATTCAAATCTACTGGGATACAATATACTAATTAAACAATTTTCGTAAATTATTGGAATGTAATCGCAAGTAGGGTCTCAAATCCCGGGATCCCTTTCAATTCTGTGATCCCGAAATTCCGGAATTGTGATAATACTAATCCCGGGGTTTCGGGAATGAGAAAATTACAGAAAGTCAATCGAGGTCTAAAAAATAAGGTTCCAAATTTAGCTATTATTTGGGAATTACGTACATTCTTGGGTTTTTGAAATCGACATAAAATTGTTTCAGGATATTTAAATCGCTGAGCAAAAATTGTCTTAATCCCGAACCCAATTTATACACGATTATATGTTGAATTTTCAATCCCGGAATACCGGGATCCCGGGAACACAAAAAGGGTCCGGATTGGATGCTCTATCCTAGTGTTCCCCAACCGGTGGTCCGATGCCCGGTGCTGGGCCGCAAACAGTATGCCAAATTTCAAGAAATTCGCCATGCAAAAATAATAGATATAGTTTTTTTTTCGTCTGCACGTTTATGTGTATGTTGTTAAATAATAATAATTGGCAAGATGATGCGACACCAAGGAAATTTTAAAAAATAGGAAGCGATATATCCAACAAGTGTGGTGAAGCCGGCAACCGATCTCGAGTGTGGTATAATATGGTATGAATTTAAGCACGTGTAAAGAAAACGTCATTTCAAATTATATCCTTTATCCAATTAAGTCCTTTTTTCAAAATCTATAAATTATATAACCAACAAATTGTGGGTAAATGTGTAAATTAAATACGTATGCTAATTTAAAAAAAAAACGAACTAAAACACCAATATTGGTAGTATTTATGATTGGTATGAAATCTTTCTAGTGAAAAGTAGACATCAATAATGCGGCTCTGCATTAGTTGTTCGCGATTTTTTTTTCTTTTTTTTACCGGTCCGCAGGTGTAAAAAGGTTGGGTGACACTTCTCTATCCGACTATCGAATCTGGTACTGATCATTTAAATATAGAACACCATAGAATTATGTTTATTTATAATGTTAATCTTTGATTAATTTGAACACATCGTTAAACGATTACCCTATACCTGTAAAGTTTTATTAGTATATATTGATTACTTTATAATAACCGTGTTAGTGCATTTTAATTAAAATCTCTCGGTGGCTTCTTTCTGCTACCCATGTTAATACAATCTCTATCCATAATGAGACATTATCAATACGTGATATAATTTATAATTAAATAAAAAAAACCCGTTCAAGACGATTAGCTTATAATAAGATGGAATTTTGTTATGGCTATAAAACTTTTTTAGCGGTTATTATTAAATTATTCAGATAAAAATTAATGCGATGATATCACGAGAGTATTCGCTAATTGAATGAAAATATAATAAATTTCATCAGGTCAACTTTGGTTTGTTCCACGCTCCAAGTTTACGCACGAATCTCTATACAGCTTAGAATAATTTTAACAAATATTTAAAAACGTTTTTTTGTAATACTACACTTTGGGTGGTATTAAACAGGCCCCACAGTTAATATATATATAATATAATATTGTCGCCCACTGTTGTCCAGTTGATTAGATTCCCGGTAAGTTCAATATCAAATTTAGATTTTTCAATTTAAATTTGAGACCTAAGACATGGGTGTTTGTGATGTCAATTTACCTCGAGTTTATCTCGAGTGACATACAATACAAAAATTCTCATCTTATTCACATGATATATGTATTATAAAAATAAAAACAGGAAGCAAGGAGGGGAGAATAGAAAACAAACAAACAATAATAATACTACAAATGACATTTACATTACAAAATGATTAACTAATGAGTTGCATCAATTTGGAAAGGTTAAACCCATTGGAAATAAATTTAGCAGTGGCGAGCAGCCTGTCACATCATGTTTCAATATTACAATTAAACAAGCTTTGAACAAGAAAGTAAGATTGCCCGAGGATGCCTATGAAAGACACGAAACACGTGTGACAGTTAGTAGCACAATACGTGGAATAATTTAAGATATTTTAAATTTTATATTAAAATGAACTTCGAAAAAAGTTACCGGTGAATCCATCAAAAGTATTGAATACTAAATATTACTTTCAATTGTTAAATAAATAGTAGAAAAGTGGATTTGTGTCGAACCAATAGTGTGTTGATTCACGAGCTTTGAGGGTATTGTATTACTTTGTTAATTCAGTTTTTCATTAACATATTTTAAACAAGTCTTCTTACTTCATTACCATAATCCAGTGATTTTAAATGGAAAAATTATATTACCAAGATTAGCAATTTATGATTACTTATACTATATTTATCTTTAATTTGAATAAAGATATTACAAGACACCTTAAATATTTTTTATTTACCATAAACATTTGGGTCACGCTATTATTATATTAATCAGGGTCATAAAAGTTGACAGGTGTTTAAATTAAAAATTATGTTTCCGTTATTTAAATTATGTACTGGCCACACATTTTTTTTGTCCCCTTGACTTTGAGACTTTTGGACATCGGCTTCAAACAAGGTGGCAGAAATTGATGATTAAAAAGGCTTTAATATTATGTTGCAATACTTTAATCAGTTTATACTTTCTACATTATCATTCTTCTTCTTCATAGTTTTTACCTTTACTTGAGCCATAAGTTGGATCCTAGAACTTAGAAAAAGTAATATATTTTTTTTAATCCGTGTTCGCTCCTAATATGGAGCATTTGGCCTCATAATGAAGGTACCTCAATAGAAATTTGTTACTCAGTCGCTCGACCTCTTTTTTTTCAAAGAAAACAGTAGGAAATTTGAATTGTTCAAATTATGTACACTCCCACAGATTTTGTCACTAACGACCCGGGTTTCGCCTTCCGCCATCTTCAGGCGTTCAAGTGCACGGATGAACTTGAACTGACGCTTAGTAAATGAATGTTAGTTCATTCATTTACTTAGTTGTACTAGTTAGTACATTCATTTACTAAGCGTCAGTTCAAGTTCATCCGTGCACTTGAACGCTTGAAGATGCCGAAAGGCGAAACCCGGGTCGTTAGTGACAAAATCTGTGGGAGTGTACATAATTTGAACGATTCAAATTTAATATTGAAATTCCACCAAGCACCTTCAGTCGTAATCTTAAAAAAACAGTAGGAATAGAAGGATAAGGCTAGGACAAGACTATTGGTAAACTAATCGCTCTCGCTACACCCAGTTGATCGGAAAGGGTGGGAGGGATTTTTCAGTGATCACAAACACTCATGCCATCGAACAGAAAGCGATTAATCGATCGAAAAAATGCTATTCGTACTGGGATTCGAACCCGTGAAGTCCGGCACGGAAGCCCACAACACTAACCGCTACTAACTTTTCACGGGGTAGTACTCTTTTAGAGATCTGATTATGCGACGATGTAAACAATCTTCATTTTTCTAAAGAGGTAATAATACGCTATTGTATTTTTTTACACTGGCAATAAACACAACAACACTTTGACAATGAAAAAGCAACGGTGAGTGTGTTATAGCGATGATTCCGATTCGCTTTTTATGGCCCCTCATCAATAAAACTAATTATAGACATGTCTATAACCGGAAATAGGTCAGGTATTATAACACGATATTTGATGACGGCCCACCTGCAGGTGCCCATATTGTTTCTAGTAAATTACTTTGAGTAATGTCTGATAACAGGTGTTTTAAAAAACACCGTCAAACTCGTTTGGGAGGTTTGATCAGAGACCTTTTAAGGAATAAAGACGTTTTTTACTGAGCTAATTGCACATATGGCAACAATCATTGGATGATTGCAATTAAAACTTTGAAAGTATATTGCAATAGAACAATATTTTCAGGGACCCACGCGGCTGTGGCAATTGACACATTAATTGACCGGGACTAGTGATTGTAATACCGGTAATACAAAAACAGCTGAAAAAGGGTAGAACAATTTGGCTAATTGTTTATTGCAATACCGGGCGAGTAAATCAAAATGGGTTATATATAATTGCACTAAAATTTTTAAAAGACCCACTTTGTACACACAAACATAAATTTTAATACATTTCACTAAAAAGTTAATACTATACGCATTCATTTTTAATTTATGAGGGTCTTAGTATCAAAACTTTCAATCTCCATGTGTGATGTTTTCGAGATAAGTATACCAAAAAATTTTAAATGTATTACTACCAACGTTCCCTCTAAGCTGCGCGCGCGCGTCCGCACAGCAGTTGGGAAGTCCTCGCGCACTACAAGACAGTTGTTCAATCAATATTTGATCGGTCCACACAGCCTTTGAATTTTCCGCGCAGCTAACCAGTTGCATTAAAGGGAACATTGACTACTTCATATACCAAAAATATTTGGATATTAAAATTTACTTTGAATACTGTTAAAACCTCGGCTAAAGATCACTATTGTAGTCTAAGCTCACATGTATTAATATGACATGATTAAAAAGAATCAATCGACGATCAGTATTTTTTATGGTGTAATAAGATATGTTTCGTCTTAGCATTGTGGTATTTTTCACTTCCGACAAATATTCATGGTAAATAAAAACATCTTTTATGGCAACGAAAAACTTATGGTTTTATACGATTTTCTCAAAACTAGATTTTTGGAGATGATGAGTTATGATACTAAGCCCCTCATACGTAATATTAAATTTGATAACTTTGTTATTCCACTTGTTTTGTTAAAAAACGTCATCAACCTTGCGATGTTATGTCTGATCATGAAACAAAAAACACGTGTCAATTTTTTAACACAATAGGTGGAATAACAAATTTAATTTTAAAATATTTGAATTCATCGCGAACAACTTTCTTAAAAACGTCGTTGGTTTGTATGCCATTAAAATTCCATTTTGCTGAATTTGCCGTTTTGAAAAACACCATGAATACCAATATCCCGGTTTCGGTAATACCAGTTTTGCAATCCCTGATTCTAATCATGTATTTTCATGTAGCTACGCCATAATGCATAATCGTTAATTTTTCAGCTACATTGTAACATTACAATTAAAAATCCAAGCTTGGCAAAGTAAGCAATGATTACTTCAAAAGAAAGAAGTTGCCGGAGCGTGCATATTACAGATGAAGATACATGAACAAGATTGTTTACTGGACAGTTAGTTTAAGCTACCAGATCATCGCTTGACCCATTACGCATATTCTTGACCGCAATCCTCAATGATGATACAGACGATAAGTAGAATAAGTAATGGACAACACAATGTTTATGATCATCAATTATTCTCATAGAAGCGTCCTTAGAGATATGACATTCCCAAATGTCAAAATTTGGCCAATTTATAAATTATTATCTTAATTATAATATGACGTCAGATACTCAATGATGATATGTTGGAAATTACTCTTTTCAGTTTATTTGTGGGTAATTTAGAGGTCTGCACGGGCCCGGGCCTTGCCCGCGGGCTCTTACCCGACCCGGCCAGTGGGCCGTGCTCGGGCGGGTAAGCGCAATTGAGAGTCGGGCTTTGGAATTTCGGATATAATCTGGGAAAAAATATAGCAAATCGAGGATTTCAAATTCCTCGGTGAGCTAAAAAAATAAGACTTTCTGAAATAATCTGGGAAAAGGTATAGCAAATCGAGGATTTCAAAGCAAGCTAAAATAAGGAGTTTCGAGCTTCGGGTTGGATTCGGGTAGCAAGTGCGGTATTAGACTCGTGAGTTTTTTGGGCTCGGACCGGATAATTTTGTAAAATTTTGGCCCGTGCAGACCTCTAGTGGGTATGTATGGTTATAGTATACGGGGAGGTATATATAATATGATTTGCATATGAATGCATATCGACTGTGAAAAGGAAAAAGGACGTAACACACATGTCAAATTTTACAGGAGGCACAAAAAACGTGTTTTGATGATTTTGGGCCATATGCAAATTATGAATTATACACAACCTTGAAGTGCACGGAGACTTCTAAATTGGTGTTTAATTGACATAATTAAAGAAGTTGTACAGGAAAAAAAAATATTTCAGTCTTTTTTATTGGCTTTGACTTTTTACAGGGTCATCTTTTTCAAACTTAAAAGCTAAATTTCGATACTAATTCGGCATTTTCAGCTTGCATCCTTTTGACAGAACGTGTATCAAATTTGATACATTGTGATTATTGAAAAAAAAACTGTTTTGAAAAAACTGTGAGTTACGTTCTTTTTCCTTTCCACAGTCGATATGTTGTCCACGTAGGGTTTCCAGGCGTCCCTATTTGAGCGGGACTGTCCCGAGTTCAACCGACAGATCCCGAGCAATGCTCCCTCTAAGACAAGAGGTTAGGTTAGGTTAGGTTAGGTTAGGTTAGGTTGTAAGTGTAGTGAGCGGGGAGTAAGTGTAAGTGAGCGGGGGCTTTTAAACTGTTGAACGCACGCGCATGTATAAAAGACTTCGAAATAGATAATTTTCCGATCTGTAAATTTTGAAATCTGGCAACTCTATGTCCACGTGAACTGGCTTCACTGAAGATTACTCATATCTTGCAGTGATGGTAAGGGAATGCAAATTACTAAAATATCATCAATAAAGAAGACTCAAAGAGCCTTGACGCTAATTCGCCCTATGACTTAAAGCTCCATGAATTTGTGATGAAAAAAAAAGTCAGGTTCGTAGCGCAGTGGTCGTTGGCTTCCATGATGGATTCCATGGGCTTGAACCCCAGTGCGAACAGCATTTTTTCAGTTGATTTTTGTTCGAAGGTATGGATGTTTGTGATGTCTAAAAATTTCTTCCTAACAATCGTTAAATAATGGGGCGAAGCGAGAGTACTATAATAACGTTTGAAGCATATGATTTCACCGAAAAGAATATTACATACATTAATATTTCTGCGTTAATTTTGGAACTCTTGAAATCTGAGGTAGAAGAGTACATTTTTCAACAGAATATGCGGTAACATTTGATTTCTTTGAAACACCACGAATGGGTTTGATATTAACCGAGCCGAGCTCCTTGTTAATCTATTGACAAACCACTGCTGAGAAGGGGGAATATAACTCGATTACTCGATTACTTGACTTCAGCCAGTATCTATAGATTAAAATTTAGCTTATCATTATTTGATATAATATAGTAATCGTTTTGAGAAGTAATAAGTCAACTGAAATGACACGGAGGGAAGAGAGATTACCAAAAACATGAACTGGAGAACTGAAATTTAAATTTAATCTAGCGTAACATTTTAAAATTGTTTAAATTTATCAAAATCAAGTCGCACACAAAATTATTAACGTTTGAATACAGACGCCATCTTGCTGTTAAGGATACGGCCATTTACTTACATATCGTTGCTGTTTGTCATACATCTATAAAAAAATACGTTCTATTTTCAAACGTGGGCGAGTCGTTTAATATGCGCCATTTTAAAATGTCATAGATAATTAATGTGGTTAACAGGAAAGTGCTAATTTTTCCATACATAGAAACACGCTCTTGCCAAATTTCTAAAGCGCTTAAATATTTGAAATCGTTTATAGAATAGAAAAATTACACAAAATATTATTCATAATACAAATTATTAAGAAAAAATAATGATTGGTATCTTTTACGAAGAACTCTTGCTTTATTTCTTGTATTTTGATGTTGTTTTTTTTATTGTTTTATTTATTTTTTCCTCTACTTTCCCTTCTGCGATACCTGTTTAAAGAAAGGATAATGTTTGGTCATGTAAGGAAGAAATGATTATACGGGGTCTTTTATCAGTGAGTGGACATATACATCGTTAGAAACGTCTTGACACGTCTACGTTACGATCTAATGAAACATTTTGTTTGATATGATTGTATTGTTATTCCTGTTATTAGGAAATCCGTAATCCGCATCTGTTTTTTGTTTCTAGGAATCGTGTTAGAATACATTGTTCGTCTAAATATATTCATTCTTTTTAATGGACCGTATTATTTCAAAATCGTCTAAAAAAATAGGTGAATTTTATCATAGTTTAAATCAGTGCTCCGTAACCGGTGTGCCGCGGCGCGTATCTCCAATAAACGAAGAAAAAACAAATAGTTTGGCCTATACTACAAAATATTTCTGAAGACACTATCACAGAGAAGCAGAAATAATTATTTTTTGGTTGGAAAAATATGTTATATGTACATACATAGTATACCCAAATCGATAAAATGTTTATTTGTTAGTATAACTTTTACCACTAAATGTTTGAAACATTTTATTAAACGATGCTGAAAATTCATCTGAAGTGGGAAACTTACGGACTTTTCACTACTTTGGTGCAGCCTTTTGACTGATGTTTTTTTTTGTAAATAAATCTGAATAATCTGAAACTTTACTTTTAATATAATCTCCATTAGGAGTACATGTGCTTTACATTGGTAGTGGACATGGTTATAAAATATCCATATGGTTCTTTTATGGTTTGTATCATATATAAACACAAACTAATGTAATTTCTGTATATTATGTACATTTTTACTTTTTTTTTTGAAATTTTGGAGAACACGTTGGTGTGCCTTGTAAGATAAAAGGTTGCGGAGCACTGGTTTAAATGAAACAAGCAACAACAAAAAGATAGAGGCTACGTCACAACGACATGCTTAATTTTAAGTGAGTGCTTAGCAACATAAATATTCATTATAAAACACTCACCATTCAGCATATGAATGGTTTCGTCTATTCAACAGTACATAGGCGAATGCAATAATGATAATGTTTTACGTCAAATTAAAAATGGCAAGATTTAATCATTGTAATAATTTAAGTCTAAACGTGTTACCTGTATTATCAAATCAACAGTATGGGAATATCGGTTTTTTGTACACGCGCATATTTATCTCATGACAGCAAATAAGATTCTATTATATAATAGTTAAATTTAATTTGTTACTGGAAGTTATCATTCCATAGAGATGTTATATATATGCTACCTGCTGTTAAGCGAATCGACGAACCTCTGAGAATGATTGGTTCTGTGTAGTTTTTAATTGAAAAGTAGTAGAACATTTGTTATTAGTTACTTATGGATGTTGATATCAGTGGCTACCTTTGCAATATTTATATTCTAATTTTATTTTAATTATAAGTAGTGCTTTTTTCTCATGTAGCGTGATGGAACGGCGCTCCGGCACCTTTTTTCTCAAAGTTATTGATGTTTCAAATCAATATTCACATTTTTTTTTTCATTTGAAGATTTTTTATGCCGGAAGACGTTTGAAAATATTTTATCAAATCATGGTCTCTGGAAAAAGTAATAACAGTAAAACAAAGTTTACCAGAACTCAGCTTAAGCCTATCAGATCGATTTCTGCTTAAAGCGTTGGTATTTAAGATATCTATCCTTCCCACTTTTTCGATCCTAAAATAAACAAGGCAAAGCGAGAGCGATTAGTTAACAACTAGTCTTGTACCAGCCCTATCTTTCTATCGTTTTTTTTAAAGAGAGGTTGAGCAACTGACGAACAAGCAGTTCTCGTAAAGAAACTCTTTTGAGATACTTCCATTAAAAACCATATCCTCCACATTGAGAACGGATATGAATAATAAAAAATAATAATTGAGTTCCGGCACCTTTTTTTCCAAAAAAAGCACTGATTAGAATATACTCAGCTCAGCGCCGTCCAACTTCTTTGAGGCCGTGGGCCATTTTTTCTTTAGCAAACATTTGGGGGGGCAAAGAGTATAGGTACATGAAAAAACAGTTAAAAATTTGCTGTAAAATGTACAGCTCGCGGCCCATCAGTTGGACAGCGCTGCAGTCTAACTTATCTTTTGGTATATTTTTACATACGTTATATATTATATTCTAATCCGGTTAACATTTTTTCAATAGCTATGTATATAAAAGACACCTATTTTTGAAAATAACTATTTTAATATTATAAAACTTTCACAATGAAGAATGTTACTTCCGATATTTATTTTTTGCTAATTATGATTGAATGCCCATGACATGAAGGTAATGAAGCATTTGGCTATACAAACACAATTGATTTAACACAATCAGATATTTGATGGAAGAACGATGCCTATATTATACGACACCATAGAAAATTTCCAAATTACTTTCATGCTGCACGCGGAGTTTTTATTTGTATAATTATTCATTAACAACTTGTCCACTTCAAAATAAAAAAAATGGAACGTTTTATAGCATACCAAAAAAGTATAAAAGATGAAACCGCGAGACATCATTTATGAATAACTATTCCTTCTCAATAATAAATATGTTTAAGAAAACTACTCTGCTCATTGACAGATATTATTTTACTGAAATAGATTCTCAATAGAGTCAAAAAAATCACATTAAAATAACTTTTGCATTTAAAAAAGGATGAAAAGTTAAGTTTTCTGCCAAAATCTGGCGGCTATGATGACTTGATTGTTTGTTTTTTAATCGTTTTAATTCCCATATTATATCCTAAAACCAAAACACATTTGAATGTGGGTTGAAAAGTTTCATTTGCTTGATTGCATACGGCCCGCGGGTGAAAGCTAAGATTCGTCTGGCATAGACAATAATAATTTATTCAAGATCCATCAATAAAATTCTTACAAAATATAAAATTCGTTACGGTACGCAAGCTTAGCTAAATGCATTCGAACAAGATACGCACTATCAATAGCTGTCAGAGTGACGTTTCGAGTTTCCAATTTTCACCGCTAGAGTTGTGCAATAGAATGTTAAATTTGGAAATAAAATGACATTAACAAAAACTAATGGCTGAAAGGTGGGGACACAATAATTATTTTCAAAGCGATAATGAGGCAACGGATTAAGAACTGAAATACCGCCGATAGATAAACTATGTCGTTTACCGATCGACTGCGATTACTTTTCGACGTAAATAGATACAATTGCTTGTTTTATATCCTATTAATTACTTGATTATTACGAAACATTAAGAAATGCTTTTCCTTTGGAATGGTTTCTTGGTAAAAAAACGAGTAATAATTTTACGTAGTTTGTTAAGATTTTATTGAACTGATTGGTCTGTATAAATGATGTTTTTACTTGATTGAAATTCAAACTGTTATTTAAACATTCTAAAGATAATATTATCCAAATGAAATGGTTTATCTTAATGAGTTGATTTGCATATTTAAAGACAAAAAGCATATGTAAAACTAACTAATTGCATTCTTCCTCTAACTAGTCATTCAGCTTTATCTCAGTCTCGCTAAAAAAGTATTTAAATATATATTAATGGTTAAGTTATTTAAAAAAAATAATCAATTAAAAACAAACTTTGTAGACATTCTTTTTTTAAACTTATTTTTGACTGAAAGAAAGAATATATCAGCCCAAGTTTCACTTATCGAGTCAACCATTTTAAATAATAAATTAAATTAGAATACAAGAAATAGTTTCGCAGCATTTGGTTTGAAAAGACAATCATGAGAGGTGTTTCATTTTAAAAATTAGGTGCCTAAAATGAGAACTCAAGAAACAAAGACAGCAGTTTTTATAATTAAATAATGGCAAATTAATTTTAAAAATATGTATTTTATAGATTAAACGTTTGAAAAAAGTAATGTTCAATATTCTTATTTATATTTTAATATAATTTACACTATTTTGTTAAATCTGTGTAATAACTGCCGTGTTTGTTATACGGGACTATATAAACTGCCACTTTTGTTAGAAAATCGATTTTAATTCTTCAGTAATAAACAAATTTGAACCGTTCAAACTATGTACATTCTCACAGATTTTGTCACTAACGACCCGGATTTCGCCTTTCGACATCTTCAGACGTTCAAGTGCACGGATGAACTTGATCTAACGCTTAGTAAATGAATGCTTCGTGTTTATTTGGTGTAACGCCTGAAGGTGCCAAAAGGCGAAACCCGGGTCGTTAGTGACAAAATCTGTGAGAATGTACATAGTTTGAACGACTCAAATTTAATATTGAAATTCCACCAAGCACCTTCAATCGAAATCTTAAATTATAACAGTAATGAACATATTAGAGTTGTTTTTTTTAAATAACTTACTTTATACGCGTTATAAGAAAAATATATAAACAGTGTATCAGTTGATAATGCTCGCGATGAGCAAAACCGGTCCTGATCAAATAATTTTTATGTGGGAAAAAGTACTAAAAATTTTTTTTATTATTTTTATTATAATGCCATCCCACAAAGTATTGACAGTGAACACCTGATAAAGTGATAAAGAAAATAAATCGTTCATAAAAAAATCGCCCAGAGTGGTTTCCGCAACTCAATGATTCAATTATTATAATTCAAAAAAATGTCCGAGATATCATTCTGTCAACTACATGAAAGGTTCAGACAAAATCAACGGAACCACATTACCGAATCAATATTGACCAGATGGACATGTGACCAACGTTTGTGCTTAAATGTTTAAGCGACCGATATTGACTAAATGTCCAATAAACAAGTTAAAACGGAGTTTAGACGCATGCGTTAATAACGGTAGTGGGCTATGTGCCAATAATAATTATTGTTATCATCCCAAGCAAAACATTTTAGTTTAACGAGCTGGCAAACCGGTCGGAGATTACATACAGAGTAATTTATCGCCTCCGCTGGGATTGAGCGATTAAACCATCATAGGCAGAAGATGGTTTGTGGGACTAGACCCGGGACCGTTTCGTTGCCTCTGACGCGGATCGTGATTTAAAAACCAATAACTGGAGATACACGCCGTTAAGTGTAAATAACATGCACACGCCAAACCATTCTCGAGAAGAAGGAGCTATGATTTGCATGAATGTTTATTGAATTTATGGTTTGTATAGATAAGCCCCAAATCTTAAAGTAAGTCGCTCAACCTCTATCTTTGTTGAAAATATGACAAAAAAAGTACATTTAGGAAACTGGTCTGCTAGTTGTTTTTCTATGCGTTTTCTAAGGGCCACATTCAAGAATTCAAAATGAACAGTGGGCCGCAAATTAAAAAATATTCTTAGAAATACATACACTATTTATTATCGTTGTCGGGTCCTATGGCGCAGCGGTTAGCGCTGTGGGTTTTCGTGCCAGACCTAACGGGTTCGAGTTCCAGTACGAGCAGCATTTTTTTTTCGATTTCAGTTCGAACGGATGGTTGCTTGTGATGTCCCTCACACCATTTCCGATGCTTTAATAACTGGGCATAGCGAGAGAGATTAGTAAATAACTAGCCCTGTCTTAGCCTTATCATTCTATCCCTAATACTCTATTTGAAAAAAAAGAGAGGTTGAGCGACTGAGTAACAAACAGTTCTCGTATAAAAACTTGTGTTGAGATACCTTCATTAGAAGACGAACAAAAAACAAATAATTTATATACTTATATATATTTCAACATTTTTTTAAATATAAACAGTGGTTTTTTGGTTGAGGTTCTTAAGACTGCTTGAAATTGCTCAGTTTCAAAATTGGACTAAAAATTAATAAAAACGCAAAATCCTTTTTTTTCATTACTTTCATCGAGTGTTATTGAGTACCATGACATCGATTCTTACCCTCTATTATTTTTTTTATCTTTACCTTCAATTCTTCTTTCTAAATCACACCAAGATAAACTCAGCTTCTTAAATTTGTGTTTAATGTCAGGGCGTATTTTAATTCAGCAAGCTTCATATAAACATAATTTTTTCGATTTTTGCATTTTGCAATTATATGAACAAAGCAAAACTTGTATTTATAAAAGTTTTTTCTTCATTCATTTGATGTATAAACATATTTTGTTGGCGAAATTAATTTTATAATCAATCCATCAGCTGTTTTGGCTCCCGGCGTTAAATTAAAATCATATTCGTTATTCTTAGTAGTAAACTGATAGTAGACTAGCTCTCCTGACCAATAAGACAGATAGTCTTTTTTATTTGATTAAACAAAAAAAGGGAATCTTTTTCAAAAATAAGCTCATATTTTGCGGGCAACAGAAAAATACGCTTCCAGCCTGATGTTTCCCGCGGACTGTGGTTGGTCCATGCCTGGGTTAGAATTAAGAAAAAGTGACAACACAGAATCGACAATTGCAGTGAATCCATTAGATATTTCTTAGATACTCTTCTTTCAACAAAAAAAATATTTTCCCTTTGATAATGCTTTAAAATAATACTAATCCGCCAAATTTCTTGTAGGAATGCTATTATTTCACTCTCTTAAAGCTCGAAGATAGTTTTCAAGTTCAAAGCATTTTTCTCTTCTTCTTGGGTGCCGAGTTATTAATCCTGAAAT
Organism: Himalopsyche anomala; assembly: GCA_031772345.1. NCBI lineage: Eukaryota > Metazoa > Arthropoda > Insecta > Trichoptera > Rhyacophilidae > Himalopsyche > Himalopsyche anomala. Next base: position 22,707,368 of record CM062835.1, read on the forward strand.
TCTCATAACTAACATGCTCCAAATTTATTCCTACGTGGCCGAAACTATAACTATTTATTTTGATTCTAAGAACTTGTTCCTCGCGTAGGTCGTATGAGTCGCCAGTTTCAAGGGCTGTTCCACTGATCAATTCATTACCTAGAGAAGTGAAAATTTTCAGTAACAATATTTGTGAACTGTTAGTTAGATTTTACTTTTTGATTTTGTATGCCCAAAATATTTTTATAAATTGATGTATTAACCACTTGAATACCAAGCGGACACATGTGTCCGGAACATATGCAAGCGAACCCGGATGTCCAAGACATTTAAAAAATCAAATACTTGGTATTCTAATAGAATATAAGCAATATTTTGATGAATATGTGTAGTTCCAACTATACTGAGTCAATATTAGTTTTTAAAATATCGAATTCGAGTGTATATTAGGCAAAATTATTTTTCTCATAAACACGCAGTATCTCTGAGGCATATTAATGATTTTTTGCGCGGTATTCAAGCGGTTAAATAATGCTTTTTATTTTAATTATATTTGTCAAGCGCATGGTGAATTGACATCGGTTGTAATGCCATGAACTGTACTTCTGATTTGAAACAATAAATAAATAAATACTATGTAGTATTTCTAATTATCATAGACTACGTTCGTTCTACTACGTTACTAGTTTCAGAATTTAAAAAAATGGCGTATTTTAGTACAGGTGTTATATTTTTCAAAACTGAATGTAAAAAATACTAAAAATCGTGTGACGTTATTTTTAAAAGAATCCTTATATATTAATGTTACGTAAATAATCGCAGTTTACTATTTTTTAAATGTATTAATACGATCGTCCACTTATCGGAACCTGTTGAATAACACATGGTCTCATTATTGATTTTGTACAACTTATAACTTTAAAAAAGCTATAAAATCGGACATAAAACTGTGGATGAAGAGTGCAAGATAAAAAATCAACATTCGTTTTATCTTTAATGTAAAAACCAATCAGTGTTTAACTTTGTTATATGGCCCAATTCCTTAATTGAACATCTCTATAAGAACGTGTAATAAAAAAAACGGTGATCATAATAAATCAAGTATATGTTAAAATAAATATAAAATTTAATTGCGACGTGTTTGTTCAATATATCGCTACATTAATGCAACAGTAAGTCAATCTGAATATATCTTATTTTCGAGTAATGTCAGTTTAGTGCTTTGCATAATCTAATACATTTTTTTATCACAAACAGCTTAAAAAATACCTACTGTTAATTTCTGACTGGTATTTTTGTGTACACTGATTTTTTTACAGATAGATACGTTTCACACAAACCTTGTAAAAAAGTGATAGAATTTACACAAAAAAAATGAAGATTGGTTCTATGTATTTAAAAAAACCCGATTCATTCAAAAAAGTTACAAAATCATCTAAAATAAGTTAACAATGAAGACACCCAATAAACTAATTACACAAATTATTTTTCATAATAAAAATGCATATTAAGAATTATAATTTGTGTATTTGCTTATTCGGTTTTCATTAAAAGATATCTTTTTTTACACGATTTTCTACACCACAGTGTTGTTCTTATTTTCAAATAACAGTTTTTTATTATTATTTCAGGGACCAATCTTTAATTTTTCTATGAATTTGATCACTTTTTTACAGGGTTTTGTATAACGTATCTTTTTTTTTTATTTACATGTCCGCACCCAATGTGGACCATATGGAATCCTAATGGAGGTATCTCAGCAGAACATTTTCTACTAGAACTTTTTGTCACTCAGTCGCTCAACCTTTCTTCTCTGAAGAGAGTAGTAGTGATAGAAGGATAAGGGCTAGGACACGAGTAGTAGTTAACTAATCGCTCTCGCTCAACCTGGTTATTAAATACCCCAATGTGGAGCATATGGCCTCCTAATGGAGCTATGTCAACAGAACATTTTCTGCGAAAACTGTTACTCTTTCGTTTAACCCCTGTTTTCTGAAGAGAGTAGTAATGATAGAAGGATAAAGCTAGGACAGAACTAGTGGATAAATAATCGCTCTTGCTCAACTCAGTTATCTAATACTACAATGTGGAGCATATGGAGGTGTCTCAACAATTTTTTTCTCTCAACCTCTCTTTTCTGAAGAGAGTAAGAAGTAGGGATAGAAGAATAAAGCTAAAACAGAACTAATGATTAACTAATCGCTCTTGCTGCGGAAAGTTATTGAGTAATCGGAAAGGTGAAAGGGAATTTTTTAGGCATCACAAACATCGAAAGAATGCATTTCGTATTAGGACTCAAACCAGTGAGATCCGGCACGGAAGCCAACAACACTAACCGCTGATGGTCAATAGAAAATTATCTACCGTCTAAAAAATAGAATTGGGTGTATTTATTTTTAACTCCTCTCATATTCTGCATTCATTGATTTCCCGTATATGTATATTGTTCGGTTAATCTCGTTCACCTGGTTCATTGAAAAACGATAGATCAAGAATCTACCGTACACAAAATTGGCGGTAACGACACCCGAACTTAACAGGACATTTTGGCTTGTTATGGTCTACCAATTTGCTGTTCTAAGTTCATTTCGGTCCGCCATGATTTAACGGTATAATGACGTAATAATTTGACGTTAATTTGGCGTTGTAGTGCTTTGGACAATCAAATCGGTTGTAAAAAAAACCGTTGCATTCGATATTCTGTCACCTGCCGGGAATTTTAATTTCGGAAGAAATAAATCACGACGCTATTAGGTCAGTGGCCGACGTGATTAAGCAGTGGCGTACAATTTGTTGTAAATAATATAAAATTGGCAAATTATAATTATCTTTCGTACTTCGTTGTTTTTGCGCCAGGTGGTAAAACCTTTCCATATAACCAGAGGTGGGCTGGAGGGGCTTGTGCGAGCCCCTCGTTAAATTGTATTAAGGATGGCGAGCCCCTTGTTAATTTAAGAAAAAAATATTCTCTGATCAAATTAGTATAGAACTGCAATTTCTGACATATATTATCTACGCCAGCTTCAGTATACACAGTAGTACATTTTTAGTCATTTAGATTGATAAGTTTACGGTAAACATATTGTTACATAGTATAAGTGTATTAAGTAACAATTGATTGATTATTTAAATATTGCAGTCTATCCTGTTGTCTGCAAGCAAAGCTTTAAATGGCCCGTTTTTTGAAGGACGGCAACCCAATTAACACTTCATAATCGCGATATATCAAAAAATTAGCCAACTATCTTATAACTAAGATTCAAAAGTATTTGATGAGTATTCACTTAATTCTAACTACATTACACCGAAAAAGTGGCAAACTGGAACAATATGAATGTTTCGTGAGCATTTATTTCGTGTTGTTTTCATTAAATATAAATAAAAACTTTGAAAAAAAAAATCGTTTTATTGAATGCACACACTTTTAACTACAAATGAGTCGATGTCTCGTTTCAAGAAAACAATGAATGGTCACGTTGCTATAGTTATTACGCAACTAACACCTTGTTTGAGAACACATAAAAAGGGCAGTTTTTAATGTTATTTTATATTTTAAATTCAATCGATTAACTCCCCATCTGGACATCAATGTCCCCCTACGACCGTAGGATTTTTCAGTGCCTGACGTTAAACAACAAAGTACCTTATCTTTAACCCAGGTCTCAGAATATGCTATTTTTTTTCAAATAGTAAATTACATACTCAAAGTCAGAGATCATTCAGCCACTGCACAATCCCCTCCACCACACGCTACGGCCATACATATGTGTCCAACAGGCGTTTCCCGTGGCGTAAAGAACGTTATGCGTTGTACAGTTTTGTGCTAGGATTGTCTCGGGAACAATTGACCAAGACTTGGCGGCTTGCACTTAAGTGCGCGAAAAATTGTCCTATAAAAATTTACGGAGGTATTATTATGAGTGTAAATCTACTCTTTCTCTATACGACGCCGCAAATTTAGTAAATGCTTAGTAGTTTACCCTAGAAGCTACCAAGTCGGCGTGCCCTGTGGGTCCGACTTGATTAATTGGAAACTAAAGCGAAAAAGCGACGATGGACATGTGCTGCGGATGCCACAAGAAAGCCTGAATTCTGCTAGTCTCTTCTACCAAGATACAAGCAGAATTCAGATAGATTCCGCCGTCGTGAAAGGCCTCTGATGACCATCTATACATATAAGCTGTACTCGGCGTTGCTACGGGACGCTGGAATGACATAGTAGGAATCAAGAAGACTGGCGGTGGACAGAGAATCTTGGAGTAATCATGTAGTGGCCATATTCCCCGACTAGGGAGCAGATATGGAAAAATATATATTCATGAGATGACAATACATTATCTACTCCTAATGTGATGCGTACATTTTCACCCTACCGGCAGAAGTTGATAAGTAGCCCTAAAAATAAACCTATAATGCCTTTCTACCAAAGATAGATATAAAAAAAATTCACGCACGTCTTTCGTTAAAGTATTACGTCATCTATGTCAAGTGAGTATCAACTACTTACTGACAGCTTCAGTTATGTCTGTCGAACAAAATAACATGTAATTGAATTTGGTAAAAAAAACGTCCATAAGCAATATTATAAGTTATTAACGAGACAAAACAATATAATTACGCACACGTCTCTCTCTAACTGTGAACCTAAGAGGTCAAGAGTCATAGAGGAGTTAATCACCTAGAATTATTGCAAAAAGATCGAATTTTATTTTGAATGAACGATGCGCGTAAATAGAAACTGTTCTTACTGTTGAATATGATGTATTTTTCAGGGATGTGGAACCAAGTAAAAAACAAACGAATCTGACTCCGAATTCATTTTTTCAGTCACTTCTTTTTAACTCAATAATACCATCAAATCGTTCTTGTCACTAGAATAATTTTAGTATATTTCACCCATCAATATGATGAATAGATAAATATATATTTCAATGTTTGTATGGATGTTCGGATTCTAAGCCCTTTGCCCGCGTCACCAAATTTAGCGAACATGCCCTGTACGCGGCTGCTTTTTTGCGGATTTTGTTATCGCTTTATCGACTATAAATTTAGGTTGTAATATTTTTTTAACTAATCAAATATGTTAATTACCACCCAAAGTAACTTTTTCAATAATAAAATAAAATACAATATATTTCTTGTATTTTTGGTTTAATTCAACAATAATCATTCTTCATACAAATGCAGCGCGCCATATTGCAAAATACAGCCACGTGCGACCAAGAACACTGCGCCACCATCATACCATGTTTATAATATTAAATTCTCGGAACAATTTCAATTTCACCCGCACTCGATCGCTTATTTACACTATCCAAAATCTTGCATTGGTGACGTATGCTCACGGCGTGTTCCATAAATAAATTATTTTAGCCTATATTGAATCTTTTTTGACTAATGCCATCTATTGAATTTGGTAAAATATACATTTAGTAATATTTTCAACCAAGTTATACAATTTTAACACAATAGATAGCTTTTATATAGGGTTTGAAATTTCCATGACATCTATACGTGTCACACGCGCTGAGGGCATGTTCGCTAGGACATGCATAGATGTCATACGCGGTGAAAAGGTTAACGAAATTGTTTAGATATTGACGTTATACGTGACCCTCGGGTTAGAGTGCAACAGCGTTAAACGAGTCTCGCGCGAATCGAAGTATGGGTGTATATTTTTATTGAGGAACATGTTCATATGTCATAGTAAACTGACCACAGGTTTTATCAAAATCCTTAGCCACCTTTGATCGTAAAATACTTTGTCGAATATAATGGAGCATTCAACGTCTGAAGTCCATGAATAGAGATAACAATGAAGAATTCACTTCATATTCTGAGAGCCTGGTGTGTCAACCTTCATAAAGGTTTGAAGAATGAGTTGGGCGGCGTAAACAATCACTATGAGTGACGGCACGTCAGCACTTCCGTTATAAGTTGAACTAAACTTCAGATAAAAAACAGGCACATTCTGCAATATGGGGTTCGAGATAAAATTATGGACAATACTTGGCTTCAAACACAGGTGATTTCAGTAAATACTTAAACCATTTGAATACTGCGCAAATAAATCATTAATATATCCCAGAGATACTGCGTGTTTTTGAGAAAAATTGGGTAGTTTTCATTATGTAAAAGAGAAAGAATCTTTTAATCACGTCTTTTTTGGTTAGCATATGCAACCACTTAACCTTTAAAGTTCTGATGACGTGTACAGCACGTCAAATACATACTCTGTTTTGATGTTCATTTATAATAGCAAAAGTTCACAGTATTTTTGGAATTTAACACATTCTGAAAACACAAAGATCTTTTATGGTGCTATGTATTAAAGTGATATTTAAATGGTAAAAAAATGATACTATAGTCGGAGGTTTTTAGTGTTACCACAAAGCGCTGATAAAGCATCGGCATGTGTAAAATATGGCGCAGCTGTTAGCGTTGTGGGCTTCCGTGCTGGATCCCACGGGTTCAATCGATTTTTCGATCGATTTATCGATTTCTGTTTGAAGGTATGGTGAGAAGTATAAATATTCCCTTTCACCTTTACATCCTAATATAACGGGGTAAAGCGAGATAGATTAATTAACCACAAGTACTGTTCTACCATATATTTTCTATCCTTAATCTGTTCAGAAAAAAGAGGTTGAACAACTGAGTAACAGGCAGTTTTCGTAGACAAATTTCTGTTTACATACCTCCATGAGGAGGACATGGATTTAAAAAAAAGAACTACATAAATTAAGTATTATTGTAACTAAGCACTGTATTATTATTTGATTTCAACACATCAACTGCGGAAAGGAAAAAGTACGTTACCCACACATAATAAATTTTACAGGAGGCACAAAAAACGTGTTTTAATAATTTTGTACCATAGGCAAATTATGAAATATACACAACCTTCAAGTGTACGATGACTTGTAAGCTGGTGTTTAATTGACTTAGCCTAATATTATTTAAGATTTCGACTGAAGGTGATTGGTGGAATTTCAATATTAAATTTGAATCGTTCAAATTATGTACACTCCCACAGATTTTGTCACTTTGTCACCACAGATTTCAGTCTAAAGGCTGCCATATGTCATTAGAACATATGGCAGCCTTTAGACCATAGGTTCCCAAAGTGGTCCGTACGGACCCCCGGGGGTCCGTGAGGACTGCCAGGGGGTCCCTGACAGGAATAAAAAAAATGGGGGTCCACGAGATGTAAATGGGGGTCCACGGACCGGAATCAATGGAATCAAATTTAATCAAAATAATGCGGGTTTAAATAGGTCAAAGTAAACTATCTCTTAAATTTATTAAACAAAATATATTTGACAAATTTTACGTTTCACATCCACTATTAATTCCCTACCATCCTTCACGTTCATGCGCAAGTTTCTACTAGTTTCATACCAGCAATGATTCAATGAATGAGCAGTTCTGGCTGCAGAAAGATATCCCTGTTGCTTATCCTGTATTGTGGGCTATCGCAAGAAAGTTTTTGATAGCATTTCCTTCTTCGTACCTCGTGGAGAGAGGTTTTAGTGCAGTTACTAATTTTCTTACGAAAAAAAGAAATCGGTTGCAAATCACTGAACGTGGAGATTTACGACTGTACCTTACGAATTTGAACCCAAATATTGACCAATTGATATCGGAGCATCAGGTTCATCCCTCTCATTAACAGATTTTATTATTTTATGTAAGAATTTGATTGTGTTTTGATTTGTTCATTTTCATTAAAAAAATTCACTAATGATAAGAATAAAAAATTAACATATTTTTTTTTACAATTGTCCACTATACAAAAAACCCTATCACAGTGTGCTCATATTTGTATTTTAAAAAATTAGAAAACTTCACTATTATGCATCCTGGGGGAGGGGGTCCACGAAGGATAAAATACTGGGCTTGGGGGTCCACGGGGGAAATAAGTTTGGGAACCATTGCTTTAGACTGAAAAAGGACACGTCTACTTTTGCTAATCACCTAATTTCGGAAGGACACGTGTTCAATCAGGAACAAGGGATAAAAATGTTACACCCAAATACGGACAGTCGTAAGCTCTTTTTCCATGAAATTTTAGAAATCAATAGGGCACAGTTGTATAGCCTTCCGATTTTAAATGAAATATTAAACCTTCCGAGATCTCCACTTCTATACCCTATATAAATAATATCATAAAACCTTTGCCGACAAACAAATAAATATAATTCTTAAAACCACTCACTACTCAAATCTTTGGGAATTCCCATGAGCTTATCCTTTTCGCCAGCAATGGCTTTAGACTCAGTGATACATTTATTTAATATATAAACACGAAACACTCATTTACTAAGCGTCAGTTCAAGTTCATCCGTGCACTTGAACACCTGAAGATGCCGAAAGGCGAAACCCGGGTCGTAAGTGACAAAATCTGTGTAATTCAAATTTAGCCTAATATTGTTTTAAAAAAGTGCTTAAGAATAACCTTTATGTTAAATTATTTGAAAAATTATAAATATTTGAGAAATATTCATACTAAGACTGTGTTTATTACAGTCAAAAAGTATTGCCACAGTGTACTTTAGTTAGAGATTTATTTTTTTGCACACTAATACAATCCTACTACCTATCATTTAATAATTTTAATAATTATGAGACCATATTTCACTAAATGTTTCCTATCTTGGAGCGTTTTTTCCATTCAAAGGCGTATTAATCATTCAAGATGATAAATTCACGGGCATGTCTTACGGTACCGAACAATTTATTTCAATTAATAACGGGCATTAAAAATTGATTCAAAACACACACTACTTATTCAAGTTGTTTAAATTTAGTGCTGCAGAAATAGAACAATCGTGACTAATTTGTTACCCACCTTTACCTTCGGGCGATTTTGAAATTGAACTTAATTTTATTTGCCTTACAGTGAATGCAATTGGTTATTACTTCATCGTGAGTATCGCCATTAATCGTTGTCTCTGCGTAATTCTAAATGAGTTTGGACTGTCAGTTTCATCAGTAATAATATGTCGCACGTTTAGTAATACAATAACACTCAATTTCGACTTCTTTATTCTAAAATTAAAACAGACTTTATTATGGTAACACCATCTTTTGAACGAAAATGAGAAAACATATCATTATAAGCTAAAAAAAAGCAAATAACCATCCACTGCTTCATTTCCAGCTGATGATGAAATAATAGATCATATATGGGCAACTACCGGCCCCGCCAAGCTATTTTGTCCGCCCTGATTCATCTCGGCGAAGTAATAGAGAAAGAAATTAATAATTCCAGGGAGGGATTAAAAAATGAAGATGACACGTTCATTATGCAAAATAAAACAATATATAACAAGTAGCAACGTATAATTTAAGATTTCGACTGAAGGTGCTTGGTGGAATTTCAATATTAAATTTGAATCGTTCAAATTATGTACACTCCCACAGAGTTTGTCACTAACGACCCGGGTTTCGCCTTTCGGCATCTTCAGGAGTTCAAGTGCACGGATGAACTTGAACTGACTAAACTGGCGAAACCCGGGTCGTTAGTGACAAAATCTGTGGGAGTGTACATAATTTTAAAGATTCAAATTTAAGTAGCAACGTGTTTAATTTCATTTAACATTGCTTTATTATGTTTAATAATTTGGCCCCAGACTTAAAAGAGGTTGAAAACAAACTGAATAAATTGTTGTGCTTTATTTTAATTTTTTTCATGAAATTATTGAAATTCAGCATGCGACCAATTCAACTTGGGACAAAATTTTAGGGATATAACGATGGCCTATTTCCAGTGGTGGATTAGATTACCCTATAATCGAATGAGGCGCTCGCTTGGGGCATTCAAATCCACGTGCTTAATCCGCCACTGCTTAGTTCCATAGAACGAGAATAAAAAATATATGTTTTGAGTTATATTACCTCTCCTTTATAATCCCTCAAAAGTACAACTATAAATAATGACAAGTTTTCTCTCGGTAAACATGTTTGCATATTGGAAATAAACAAATATAAACAATCATCGTTTTATGGTTCTGTCTACGTGGCAATAAATTTGAATTGAATAGAGATAAATGACTAAATGAGATAAATATTAATTATCACTTTTTTACAACTTAGATGCGTCAAAACTTTGGTTAGTCATATCTCGAAACTACCAATAATTTCTAGTTGTAGCACTTTGTAGGCTAAGTTTACTGTTTTAGTAAGGATTTTCAAAATCACTCTTTTTTGCATAGACGTTTGAGACTATTCAACCTCAACTATTAAATATCACATTATTTACTCTAAAAAAACATATATATTGCATTTTTATGGTTCTTTGATACAGGGGTGGGCTGGAGAGGGCTCGCGCGAGCCCCTTGTTGAATTTTACTAAGGCTGGCGAGCCCCTTGTTAACTTTTCATTTAACAACATTTTCAGTTAAAATTGGTATATAACTGCACTTTCAAATTTATATACTATCTACGACAGCGTCAGTATACACATTAGTATATTTTTATCTATTAACATTGATAAGTTTAAGGTAAATTGAATATTGTTACATATTTTCCGTGCTATTAATCGGTTACAATCGATTGCTTATTTAAGTATTATATAATAGCATAGGAGTGAACAAATTCACTAATTCCTCAAAACACTAAAGATTGATTCGAGATTAAGCGAGCCCCTTGTTAACGTATTGGCATCCCACCGCTGCTTTGATATCTTTGCTATCCTATTTTTCTGACAACTTGGCTCTTCTTACTCGAAAGTCTACATAGCCCTAACTTAACTGTTTTTTTTTACCACCTAGCAGTCAGTACCAAATGTACATCAAAATACGTTATGACAAAGTTATGATAAAATACTGCAAAAGTCAAAAACTGACAATTTTCCGTCTGCTCGTATTTGTGACATAATTAAACAATGTTCTTAAAAATCATTTGTTTTTCATTCAAAATTACCAATATAGTGCGTATTTTTATTCAAATTTATAACTGATAACAAATAATTAATTGAAACGTCAAATTCAGAAAAGAAGTTGTACCTAGTAATCTATAATATAAGTTTTATTGAGTACACTCGGCTATTGAATAATGACAATTTCGTAGATTCGTTTTACCATCGACTAAGCCAAACCACATCCGTTTTAAAGCGGCGCAGGAATCGAATAGCCGCGATCAAAAGTGTAAACACAAATCCGAGATTTAATTACCAGATAAACATTGATTGATACTTAATCACTGATCAAGTATACATGGCAAGTTTCCAATATATTACGAAGCACGTTCCGCCGTGTTCAATTATTTTGATACCTTTTTTATGTGCTTGGCTAATTTGAAAATATTGCAACAGCCATAAAGGTGATAGGCGAATATTATTATCGGATCGTAATAACTTTTAATAGTAATTTTCCTTACATAATAAGCTGCGTGCCAAATACGGCGTGACTCCATTAAAATTGAATTAACGATTATATTTCTACTATCGGCATAATATTCCAATTGCTAAATTTTATATTATTAACCGTTATCTCGTGTCAGAGTGACATTGTTTTACCTGTTTATGTCGTATTAACAGAAATCATTACTATTTATAAAATCTCAAGCAAATTTCCGTGCGAGGATATATGTTTGAAAAGAATTTTATCAAACATATGTTATGTATACTCAATACCATACCATACTATGTTTTATTCTGTATGACGTTCTATTTTCAAATGTCCTTCGTGCATTAGAATAAAACAATTGAAGTATGAAACTTCAGTAGTATAAGAAAACAATTGTAACCTGTCACAATCTCACGATTTTCTTCTTAATTATAAGATTGATTTATTGATTTATAAAGTGTAAAATTATGTTATCAAAATAAAATTGAACCAACACATAAAAGTGTTTTAGTAAAAACTATAAACATAACACATATATCCTTGAAGATAAATTTCCGAAATTACGGCAATTAGTAAGGTGCATTAAAGCTGAATTTGGCACCACATATCGCTGCAAGTCATTTTTATCAAAGCTAAAAATCGTTAAATCGAAGTGTCGAAACAGGTTACTGGTGAAAATTTAACTAATCTTCTGTGATGCGCGACGTTCAAATTACACTTCAACTTTGAAAAAATATCATATAAAAAAAACAAACGATAAAAGGATTACAAAATAGAACACAATTATTTTAATTATGAGTTGTTTGTTTATCATTAAAAGAAAAAAATATCATATTGCTATTATGTGTAGCCCATCAGAGACATTTCAGATCTATATTATTTAAAAAAATCCTTTGTAACATTTATGGCTGTCAAAAATCATTTATTTGCCTAGAAATTGATAAAATTCGATATAAAACCAGATGGATCCCATTCTCTTCGTTATCAGAGTGCAAAGAAAGATTTACAACCTTTCACAGTCATTTATACCACTCGCGGAATGCAATCGTGAAAATGTAGAGCCTATTTCACAAGACGATAAAAACGACAAACAAGTTTTCAATGGATTCCGTTTATAATTTGCGGTAAAGCATGTTAAATGTAAAACTAATCGATAAACTAAGTACATGCATGTATTTATTTTTTTAAACTTTGTTCGCTCCTTATGTGAATCACATGTGGTCCTAATTGAGTATATTAACAGAAGTGACTCTTACTGGTAGTAATGATTAGGGATTTCAATACCGGATAATATTGCAAATATTAATGTGGATTTCCGGGATTTTATTACTAGGTCACTGCTTTAAAAAGGTATTGTATGTTTTGAATGCTGTTGTAGTTAGATAAAATGACTAAATATTTCAAATTATGTTTGATATTAATGTAATTATAATGCTATTGAATTTTGGAATTGAATTGAGGATTAACACTTTAAAAATATGATAATAAAAAGTGATAAGTAAATTATTGCTTTTTTGTATATTTATATGCGTTTTGTCACTTGTTATCCGGGTTTCACTTTTCCGCATCATCAAGTTCACATATTAGTTATTATATAGTTCGCACATTCAAGTGCACGGATGAACTGATCATGTTTGAGTCCCTTTTGTATTGGTATTGCTATTGAGTAAATCTCATAGAAGTACAAAGTGTTTACAAAGTGAAGTACAAAGTTTGTTTAGTAAAATACTGCTGTGCATAGTTAACACTTTCCCTACGGTACTAAAAAATACTTATGTATGTATGTATGTATGTTGCTGGCCCTTAAAGAACTCAAGCCTTATCGATTAACGGTCAAAAACTAGGATGTGTATTTTTAAAAAACATGTTTTTCAAATGATTCCTAAGGGGTATTCCCAGCAACGTATCGGAAGTATTTTTTAGCACCGCAAGAGAAGTGTTAAACTAAAAATAAATGCTGTGCAGAATCAAGCCTGCTACCAATTTAGTGAATATCGTCATCATACATAAAAAAATAGATGAAGTGCGTTTTTCAGGAAAATATAACGATTATTGAGAAGTCTGAATAAAATATCCTAAAACACATATCTACTTAAGCTTAAGCCTGCGAATTTAAAAAAAATGAAAAAGTAATGTAGATACACTTTATGGGTTCTTTAGATTAATTACAAAATTTTAATCATTCAAATTTCATCTTGTAATTTCAGTTCATATTCTAAGTTATTAACCTGTTTTCTTGCACTTTTATTATAGAAATGCCCTTTTATCAACACACTTTTGCTTTCTTAAAAAATGCATCGTGTGGCGAATATTTTACTCAGACATTCTTGGGACAAGCGAGTTGAAGAAGATTGCGGTGAAGTGATAACACCACCAGAGGGCAATTGTGATCAGTCACTCACTATCTTCCTCTGGATCTGAGGGGCATTATTGCTGTATCGAGTAAAACTCAATGGCCGAAAAACGGAATCTGAATTTGAGTAAGGAAGGTTTTATGTCAGCGGCTTAGAGATCGACAATGCGATAGTAATCTAGAATGATAAATAACAATACATTAACAGTTGTGTTTCAATTCGTTTTCTGCTCATCACCAATCAAAAAAGTTCACGTTAGATGTAAGACATACAAATTTCATGCATCCGTCGTTTTTCCATCATTGATTGGGCCCTCGAGAGGTGAATTGAGCCAACTAGTAAAATGGTAAAACTTTTTCTTGAACTTGTAAGTACAATCACGTCTTTATTTAATGTGTTGGTGGATTGCATATTTTTATTTTATGGAGATAACACTAAATTTTAATCGTTCAAATTATGTACATTCTCACCGATTTTGTCACTAACGACCCGGGTTTCGCCTTTCGGCATCTTCATGCGTTCAAGTGCACGAATGAACTTGAACTGACGCTTAGTAAATGAATGTTTCGTGTTTATATAAGAAATAAATGTATCATTGAGTTTAAAGCCATTGCTGGCGAAAAGGATAAGCTCATGGGAATGCACTATGACAGTGTGTATTAACTGAAGTTACTTCACTTTTACTATACTTTCAAACGTGCAGAATATTATTACGACGCATCTAACTTTTTCTTTCTAAAATACAACTAGTCTCACTTCACCTCTAATGGGTCCACTTAATGTATTTATCTGTCTCAGCTTATGTTACCCAATAGTATTGATTGCATGTTTATTCACTTAATAGATTTATATTCAATTATAATAAACGACTTGACAGAATGTATACGATTTGGTTTAACTTGGTAGAAGTTAGTAGAACATATAAGTACAATCATGTTTTTATCTGGTGTTTTGATGGATTGTTTATTTTTATTTTACGGAGATAACACTACTGCAATGTCTAACAACCAGTGGCGGATTATCCTATAAGCAAATGAAGCGCGCGCTTGGGGCCTCGGAATTTTAGGGGCCTTAAAAATAGCTTATATATTATTATAACCCATACACTTTTTAATATAAAATTTAAAATTACTTTGATTATTCCACGTATTGTGTAACTAACTGTGACACGTGTTTCGCCTCTTTCAGAGGCATCTTCAGACTTACTATCGCAAATTTTGCTTAAGTAATGAAGCAATTTTTATATTAAAATGAACTTTCACAAAGTTACCGCCGAAACCATCGAAAGCATACACTTTTTGTTTAGATTTTTATATATTTTTACTATTTTACTTGAATTTTTTTGACGTTTTTATGTTATCCGAAAAGCAGGGCCTCCAAAGTTTATTGCGCCTGAGGCCTCTCATGTGCTTAATCCGCCACTGCTAACAACTGAGATTACTTTACGTTTTTGATACTAAAGACGTGTATAATATAACAACGCATATAAATTTAACTGCAATGTGACGTTTATTTCATTTATGTACGCAAAAACTTTATTCCCAAGGGAATAAAGTGCATGATTGTAATACTAAATGGTTAACGAGGGAACTAAATGTCTTGATACTTTGTATTCTTGGTGTGTCCGATTGTCAGTACCTGGTGAAATGGTTACTCGGAAGCATTTTACATATAATTACATTGTTGGACATCATTGGACTATTGAATAAAAAACCATTCTGTGACATGATTGTGCACAGTGTTTATTAATTTAATCCTCTATTTAATGGTGAGTTTAGCGACCTACGGCGACACCTATAATTAAAACAAATTACTTATAAAAACATCCCAGTTGAGTTTTGCATTTCTTATTATTAACTTCTAATAAAAATATTTGTGCCGGTGGCGTGCTTAAGCAGTGACTTTCTATTTTTTTTAAATAAAAATTGCATCTCTACCTACCAAAACAAACTAGTTTGTTTTGATATATCGACTTTGGAAAGGAAAAAGTACGTAACCCTCACATATACAGATCAAATTTTACAGGAGGCGCAAAAAATGTGTTTTGATGATTTTGAGCCATATTCAAGTTATGAATAATACACAACCTTGAAGTGCACGGAGACTTTTAAACTGGTGTTTAATTGACATAATCTATTATTAATTATAGAAGTTGACTAAGAAAAACCTTTTTTTCAGTCTTCTTTCTTGTTTTTATTTTTTTACAAGGCCATCTTTTTCAATCATAAAAGCTAAATATTGGTACTAATTCGGCATTTGCAGCTTACATCCTTTTAATAGAACGTGTATTAAGTTTGATTAATTGCGATTATCGAAAAAAACCTGTTTTGAAAAAACTGTGGGTAACGTCCTTTTTCCTTTCTACAGTCGATAAACCACAAAGCACTTTATCTGTCATGTCTGCGTTATTCATAAAAGTTATCAATTCTTTTTGAGACTTCGTCTTCACAGAACTAACTGTCAGACTTTAACAATAACCTCTCGTTTCCAAAAAAAAAAAATGAAGACTCTTAGCACTGTCTTTTGTATTTATTCGTATTTGTATTCATAGTATTAGACACTTGTGAGCTAACGTTTAATAGCTTCAAGCCCTACATTAACTATTTATTTTAGTTCCGACATATACCGGCGGCCAAGTTATAATGATAGATCAATATGTGTGAGATGTTTTCATCTCTACTCTATCAACAACTGGTCGATCCTTAAGTAAACTAGCTATTTTTCTGTAACCATAGTCTTTAGCTGCTTTTTTCAACAACAAAATTTGGCAACTAATCTATAAACCGATTGAATAGTCAATTCATGTTTGTTATTATGACCAGGTAACTGAATAAGACGAGTGCCTAAGAGCGATGAAAAAAAACAAAATAGATTGCAAATGGATTTATCAGAGATAAAATTCGGAAATAATAAAGGCTGTGTGTAGATATGTTTGCATTAAAAAATAATACGAACATTTACTTTCAAATTTCAGACATGGCCCGGGCATTGGAATTATGCTAAGTATATAAAATTGCATTCTGTTTTAAAATCATGAGATGAGAAAACCGAAAGTGTTATTTTGGGTTGAGTATTATTAAAACCCGATTAAAGTATTAAAATAGTTTAGTGTTGCCAAAATGGTAATTTTATAAATTATACACCCTGATAAGTATTGGACCACACGTTGCGGAATATTTAATGGCAGATTTTTTCTGTATATTTTGTTTTTTTTATTTAACATCCGGTGGATTTTTGGGATTATACACTCAAGTCTCTGAAGAAGACGATGAGTACCTTTTGTATTTTTGGGCAGTAGAGTTGCTATAATTATATATTTATTTGGCATTATATCACAAACACAAATCTTCGTACTGCCCATAGTATTGGCTTTAACGGAAACATAATTAAACACCATAAGCGTTTGAATATAATTTCAGGCATATGGGCGTTGCAGCTTGATTTTCGATCACTTTTTGGAGCAGCT
This sequence comes from Himalopsyche anomala, assembly GCA_031772345.1. NCBI lineage: Eukaryota > Metazoa > Arthropoda > Insecta > Trichoptera > Rhyacophilidae > Himalopsyche > Himalopsyche anomala. Next base: position 22,724,518 of record CM062835.1, read on the forward strand.
CGAGCACGACGGTGGGCTGCCAATATGTTAACAAGGGGCTCGCTTAACCTCAAAGCAATTATCGATGTTCTGGGGAAGAAGTAAATATTTCTGCCACTTCTATGCAATACCACACTTATAATATGTAACAATATGTAATTTACCGTAAACTTTCGAAAATAAATAAGCCATGCAAAAAAAGGATTATGAGTACTTGCTTATTAAAAATCGTTTCATTGTGAAATATTTATGTTTCATTTATATGCAATTAATGCGTTCTTGGTCTTAATTTTTAACTTTCTTTTTTTAATTTGACATAATATTTGTAAGCCTGTTTCTATGAACTGATTTATTCTCCTTTATTGAAGAAAAAGCTTGTTTACTTTATTAAATAAATGTTTTACGTGAAAAGGGTTTAAGGACCGCCACAAAACTCAAAAAGGGTCACGGTTTATGCATCACTGGGCTATACAGTATATTTATTGCGTCGAAAAATATTCAATATATAAAAAAAATAATGTCAAATTGACATATTGAGCATGCTATATTAACCTTCTCAGGAATTAAATTAAGCCCAGACTTATATTCGAATATCAAAGCGCTTACCTCTAAGCTATATATGACGACTATCCAAATACCAATTGACTAATGTTAAATAAATAATAAGGATCAGATAATACTTGTATATATTAGGTCGATTTTTGGACCCTATTCCTAGACAGCCATTTTTTAAATTAAAATAAACATACATAAATGAGATGATTCATTTTAGGGTTAACAACATATTATTTTAATAATCAATAAATTTACGAGTATTTCTTTCTTGTTGTCATCAATGCCACCTATAAAGGTTTATCTTTACTCTTTGTTTTTCCTTTTACACACAGGTTGCACGACAAGTTTATTTTGTAAATAAATTGTTATTGCTCTAGAAATGTTGTTGATTTCAAAATGAACAACATTGACAAAACGATTTATCTCGAACTCGTTTTGAATAAATTCATTCTTGGATTTAAAGAGAGCACAAATGTATCACTGCAACTAATAGCCAGCGATTTCTTATTTTAATTTTTAAATCATTCCATATCAACTTCAGTAGAAAATACATCACAAAAACAAATGATTAAAAAATCAGCATTTTTGCGGACTCTAAAACAGATAAATGCTATTTGATTGTCTTAGGAAATACATAGATGCAAGCGGACTTCAGTAACAAAATATAAACCAGTAGGCTATACAAATCTGAGACGTGCTGAAATTTGGTCGCTGTCATACGATAGATATAAAGTTAATTATTAATTGATAAACTTCCTTCGAACAACGTCATAATATTTTATATTTTTAACGTCGTGGCATATGTTATTATTTAAAATGTTCTATTTAGCACATTTTCTCTATTACAAAAACAAATATTTCTTAACTTTATTCATTAGTATAATTATAATTTGAGTCACGATTCGTATTGAATAGATGAAACTATCTGTCAGGAAAAATGTCAAAAACTTCAAAATAAAAACAAATGAATATCGATTGTATGATTCAAATAATACTAATGTTCTATTTGATCAATGCGTCACCGATTATGCGCTTATTTAAGAATAACAAAAAAGGATGACAGTTTGACAGCTGTCATATCTGCACGTCCAGAAAAATGGTGGATACTCTGAAAAAAATGAAATAACATGTACGCACTCTTTTAAATGTGCAACCGGCAAATAGATTTGTTCTGTGTTGTAAAGGTGGTCTGTAGAGAAACAATGCCCTCTGGAGGCAATGTCGTTAAATTAAATGATGACGAGGTACGCGATATTGCGATTTCTGCAAAGGGGACGGTAATTTTATATGCCATGAAGGGTATTTTATCGCCGAATCAGATTCGATTCCGTACACTTGTTTTGTTCCATACTTGAACACAAAACGCTTCGAGTGCATGCCTGCTCGTAGCGGCAACAAAAAGTGCATTAGTAAGATTGTGATCCATTAGAGATGTAAACACTGTAAACGAAACGCACGCAATTTAATACCTTATCAAGCATCACTCTTCTGGCAGAAGTTCCTAAATAACATATTGATAGTTTTGAGTAAAGAGCAAATTAAAAATCAGCTTTTATGATAAAGCATCTTGCATTGATATTTTATGTAACATAGATAATTATAATATAACATCAAAATATCATGTGTAGATAGATGCATGACAGAGTTTGAGAAAAATAAGAGTTTGAAATTAATAGACGAAGATATTTTTATCCATGTCAGCTCCCAATGTAGATCATATGGCTCCTAGTGGATGTGTCTTAACAGATGTCTGTCTACAAGAGTTGCTTGTTACTCAGCTGCTCAACCTCACTTTTTTTCGGAGTAGGTATATCAATTATGGGTTTGGGACAGACTAGTGATTAGCTAATCGCTCTCGCTATACTCTGTTATATTATGATATGGAATGGGAGAGAAATCGATAAATAAATTGAAAAAATGCTGTTCACATTGAGATTCGTACCCGTCACAGAAGCCAACGACGTTGACCACTGCGCTACCAAACTGACAATTGCCTGCCTTTAGTCAGCATTAATAATAATTGTAAACAATAATAAATACTTTTTTTGGCAAACTTTTGTAGCCTATGCACCAACTGAGATATTCCAGATTACACCAAACAATGTATTTGTATGCTTAAATCATTTTTGACAGTTTTGTTACTTACCAACTTCTGACAGAAAGGTGACGCAATGTTCATTTAGCCTGTCAATCTGTGGCTTGTGGATGTTGATGAGTCAGTTTTACGATGTTTACAGAAGAAAAAAAAATCGATGGGATATCAAATTAAATATACACTACTTATACAATACTGTTTCTATTTAAACTAACTGTATATTAATAAAAATAATAAAACATTTTTAGTACTTTTTCCACATAAAATTTATTGGATCAGGACCTGTTTCGCTCATGGTGAGCATTTTCAACTGATAAGAAATACAATGAAACAGTGATATTTATACAAAAGTTAAGTAAGAAAATCAAGTTCAAGTCAGTTAAAGTTCATCCGTGCACTTGAACGCCTGAAGATGCCGAAAGTCGAAACCCGGGTCGTTAGTGACAAAATCTGTGAGAATGTACATAGTTTGAACGATTCAAATTTAATAAAATCAAGGTATGATAAACAATTGATATTGCAACTAAGCAAATAAATTGAAGCAAAATACAAGAAAAATAAACTAAATAAAAAGTTGAAGACCTTTTAGCAATGCAAACTATTACATGAAAAATCAATTAAGTATGAATTATCATTAACAAAGTAAAAGCCCAAAAATTAGTGTTTATAATAAATAAATAAATCTTAATTTCTGTCAACCAAACTTAGATGTGGAAATTCCACTAAAGTTCAACCAACGAAATTCGTTGCCTACAGCCTACAGGCTGGGGTTCGTTGTTGATAGGTTTACGCTAGATTTCGGTGGAAATGAGGCTTTCAGCATTTCGGGAATTTATTTTCAACGATGCTTTTTAGATATCTCAAAAATTTTCCGACACGGACTTTGAAGATTTTGTCAAAATTTATTTCAGGTTATTTTCAGATTTTCCGGTTTGGATTAACAATTAATTTTATATTTTTCTCAAAATTTTGGTAGGGTTAGGTTTTAGAATTACCTGTCACCGTTTGGACAGTGATTTGAAGATTGTCCCAACAATTTTCGCGAATTTTCCGATATTAGTCGTACATTTTATTTACAACTACATTTTTACGACGAGAATACTATTACGACATGTAAATTTATTAAATATTTTCCGTGGTTGAATGTGCTTAAGAAAATATGCACTATGAAACAATCAGAGTTGAGGGTAATAATTTTCCTTTATTGTGTTAGTCAATAAAAACAATATACATGTTATAGCATAGTTTTATTTGCTACGTCTGTAAAACATAACAGTGAGATCATAAATGTCAAATAGCAATCATTATAAAATAAGGAAAAATGGTTTTTATTGTTTCTATTATTGAAATTATTTAACGTTGAACCAATTGTCTATAATCTTAATGTACTTGCCTGCCAATAAATATGCATTATAAAATAATGTACACTGCTTGGCACTGAAGTCACTTGAACTATTAAAATATGATTATGGTTTTCTATATTTTATTTATTTATTATTTTTTTTATTTGTCAGCCAACACTGAATTTATTTGAAAATACAAACATTAATAAGAGTTTTTTAAGCCAACACCTCTATATTTGGCTCATAGTGAAATGAAGCTCTTGAAAGGTGACTCTTTCTATTCACAAACGTCTGTCTTTTTATCGATTAAACTATTGTATTTATTATTAAAAAGTTCCGAAAAGTCACCGTTTTGCCGGGAACTTAAACTCATCTGACTGCTAAACTTATAAACAGACCACATATGTCGGTATATAATGTTGAAAGATACGTCTGTTGACACATTGATCTTTGTATATCGACTGTGGAAAGGAAAAAGGACGTAACCCGTAGTTTTTTCAGAACAGGTTTTTTTCGTATTTTCAGGTATTAAAATTGATTCGCGTTGTATCAAAATGATGTAAGCTGCAAATGCAGAATTAGTATCTAAATTTAGCTTTTATGTCTGAAAAAAGATGAGCTTGTAAAAATTGAAACCAAGAAAAAGGACTGAAAAAAAAAGTTTTTCCAAGAAAATTTCATTAATTAATATTAGATTATGTCAATTAAACACCAGTTTAAAATTCTGCGTGCACTTCAAGGTTGTGCATATTTCATAACTTACATATGGCCCAAAATCATTAAAATACGTTTTTTGTGCCCCTTCTAAAATTTGTTTTGTGTGGGTTACGTCTTTTTCCTTTCCACAGTCGATATAGTTAAGTAAAAATTAGAGATGGTTTGACCCTTAAAGTAAATATTGATAGGTGGACGAGCCACCTGGTTTTTAATTTTGAGTTGGTTTTCAAAACAACTTTTCCATTCATTCAAAGTAAATTAATATAGGAATTTGTCTAAAGAGTAGGTATATAGGTATCGTAGAATCAACATACTTTTTTTAAAAAACGAATATTCGAATAAACAATTTTGCAGCAACGAAATAGCTACATATCATACATACCATAGACAAGAATGACAAGAATGTTGTGATATCACTATAATGTCAGTGTTACCATTGCTAGGGATGTTATAAAATCTCACAGCGCATCTTCAGTTTATGGCATCAATCATTTGAAACATGTTTTCCATTTGTCAAACAAGATTGTTCACAAATTATTGTAGTTTTAGCACGTACGCTGGCAGGTGGTGCTTTAGTAATTTCAACGAGAATGATAATCACGAATTGCTTATGGTTTTATTCATCGTGCAATAAAGTCAATATTGAAGTAAAAACCGATTTGTCAATGAGTAGACATCTATAATTAATTCCATCTTAAATGTTTTCATTTTTTGTGGGTTCGAGTTAATCTCTTGTACAAGTAATACTCGGACCTGTCTGCAATGTATTGGAATCAATTATAAAGATACAAAGATTCTCTGTAACTATTTTTTTGTTCAATATCAATATATACTTACATTTTGATGAATGTCTTGGAAGGAAAGAGGCGAATTCTTTAATATTGTAAACGCCCCTGACTATAATAAAAACGCAACGATTTTTTTTTCAAATACAGTTTTAAAAAATGTGTGGTAAATATGCTACTCCTTTTGTACCTGAAATTTGATGAAATGCCAAAATTACACACGCAGTTATGTAGGAAATTTATTTACTGATAGGAAAATGCTAAATTAACACGCATGGGAATCATAAAAACCGATAATTTACGTGAAATGAGATTATAATATTAGTATATAAAAAATCGACTTGCCGCCTGTGTGATCGAGTGGTCAGCGACGTTGGCTTCGGTTACGGAGGACGCGGGTTCGAATCCCAGTACGAACAGTTATATAAATCGATTTTTCAATCAAGGCATGGGTGATGTCTTGAATTCCCCCTCTAATAAGCTAACCACTAGTCCTGTCCTAGCCCTATCCATCTATTTCTACTCTCTTTGGAAAAAGAGAGGTTGAGCAACTGTGTAACAAGCAGTTCTCGTAGAAACACTTTTATTGAGATAAACTCTATGTGCCCATATGCTCCAAATTGGGAGCGGACATAGTAAAAAAATAAATAAATGAAAAAGTCGACATAAAGTATCAAATGGACTTTTTAGAACATACCATCGAGCAAATTTGAAATATGGCCAGCAAAAATGTAATTTGGATGTATTATCGGTTTCCTTGATTTCAATGTAGGGTTTTTTGAAAAATTTGTATGTGCAATTGAGCTTTCCAGAGAATTGTAATATTTTTAGTAGGATTTAGTAAAAATAAGGTGAGACACAGAATAGCATGTTATAAAGCGTATTTTCATAATGATAGATTTTACTTGAATTTATTATCAAATTAATTACTGTATGTCAATTTAATCACAAAAGATATACATATGGTTGATAAATTCATTTTCTAAAGATGATGATATTTATATTAAACGGTGACATTTGTTGTTCCTTTATTATTATATATCACGATGTTGGCGTGTTCATAAATTAACAATTTAACTTAAACGTTCTAATTTTAAATATTGTTTTCCAAAACGTGGCGCACCAGCATCATCACTGTGACGTGTTCTGTCATTTAAAAAAGGTAAATAATTTCGTAGAAATTTAATAAAAAATGTAAATAATTTTATTATGTTAATGTGCAAAGGTAACTTTATACATTCAAAATTCAAAGTTTGTCCAAGCTTACCGCGTTACCAGATGGGACTGTATAAAATGTCTGCTTAATTTTCAACATGCGTAAATAGCCCGATCGAAATGGATCTTACTGAATTTAAATATATTTACAAAGAGTATTATTTTACGCCGACTGTCGCCGATAGAATAAAACATTTCGAGAGTCATAAAATTCATTATTATTCGTGAAAGAACGTTATTTATTGAAATTTATTTCAACGCGCTTAGGTTTGAACAACTGTTTTGTTATAAAAAAGAAGACAATTAATCTGAGTTAATTTATCACTGAACAACGAATTGAAAATTTATGTTAATTACTTTATATTGTCGGCTCCATGGCACAGTTGTCAACATCGTTGACATGATGGGGTCAAATCCCAGTACGAACAGCATTTTTCAATCGATTTATTATCGTATTTTGTTCAAATGAATGGATTTTTATGATGTCTAAAAATCTCCCACCATTCCAATTTTAAAATAATAAAGTTTAGCGAGAGTGATGAGCCAACCGCTAGTCATGTCCTAACCTTATCCATTATATCCCTAATCTCTTCTGAAGAAAGAGATGTTATGCAACTGAGTAACAAGCATTTTATCGTAGGAAAACTTCTGTTGAGATACCTCCATTAGGAAGTCATATGATCCACATTGGGAGCGGACATGAATTAAATATGTATATGTATGTCACTCAATAAGTTCGTAGGATGACTAACGTGGCCATTTATTTTTTCCCCCAAACCGAGACACCTAAAAAAAATTGCACCATTCTCACACTTTTATACAATACAATAGAATGCAACTAGATAGTAATGTTTTTCATGTCATATTAAATATATTATATGAACAATACAGTATTTAAATTGAAATGTATTATTCACTGCGTGCGCACGCGCACGCCTTCATCTTTTAGTTTAGATTCTTCTGTCAGGATTTTAATTTCGCGCGTTTTTTTATAAATTGTTACTGCGAATTTTTCTCTTTTCGAAAACGCCACCTTTAAGCTGTGTTCGGGGACACCGGGACATGTCGCTTGAAAACGGGACGTTTGGTCACCTTAAGAATGTTATTAGTCATTTTAAGCAAAATTAAGTCGAAATGTTAAGTCGTATTGTCGTCAAACAAATTTTAAGCAAAATTCAACTGTATTCATCAACATAGTCTTCTTCAAGCGTGATACATTCATTTCAACGCTCTTCTTAGATAGTATGTTTTATTACGAACTATGAATACACGAAGTAAAATAGCATTTCTTTAATATATACGTTATATTATATATTGAAGAAATGCTATTTTACTTTATGTATAAATATTTTCTAATAAAAATTACTACAGTACTACTGTCTCGGGTCGCGATAACTTCCCGGGACATTACAGACAATTTCTTGACTCGTATCCCGAAACATCAGAATCAGTAAATTCCTGCTGCATCATCGAATCATTTATCATGAGGAACACAATATACTACAACGGATAAGATACACATGTTAAAATTGTGAAATTTAATCGCTTGACCGCCATCATAATGTCATCCGCAGATCGCAACATGTCTGTGCAATGTTTTGATCGACGTACATATTCTTATTGGCAGGTGAGTGTAATAATATTGATATCGTGTAATTGACACCGGCTCGCCAATAAAAGTTCACGGTCAGTTACAGGTGTCATTTCTGCGGTAATAGCATAGATAATATACTAGAGTAATAGATATTTTCAAGGAGGCTGACGTATTTTTTGCGCCCTTCTTTTACCACAGACGGCATCTGGTGTCAGGGCTTGCAAATTTACCGACATTTTCTTTGATTTCAAAACTGGCAACACTTAATGTATTAACAAACAGAGCGAAAATATAATATGACACTATTTTTATGTATCGTTTTTAACGTTGTGTAAGAAAACATTACTATTTATTTACTTGTCAAACCATGTCCACTGTCTATGTAGAGCATGTGGAATCTTAATGGAGTTTATATAAACAGAAATAGTTCTACGAGAACTGCTTGTTACTCAGTTGCTTAAACCACGATCTCTCACGGTCGGTCACAGAGAAAACATAATTTTAAGTGAGCCATAGCACAGTTTTGGGGGGTCGTGGGTAAATCCATAAGCTCCCAGGCTTTTAAAATCGGGCAAATTGAAATCTGCCAACGAGCAAAATTTTCAAAGAATTCAAAATTATTTTGAAAACTTTCAATTTCTCACTTTTATTCCGAAATAATTGTGTTTCAAAAAACTTATATGCCTACATAAAAAATAGGTTATGGGGGCCACGGAAAAATATGAGACTCAAAAGGGGCCACGGGCCAAAAAAGGTTGAGAAACTATGGTTTAAACTATTTTTTTAAATAGAGAAAGGATAGAAATAAGAGAAGACTAGTAGTTAGCTAATCTATTTTTGACAGCTTCAAAATGCCAATAAGTCCAAAGAGATATTTGATAAACCATATCTAGAGTGCCAACTTTCGTAATGGAGAATCAAAAAATTGACTGATAATGATTTAGGTAATTAACTTACTATAATGTTTCATGTAAGTTACGGCAGTAGTTACATTTTTTTAAGATATGCGAATGCACCATTGTCCATATTTTACTTTTGGATAGGTAGTTATATCAGGATGTAAATGTTAAAATTTTGCATACAGTAATGATGTTTGATATGCTCTGAGACGACCATGTTATCGGCCATATATGTAATTGCAGCCCAGTAACTCTTGCATTCGACTCATATCGCAAATAGTTGTGTGTACTAAGTGCAGGAACTCACTTCTTGTCAAACTTTTGACTGAAGATTTTTTCTAATCCACGTCTGTACCCAAAGTGCATACCATTTTTCTTTCTAATGAAGGCATCTCAACAAAAGTTATCTTGTTAGAACTAATTGTTAATCAGTTACTAAGCCTTTCTGTTTTTAAAGATAGGGGTAGGACAAGATTAGTGGTTAATTAATCGCTCTTGATTTGCCCCGTTAATTTTAGGATAAGAAGGGTGGCAGTAATTTTTTACAAGTAACAAACACCAATACCTTCAAACATAAGTCGTTAAAATGTAATTTAAGAAAACAATTGAAAAAAATAGGACTCGAACCTATGATATCTGTTACAGCAACATTGTCTTACTCTGATCAACCACTGGTCTACGTAATATAATGAATTGAAAAGTGTCAAAGTTGGTCCGATGATTTTAATGAACAAAAGAGACGAATCTGATGCTGGAGGAATCCGCGTGACACAAAAAACACACTAAATCACGTATTAGCTATCGGGTTTTGGAGACAAGAGTAATTCTGTGAACCTGGTATTGTTTTTTTTATTTTAAGGTTAAAATAAAAACAAAATTTTACAAAGATTGAATTGAAACAATAAACGTGTCAAGAAAAAAGGTGCCGGAACGCCGTTCCACTACGTCACATGGTAAAAAGCCCTGGATATATCAAATTGTAGTTAGCTCTCAATCTCTCTCTCGTCAATCTATTTTAAATTATCATTTATATCAGTGTCCCTATAACGTTATCAATCGTTTTTAATGAAGATTAATAATCATAAAGTTTTACTAAAATATTGAGTGTCGCTGGTCAAGATGTAAAATAAGATGTTATAAAATGGAAAGAAATATACGACATTTATCTTACCTTCCCATTTCTTACGTCATTTTGATCCCGGTGTATTTTTCCGGTACCAATTACCCTAATTTAGACCTCTTGTTTATATGTGGATGTTATTTAAATTATATTTCATATTGATTTTGCACTACTTAATAAGTTTTTTTGACTTGTAGCACTAGCATGAAAATTTACGACTGGAAAATTGTTGAAAATTTCCAATCGAATAAGCAAGATTTTTAATATCAATAATTTTATAACATTATTTCTCGGAACATTAAATTTACAATAAAATAAAAATATAATAGAAGTAGATAACTAAATTTGCATAAAAACTCTATAATGCTTCCTGTAGACCGGTGGTTTTCAAACTACGGTTCGCGAGAGATTTACCCAAGACTCGATTACTAAACAGTAGAGTGTGTTTTATAAATAAAATTGGTATATGTATAGAATCAACTCATTTTATGCATGATGAGTAATTATTTGCTTTCATTGACTGTCTCAGAACATTTCCAGATGATGTGATTAGCTTTCTTCACGTTAACATCACATTATCAATCTGGATAGATAGTTAACCGTCCAAGCTGAATAGCTTAACTAAACTAAAATAAACTATTTTGACAGTGTAAAAACAGTATAGGAAAATTAACCGCCCGCAATTGAGCGCCGGGTCTTATGGTGCAGCGGTTAGCGTTGTGGACTTCCGTACCGGATCTCACGGGTTCGATTCCCAGTACGAACAGCAATTTTTCGATCGATTTATCGATTTTTGTTTGAAGGCATGGGTGTTTGTGATGTCTACAAATGCCCGGTCATTTAATAACTGGGCGTAGCGAGAGCGATCAGTTTACCACTAGTTCTGTCATAGCGTTATCCTTCTATCCCTACATCTCTCCTTGAAAAGGAGAGGTTGACCGACTGGATAACAGTTCTTGTAGAAAAACTTGTGTTGAGATACCTTTATTAGGAGGCCATATGCAGCGGTGGGCTGCCAATATCTTAACAAGGGGCTCGGTAAATGTTATCCATTTTTTTATCCATGTCCGCTCCCTATGTCGAGTATATGGCCTCCTTATGAAGGTATCTCAACGAAAGTTATTTTTCTACGAAAACTGCTTGTTACTTAGTCGCTCTACCTCTCTTTTCCATAAAGAGTAGTAGGGATAAAATGATAAGCATAAGACAGGACTAGTGATTAACTAATAGTAGCGCCCAGTTGAATTGAAGAATCTGAAGAGTGGGAGGCAATCTTAAGACATCACAAACACCCATTCCTTCGAACAGAAAATAGATAAATCGATCGAAAAAATGTTTTTTCGTACTGGGACTCACGGACGTCCACAACGCTGAATGAAAAAATGAAACGACAACTAATTTTCAAATTTATCTATCTACAGAAATTGCAGTTATATGATGATTTGATATAAGACGAATGATTTTCTTATATTAACAAGGGGCTCGCCGGCCGCGCCAAAATTTAACATGGGGATCGCGCGAGCCCCCTCCATCCCATCCCTGGCCATATGCTCCAAATTAGGAGCGGACCGCACGAAGGTTCGGAGGCCCTAAGCTTAAAATTAAAAAAAGCTTGAATTATATCTACTTGGAATCCTGTTCTCTGAAAAATAGGACCTCCGAATCGTATTGCGCCTAAAAGCCTCCCAAATGCGAACGTATCCGTCACTGATCTGGTGGTAAGAGCAGCTGTATCCTAGCATACAGATGAGTCTGGGTTCCCGGCAAAATATCTCCATTAGGAGGTCATCTTTAAATTTGGACCAGACATGGGTTAAAAAAACATTCCGATTAAGGTGACAGAAGCAACTAAAGATACTATAAGACAGAAAAAAATCACGAGGGTATGCAAGTAATAAAAGTTGAACAACGCTTCCATGCATTACCTGCTCTTAGCGTAAACCAAAACAGCAATTATTTTGTGTTAATAATAATAGTGCCATTGAGTGTTTATGAGTTTTTTTCTTCCATAGTCACTTTACAAATCGAATTTTAAAGCTCGTTGAACCCATAAACAACATTATTACACTGGACACACTTTAAATGTTTAATCCTCACTTAAAATAATTTAAATACATAGGTGTAAGCTGTTTTTTTTTATCAGGATGTGATAATCAAATACTAAATTAATCTTTTTTGTTAGAATCTTAAAAAAAAGGTCAGTTCATTTGGGTATAATTTATTCAATAACTCTCGCGCCTCGGAGACTAGAAAAATACTTCTCTGCCGATGGGGGTCGTTAAGGGACCCCAGTGGTTTCCTCATTATTGGCCTTATTCTTATAAATCTCAAAAAAAAAATAGTCTAAGGGCTTTAAAATATCTCTCTGCATCATTACTCATACATTTTTTTTTTAAATAAATAATCATATTTTAAGTTGCGCGTAAAAACGACGTCATCCCAGCACACATATGAACTTGCAACTGACGCGTTTAGCCCAGCTATCTTACGAACGATCGCTTATCGCAGGCGCTTATCTCGTTATCGCGTTATCGCGTATTTATATAAACTACAAAAAGTACAAAAAACTATGATATAAAAATACCTTAATTATAAACATTCTATCACCCATATTAAAATAGATATTTAAGAAAATGTGGGTATTGGGGTCGCATTTCTTGAGCTTAGAACCGGAAAAGATAATAATAATCCATTTGATAGTTGTTTGATTTTGGACCCGAGCCCAATTCAAGCCGTCAGGTTTTCAAAATATTTAACCCGAAATCGAAATCGAAGTTAGTTGGTTAGAGAAAGAAGAAGATTCAGCCATTCCTCTAGTCTATTATCGATATCGTATATCAAATTTTAGCCACATTTCGACCCACTTATATTATACCGCCATTGCCGTTGAGTTTGAGCAAATAATACCAACTTGTTGAATGTTTAATTACCTCGAATAATATTTATGAAGGTGTTTAAACAGCGATTGATTTATTTGCAGAAGTGTTCGAGCAATTCTCGTAACTGTAAACTAATAATACGTTTTGAGCGTGATACAAACAATTAACAGAACTAAAATAAAACAACCGCCAAAGATTTCGCCATTATTGTTTTATGACACTCCATTTTATATTAATTTATAGTATTATTGAGATATATAACTAGGGATTATAATACCGTGTCGTTTTTTCCATCAGAAATGACGGGATTATAAAATGTTTTAATAATTTCTCCTTTTTTTATCAATATGGGAGATAAAATTCAATTTATAAAGACTAATTATATTTTCTACTATCGATAGTTATTTTAATCTTCCGAGAACTGCGTGTTACCCAACCTCTCTTTTTTTAATAATATATTAAGCATTAGACCAGTGGGTCTTAACCTTTTTGAAGTCACGGTGCACTTTTGATTCTGGTCCAGTCTATGGACCTAGCATTATTTTCTACTATTACATTAACTTATCTGTATTACGGCGCCACATATCATTCAAAAGGTACCTCAGTTGACGACAAACAGTCAACAGTTTTCAAAGTAAAATAATAATACATTTTGGCAAATATTGATTTTAAACATTAAAAATGACGAGAAAAGATACTGGAACGACGTTCCACCGCGTTACATGGTGAAAAAAAACCCTACATAAACGTATAGCAGATTCCTGTCAAATAAAAAGTATTTCAGTGTCATTCCACCAGAAAAATTGACAGGGAAGAAGTTCAAAGGTGATTAAATAATAATGATCTACATATTCAAGATCAAATCAATTCACAATCGAAACGTATTGTAAGCAGACCACTGCCAAATTTGACAAATGTGACCATAGAAAAGTATACCGCCTGAAGTGCGTACAATAGCAATTGATAATTGTTGCCAGTAAGCAAATAATTTATTACTGACGTCCAGTTATGTTAGTATCACGGTTTTTTGCAAACAGCTTTATACTCGACCCGTTTTTGTTTGGATGTTATTAGATTTATAATATATTATAAATGCTTTGTAATTAAAAAAAACTTCAGATTACCTACTTATAAAACGATTTATTATAAACAGTAAAATAAATGTTGGACATTTATTTTGCAGTTTTATGTGGGTCAAAAACGTATTTATATAATCAATTATAAGCCATATTATAGCAAAGATATCGTATATGTATTTATAATAAGGTATAACCAGACACTGTGGCTAGTAGCTACATGAATGGCAAATCATTAAGAAACTTTTTTATTACGGCCATATCCGCTCCCGTTGCATTTTTATTTTTAAATGAATAATTTATTATAGCATTGAATAATGACTTGGCGATGAATGAAGTAAATCAATCTATTTCCCTTTTGAATATTATACGAAATGAAGAAATATTTAGGTTATGTTAGGAATTTGTATTAAATAACGTATGTCTCTACAAATCAGTGATTGACATTCCATGCTCACTTATTTGAAATACAGTAGCAGATTAAGCACATGAAAGGCACCAGGCGCAGTAAAATTGGGAGGCCCTGTTTTTCGGAAAACATAAAAACTTCAGAAAATTCCTAATGCAATAATAAAAATATACAAAATCTGAACAGAAAGATAATTGGTTATGTTATTTAAGCTATTTTTTAAGCCCCCAAGATTCTAGGCGCCAAGCGTGCGCTTTATTTGCTTAAAGGGTAATCCGCCACTAATGCTAAGTGTTAAATGAGTTAGGATGAACTATCAATTGATTAAACCGATACATTCAAATGTTAATAAAAATAATTCTGCTTTATAGCAATAATTACATTCCACTAAAGTAATCAAAAATAAACTAAAATAAAGTATATATTTAGGTAGGCTATTTACCTATAGAACCACAAATAATACGTCATACTCTATTAAACAGTCATTGGCCAATAATTTTCTTGTCTATGGTAGGATCTTGCTCTGATATTACCCGACAATAACTTGCGTGAATTGTAAGGAGTCTTACTTACTATTACTACAATCAAAGGAAAATTGCCTTACGCGTGTAATTTTTATATCCTGAAATATTAACGATGGATGTAAGCGTGTTCTTACAACTATATTCATCACTATGTGCTTATTATAACAGTCATTCTCACTACTTATCAAAGGAGAAGCATTAGTACTATATATGAACAAAGAGGTAGTGTATCAATAAAACTAAACACAAACTAGTTTTATAATATTTAGAGCAATAATTAAATATAATAGTTATAATATTTTTGAGTAACCAGCATTAGCTTTTTACAAGATCATTCTCAAAAGAATCAATTTTGATTTTATATTATTACTGCAAGTAACAACTGAATGATTTAACCATTGCTTTTTTCCCATGCAAAGCGGTGGAATGGCGTTTCGGCACCTTTTTTCTTGTCATTTTTAATGTTTCAGATCAGTAGTCGCAAAATTTTATTTTTAATATGTTTAGATTAGCTCATCATTAATCCTGCCTCAGCCTTAATTAATTCTTTTTCCCCTAATTTCTACAAAAAAGAGAGGTTAAGCAACTTCGTAAAAACCTTCTGTTGAAATATCTCAATTGGGAAGCTGTATGATCCATATTAAGAACTGATTATAGATTAGAAAAAAAGCTTTGTCAAGAAGAGAGTTCCGGCCATTTAAAAAAAAACACTGGATTTAACAGTTACATTTGTATTTCTCCGAGCTATTCTTTGTTAATTTATATTTATTCACTTAAAATAAATACACAAAACACAACCGTTAACAATGTTAACTGGATATTGTTTCAGCAAAAAAATAAATAATTCTTTTCTCACAAATATTTCTCTAATCTGATTCAATTAATTTCCTCAACAATTTAATAAAGGCATTGTCTGTAATACCTTTTGTCTCATAAAAATTAACACTTGGACAGTTAGACGCGTGAGAAGTGCTTTTGATTTGTTTGCTATTTTTTCGTTACTTTTTACACCATTTGGAACATTTGTTAAGTTGTTCAGAGGTAAACAACGAGCCCACGCATTTCAGTGGCGGCGAAAACGTAATATTAAAAGATTGCTTTAAAAAAGACATGTAAACCTTTCTCTTCTAGCGAGCAGCATAAAAACAAATTATAAATGGTGATTGACCGACTGGCGAAATTCATCTTTTACAGACAGAATAGTTATTACTCTATTTTTATTTCTTATGTATTTTGATCGTTTTTGTTTTAACCACTCTAAAGCTAACGACCCACCTTTGTGTCGCATACCTACTAACCACACACACACTACCTACCAGTGTGTTGTCATTATAACGACGTCAATAAATATTTTTTAGTGTTTGCATCATTGAAAAATGGTCCGACATCTCTTAAGGACTCACAAAATGAATATTAAGTTTTCCTTTATTAGTTTTTAGAAAATTACTAGCTTACAGGACAAAAAACGTTATTTTTTCTTGCTGTTAATGGGTTAAATTATGATGGCTTCGTACCGTAAAAAAATACTACTCTCAATCTTCTTTTTACACGGGTTCCAAGTAAAACAGCCGTACAAAAAATAAACATGTTGAAAGATGAAGTTAATATAGATAAGTTAAAGATAGGTTCCATTACATTTGACCGTGTTATTTTGAAACCGTGAAAAAATAGTATTAGGTGTATTAATTGCAAAAAATGTTTTTACCGTGTCATATTTAGAAAAAACTCGAGGGCCACAAAAATACTAACGGGCCGCAGGTTGGATATCTTTGGCATAGATCAGTGGAGAGGAACATGCTGCCTCTGGACTTGATCAAAAAATTATACCCAAGCGTTTGTAAAAAAAGCGTAATCAACCATTATATGTTCGACAGTCAAAAAAAAGGGAGGGGTGTTAACTAGAGCATTTTTCTGATCCCGAAATCCCGGGATTGGGATGGTCGCGATCTCGGGATTTCGGGATTGAGAAATTTTTAGCAAATCCCGAAAATTGATACGATCTGGTGGAATAGTATAGCGAATTCAGGATTTCAAATTCGTCGATGAGCTAAAAAAAAAACTAGTTTCCGAGACAATCTGGGGGAAAAGTATAGCGAATTGAGGATTTCAAATTCCTCGGTGAGCTAATCCCAATCCCGGGATTGAAAATTAATCAATCCCGAAATGCCGGGATTGGATACCCTAGTGTCAACGTTTTCTTTACTACGGCCTGATGTTAAATCAGATAAATGAATGTGGCATTTATTAATGAAAAGGTTCTCCACCCCTGGTCTAGATAAACAACCACTAAGAGTCGCAAAATTTTGTTTTATTTTATCTATTTCAGTGACCCATTTCCGATTCCATGCTAGAGCATATGGACTTCTTGTGAGATTCTTCTTCAAGCTTCTAGACTGGCCCACTATATAAGTGATCCTACCGGTTTTATGGTGATTTTGCTGAAGCCCTAGAAAATACAGCCTAGCACCAGTAATAATGGAGTGATTGTGTCTCACGACGCTGCAATCCCATCTGACTAGCACGAGAATTGTAGGTCCCGCGCGGTTACTTGGATGTAATGCCAATTTTTAGTGCCCTCGTACGTAAAGTTGTGCGCAAAAACATTATAATGAGATGGCTACAATCAATTGTCTTACATCTTGATTTGAAATGCCAAGATGTGATTTGATGATTGTATTGTGGATCACGTACAAGAAAATAGGCTCAAAGCGCAGGGTGACCAATGTAACCATTGTTTTTATTTATTAGTCTGATGTGGAAATTTACAATTTATTATAATACAGTGGAGCACCCAATTACACTACCCCCAATTACGCGCTGGCTTGAAATATTCGCCGAAAATCCCCCAATTGCACTGTCGCATTCCATTTTCGTTGCTACTAGACGGTCTTTTGTGCGTCGCATACATTCAAATTCATACATTCACGCCGCCTGTGTGGACGAGTGGTCAACGTCGTTGGTTACCGCTACGGAGGTCACGGGTTCGAATCCCAGTACGGACAGCTTTATAAATTGATTTTTCAATCGATTTATGAATATCTGTTTAAAGGCATGGATGTTTGTGATGTCTTGAATTCCCCCCTCCACCCATCCTAACCTATGAACGGGGCGTATCGAGAGCGATTAGCTAACCACTAGTCCTGTCCTAGCCCTTTCCTTCTATTCCTACTCTCTTTGGATAAAGGGAGGTTGGGCAACTGAGTAACAAGCAGTTCTCGTAGAAACACTTCTGTTGAGATAAACTTCATTAGGAGTCCATATGCTCCACATTGGGAGCGGACATGGTTAAAAAAAAAAAAAAAAAAACATTCAAATGTTGGCTAGCGTCTGTGTATTCAACTTTTCGCGGGATTTTGGCGCGTTTTACATTTTATCACTTAATAACTAAATATTTCGTCGATTTTTTTTTTCAAAACTAAGTGAGATCTTAGTTTTGCATTTTTTTGCGGAAAAAACCAAATCCCTAATTTTGTATGAGATTCACTTCCCCAATTACACTACCCCGAATTTCAATGTCCCGACTTAAGTGTAAATGGGGGTTTTACTGTACACATTTCATTCGAAATGGCGAAATAATTTATTATTTACCATATCACGCAATCCTCTTCAAATTTTCCGACTCTTCCCTTTCCCCACTATAAAACTAGACAGAATGAACAAATTTTAACCGCTAGGTTCGCTAGTAGACACGGGTGTCCAAGAAATTTAAAAAATCAAATACTTGATATTCCAATGGAATATCAGCAATATTTTAATGAATATGTGTAGTGCCATCTATACTGAGTCAATATAGGTTTTTAAAATATCGAATTCGAATGTATGCTAGGCATAATTATTTCCCTTAAAAGCACGCAGTATTCAAACGGTTAACCTTTAGAGGAGTATGAACGTACATATACGTCGGCGCCATTTTTCCGTAAAGGAGTACGGACGTACTTTTAACTCAACACATTAGTTCTGTCTGTGAGGATAAATATACTTTAAGTATGAATCACATATATTCATTGAAAAACGTCACACGATTGTCATGTTAAAAAAAACCAGTAAAGTATGGTCAGTATAGATTTATTCACTCCTCTAAGGATTAAAAGATCCATGATGAATTGCTGAATAGATTTCACTTTCTTTTTTTTTCTTTTTCTTTTTATGGCGATACTGTTCGGAAAAACAGATATTAACAAATATCTGAATTGACGGATTTTCCAAAATGAATGATTTGAGACCGTTTTTGTTTATCACATTTACAAGGTGTCCGTGGTCCCCCAAAACTTTACAGTGGCTCCACTAAAAGAATATTTGAGGCCACCTTGAAACATGGTGCGGACCCCGGTTGATAAACCGAACTCTAGACTAAAAGATTACAAGTTATACAAACAAACCAACATCTTTTTTGGAATACAAACCCTAGAGTTTATAGCAAAATATCATATTTTTGTATATGGCAGATATATCATTTGATTTCGATGCTATTTGAAGACGTGAAGAACTATCTGCGTGGTAATTTTTCTGCCCATTTAGTTTGTACTTGGCACAATTTCCACATAACCTTTATTAACCTTGCAATAATAAATCATTTCAATTATGGCTACCCTATTCGAAATCTTTTGTTCTCCGTGCAATTGCCGCCATGTGATTAAATATACATTGTGGAAAGTTCGACCAACACTAGTCTGTTCGACTGCTCTGGTGAACATAATTTATTTCTGTGACTTGCAATCACCATAACTGAAATACTTTCCTATAGCATACTTCAGTCATCAAGCATTAGAAGTATTTAATACAGTGATGCACAAACTATTTAAAACTAGCACCAATTGATCCATAATTTGATTATAAGTTTTGCACATTAATGTATACCTATGATATTATGTAATCTCTTGCGAGTTTAGACATAATTAATAAATAGTTTTAATTGAATTCCTGCATTCCTAACAATCCACTTTTAACCTACTCTGTAATTCACTCGTATTCGCTCATATTCGCTAATAATCCACTCTTGTTCGCTTGGTACAGTGGTTAATGTCGTTGGTTTACGTGACAGATATCACGTGTTCGAGCTCCAGTACGAACAGAATCAATTCAATGTCTATAAACTCCCTCCCACCTTTTCAATCTTAAAATAACGGAGCGTATCCAGAGCTATTAACAAACCACTAGTCCTGTCCTAGCTTTATCCTGTATATCCTTAATCTCTTCGAAAAAGAGAGGTTGTGCAGTTGCACTCAGTTGAGTAACAAGCAGTTCTCGTAGATAAATTTCGGTTGAGAAACCTCCATTAAAAAGCCATATGCTCCAATGGAGCGAACATGGATTAAAAAAATATTTACTCTGCATTGTGTGCTTACAATAATTTAATGTTGGGAAACGAAATGTACCCATCAAAGAAGAAAACACTTTTTATACTAATTCTACACTGCTTATTATATATCTGTTTTGATCCATAACAAATATTAATATAAGATTTCTCTTACAAGTATATTTTGGGTTGTCACCCTATATTCTTTCTTTTCCTGTTGCTATTCTTCAATCACTTGTATTTTTTGAGAACTTTCAGATCTTATTCTCGATCAAGTTACATACTATGAGTAAACGCCGCTTGTTGAAGAAGAAGAAGACACAATATGTCAAACGTTTTACCATACGACTTATTTATTGTCATCCCATAAGCTAAGTTAACCTGAAACTGCTGGCTACAAAGATTAAACGGAACAGTAACATTTGACGACGTACCCAAAGTGACCGTAGGCAAATAATAATATTAATATAGAAAAATACATTGTCAACACTTAAAAAATAACACTGAATGCAAATGATTAACCACAGTATCATTTATTAAATATAAGGTATTGTTGTTGAATCAATAAACAATGACTGATGTTGAGTATCTTTCGCCCAGTCTTAATTCCGTATGGTAGAGCTTTTTGACAGATTTTTGTGGGAAACGTCGTGTTAAATATTACTATTAAAAATAACATAATATTTTTATGTATCCGTCCGAAAGAAGACGACTTGACAAAGATCCCATGCTGTAATTTTAATTTAAGCTATTTTCCATTCATCAGTTCGTTTTTTCCTCTCTGGTTACTAATATGCAAATGTCAAATTTGAATTCAGAAAAGATTCCACGAAAACAAAAGAATAGGAAAATATTTAAATTAAGTTTTTGTTGAATCTGTAGATTATACAATGATTATTTTAGTGTGTGTACTGTTATATCAATAATTCTTACACTCTATCTAGCAAAATAATCTAAGTAGATTATAATATATCACGATATTTCTTAACCCTCTGGCAAAACCAGTTTAAATTATATGATTTTATAAACTTCAAACATAATAATTCATTTACATTTTTTTCTGCGCTATCACTTTATAAAAAAAAACAAAACACATTATAATCATTTTATCAGCGATGCTTAGATTATTTATAGCGAGTTTAATAAATAAACTAGTTATTTTTTATGTATGTAGTTATAAATATTTAAAGTATAATAATTCAATCAATCCATATTGTAACCATCTTATTATATTTCTCTGTTAATATACCACCGGTGAAGTTTTTACATCGCCTTATAAATCAATTGATATGATTAGGTAGTAAATCAAATAGTTAAATTGTATCTACATATATTTTACAATATAATTTTAAATATATAATTTTGGCTCTAGCACTAACAAGGCAATTATTTTCTACTTGGTTGCGGGTAATGAGTTATGCATTT
The DNA here is from genome assembly GCA_031772345.1 of Himalopsyche anomala. NCBI lineage: Eukaryota > Metazoa > Arthropoda > Insecta > Trichoptera > Rhyacophilidae > Himalopsyche > Himalopsyche anomala. The sequence goes on from CM062835.1 coordinate 22,746,429, forward strand.
GCATAAAATTGATATAAATTATATCAGGTCGTAAATTGAAAAATAATGTATTGTATTCACACAGGCCGTAATGCTGTTTTTTACACAATCTACCATAAATTATGTTGACAATATATTTTAAATAAGAAAAAACAATGATGACATAGCATAACTATTAATTGAGTAATACAATGGAATTAAATACTTTGCCATTTTCTCAACGAAAATTTAGCTTTTGAATGATTTTATTTTAAATTATATTAGAATAATCTAATATTCTAATTTTTAGAATAATTTAATATCTACTTTTTTTTCACTTCAATGGAATGTGAGAAAAAAGTCGGAAAATAAATGGGCAAAGAATTAAATTATATTTATATAAAAAATGCAATTTTCACATGCAAAATATTATAAATTAATTGGACATTTTATCAAAACAAAATTATCAAAATTTTGACTTATTCTCCAAATAGAACTTGTTTTTTAGAATATATATATATATAATGATTTTTACTGACGTTATTTTATTACACATACTGAAACTATGCTTTCGCCAACAACTAACTATACCACGTATGTACCTAGATTAAAAACAAATCTTGAAATAATTGCGTCTTATATTTATTTTTTGAAAAACTTATTTCGCTAGTCAATCGGATTTTGTTATTTTGATAGCATTTATTTTCATACGATCAAGATGTAATGTGATTTAAAAAGAAAGTTTTCAAAAAAAAAAAATGTTATAAACCAAAAAAAAACGCTCAAGGCTAGATTCGAACCACAACTTTCAGGTTATCAACCGAGCGTTCTACCTCTAGGGTACAGAGGAATAAAGAAATGTTCGTAAAATAAAATATATAATATGCATGTTGTTTTTCAAATAAAAAACGAAAGTTCCAATTTCAAACGAAATTTAATATATAGTTTCTATTTTTATCGCTGCCGATAATTGTGACGTTAGCTCTCATTGTTTGACAGACGTCACAATATTCCATTTTTGAATCTTGAATACAAACAATCGAAGTCAGTATGAAACGCAAATATCGTTCCATTTTCAAATTTTTAATTTATATACACTATTTTTATCGCTCTGATATTTATGACGTTAGCTCAGTTGATAGAGAGCTCGACTGGTAATCCAGAGTTCTGCGTTCGAGCCTGGGACGCGGAATTTTTTTTCAGCGATTTACGACAACACGAAATGTGCTTCTTCAAATCTCTACACAAATATATATATATATGTAAGTGTATTGAAAAAATGTGTCTTTAGATATTTCATTTATATTATATAACATGAGTTAAGATGGTTGTTTTCAAATATTTATTTTTTTAGTTCACAAACATTTTTATAAATTCGAATTCAAATATGGGAATCATTAATTATGTTTAGTAAATTTAAGAACCGAAGGCATAAATATATGTAATATCTTTACCATCAATTATTAGTGGAAAAGTATAATATTTAAACAATCCATTTGTGTGCAATTTCAAATTATTTATTAAATATTAAGACCGATTTCGCTCATAGCGAGAATTATCAATTGATGAAAATATAAATTAATTAGGTTAGAAAGGTACTAAATTATGTAGGTCAAACGTAATTCTTAAATAGTTATTATAAAAATTAGCAAATGGGATATTTGTACCTAATATTATCAAAATCAATTAGTTAGATAACAAATAAATCTTTCAATGAGCGAAACTGGTCCTAATATTCAAAATTCATTTTCCTACAAGAATTAATAGTGAACAATTTAAAGAAGATTTTTCGTGGAAGAGAGTCTGTTTCTTATGTAGCTTTGGAAATCATTACATTAGTGTGACCGTGTTCATGAAAATCCAGTAATTTGCGAACACATGCCACCACCGAAGTAGATCAGATTACTTATTTTCTATATTTAAATATAATATAACTGTCTCAGAATACTTTCCAGGCTATTTCACTGTTTATGATCATAGACAACGTAAAAGGACAGTTAACTTTTTGCATATCCATATTAGGAACACTTGAACTTTACTATTTCGCTCCTGTAATTTAAGATTGTAGGTAAGCGAATTAAAATTAACCAGTTTTATTACTAGCAATGAAAAATAATATCATTAGAAATTGATATGTCTCAGCTGGTGACATAAGATATCAAAATAAAAAAAATATAGTTCAACTTTTTTGTGGTTGTGTTTTTCAGTGTGGTCTGATCTCAAACGATTGAAAAAAATTAAACATCAACTGTATTAATTTATGTATCAGTTAACATGTAGATTAAGTACTGATTGATGGAAGTATTTATACCCATTCTTATTTATGTATTCTTTAAATACAGTAAACTCTTTTTTCACGCGGTTTTTATATACTGTTTTGAAATAACACTATCAACTAAAAACAACGAATACTACATTCTCACACGAATTATTTATTCTAACAGGATTCCCAAAAAATGAAAACACAAAAGCGGACGAAGAATTTTCTAATAACACGGAATTCAATTGCATGAGACAGTAATAACAAACGAAAGGCTTTATTAGATCCTAACACATTAAACGTGTCTGACATTCCACATAATGAAAACGATATACACTTGGGTCTCGTTTTACATGGTTTAGATATAACACGGTTAATGAATTGTGAAATATTTTTGTAAAACACGGTTTAAAAAAAATAACATGTTTGATTTGATATGCCTATGGATCGCGTCATGAAAAATCATACTGGACATGTCAGGACTTTTTTCTATCCTATAACCTTATAATTGGACGAAGTTTGAAGTTTAAGAGGGAATTACAAAAATACTCATTTTGATTCCTTATCACGAAATACGTAAAGATTTATTACTACGCTAAAATCAGACAATCACCTATTACAAATTTGTTAACGACTAAATCGGGTTTGCGTTTTAGGCCAATAATTAATTGTTCAATATCCCCGATGACGTCCGTTACAAAAAGCGTTATCTCATTCGCCTGATCTTTTTAGGGCTTTGTATTTTAGTGTTTTGGCATGTTATCGTTTGCTCCACATGGTACCCGGTTAAGAAACACTGATCTAGAGAACTGAAAGTAGTTAGTAAAAAATCAGGAAAAGCATTGACCATATATTACTATTTACTAACCGCATTTAAAGAATTTCTTTTTTTAACTTATTACGAAAGTAATTTTATACAAACCTTCACTTATAAAATTTATAAATTATCGATTACGATTTTATGCTTATTAAGGATTGATACATAAAGATATACTATTTTATAATAGCTTAATAAAATTGTTATTTATAGTTTTATTTAGTGCGTGGTAAGATTTCTAATATGTGCTTTATGTTCATTTATAAAATACATTTGTAACAAGTGGCGTAAGCTTTTATTAGTGGCAGTTTATACGACCCCCGTGTTCATATCAGCAATTTAATTTTAGCAATGCTTGATATCTCCATTGGTACCTGATTGCGAACATATTAATCATTAATTCGTATTGAATGATCGAACAATATCCGATACTGTTACAGTAATATAATGATAGTTAATAGTTTATTCCAGCGAGTTCAAAGGCACCAGTCGTTTAATGATTTGCTGAGATTTTTCCGATAGTTAATCACAAGCATGCTGAAGTCATTAAAGAGGTATTATTCGGATTTATATTCCTGCCTTGGCGCAAGATCTATAGATCAAACAAAACTAGTTCTGAAACGACTTCTGGATCGCCCGATCGGAGATGGGGGCCGCCCCGATGTGCGAACAAAACATAGTGATGTTCAGAGCGCGCGTATTGGTATTCGGTATCGATAGCGTTTTGGACCAAAGATTACTTTTGACCAGACATGTGACAAAAAAGACAACTGCAGTGGCGATTGTGTAAAAATTTAACAGTATTAACCAGTGATGCACAACCTTTACCTTCTAGCGGGCCGCATAAAACAAATAATCGTGGGTTCGGGCCGCAAAGAAAAAAAGGACTTAAAGTACACTCAATCCTTTTTTATACAGAACATGCGTACGTTACATGTATTACAGCCTTAAAACCGTGTAAAAAGATTAAGTGAATTTAGATAAATGAGTAATAGGTTCCATTATATTATTTTGACCGTGTTATTTCTAAAATAAATAGGCCATGCAAAAAAAGGATTATGAGAACTTGGTTATTAAAAATCGTTTCATTGTGAAATATTATGTATCATTTATATGCAATTCATAAGATAATGCATTTTTGGTCTTTTTAACTAGTTTTTTTTTTAATTTAACATTATATTTGTAAGCCTGTTTCTATGAACCGATTTATTCTTCTTCGTTGAAGAAAAAGCTTACTTAAATTTATTAAATAAATGTTTTACGTGAAAAAAAATGTCTGAGAAAAAGATTTAAGGGCCGCCACAAAATTGAAAAAGGGCCGCGGGCCGCGGTTTGTGCATCACTGGTATAAACCGTTAATTGCGCGTATAGATATATATGTGCATAATCCCAATATTAACCATTTGAGGAGTATGAAAATAAAACAATAGTCTAAAACAGCTGAAAGGAACCTGCAGCTTTTTATCTACTCTGATGCGGCCTTTTGGCTTGATTAAAATATTCACTTTGATTAAAAAATTATACGCAAACCTTTGGAAAAAGAGCGTAACAACCCATTATATTTTCGGCAGTCGAAAAAAAAGGGGGTGTCAACGTTTTCTTTACTGCGGTCTTATGTTGAATCAGATAAATGAATGTGGAATAAAAATAAATGAATTTAAGATATGGGGTGGTGAATTTAAAAATGAAAAAATTCACCACCCCATATCTTAAAGTTGTCTCGTTTTCGAAAATCTTAACTGTAGTTGTCATTGAAATAAACTTTCTCATTGGCAGTTATCCAAAGTTATTGATGTGAATATTTGTATTTAGTCTGCGGACAGCGGATTTGTGTATCACTGATCTCGAGTACCACCAAGTACTAGGGTATACATTCCTAGACCCTTTTTGTGATACCGGGATTCACTATTTTTCAATCCCGGGATTGAACACTCAACATTAAATCGTGTATAATTTGAGATTGACAAAACTTTTGGTCAGTGATTATGAAATCATGTGATTTTTCAAATAATTTCATTTACGAATCCAAAGACTCTTTTTTAGATCTTTTTAATTTTTAGGATTTTTATGTCCAAAGTCGTAAGAATTTACGTAATTTCTGAAAAACAAAATATTCCATGTTTCATTTTCTCAATCCCGAGATCCCGGGATTGGGAACCCTACCGAGTACCAAGTATCGGTGATTCATTAGTCATGCAGAACTATCGAATCCTCGGCGCATCTCTAATGGAGGTTTCACTGTGGGCAAAAAAAATATTACACGCCAAGAAACGTGTTTACACAAAAAGTGACTTGCTGTAATTAATCCGTCCGTATAATATTGGGCACAGATAAAATATTACAGCTGGTTTCCGGAATACCGACACGTCCAGTATTTTTTTTGAATGTGTAAAAGAGCATGTGAAAAAATGTTACTCACCCCACAAAATTGTGGCTCGACAAGATTTTTTTTACAACCATCTTGATAGCCCACTCCCAGGCCAAGAGTTACGGGGTCGTCCGACATGACGTGTGACGTCGTGGGTTGTGATTGCAATACTGGTATCACCGAAATCGGGTTTGAAAATGAAAAGTAACGGTATCCAAAACTTAATGTTATTATAATTGATTTTTAATTAAACATAAATGTTTAATCAATATTAATTATCTGTCAGACAGCCACTTCCTCTCATATCCCCCCTTGACAGCGGTGAGCTGCCAATATCTTAACAAGGGGCTCGGTAAATTTTATTAATTTTTTTATCCGAGCCCCAAAACGAACAACACTTTTTTCGATTTCTGTTCAATAACGGGGGTGTTGGGGATACCCCTAAATAAAAAAATCTCCCCAACTCCTCCAATCCTAAAATTAAGGGGGCAAATGAGACCGATTAGTTAACTACTAGTCCTGTCCTAACGCTATATTTCTATCTTCAAAAAGGGGAGGTCGAGCAAATGAGTAACAAGCAGTTTTAGTAAAAAAATCTGTTGGAATACCTACAGTATGAAGCGATATGCTCCACATTGGGAACGGACATATGTTATAAAAAAAACTTTTGATTAAAAACTTGACAAGAAGTGTGTTTTGGCACCTTATTTAAAAAAAAAGCATTGCTAATTATTTAGTCTGGCTAAAGTGCAATGCCATAATATTATGATATATTTCATCAGAGATATTATTTAATAACATGACCGCGTTTAATGTCCAATGGTTCATCGGCTCCAATTTTTATAACTCTCCATAAATTGATATTTTTAATGAGGAATTGGAATCTTCTAACCAGGGATGGGCTGGAGGGGGCTCGGGGGGGCTCGCGCGAGCCCCTTGTTAAATTTCGGCACGTCCGGCGAGCCCCTTGTTAAGTTGAGAAAATCATTCGTTTCAGATGAAATCGGCAGTACCTAGCTAAAATTTCTGTAGAAGGTTACATTTTATTATGAAACATAAGAAGTCTTTATTGCCCCTTAAATTTTGTCAAAAAATACATTTACTTCGGCTGCCTAATAGACCCTCGTTACTATTATCTTTTGTCTGACTATGTTGAAAAATACCGATGTCGGATGTTATATTGTTAACAGATGTTCTATATTTTATTGAACTTACATTACATACAATGCTTTTACCGTAATTATGTTGCTGTTTGGGATAGTTTCTTACATTTCTTTTTGGTTTTATTATAGCCTACTTCCCTGAACTACAAACATATTATTTATCTGTAACGTAAGAAATAAGAACAAAGCATCACATGTTTGTTCAAGAAAGCCGATAATTATGGCGAGCTGAGTTTTGAAAATTCATTAACATGCTAATAACAATTTTATTAGTAATGAAGTAGCGAATATAAAACTAGGGGGGAATAAATATTTTTTTGAACTAGTCTTCTAACCAAGGTACACATTTTTAAGTCTTTAATCAGATAGTTCATCTTAATAATGCAGATAATCCACTCGGTGTTGCAGAAATATTGCATTGAAAATAAAGAAAGTGAGACATCAAAAATTTTTTTTTGAGTCACAAGAAGCATGGCGGTTAGCAAACGAGAGGACCCAGGGTCAAAAAATTTGAGGCCCGTTTTTCGATATCATTAAACGTCCAGAATGAATTCATGTGTATAATTAAAATGTGCAAAATATTTCTATTATCCGGCAGAAGCTAAACGAGGTTCTAAGGATTGTGAAGCCAACTGTCAATCAAGCATGTGTAACGTTTTGAATAAAATCAAGTTAAGGTGATTATCGTCATTCCTTGGTGTAAAGCAGACCAAACACAACCGTTTCATCAGCGGGCCCGCATTTTTTATTGTTTATTTCAGGCCTGCAAGTAAAATGAAAATTTAATACCTCAATCTTTCTTTAACACGGCCAACTGTAAATTAATCGTATACAAAGAATAAACGAAAGATAGTTTACCATTGAATTCGTCGTGCTATTTTGAACAGGAATTCGCAAAGAGAATTCGGGTACTTATTGACATATTGAGAGGTCTGCACGGTGCCAAAATTTTATACAATTCACCCGGCCCGACCTTACAAGAAAAACTCAGCCCCGTAACCCGCCCGCCCAGTCTAATACCACACTTGTTACCCCGAACCTACCCCAAGCCACATTTTATTCCTTCACCCCGAAAAAAAACCCCTTTTTACAAATTTCACATACAATTTTACGATTTCTCTATAAAACTGGTTATAAGTAAAATTATCATGGTGACTAATGAAACAACGTAGTCCGAAAATATTTTTCTGAAGAAATAAATTCCTTACCCGCGGCAGAGCCGAATTCTCAAATGCGCTTACCCCCCGAACCCGGGCCGGGTAGGAGCCCGAGGGCCATGCCTGGGCTGTGCAAACCTCTATTAACATAGCTTTTAATGTGAACTATTTCAAAATTTATTGTTTCTAAGGCTAATGCGACCTTTGTCTTTGTAAAAACTTATTCTTTAAAATTGTCCATACAATTTGTAGTATCAAACTGCAAAATCATTAAGTATAAATTTAAGATTTCGACTGAAGGTGCTTGGTGAATTTCAATATTAAAATTTGAATCATCAAATTATGTACACACCACAGATTTTTGTCACTAACGACCCGGTTTCCAGTTCAGGTTCAGTTCAATTCACCCCGTCATTCAAGTTCATCCGTGCGCTTGAACGCCTGAAGAGCCGAAAGCGAAACCCGGTCGTTAGGTGACAAAATCTGTGCGGAGTGTACCATAATTTAGAATGATTCAAATTTAAATCATTAAGTATATTTCTATGAAACATTATTCCTGCATCGTTATCGGAAAAACTTGCTCACAGTTATTAAATTCAATAATTTACTTTAAAAAATAAGTTAATTTAAAGAAGATAAATTCATTGGTAACAACAAAAACCGAGGAGCCACATCTACCCTCGCTAGGGTTATGCTCTTCTAAACAGGGTTTCTCAAGGGGCTACAGCATGTCTTAATGGGGCCTCAGGGGTTTTTAGGATAGCCACAGTACAATTTTGGGGGGCCACGGGCAAATTATCGAATCCGACATTTGTTTTAGAAATTGGAATATTTAAGAAGACCTAATAAAAGTCTCAAGACATTCATTTTGGGCTATCCGCAATTTCTGGGATTTTTTGAATATAAAATTCTGGAAGACCTAAAAAATGGGTTTCCTTTCGGGTCCTCAAAATTCTTATAATACTTTTACTCAGTATGCTAAACAGTATGGGTCACAGAAAAATAAGACACTCAAAGGGGCTACGGGCCTAAAAAGGTTGAGAAACACTGCTCTATAATGTATAGGCATTTTGGTTGACATTTACCGAGCCCCTTGTTAAGATTTTGGCAGCCCACCCCTGCTTCTAACCAATCCAGGAGTCTTGGCTTCTACAGTAAAATAACAAGTATAATTATATAAGTATGTGTAGTCTAGGAAGGCCTAAAGGCACCTAAATAAGAAGTTGAGGACTGAGGTGCGCTTAGTTTACCCATTGATCGCTCATATTCTCATCACAGCCCCATAATATCCTGTCAGGATAATTTACTATGGCAACACCTTCGGCAGAACAAATCTGTTGGATTTTCTAATTCAGTGGCGCGCTTGGTTGCACTGTATCTAAAATTATTATTATATTGTTTTCAACACTCGATTACAGAAAAGTCGAAAATATGATCGAGGAGTGACGGGGTACAGAATGACTCCAGACAAATTTGCGTAATATTTGCATTGCATTGATTGAGATATCATTTTAGATTACAATAAATATCAGCTAGATATTATTGGTATTATTTTGTTAAAATGTTAAAATAGAAACTTCTCCCGCCCCTCAGGAATTCTTTTCTCGCACACCAGGTTAAGAACCACTGGGATAGACGATAGAGCTATGACATTACTAGAGATACACTAATCTCGCTACGAATTGTTTTTAAAATCGAATAGGTAGAAGGCAATTTTAAACATTATATGTTAGATAGAATGAGTTTTTGAAATTGATCGTACATGGATTTGAGCATGTGAGTTCTAAGGACTTCAATTCTGGGACCCCGGACCCTGAAATCTCGCGACCCCGACCAATTTTGCGATCCCATAGTCCCGAAAAAGAGCGAGCTTAAAAAATCTTGAATTTTTCAATAATTTTGAAATCTGTAAGCTCCCAACTTTTTTGAATCCAGTAACTCTCCGAGAACCTCAAGCAATTTGGCATGATGTTATGATGAACGATCGATCCCGGAATCGAAAAATTTTGAATCCCGAAATCCAGGGATCACAAAAAGTGTCCGAGGTCGGATGCCTTAGTGCAGAGTTTCCCAAACTTATTGTGCAATGGAACACTTCGCAAATCTGGAAATGCTACCGGAATACAGCTTATTTTTTAGGTAAATAGTATAAATATAATCACTTATTTTTATTTTATTAATTAATTTTTAAAACATTTAATATTAAAATATGAGTAAACAAAGCTCATTCTCCGTCTTCTACTTATATATTTGACGTTTTAAACATCAGTGGAGATTTGTAATCAATCGATTTTTAATATGAAGCAGAAGATGCTTAAATGTGTTGAAGAGTATATTAGCATTCCAAATTTTCGCGGAACATAGTTTGGGAAACCCTGCCTTAGTGAGTACTGCAACTAGGGTATCCAATCTCGGAGCCTTTTTCCAATCCCGGGATTTCGGGATTGATAAATTTTCAATCCTGGGATTCCGGGATCCCGGGATTGGGATTAGTTCACCGAGGAATTTGAAATCCTCAATTCCCTATACTTTTTCCTCAGATTATCTGCAAACCTTGTTTTTTTTTTTCTTTTTAGCTCACCGAGGACTTTGAAGTCCCCGATTTGGTATATTTTTTCCCAGGATTGTCACAAAACCTCGTTTTTTTTATTTAGCTCACCGAGGAATTTGAAATCGCCGATTTAGTATACTTTTTCCCAGGATTGTCGCAAAAAATCGTTTTTTTTTTACCTTACCGAGAAATTTTAAATCTACAATTTGCCAATTTCGTCTCACGTTTTGGGATTTACTCAAAATTTCTCAATCCCGAAATCCCGGGATCGCGACCATGTCAATCCCGGGATTGGATGCCCTAACTGCAACCGAAGCCAGCGTCGTGGACCTTTCGGCGACAACGGGCACGGAAATTGTATTACTATTTATGTCACCATTTGTGAAATAGGAATCTAACCCTTATAATGAATATAAAAGTGCACGCTACTGAATTATAATAATAAGGTGTCCTTAACGATCGGCACACCGCGAACGAACATGGTGTAAAAAAAAACAGCCGAACGTGCCATCCAAAAGATGTAAGAAACATTTCAAATAATACACATAACAATATACTTCGCAGGCATTAATGACCTACCCAAAGTAATTTAAAATGTCCATCAACTTGGCGCCAATGGCTTTTGCAAAAGTGCTTTGGAGCGATTTCCGTCCAGTGTCCGTCTCCAGTGGGTGATATATTTTTTTTTTTTTTTACCATGTCCGCTCCCAATATGGAGCATATGGACTCCTAATGGAGTTTATCTCAACAGAAATGTTCCTACGAGAACTGCTTGTTACTCAGTTGCTCAACCTCTCTTTTTTCCAAAGAGTGTAGGAATACAAGAAAAGGGCTAAGACAGGACTAGTGGTTGGCTAATCGCTCTCGATACGCCCCGTTTATAGCATAGGATGGGTGGGAGGGGGGAATTCGAGACATCACATACATCCATGCCTTTGAACAGAAATTCATAAATCGATTGAAAAATCAATTTATAAAACTGCCCGTACTGGGATTCGAGCCCGTGCCCTCCTTAGCGGTAGCCAACGATGTTGACCACTCGACCACTCGTGGGTGATATATTAAAACATATTCCAAGACAGCTCACCCCTCGGTCGGACCGATCGACTTGCTATTTTCAATTTTATTATGATCTTCACACAAATGAATGGGGTCTCTAATAAATAATCTCGAATGTAATAATTGCGGCTATCTTCACTAATGTTATAGTCGTTCTTAAGTTAAGTGGCTTTTTCGATTTTACATTCTTAATTAACACATTAAACGTTCGATTTTGGTTCATTTTCAGTACCGGAATACCATAAATTTTAATATTTGAGGACTTAATTATTAATAAATAATAATATGTTATATGAATGTTTGTCGCCTGCTGTGGCCCAGTTGGTTAGAGCTTGCTCTACCGATCACGCAGGTCAAGATTCGATTCCCGGTAAGATCACAGTGAATTCAAGACTTATTCAATTCAAAGTTGTGATCGAAGACTGGGTGTTTGTCATGTCAATTCACATAATTTCCTCTCCACTCATCCTTCTGATCCTTCAATAACTGGGTGTAACAATAGCGATTAGCCAACCACTAGTCCTGTGTCTAGCCTTATCCTTCTGTCCTTACTACTCACTTTGAAAAAAGTGAGGTTGAGTGACTGAATAACAAACAGTTCTCGTAGAAAAAGTTCTGTTGAGATACCTCCATTAGGAGGCCATATGCTCCACATTGGGAGCGGACATGGATTTAAAAAAAAAATGTTATATGGGTCATAAGGAATTGAATGTAAGAATGATTTAACGTATTATGTGCGTAAACTTTCAGCTGTACATGTAATAAAATAAAACTTTATACAATCATTCTCAAATGAAACATTCAGGGATGGGCTGGAGGGGGCTCGGAGGGGGCTCGGAGGGGCTCTCGCGATCCCCTTGTTAAATTTACCAAAGCCGGCGAGCCCCTTGTTAATTAAAGAGAAAACAATATTATCAGATCAAATTAGTATATAACTGCAATTTATGACTTACATAATATCTACGACAACTTCAGTATACGCAGTAGTAAATTTAGTTAGCCATTTAAATTGATAAGTTTACGGTGAATTGCATATTCTTACATATTATAAGTGCAGTAAGTAACCATTGATTGTTTATTTAAGTATTGCATATAATTGCGTAGGAGTGATAAAAAATCATTCCTTCCCCAGAAAACCGAGAATTGCTTTGAGATCAAGCGAGCCCCTTGCTAACGTTTGTGCAGCCCACCGCTGGAAACATTGCTATACAATTGTATTAATATAGCAAACTTATTTTATAAAATGCCTAAGGGTTTTTCAATTGCTTCTATATATATTCACTACAATTCTTTCGTAATAATATTAAGTAAATCTTCGTGTTGAAATCCCTGCAATATAGCTTCGATAACTCATAAATAATTCAAGTGGTTATAAATATTTAGATGCCAGTGGTAGTAGCTGATTTCTAAACGAGAGGGAGATATCAAAAACGTATTACATTACTTAAGTAAAATTATTTAATATCCATTTTATAAAAGATGCGTGAAATATTAATAAAATATCAATAAGTACCAGGTATAACAAAAAAAAAACAAAAAAAGCAGAAAATACAGCCAGTTGGAATCTCAACCCCGGGCGAGTGAATCGAAATCGTTATTTAGACATTTTGTAATTTTATATAAAAAAAACATATTATAATCATGAATGGATGTTTTTTTTCACAAATAACTTAGGTTTTCTTAAAATAATAATACACCAATGAAGGCACAGAAATTTTGTAACGTGATATTGATAAAACTCTTTACAAACAGATTTAAAATACTAAATAATTTTATTAAAATATGTGCTGGTTTCTATACATTCAAAATTTTATTTTTGTTAATTTTCAATACTGAAATACCGGTATTTTTGTGTTTTCAAAACCTGTATTTAGGTATTGGTAAAACACCATGAATACACCGGGATCCCGGTTTCGGTAATACCGGTATTACAATCCCAATTCGTGTCCCTTACCTCTAATCTTCATAAACAACCCAATAACCCAGACAAACATTACACAAATATGCTGCGTATTTTTTAATAATTTTATAGTTGATGTGTTTATAAACAAACATATTTTTTAATCCATGTTCATTACCAATGTGAAGATAAGGTTTTCTAATGAAGGTATCTAAACAGAAGCATTTCTTCAAGTACTTTTTTTTACTCTGCTGCTCATCCTTTCTTGTTTTAAAGAGAATAGAGATACAGTGGAACCTCGATTCTACGTTTTTCAAGAGACCGTAATAAATGAACGTATAATGCGGGAAACCGACAATGCGGGAAATCTTCAAATAATACCAAAAAATGCGATGTAAAACTATTTGAGCGAAAACAAAAAAATATTCTACAAAAACGGTCATTTGGGATAATAATTGGGACGGGACGATACTATTTAGATGATAGATCGAGGAAATCAGTAAATCGGGGAATGATAAACGTGGAATTATTAAATATTTTTATGACGGGGTCTTGGGTCTTGGTTGAGTAAAAAATTAACGATCCATGCAAAAAACGAAGATAGCGAGAACGGTAGATGGAGTTCCACTGAAAAAAACGCGAAACGAAATGCGTGGCAAAACTATTTATGAAAAATATCCAACGAAAACGGTCAATTGGGGTAATATTCGTGACGGGACCAAAATATTTAAACGATAGATCGAGGAAAACGGTAAATCGGGGAACAATTAATGCGGGATTCTTTTACATTGTTCTTATGGGTGTTTGGCCGGGACTATGAAAAATGAACGATCCATGCGGGAAAACGAACAATGCGAGAACGGTAGATCGGAGTTCTACTGTATAAAGATATAAGGCTATGGCAAGATCAATGGTTAATTAATCGGTCTCGCTATGCCCCGATACTAAAGGATTGGAAATGTCGGAGGAAACGTTTAAACATCACAAACACATGCTTTCGAACATAAATCGAAAAATGAAGAGCAAACATTCAGTTCTGATAGTCCATATTAAAATCTATGAATGGAAATCACAATAAGTGTTAAAAAAAAGGTTTTTATTGTATAGAAATTAAATCATAAAATTGACACATTCAAGCAAACCGTGATTTCTCCAACACTCAAATCAATTTTTTGAATGTTTGCTCCTCGAATCGATTGAAAAAACCTTTCCAATCCTAAAATAACGAATATTAGCAAGTACGACTTGCTAACCATTAGTACTGTCCTAATCATATCCTTTCTATAGCTACTCTATTCGAAAACAGGAAAGTTTAACCCGTAACATGCCACCCTAAAAAATCACGTTACCTGCCATGATGGCATCTCAGTTTCACTGTTTATTGACAGTATTTAAACCTATGTTAGAAGCTAAAAAATAATTTTAAAAACGTATATATGCTAGAATACCTAAAATGATAAATAATTATTGACAATATTAGGAGAAATATTGAATGATTTAATGGCTCAACTATTTACGATTACATTATGGGCATGGAGGCAGGGATGGGCTAGAGGGGGCTCGGGGGGGCTCGCGCGAGCCCCTTGTTAAATTTTGGCGCGGCCGGCGAGCCCCTTGTTAAGATAAGAAAATCATTCGCCTTAGATCAAATTATCAGGTAAATGCAATTTCTGTAGATGGTTAAATTTGAAAATTAGTTGTCCTTTCATTTTTTCTTTAGAAAAGAGAGTTTGAAAAGTTTTCTCGTAGGAAAATAACTTTTGTTGAGATACCTTCATTAGGAGGCCATATGCTCGACATTGGGAGCGGACATGGATAAAAAAATGAATAACATTTACCGAGCCCCTTGTTAAGATATTGGCAGCCCACCGCTGCATGGAGGTGTTAAGAAACTAAGCAACAAGCAGCATTCGTAAAAAAACCTTCTTTTGAGATATCAATATATGCCATATGCTCCATACTGAGAGTAGACAGACCATGGTGAAAGAAAAAAAACATACTGGTAACAATAAATTTGACCCCTTACAACTTCGGCGCCACTGCGCGATAGAAGATTAATGATGCATATTGTAAATTAATGTGCTTTGTGTTCTTTGTTAACTTTTACAATTTCTTTGATGTGTCTACATGAGTTTTATTGAAAAATAATACAATGTATAAGGCACGTAAACGGATTCTTAGTAAAAATAACTACAATATCGTGTACATGCGTCGGTTCTCTCAATAAATTATTACACAATTATTAATTGCATGGGCAGTATTGGCAATCAGCAGGTAATTTATATTATTTGTTTTACGTATGTAGCAACTCAATACATTTTAATTATTGTAAGCCATGTGTATATTGTTATTATTCAAAAAGATATTTAGCGTTACGTCTAATGCCAAGGTGCCAAATATTTTGAAGGTGAATAATCATCTGATATGCTCGATGAAAAAAAAATGTTAGTCACTCAAGATCAACTCAATGATAATTGTGGGGCTGTAATGTAACGATATTGAGTTAGGTATGCAGATAGAGTAATTCAAGCCTAAGGAATCGACTGATCCTATTAGTTTTAATATAAAATGTCTACAAGACTGTCTTTTTCAAATTGGAAATCATATTTTTATGCAAATGTTATTTTGTTTGTTTGTTATTTAGTACGTTTTACATTATAACCAATGTTCCCGCTAAGGTGTGCGCGTGTGCGCGCGCACACATTTTTCCATCCCCGCTCAAGGCCGCATTCAGAAATATTGTAAAAATAAGTTTGTTTCACCAAATTTTTATATTTGCGCACATTTTTTATTTTGCTGAAAATTTACTGCTCACAGAAGTTGATGGTCCGCACAAAAATTAGAGGGAATGTTGATTATAACCCCACAATTGTGGCGTCAAATTTATCTTTTATGTATTTCTAATAATGCGGAAAAAGTTATTTGACACTCGCTAAGCTCATGAAATCCGTAGCGCAGTGATCAATATCGTTGGCTTCCGTGACAAATCTCACGTGTTCGAATCCCAGTACGTACAAAATAGATGTTTTTAATGTCTACAAATTTCCTCCCACCTTTGAAATCGTAATTTAACGGGCATAAAGAGAACGATTAAATAACAACTAATCCTGTCCTAACCAGCGGTGGGATGCCAATACGTTAACAAGGGGCTCGCTCAATATCAAAGTAATTTATCAGTCATGTGCAATTATATGCAATACTTTTAAATAAGCAAACGATTGTTACTTAATTCACTAAAAATATGCAACAATATGCAGTTTACCAGAAACTAATCAATGTAAATGGCTAAAAATGTACTACTGTGTATATTGGAAACTGTCGTAGATAGTATGTGTCAGAAATTGCAGTTATGTACTAGTTTGATCTGAGAATATTTTTTTCTATCAATTTAACAAGGGGCTCGCCGGCCGTGGTAAAATCTAACAAGGGGCTTGCGCGAGCCCCTCCGAGCCCCCTCCAGCCCACCCCTGGTCCTAACCCCATATACTCTCATAGAGTGAGTGGTGGGATAAACATAAAAAACTCATCATTTCGCTCTAAGAAAATCTTTTTCTGGATCTTCTTCATTGAAATTGAATAACTCTTGTATGTAGCTATATAACTATTACAATGCTAGCTCATCAAAAAGGTGGTATGTAGAGTATGTGTGAATTATTGTTCATTGGTAAGTTATATAAAGAATCTCTGTGACACCCTTTATTAACAAACTATCTATATACTAGCTGGCCCGACGAACTTCGTACCGCCTCAGAATCAATAAATGTTGTGTTAATTTATTGGATGAGTTAAATTCAGTTTGAATGAATACTCAAAATGAATTAAGTTCAATAAATGTGCAAAATTAAAAATGAAAAGTATTTTAATTACATTGAAATGATGTTATTCACGTGGCACAGATATACTAGCTGGCCCGACGAACTTCGTACCGCCTCAGAATCAATAAATGTTGTGTTAATTTATTGGATGAGTTAAATTCAGTTTGAATGAATACTCAAAATGAATTAAGTTCAATAAATGTGCAAAATTAAAAATGAAAAGTATTTTAATTACATTGAAATGATGTTATTCACGTGGCACAGTCGATAGATTTAAAGGAATACAGTGCACCAACGATTTGATTTTGAATTGTGAAGTTGAAATGATCCACATCTTTGTTATTTGCTGCA